>OY776123.1:19030382-19756925 GCA_963675135.1 Galeopsis tetrahit
AGCGAGGGATCGATGGACTCCACAGCAATATGAGGATGCTGCAACAGAGGACCACAAATTGTGTTACTTTTAATATTCTAGCCTTCTAGGCCTCTACCAATCTTACTTTAAGGAAAAAAAAAATACTTTTGCAGGATTTTAACTTACTTGCAATGGTAAGATGAAGTATCAACATTCGAACTATCCCTTTGAATGTGAACTACCTACTCATTGAGCAAACAGTGGGAGTCAATATTGCAGCAGGATATTATCTTATAATAGCTTCACCAAGCATCACAAATAACTAGCAGAGAACAAGCAATATTTGATTAAAATACATCGGTACTGTACTAAAATATCATAATTAAATGTTGAGATTTTATTGACATTGTGACTTTGTTATATAAAATTTCATAGTGCATGAAAGGATTTCTATAGCATTCAGACTTCTTAAGTTCGATTAGCATAATGGATAGATTGACAAACAACCTAACTTTGGAATACATCCTGAAATTAAGTATATGGCTGGAGTGTTACATAATATTATTCGAATAGGTAACCAGTTCCACTAATTAAAAAGACGATTTCGGGGGACAGCAGAAACACAGAAACTGGAACTTGACAGCCAACTGCCAAGAAAAAAATGAGGGAAAAATATTTTTTTAGTCCTATAAATTTGCTAAAAAAAATTTCAAGACACTCCATTTTCCCGAGTTGAACATCGCTCAGGTTAATGACCGGTTTTGAAAGTTAACATGACTAAATGCAAAATATATATATATATTTTTAAAAAGAAGCCTCATCAGCACAAAATTGGCTGCTCAACCATTGTAGAAGGTCAAATGACTAAAAAGTGGAGTAGAATTTTGAAAGTTAACAAGACGAAATTCAATTCGGTAAAGAGGACTTAAAAAAAAGACTATTTCCCAAAATTGAAACCTAATCCTGTATTCCTGAACTTATTGAGCCAATCACTCATTCAACTGTTGTGATCTTCTATTTGAAGAAAGATGTTGCAAACTGACATACTATGTTCTTCAACGATACTACAATAAGTCAAATGATCATATATAAATGAACAACAGAAACTAGCATAGCACGATTTAACTTGAGCACTTCCAGAATGCTTTGAGTTTCATTGATGATATAATAGCTCATATGAGATTAGCTAAGGAAATTGGAATTTTGTATAATAAGAAAAACCACCAATGATTCAATCAAGTATAGAGATTTCTATAAAAGGAATAATAACCTGCTGAACTTCATGAGGATCGAGATAGAATGCTTTTTCATCTTGGACTCCAACTATGTATGTTGAAAAACCAGGTTTACCACCCAAAACACCAAGGCTTTGTGGAAACTTGAAAGCAGCCCTAAGAAGTGGAACGTACCTGTTGCCAAAGGAAAATATAAAAGGGTCAATGTTTTTTTTTAGTCTGTTACAAACTTTTTCGAACTTGAAATTCATCCCCTAACTTTATTAAATTCAATTTTTTGGTCCTTTCACCAGCTGTAACAGGTAAACTAACTACTAATCGATGATGTGGCAATTTGCTGGTAAATGTCATGTCAGCGATTACTGAAAGTTTACTTGTTACAGCCGGTAAAAGGACCAAAAGGTTGAATTTGGTAAAGTGAATGGATGAATTTCAAAGGCGAAAAAGTTAAGAGGACTAAAATCAAAATGGGTGTAAATTATGAGACGAAATCACGAAACAAAACATTTACAGCATCCTAAAGACATTAACATAAGTTCATTTACAAGGGTGCATGTCTTTACTGAATTCAGGAGCATGCACCAGACACTTTATGTTAATGTCAAAAAAAAGAGTAACACTCTTGTATACAAGTTGTACGGTGCAACTGTACACCACTAATTAACTAATACTTTAAAACAACTATTATCATTTAAAAATACACTTGAGTTGCACGGTGTATAAAAGTTTTTGCCCAAGAAAAATGCAATAGTATAGTTGTTGGGATACTATAAAGATGAGTGCAACAAACTCAATGAGCATTTGTTTCAGTTTGATAGTGAACTTGCTGAAGTAACACTCTACATTTCTCTAGTTAAAAATATATTAGATTAAAAAAGACATGAAATGGGTATCGGTCTTCATCCAACTTACTTCTGCTTCGACACATGCTCAACCAGTACATTCTTTCTCACATGTTCAACTACATTCTTTCATTTTGGTCCCATAACTTTTGCATTTACCACAAAAGGTCCCAAAGATACAAGGGTTTTCAATTTAATCTCATAACTCCTTAATTGGTTCGATTTTGGTCCCAAAGTTGCCGGAATTTGAAATACGACGTCGTTTTAGGGCACGTTTTTTTACCTTTGGCGGAAACGATAAAAGTTATGGGACCAATTTTACACCTCACATGCCAAATACATGCCCCAAAATGACGCCGTACTTCAAATTCGGCAACTTTGGGACCAGTATCAGATTATTGAAAAACATAACATTTTCGGGATCCAAAATGGATTTTAACTCTAGATATGTAATAGTGATCTCTATCTCATTCACTAAACCAAGCAATATACCATAGCTCATCTCTTACGGAAACTTAGATGACTCCATTGAAAATAAAAAAATCGAAAGAAGTTTGATTTCAATATATAAGAAGAGCACCATACCTTGTATTGATTTTTTCCAGTCCAAGGACCAAAGGAACCAAAAATACAGTAGGAATCCATTCGAATTGGCCTCCGTATAACTCAGAAAAGTGTCTGAAAATATCCTCAATACAGAGAATAGGAGCTCCGCCTCTTTCACCATCTTCATCACCAGAAACCACATATACAGTTATCATTGGGGAAAATATATTTTTGCTATTAATCTCATTCCTTTTATTGCGCACCAAATTCTCCCAGGTGCGACACATGGCATATGGGCCCACCCATGAACCTGGAGCAAGGCCATGAGCATTTCCAGCTAGGAGAAGATTGTGTATGGAGCAAGGAGAATCTTCAGAATCTCCAAAGAGAGACAAGATTTTTTTATAGTTTTCATCGAGGGGCTGCATGCACATTTAGAAAGTAACAAACATGAATATAGTAGGCAAAATTAAGGGGGCGTTTGGTTCGTAATTCTTCAGTTCTGTATATAATTCACAATACCTTTTCTGGTGATTTCGTCCAAGATCTCCCCAATTTATGAACCAAGAATGCCTGTGCATGTGGGAAGAAATCAGTACAACTCATTGACCAACATCTGTCCAAAAACCGACAAAGATATAAACGGGTAATGCCTGGGCAACGAGCATCTGGCTGCTTCGAAGCATGCAACCCCAGTGAACATCGCTGGTGTACTTTGTATCCCCAATAGGAGCAAAACCTGAAACACCAACAAAACCAGCTTATTACCTAAACTATTCTCACCTCATTTATCACACAAATTTTGATATTATATACGTGCACTACCTTTTCGGTATGTGAACAATATCCGGGAAGAGAAATCCTCAACAAAAGCAGCAAACCCCTCACTATGCATAGGATCGAAAGAATCTTCATCATATCCTTCCTGAGCAACCCGATAGCGAGCACCCAAAAGCCAAATATCACTCTTAGAAGCAGAAACGTTGGTCTTATTAAACCCTAAGATACTCTTCATTGTTCCAAAATTCATTTCTTCTAACATGCCCAATTTTCCCCAAATACCACATTACCAGTATTGCACAAACATTGACTTTTGTTTTGTTCTTAATTCCCTTTTTCTCAATTTACGATTGAGATCACTTTTTGTCTCCCCAAAATCCTTCCTCCATTAACCATAAACAGTGGTGATTTAGTAATTGGTGACAAGCAACAACAGCAGCCTCAAAAATCATCAACTTCCAATGTCTGGCAAAAGGACAAATGAAATCTTTAACTATAACATACTCCAAGATAGATGTAGACGCAATTGATTAATCAAAACCAATTCGATCATTCGGCTTTTTTTTTCATCTACTAGATTAAAAGTGCATACTAGTATTTCAACAACAGATGGAATAGAGAGAAAACAATAAAGAAGAAAAAAGAATAGAACGCCCAAGTTTACCGGGAACGGGAAGGCTGTTGGGAATTCTGTGGTGCCGGAGACTCGCCGGGGGAGAGCGGTGACGGTGGGGCTTTTCCGGGGCCACGTAGCCTGGAGAATTGTTGTCCGCGATACCCACGTACACTCTTATAAAGTTCTGAAGCAGTTGAAAACAGGTGCATCTTATTTTCTTTTTTGTTAAAAGGGAGTATAGTTTTTTTTTTTGTTCAATTTGACCCAACAAAATTATGAATGAAACTACATTTATGCTTAATTACTATTAACCCATTTTAGTAATTTAAGTGATATTCATTAATATTACAACTAATATTTTTAAGTAATTATTTATTGCATCTACTATTTAGTTAATTAATTTTTGATTTTTTTTTAATGATACTCCTTAAATAAATTTAAATTTTTTAAAAAAATATTGTTAGATTCCTAAATGTTTTCTTTTAAAAAATAATTAACCCTAAACATACTCCTTGAGTATATTTTTTTTCACTCAAAAAAGAATTTATATTACTACGAAACATATATTACAACATTAAGTTAACATAACAAGCATCCAACTATCTAAACAGGAACATTGAGTTAATATAACAAGCTTCCGACTATCCAAACAGGAACATTAAGTTAACATAACAAGCATCCAACTATCCAAATATGAACATTTAGTTAACATAAGAAACGTTCAACTATCCAAATAGGAACATTGAGTTAACATAACAAGCGTCTAACTATCCAAACAGGTAGCGAACATGAAAAAAATTGCCACAACTATGGCGTCTCGCTAACACAAAGACCAAAATAGCCTACAATCTCTAAATTCCTTGACAAACGCTGCCAAAGCAACAAAACTACATAGGGGTGTTCAACCTCACCTAATCCCAAAAGACGTGTCACCCCGTGACTGCTTGCACGATTAATCGACACAGAATCGGAGAAATCAAGACGATACCCACGAGTTGATCCATGCCAAAATCAACCAAGATCCAACCAAAACACTATAAGAATACAAAAAATAAGCACAAAATATACAAACATACAGTATCAACATAATAAAAAAAACTTGAACAAAATGGGAAAGAAAGTTGCTTCCTATTCAAATCTCATCAAATTTGTTCCAGATTTAGATGAATTACAGAAGGAATAACCCTAGAAGAACCAAAACTTGAGAGAAGGGGCTTGAATTTGTGTCGACGACTGTTGATAGAGGAGTGAAAACTAGCGGTGCCTATATTACTGCGCCAAGCGCCATCAAGGAGAATCCGAATTTTTGTTGTCATCGTATTCATCCTCTAGCTGGATTTGCTAGGTGTCTATAGATCCGTTGTCATTCAAACCAACTGCTGCCCAAATCCATCGCTAGAAAATGATGGTCACCGCTCTACTATCGAGGGAGTTCGAAGAAGGAGGGATGTTGAAGTAGTTTTCTTGAAACTTGAAAAGTAGGATTTCTTATTTAATGCAATAGCCACCATCTCCTGGGTGTTGTCCGAGAACTCATCCATGTAGTCATCAGAAATGCCGGATAATGAGTTTTTCACCGGGATCGAAGTGGCCACAATAGCCAAGGAAGGAGCGTGATCCTTCGAGGGCGCACAATTTCGGGGGTCCGAAGAGGGAGGCCTAAGCCGTCCTTTATGACGGGAAGAACCCCTACAACGTTTGCCTAAGTCCCGAGGTGGCGGTTCCTTACCCCTATTGCAGTGGGCAGTCATGTGTCCAACAATAACACAATGATTGCAATACTCTAGAAGCCGCTCATAATGCACTTCCACAATCACAAACCGATATGCGTGTTCCATCACTATACGCTCCAAAAGCGATTGCTTCATATCCCCCAACCAATATTCTAGCATACTATACCATTGTTTTTACCGAGGTGTGGCCGTCCATCTTTACAAATGTGCCCAACTACTGAGGTTGCTGCCGAGATAATCGTGGATGAGTTCAATCCAGAGACCAAGGGCCTTCAAAGTCTAAACCTAGTTCGGATTGAAACCGGAGGTCTAAGTTTGATGGATCCTAGGTGACTTGAATGAATTTTAGGTCAATATATATTTGACTAACTACTTCCCCTCAAGCATAAGGGTTCGTAGTAGTAATGGAAGTATTTGACCAAGTAGTATTGACCTAGGAGGTGGGTTGTTGCAATGAGTCCCTAGAGTTGTATGTTGGCATAACTAATGTAACTACGGTTTCGGGTGTTAGATGTCTAAAATTAAGCTAAGTTACTATCACGTGCAGGAAATTAAATCAAATACCAATCTAGAAGCTAGCAAGTGATTTTAACTACTAAAATAAGAAAATACCCATAAAAAGCAATTACCACAACTTAATAAGAAAAATTACTATTAAAATAAGAAATTGACAACCAAGACAAAGAACAACTACGAATTAAATTCGAAGAAGTGTAAGGGTGAGTGAATGTTTCTGGTGTTCTTTACCTAGTGAAATCGAGTGGAATTGTTTTTACTTTGTTTATGCTTCAATTAAAATTTGCTAAGAGCACCTAAATGCTAGGATGATAACCATTTCCCTTCGGGTAATATAACCTTAAGTTTAAGGTGTTCCCAAACCCGGTAATAAGGTTTTCTTCATAATCCTCGCCAATTACTCAAACAATCATTCAAGTAATTATGTCTCTTAATGGGGTACTAATACGATTAACTCTTTCTCGACGAATTAAAAGTATAACTAACACATTTGCATACCAACAACTCACACCATAAATATAGACATGCTCATGTAACTCTTGTCTACGCTAAACATGCATCTAAATACGGATTAATATAAGTTAACACACAAAGTACCAATAATACCCAATAAAAGAAGCAATAATCCTAATATCAACAATAACAAATCATAAACAATTTCAACACTAAATATTTAAATGGTTTCAAACACCCAAAGCATAAAAAGCTTAGCCCATGGTGTTTGAGGAAACACCCATGGCTAAAACAACAAAAGAAATAAACATAAAAATAACAATATTATAGCAAAATAGAGTTTGAGTGGAAGTCACCTTGATTATTCTTCAATAATCCAAGTTATTACAAGTGAATGTAGCCAAAATCTTCAAGAACCCAAACTAAATACTAAACTAGAAGCTAATCTATGGAATGAAACTTGCAAAATATGTAAAAAAAAAAAAAAAACTATCTAAAAGATTAACTAGGGTTTGAGTGTGTAAGAATGAGGCCAAGCCTAACAATAATCTGATTTAGGGAGCTATTTATAACTTGGAAGAATGTTTGAGACGAAATTTGCACTTAAGCCCTTGAAATCCTTAAAAAATTCTCGAATTTCCGTGCATCAACATGTTGACTCGGCCGTCCGGGTGAGTTGACTCGGTCAACTGAGTGAGATGGAAGTCCAGAAAATGTTCTGGAAGCATATTTGACTCGGTCGGCCGAGTGGGTTCTGCTGCAACTTCACTTCTTCTCGTTTCGATCATATCTTGAGCTATCGGCCTTCGATTGGCTTGATTCTTTTTTTCATTCCACTCATTTTTTCGAGACACATTCAATGGTGCAATTATCTTCTTGACTTCATGAATTCTAAGATACGTGTTTTACTTCCAAATATGTTCAATTTACTTACAAAATTAGCAAAATACAACTTTTCTTCAAATCAAGTGAAATGAGTCAATTTAGTATGAATAATGCAATAAAAACCTCAAAATGATGCAAAATAAACACATAAATTTCAAGAAATTTTCACACTAATCACTAGAGTCAACTCCAACTGCCAGGGTCGCCTCTTGAATATTCTATCGACTATCACGCTCATCCAAAGAATGAAATTTGAGAACCACAAATCCCTTTCCAAGCGGAATAATGGACATGCGTCCTTGGAGGAACCAAATGTCAATGAGCCTCATTGACAGATCAACATAGGGAATCAGAAATTTGCCATGCGATGAACAAATGGCCTATTAATGTATCCTTAAATTCACACACCCCAACCTGGCACGTGTCCTCATGAGATAGTGAAAATATCACCCTTTTTACACTGACACATATGATCCGGGAAAATAACATGAGTCATGAGAGTGCAATCAGCTGGTGGAGAAGTCGACGTGGCGGGGCAACCACCGGAGTTAGAGTCACACGCCCAACCAATTTATAGACGTTCGATGTAGGAGATGACATATCCGGTAAAGTGCCAACTAGGGGCACGAGGAAGGCAAGAAGCCCTGAAAAATGTGCCTCTAAATCTGGTAGATGGTCACCAATGGGGATGTTAGGGTTTAGAGTATCCAGATAGGAAAGAATGCCTGAGTACTTAGTTGTAATACGTCGTGCAATATGATTAGGAGTACATGACTGTTCGGTAGCAGGTTCGAGCGTGCTAAGCAAATCATGGTCGCTGTGTGAGGCTGACGTCGATCGGGGACTAACCTCCGTTCGGGGAGGCATCGTCGATCTGGTGGGAGGCCGCGACGGGGGACTAGCCTCCAACGAGGGAGGAGCCGCCGATCAGGTGGCAGGCCGCGGCGAGGGAAAGCGACCATGGCAGGGGAACCTTGTAGCTCGAGCCTGCGCAACATGAGAAGTTGTTGTGGATGCAGGCGCAGGCCATGGAGGACGGCCGTGAGCACCCCCCCTCCCCCACACCCACACCCACAACCACACCCACACCAATGGGAAAACTATTGTGCCGCTGCGACCGTCATCGTCGGGCTACTGGCCATGGTGGAGGCCTAGCAGGAGGCGGCGACTGTCATGGACGGAGGCGGCGACTATCATGGACGAAGGCAACGAGACTAGCGGCAAGCGAGGCACAAAGGTGCGTGTGGTAGGAATAGGCCGGAGAAGATGCCAGAATCACGTGAGTGGCGGAGGTTGCTAGGGCTTCCCTCCTACTATGTCAATACGCACATAGTGGAGATATTTGGGAAAGAGGAGAGGAGTGAACTAAGTACGGCTTTATTACTACGAGAGAATTAATACTTAATCAAGGACTTCTCAAATTTTTTTTTTTTTTTTTTTGAAGAGTACAGTGCCTATTACATGTGTTTCATTGCAGAAACCTTCTACATAACATTTAAAACCACAGGCCTCACTGATCTCTCAACCACATAGGTATATCTGCTCCGTCCCAATCATGAGGGATGGGAGAGTCAATAGCTTCCCTTGCTAGTCGATGAGCTTTGTTATTCCTCGTCCTCGGGATCCAACAAACCTCGCACACTACGAGTTCGTTCATCACTCTTCTTGCTTCATCCACTGCGTAACCGTCCGGTGTCAAACACGGATCTCCACTTTCCAACAACTGAACCGCGTTTAAGCAGTCTGAATATACTCTAGCCTTCATTATCCCCATTTCTTTGCATCTTTTGATTCCCACCACAATGCCCATTACCTCGGCTGCTAGGACTGAACCTGAGTTCTTAATTCGTCTCCGTCCTCCAGCTTGTACGATTCCATTAGCTCCTTCAATGACATATCCTATACTGAATATACAATTCTCCCCTCCTGTGGCCGCATCTGTGTAAATATTCACCCAATCATGTTCAATGTCATTTGAGGGAGTATCTGTCGTACCTGAAGAAGAGGCAGTACCCACTCTTGCGGCCTTGTTTGCTTGCTGGAAATTTTGTAAAAAGATTTGGGCCCAGCTTATATCCGTAAACGATGTGTGGGTATCTCCTGCATCTGTCTTTCTTCGTGCCCTCAATTGACACCTCTCCTTCCAAATTCCCCACATCAATATGGCTATTTCCTCCATCTTTGTCTCTTTACTCTCCTCCCACAAAGCCGCCAAGAAATCAAATGTGGGCAGGACTTTTCCTTTTTTGATAATATGCCCCAGCCCAATTGATTTCCAGATTTTCTTGACGAAGTGGCACAGGAATAGTGCGTGTATCGTGCTTGCATCATGCTGTCCACATAAGAAACAATGAGGAGAGATTGGTACGTGGTGCCTTGCTAAGTTTCCTTCCGTTGCTAAGATATCTCCAGCTATCTTCCACATGAAAATTCGAATCTTTGGGGGTACGTTCAGTCTCCATATTTCCTTCCACCGCTCGTGATTTATTCCATTGCTCGATTCCCCGCCCCCCCCCCCCCCCCCTTCTCTGTTTCTCCCGCCATATCTTTGATTGCCATTTTATATCCCGGTCTCACCGAGTAGTTCCCTTTTGGTCCAGGTTTCCAGAATGGTCCATCTTCATGCCTCGTACCGCCTACAATAGCTTTTAAGATTGCCTCCGCTTCAAAAGGCAAGAAAGCTGCCCTTACAAGATCCTCATTCCATTCTTCATTGTCTAGGATAAATCGGCTGACCTTTGATGCGCTAGCTATCCGCGATTGAATTCTTCCATCATGCAGGTCACCTACCCATCTGTCCTTAAAGATGCCCACTTTTTGTCCGTCTCCTATCCGCCAATGCACGCCTCTCTCTAGGATATCTCTACTCCATATGAGGGACCTCCATATGTACGAGGGATTTGTCCCCAATCCCGCTTCCATCACTCCCTCATGCTTGAAGTATCGAGCCTGAAGCACTCTAGCAGCCAAAGAATGTGGGTGAGACATAAGTCTCCATAATTATTTTGCAAGCAAAGCTTTGTTGAAGGCTTCTAGCTTCCGGAATCCCATCCCCCCCTCACATTTAGGATAACACATGTGTTTCCACTTTTTCCAGTACATGGAATTTCCTTCTTCATTTTTCCCCCACCAAAATGTAGCACACATCTGCTCAATTTCCTTACATATAGAGGTAGGGAATCGGAAACAAGCCATCGCATAAGTCGGTATGGCTTGAATGACCGCCTTGATCAACACTTCCTTGCCTCCTTCTGAGAAATCTCTTACCTTCCAGCTTAGAAGCTTCTGTGCAACCTTGTCCTTGATATAGGCGAATTGGATCCTCTTCGTACGCATGGAAAAAGTAGGTAACCCCAAGTAGATCTCATGGCCCTGATTCATCCTAATCCCCAGCTGATCTCTAATCAAGACTTTCACTCCTTGTCCCACATTTGGACTAAAGGTTATAGATGATTTATCATAGTTTATTACTTGGCCTGATGCCCTTTCGTATCTTTGTAACCCTTCCTTAATTAGCTCCCCACTTTGCGCGTCTGCTCTAAAGAACAGCAAACTATCGTCCGCGAAAAGCAAGTGTGTAATTTCTAGTGCCCCTCTGGCTACAGTAACCCTCGTGATTTGCTTCTGCGCTGATAGTTGGCCCAATACTTTTGATAAACCTTGGGTGCATAGTACAAAAAGAAAAGGGGACAAAGGGTCCCCTTGTCTTATCCCTCTAGTTGGCTTGATGTTTCCCTTCACTTCACCATTTATTTTGAAAGAGTATGACACCGTCTCAACACAATCCATGAGCATCTTGACCCATTTATTACTGAAACCCATTTTCGTGAGGATATCCTTCAAAAAACGCCACTCAATTCGATCGTATGCCTTAGACATGTCTAGCTTGAGGGCCCCATATCCCCTCTTACTCTTGTTATTTCTGATCCAATGTAAGCATTCAAATCCCACCACCACATTATCCGAAATAAGTCGTCCTGGGGTGAAAGCACTTTGGAATTCATCTACCACATCCCCCAAAACCCTCTTCAATCTGTTGCTAATAGCCTTGGCAAGAATTCGATAACATACATTAGTTAGGCTGATTGGACGGTAATCTTTCATCTCCAAAGGGTTCTTAATTTTAGGTATGAGTGTGACTAGGGTCTGGTTCCAATCTCTTACACTGCCCTCCCCATTCAATATGCCCAGAATCTGGTTTCCCACCTCTTGGCCGACTATGTCCCACGAACTTTGATAGAAGCCCGCTGACATTCCATCTGGTCCCGGTGCCTTTAGTGGGCCAAGTTCAGAGACTGCCTTTTTAATCTCCCCCATGCTGAAATCAGCATCCAGTAGCCATGTCTGAGTAGTAGACAAACCTCTATCACATAAGCTAACCACACCATTAATCTCCGTTTCATTTGGGTCAGTACTCGTGAAGAGTTTTGTGTAGAAATCTTCAATCACTTCCATGATCCCCTCCGACGTATTGCACCATTGACCATTACTATCCATCAATCCTGAAATCAAGTTATTTTTTCTCCTTCTCGTCGCTTGTTTGTGGAAGAAGTTTGTATTTCGATCTCCATCCAACATCCATCTGTTTTTTGCCCTTTGTTGCCACCACATTTCTTGTTGGGATGATAGTTTTTCTAGTTCTTTCTCCACTTCTGTGATTGCAGTTTTGTCCCAGCCCTTCTCTTCACAGCTTTGAAGAAAATCTAGCTTCTTTCGGCATTTCGCGATTTGTCTAGGTATCTTGCCTCCCTTACTATCTGCCCATGTTGCCAGTCCCCCTACCATTTCCGCTATTCTGTCCGTGAGCGCAGAATCTCTGTTTGAATTATTCCATATTTCATGTACTTTTGGGTAGAAATCAGGCTCCAGTGTCCAAACCTTTTCATAATGTATAACTCCCCGTTGGTTATGGTTATTGAGAGTAATTGTTGGGGCTGTGTTCAAGTAGACCGGACGATGGTCTGACGAATAAAAGCCCAGATTTGTAGCTTCCGCCCATGGGAACAATTGTAGCCACTCTTCATTCGCACAAAACCGATCCAAACGTTCAAAGGTGCACTGTACTCCATTCCTCCTATTACACCAAGTGAAGTAGGGACCTTTAGACCTTATCTCCTCCATATTCAGATCCCCCAATACCCTTCTAAAACTGTCCATCTGGGTAAAAGGCCTCAGACGCTCTGAGTTCCCCCCTTTTATTTCGTGTAAACCCAAGACCTCATTGAAATCTCCCCCAATCAACCAAGGCTTCACTCCTCCTTCATGTGTTTTCTGAATTTTCCTAAGCAAATCCCATGAAAATCTACGCATAGAAGTAACAGGATGTCCATAGAAACCAGTAAACCACCAACTACAAGATTCAGTTTTCATTAAACAGTCAACGTGCCCCTTAGAGTATGATACCAATCTAACATCAACCATGTCATTTGCAAAAAAAAGAATTCCACCACTATTGCCAACTGCATCCACTCCTAAACAAACATTAAAATTTAAACTACAAGTCCACTTTCTACCCTCACCAACACTAGTTCGAGATTCAGTAATAAACAGTACATCCGGTTTCTGCTCCTTAACAAGGAGCTGTAGCTTTTGGAATGCCCGACGTCCCCGGAGACCCCTTGCATTCCAAACAATGATGATCATGGATGTTGGCAGGGCTGGGGTGGACCAGCTCCCGCCTTCTTGTGTTCTTCCTCCCCATCTTCATCACTTTTTGCCTTCTTACCCTCAGTTGAGTCCCCTCCCTCTCCTTTCTTCTCCTCTGTCCCTTTTGCTGAGCGCACTCTCTTTTTATTTGGTTGAGTTGCAGCCTTCTGGTTTTTTGTACTGGAACCTCCTCCTCGGCTCGTGTTCAATCCCAGAGAATTAGTTGTGAGTTGTTTCTGTTTGTCTAACTGCATATCCATGGATCCGAAAATCTGAGCATAGTACTGGGTTTGCGGCATGGGTGTGAAGGGCAGTTTCCCCCCCCCCCCCCCCAGCTTCTCCAGTCAATTGAGGCATCTTGACTCCCAGGTTAGGTAAGGAGTTCATTTATGTTGTGTACTGCATACTATTTCCAAAGGCATGTGCATAGTCTTTCTCCGTAGTAGCAACTTCGGGAATGATTGTTTTCTGATATAGCCTCGCTAGTTGCGTCTCCTTCCAACTCCCAGTCGTTTTGTGGCTTGATTGAGGTGTCTGTGTGCTCTTTTTCTGGCTAGTGTTGTTGTGTGAGCTTTGTGGTTGTTTACCTTTCTGGAGTAGTGCCTTCTTTTTAGCAGCCTCCTCCCTCATTCTACAGAAGTCGTCGAACTCCTTCTCCATCAGTCCCTTCTGGCCGTCTGCCTTCAGCCAAGAGGCAAAATTCACCTCTCGTTTGCCAACATTACCCCCCTCAGGGGGTTCCTCCGGACAGTCCTTTACAGTATGTGTTAGTCGACCACAGAAATAGCAAAAGTCAGTAATTTTCTCATACCAGAATGCGAGAGTTAGTCGGGCCTCTTCTGTTCGAATGCCAGTACCACGCTCCAAAGGTTTGGTGATGTCCACCTGAGTTCTAACTTTGATACATCTGCCCCACGTGCCCTCCTCCGATGGCCCTTCGACTTCAAGGACAGTTCCAATCTTTCCCCCCAAGTCTTCTCCTATCTCCACTGACATAGTATCGAGTGGGAGCCCATGTATTTGGATCCACAAGGGGACCTCAGTGAAATTTAGATCCATCGCCCTTTCGTTGCCCTTAAGCTTCTTCAGGATAAAGGAGGAGTCCTTAAAGGACCACGGCTGTCGGTAGTGCACTTTATTCATTTCGCCTTTCTGCTCAAAATCAAGGACGTAGAGTCCCTCTCCAATCTGCGATACTTTTAGGGTTCCTTCCAGTTTCCAAATCTTTTTGAAGGTCTGCCCCAACTCCGCCGCCCCAAAAGGTTTCTTGATGGTAAACCGTCCGGCCAGTAGGTTCTTGGGCACCGTCACATTCTTCTTTGGAACAACATACTCCGAATCTTCATTCTCGGAGATGGAGAAGTAGGACAACTGGTCATTTAGATCTGTTGCCATTTTTGCGAAAAGAAAGAGAAATAGGAGGGCAGTCAGAGATCGGGATCTTGATGCCGAGGAGGAGGCTTGAGTGAGGGTATGAACTCCCTTCCCAAGCCCAGTTAAAATAGCCATTCCGGCCACGTTGTCCACCAATCCTGGTGTAGTTAGACTTACAAGGCGGATTGTACTTGAGTACTGTTGGTTTCCGTCCAGAAGCAGTATCTCGGAATGAGGAAAATTCCGACGGAGGATCATGATTACTGTTTCGGCGTGTTAGATGCAATTAAGAGAGAAAAGAGATGGGTTAATTTCATCATTAGGGAAATCGCAAGGACTTCTCAAAATTAAGGTCTGCTATTATAGCCAGTAACCAGTTTCTTGTTCAAAAATTGAGATTGCTAATTAATTTATTTTCCCCGTCAAAAAAAAAATTATTAATTTGTATATATACTAGTAGTAAGTAGTAATAATACACTTATACATGATCCATTTAAAAAAAAAAATTGAATCAGAAGATATAAGTTGAAATTTCAAAGAAACGACGCTGCAAGAAGGAATCGTCTCTGAGTTAGCCTCGACTCAATGAGTCTCTGTACCACTTTTCTGTACAGGTACTTTCCAGTAAACCCCAAATTTCGCCATTGTTACTCAAATCACAAGCTCAAATCATTCTTCCTCCCAATTCCAAACACAGGAACTCGATTCATTCCACATACCGATTCCGCCTTTAATCACCAAGCACAACCATTCGATTTCAAGGCCTATATGCTTGAAAAGATTACCGCAGTAAATCAAGCATTAGATTCAGCACTTCCGTTGAGAGAACCAATCAAAATCCATGAAGCAATGCGTTACTCTCTCCTTTCCAAGGGCAAACGCATCTGCCCTATAATCTGCCTCGCCGCCTGCCATCTCGTCGGCGGCGACGAGTCAACGGCGATGCCCTCCTCCGCCGCCCTCGAGATGATCCACGCCATGTCTCTAATGCACGACGACCTCCCCTGTATGGACAACGACGATCTCCGCCGCGGACGCCCCTCGAACCACGTCGTTTTCGGCGAACGCGCCGCCGTTATAGCCGGATACGCCCTAATTGCTAGGGCATTCGAGCACATCGCAACCGCCACACGAGGAGTATCTCCGGCCAAAATTCTCCGCGTAATCGGCGAATTAGCGCAGTTGATTGGATCTGAGGGGGTGGTTGGAGGCCAGGTTGTTGATTTGCGAAGTAGCACGATTGGATTGGAGCAGCTGGAGTACATCCATTTGCACAAAACAGCTTCGTCGGTTGAGGCGTCGGCCGTGGCGGGGGCGGTGCTGGGCGGCGGAAGTGAGGAGGAAATTGAGAGGCTGAGAAAATATTCGAGATGCGCGGGGCTGTTGTTTCAGGTGGTGGATGATATTCTGGATGTTACGAAGTCGTCGGAGGAATTGGGGAAGACGGCCGGGAAGGATTTGGTGGCTGGAAAAACGACGTATCCGAAGGTTTTAGGGATGGAGAAATCGAGAGAGATGGCGGAGAAATTGAGGAGGGAAGCTCAGGAGCAACTGGTGGGCTTTGACGCCATTAAAGCTGTTCCATTGATTGCTCTCGTTGATTTCATTGCATACAGAGATAAGTGATCGAATTTGATGTGTATATTCTCAATTCATGTTTTTCAGAAATCGATCCTTTCAGTTTCAGGGCGTTCCCAATGATTATAGTCCATTCCTCTGATTCACATTGACAACTCAACGTTCAAAAAAATTAGGATCCAACACGAAAAAATTATGGATTATTGTTTAGTCTTATTGTATTCAATAACGACATAAAATTTTTGTGTTGCGTTCATATCGGACCCATTAAACAAACAAGATAAAATTAATAGGTAACTCCAATCGAGTATCCTTCTTTCCATTCCTCTCGCTTTCGTTTAAGTGCCCACTCATCATCGAATAAGAACACGATAATATTTTATATTTAAATAAAATTTATTTTTTTTATCGTGTTGTGTGTCGTTATCGTGTTACGTCGACACAAAAAATATTGTGTTATTATTGTATCATGTCTTTTGTGTCGTTATTGTGTCATGTCGATAAATATCCTTATCACATTGTGTTATGTTCGTATTTGGTCTTATCGTGTTTGTCACTATTGTGTAGACATAAAACACGACAATTTAAAAACTTAAAAGTAAAGTGAAGAAGAGAAATTAGAGCTCGCGTGCAATTTTTTGTAAATAAAAAGGTAACCAATTAACTAACCATTGCAAATTGAATTAGAATTTGATAAGTTAGAGTTAATTTTAAAAAAATAAACTAGAAATTAAGTTGCCCACTAATTAGAGCTCCACAATCATGACATCCACCTCCAAACTTAGCACAAGTGACCTGTGAAAACCATATCCCTAGAGTTTTCAAGAAAAACATTTTCACCCCGATCCATATATGAACTTTCAATTTTAGGTACATACAAATTGACAACTACAAAATCTTCAAGTGAGTTGTCGTAAACGCAGGCGCGGACCTACCTATGAACTG
The DNA here is from genome assembly GCA_963675135.1 of Galeopsis tetrahit. Classification (NCBI taxonomy): domain Eukaryota; kingdom Viridiplantae; phylum Streptophyta; class Magnoliopsida; order Lamiales; family Lamiaceae; genus Galeopsis; species Galeopsis tetrahit. Next base: position 19,047,493 of record OY776123.1, read on the forward strand.
AGGAGGGCCATGCCCCCCCCCTAGATTTCATCCAACATGTACCAATATATATATAATAGCATTATATTTTTTTTTTATCTTAGTTGGCCCCCCTCGAAATATGCATCATGCGGGCATTTGCATCTTAAACATAAACCAAACCAAATTTTGGCTGCTCAGAGGCCCAGCCCACCAATTTTTTTATATATTGACATTATTCTGTTCAAATTCTAAAAAACTCCCCCATTTAATTTATGTTTATATATTATTTATTTTATATATTGTTTATTATTTTAATTTATGTTTATATATTATTTGTTTTATTTTATTATTTATTAAGTTATTTTTTAAATTATTTCCTAAATATTTAATATATTTATTGATGTTTAAAATTAATCATTCAATTATTAATTGATGTATTTTTAGAATTAAATTTGTAGGTAAAATATAAACAAGAAACATACCATTGGTTAAGAGTTAGAATTTGAAACTAGAAAATCATAAATCTATGTGATTGTGTATAAAATGATAACTCTAATTCTCACACTTTAAATTTTCACTGCAACTACGGAACGATTTTTTTAACTATGAACATAGTCAAGATCGATTATAGATGATTTTCGTGACATATATGAAAGAAAAATATTCTAAATTTTAACATATTGTAAGTTAAATGCTACTATATTTAAAAAAAAATATGCAATATATTATATATAAGTTTGTTAGTGTATAATTTGAGTACTTTAGAATTTTATTGTTGGCCCCCCTTACTTATTCACTCTGGGTCCGCCCCTGCGTAAACGGACACCGACTCCATAAGGCGGTTGGAGGATGTCTCGTTTATCATCAATTCTGTTTTCAAAGAACGTGAATCAATATAAACAGGTGAATAAACATAAACGAACATCGACTCAATAAAATAACTATAATTAATAACTTTGAAAATTGAGAAAAAAAAAAGAGTGAAAAATGAGTTAGGATTGAATTATATTTATTTAGATTTTTTTTAAATAAAATTAACGGACAAAATCGGTGGTTTTTCCGTTGAACCAACAATTTGGCCGGCCGGTTAATCGAAACCAGCGATTTTAGCCCCCCATAAACCGAAATCAAACCGCCTAGAGTAAGCTTTAGGTTCGATTTTTTAACCTGAATTGTCGAATCGCTGGTTCATTTTTTCTTTAACATGTCTAGCTGATTCTTTATGAAATTAAATTAGTTTGCACAGGAAAAAAAGAATAAGTAGTAGAAAAACTGATGCCTTCTTTACATTAACAAGACTTGTGAAGGGTACATGGAATCAAAACAAAACAAAACAAAGCAAACACAAACATTACTTACTAAACCAAACAACCACGTGCACCATTCTCATGTACAAATTACCCATGAATCATTATCACAACCTTCAAACTTAATAGGTTGTCTTAAATGGCCTATAAACCTTGAGATCAAGCACCACCCCAGCAACCGATCCCGCAGCAGCAGCAATCGAAATTACGAGACAAGCCCCGCTCAACGTTTGCAAACAAATCCATCGAACACTCCACTTCGGTATCTTCTTATGTGCAATATACATCTCAACTGGGAAGTAAACTGTCAACGGCCAAAACCCGAAAGCCCCAAGAATCCCCACAATGTCATTGAAAAACGGGAGCAACATCGATATCAGAGTCGTTAACAGAACGAATACACTCCTCCAAACTAACCGAAACATGTTGAGATTATAAGGTTGCTTTAGGCCTGGAATCTTGATCCTCATTTCTTTGGTAATGAATCCACTCTCCGGCCATTTTTCATTAGCCCGTTTTTCAATAAACGCGAAGAGTGGTTGGCAGTAGACTTGGTACGCGCCTACTAAGTGGATAACGATAGCTGCATTGGCGATATCGAGAAGCCAATATGGGTTGTAGAAGCCGAAGCCGGTGAGGAGGTTTCCTGGTGCTAGATCTCCAAATGCTGCATATCCCATACAACCACACAGCATGTAGAAAACAGTTGTCACAATTGTGCTTATAAGAGTGGCTTTCTTCATTGTTTTTGCCTCTGATGGTGGGGATTTCACTGTGTCCTGTTTAAGAATTTGAATGATTTATTTGGTATTACTATTACTGTTATATAGTATCATAATTTAAATATACCTGAATCTCAATAAGGATGATTGAGAATGAGTATGCAAAAGCTATGTCTCCTAAAGCTTGGAAGCTCCTCCACATCTTCTGCGTTTCAGTCACCGTTCCAATGCTTATTCCGGTGAGACTACCCTTGATGGCTCCCGTAGCTAGTAACATATTAAACAAGAAAATTGACCTTTTAACAACGATATAATAATCATGTCATTGTCTAAAAGTACTCTTTAATATTGAGTCTGTCGTTAAAAGTTAATTAAAATACGAACCTACTACTTGAGCGATGCCAAGGCCTAAGCCGATAGACGAGTAAGTGAAGGACATAACGGCAGCAACAATGGAGAGCCACCAAATCTGATCGAAATCGGGGATCTGAGAGAACATGAGTTGTATAACACCAAAAGCTATCATGTAAGGATTGCTAGACATATGGCATGGATCTTTCCCATCACTTTTGTGGAAACAGTTTGATCTCTTGATAGCCCTGTAGGAGTTCATAATCAACTATATATCAATCAATCATTCATTCCAAATATAAATAATAATTAGAAACAAGAAAATTTATGTGCATGGTTTACATCATGCTTATGGATGATGCAATTGTGTATCCGATGGCAACTCCGAATATGTTCAAATACTGAATCAGCCCACATAACTTCACTTTAGATCCACCTGTTATACATTAAAAAATATTGTTTAACATACTAAGTATCACGTACTAGTATTACTTCTTATACTAAATAGTATTATGGAGTTCAGTATATGTACCAAGATTGGAGCGAACAGCATCCATGTACGTATAGTTTCGTTTGCCAAATAACGGATCCCCTGAGCGATAGCAGTCGGATAGGAGAGTCGAGGTGTAGTAAATAACGAACGAGAACAAGAGCATGACGGTGGGGCCAGCAATCCATCCCAACTGACCTATAGCCCATGCTAAGGAAAGAACTCCGGATCCAATCACCGCGGTAATAATGTGTGCACTTGCAGTCCAAACATTCCCTAAACACCAAAAGTTGGCAGAGGCATACAACATTAATAAATTTAATTCACCTTTCAAACTAGCTATATAAAAAACCGGGATTGTGAATGCGAATATACCGGTTCTTTGGGGTCGACCATCATCATCGAGAGCTTTTTGGCCAAAATTTTGTGGCAAATCGACAGAGATGTCGTAGACTTGGCCGCTATGGTGGTGGTGGTGGTTATTGGTGGCAGTGGTCTCACCCATTCTGAAATTCAGCACGAGTATATATGTGTATGAATTAAACTCAATCTTATATCAATTCAAATGATATATATAAGTATTAGAGAAGCAAGAAAGTGGTGAACAAGTAAGGGAGGTGTGAGGGGAATATATATAACCATATTATAACTTCATTTTCAAGAATTCAATCAAAAGAGTCAAAGAAAATTCACAAAATGTCAACCCATGCACGTTCATCTGTCTTTAATATACATGTCACGTGTTAATTGACTATCATTATATATGTATGTCGTCGTGTTTATAAATAAAAGGACGAGGCTTAATTATTACCTGGATTATTGATAGTAGAAAAGCCCTCTAGCTCCCTCAAAGAGAGGAACAGCAAATATGTACAAAGAGGGAATTATTTAACACAATGTGAGATGGGGTGAGATAGCAACTGCTGCACACATTTTCACTTCATTTCTTGCAGCTTATATAGACAAATTTATGGGTGTAACACCTTTTAATTAATTAATTATTATATTATTATTGTCTTTACCTAATTATATGTTTGTTCATCATTCTGACGTGTAAGCTTCCCTTCCATCAAATGTAAGAAACAGCATATATGCTCCCTGTTTCATTCTTTAATTCTCCAATTTTTGGCATTTTCAGCCAAAACCAAGAATAAATTATTAACAATAGCATTAGTACTGAAAGTGGGATTCGAAAGAATTCCGCCCGTTCAAATTTGTAGAAAGGTGTGAAATATATTTATTTATATTAATTTCATAATACTCCAATCCTCTTCACTCGTAAAACGAATTATTGTCTCTACCTTTTAAGAGGAGACCAATCGAGTGAATTATTTAATATGTATAGAGTTGTTTTTAGTAAAATTTAAACCATGAAAGATTTTTTATCATCTATATTAATTCCCAAATAGAATCTCTAATTAATTAACTGCAATTTTGGTTGCTGTCCATTATTTTATTTAGATTCTAATAAGAATCGAGAAAGTTTGATGTAATTGGTCAAGAATCAAGACTATGAGACAAACATCACTTTTTAGGGCACTATATATGGCACGGAAATTTTAATTAACAAAATATTTATGATTTAATATTAAGGACGATGAGGAAAAAATATTGAAGAATCCAATAAATTAGTACTCCCTCCATTTTTTTAATTTGTGTCATTTTACCTTTTTATGTATTTTTAAAATAAATGTCATTATATTTTTTTTTTTTTTAATTTTGACAATTTTACCCATATGAAAAAATTTACCTCCAATTTCAATAAATTTAGTAACATAAATCATAAAAAATCCATAAATATAGTACGAAGTATATATGAATAGCACCTACATTTTTTACTAAACAAAAATTTAATGTTAAAAATTATTTATCATTAATAAAGGATAATATGGACCACAATTTAATATCTTGATTTGTTGAAAAATGTCAAAGTGACACCCACTAAAAAAAAATAGAGGATATACTTTTGCATTTAATATTTTCTATGTACATTAGTGTATTTTTTTTATTATTATTATTATTTTTTGACAAATTGAAGAATAATGATCTGTCACGGTCTCGTATTGGAGAATAGTTTAATTTGATAGTAATGGGAGCTTATGTTGCATGATTTAACCAATTAAAACTCAGTAGTTGAATTGGGGGTTCTCATGCATTCTAAATGAATATTATGGTCAAACACGAATTTTAATTAGATGTATGGTTGCCATACATTTCTATCACCACCACCATTCATTAATTAGCTTAGCTAGGTAGGTTAATATAGTCAAAGGAACCCACTTTCAATGGTTCCTTCTCTAAGTTGGTCCACTTATAAAGATGCATTCAACTACCTTAAATTCCACTCAATTTTATAAGCTTTTATTATACTGTATTCACTCAGTTTCACTCTAACTGACCTACGACAAATTAACCCTCATTAATGAGGAGGGTTTATAATTTATTTAAAAATGCGAGAATCTCGTCAATGACAAAGGTAAGATGAGAAAAGTTAAAAGTTCTTAAAAGAACAAGGGCAATATTGAATTTCCTAATTTGACCTAATATTGGAGTACATAAAAAATTTCGTGTAAATTGAAAAGTAGATCTCCATCAAATGATACTCCACTACATTAAAACATCATTGTCACAGTTTCCATTTCAACCGTATTTAGTAAATACACTACTTTCCATTTTTGTCTACATTTGAAGGGATCGAAAAAAAATCTCATCCGATGAAGGAAAAAATGTTTGTAAAATATTAATAAAGTTGTTGATTGAATAAGAACATACACAAATAAAGTGAAAATATATAAAAATCCAGGGGCGACCCCTTCCAAAATCTATCATTTTAACATCTAAAAAAAACTGTATACCCATGCTGCACCGCTAATAACAAGTATTAGTGTTTTCACTTAATATTATTAAGTATTTATAATTTCATGAACAGTATTAGTTGTTTTCAATGAACAACGATAACACACGATACAACTAGTGCACCCAAATATTATTCATCCTTTTATCATGACTTTGGGTACTATATTTTTTTTTAAGGACTCTGAGTCCTATCTGATGTAGCACATTGTACAAAAAAATGATAGAATATTAATAAGCTTCATTGATTCAATAAGAACATCAATTATGTAAGAGGAAAGAAAATTCAAACTTCATCAAAAGCTATTTTATATAAAGACACTCATACTCATAAGAATAACAAACATAATAGACTAATAGTCTTTACCAAACTTAAATTCTCTGATCCTTAAAAAAAAAAAAGGTTAATTCTAAATAAATACACCACATTTAGTCTCATTATCAATTTAATCACGACTTTTACGATTATTGTAAAAAATCTTAACCTTTCATCGTGTTGCAATTTAATATACATTTTTTTCTCCGACCAACAATGGATGACGTGGCTTGCCGGAGCTTGGCACGTCAAATTACACATATTCTTTATGCCAAAGTCTTGTATGTACTCAAGTACACCATGTACTTGAGTAGACTTTTACTAGTCAAATGTTGACCGTTGACCACCGTTGACCGGTCAACGGTCAAACTTTGACTTTTTTTTTTATTTTTTGATTTTTTTTTCGATTTTTTTTTTTGAAAAAGTGTATGTTATTATGACTAAAAAGTGTATCTTTGTTTTTTTAATGAAAAGTGTATGTTACTATATTGAAAAGTGCAACATTGTTTTTAATGAAAAGTGTATGTTATTATAACTGAAAAGTGTAAGTTATATATTAATGAAAAGTGTATGTTATTATAACTGCAAAGTGTATGATCTATTAATGAAAAGTGTATGTTTATTTAACGAAAATTGTATGTTATTATAACTGCAAAGTGTATGATCTATTTAATGAAAAGTGTATGTTATTATAACTGCAAAGTGTATGATCTATTAATGAAAAGTGTATGTTTATTTAACGAAAATTGTATGTTATTATAACTGCAAAGTGTATGATCTATTTAATGAAAAGTGTATGTTATTATAACTAAAAAGTGTATGTTCTATTAATGAAAAGTGTAAGGTATATATTAATGAAAAGTGTATGGTATTATAATTGAAAAGTGTATGATATTATAACTGAAAAGTGTATGCTAATGATACACCTTTTGTTTATTTGTACTTGCACTTTCATAATCTTAATTGAAAAGTGTATGATATTATAACTGAAAAGTGTATGCTAATGATACATCTTTTGTTTATTTGTACTTGCACTTTCATAATCTAGAAAAAACTGGTGCTAGATTTTTTTAAAAAAATTATTATTAATTTTACACGTTTTATTATTTTTTTACTTGCACTTTTATGACTATTAATTACTGTATATTATTAATAAGTGCAATTAATGATATTACTAGTACTTGCACTTTTTTTAAAATTATTATTAATTTTACAAATTTTATTATTTATTAATTGCACTTTTAATGTATAGAAAAAACTGTTGCTATTTGGCAATTCAAAGACAACCATTAGGCTATAATGAGTTTTGTTAAATATTTTATTATTTATCATATATATAATTTATATTTTCTATACCCAAGTACACGGTGTACTTGAGTACACAGCAGCCCTACCCATTCTTTATATTTAATTGAATTAGATGTCACATGGATATATTATGTGGCACTTAATTGCCTCGTCAGCTTCCGTTAAATGGATTGTTAACGATGTTAAAAATTTAAGCTTTAAATTGATAGTTTTATATGAATTGAGTCTTATATCGGTAAAAATTTCTTTTAGACCTTAAATTGATAGTTGACCAAACTTTCAGACTTTATGCCGGAAAAATTCCTTAAAAGTAGTAGTATTATGTTTCAGACCAAAGTTGGTGTCACGTTACACTGTTTCTAATTGCATGAAGCCATTATTACGTATGGGATGACTGATTACAAACTCTCAATTTTCACATAAATACATGGATTTAAACCAAAAGTTTTGAAGAGCCCAGGTATGTGAGTAGGAAGTTGTTTCAATGAAAATTTCCTCGTCCATTCTAAATTTTAAAGTAAAATAAAAAGGGAGTGCAGCACCCAATCAATTCATGGCTCTCTTTTTATTCTTTATAGAGTAGAATGAACGGCTAATAGGCATCCTTGGGCTCAACCATTGAAATTGGGAAACAGAGAGAAAGTACAGTAGATATTATTTAAAATAATGATGATAAAGAGCCATTGACAGCAGTTGACTCTGAGCTTCCATTTCTGTAATTCTTTCGTCATATCAACATACCTTTTTTTTGTGATAATAAAACTTCACTCTTTCACTGCACATAATAATATAAATGTTTGTTTGAACCTGATTTGTGTAATATTTTTAAGATGAGTTCTGGAATTCTAACAGTACTCAGCTCGATTCATGTTCATAAAAGTGAAAATGATGCAGGCGGAAGCACGATACACACGTAAATTCGTTGATTCTACGAATACCCGGAATATACGTAAACGAGATTAAAAGTGATAATCCATTGATTCAAAATGAATACTGGAAGAACACAAATAAAACACGTCAAAAGGGATAAAACCCAATATTTTTCTATTCAAATCAACTCCCTTACAATGTTCTTGAGACTCGTATTTATAATAGGTAAACTAGGGTTTTAGGCGTGTAAGCCCTAAAAGCCCGGCCCACTAATAATTAATAAAAACCTAAACAAAGCTCTAACACTATATAAAATATAAATAATACTAAATAATTAAAATACAATCTTATCTCCATCATTCTCTTCCTCTTCGAAAAGATTCGTCCTCGAATCTGCGTGAATCTTATCTCTAGCAGTGTGAAAAAAAAGACCACGATGGGATCATCTTCAGAGAAACCAAAATTAATTAACGCCTCAGGAAATTTGTCGTCAAAAACATCTGCAGTTCGTACATTGCCCAAGGTCTTGAGACTATAAGCAAATGTTGGCTTAAGAGAAGTGTCAAAATAACTATCATTAGTAATAAAAAAATAATTATTACTAACTCTAGATCCACTATTTCCCTCATAAAATACCGGACCAAATTCTCCCAAAATATTAGTTGGCCCAACTTGGTTAACATCTTCCACGGGCACGAAAAAAGGCCCATCCTGGCAAATAAAATTCCCAGGCCCATTTTCCACATAATTTGACAATCCATTTCGGCCACATTGAAATGGCCCAACATTACCAATTATACTCAAAAACTCATATGTTCCAAAATCAGCACAAGGCCAAAAAAAATGAATTAGGGAATCTGACTTTTCTGACCTTTCAACTTCTTGGCCACGCAGCTTTGGGTTGTTGCTCTTTTGCGCAGAAAAGAAGATCGACGGTCGGCGATTGCTTTCATATTCTTCCTCAACGTGAAATTCTGCAAAATGGAATTGCACAAAGGAGGCAGCAGGGCATGTCGGCATCTTCCTCAATGTGAAACTGGTGGAATGAGTTTCTGGAACAGGGGGCGGCACTGTGACGGCGGCGACAAGGGCTGCCAAAACTGGAGATGGTGGTGGCGCTGGCGTTTCCAGTGCGGCAAGTTCGTCTCGTTGGTTGTAGCTGTCGAAAATTCCATCGACGGTGGCGGCCAATTGAGACCAGAGAAAATCAAATTTCTCCTCCATATCGTAATTTTGCTTCATCGTTGATAAACGATAAACCCCACGAAATCGTTATGGCTCTGATTACCAACTGATGCAGGCGGAAGCACGATACACACGTAAATCCGTTGATTCTACGAATACCCAGAATATACGTAAACGAGATTAAAAGTGATAATCCATTGATTCAAAATGAATACTGGAAGAACACAAATAAAACACGTCAAAAGGGATAAAACCCAATATTTTTCTATTCAAATCAACTCCCTTACAATGTTCTTGAGACTCGTATTTATAATAGGTAAACTAGAGTTTTAGGCGTGTAAGCCCTAAAAGCCCGGCCCACTAATAATTAATAAAAACCTAAACAAAGCTCTAACACTATATAAAATATAAATAATACTAAATAATTAAAATACAATCTTTTCTGATGATCAGAAAAGGAGGGTTCAAACATGACTCGATCAAGCTAAAACAATAATTTCTACAACGAAGAGTCAGTCATTTTCACCCATAGTTGGATGCACGACATCAATTAAGAAGCTATTTTGAATTAAGTACCGTTAACTCGATTTGCAAAATAACTAAAAACCATTTTTTAAACTATTTAGAATACGAAGTAATGTTGTTTAGCATACAAAATTTTGAAAAAGAAACACAATTTCTAAAATATGATACTCCGTACTTTGTTTGATAAATAGTTTAACTTCGTATATTGGGTACATGTAAACCTAATACACTGGAAACCTGAACAAAAGTTCTGAACCATGAGCAATAATCCAAACAGATTACATAAGTATAGAACTCCGAGTCGTCTGGTCTCGCCCAATAAAATACTGCCATCTAGGATCCCGCACAAAAATTACAGTTAGATTGTTCTAACACCGAATCAACTGCATGATCCTATTACATAGGGCATTCAAACTAATGCAAATGCTATGTTGAACACCACTCAGCAGCTCTTACAAAACTTTAATCGTCCAATCATCTGCAATTTTCACATTAGGTTTGCGAATAGTCCGGGCTGATGCACCTTTTCCTCCTTGAAGCATGAGCGGGCCAAGTTCAATATCGACCTTCTGACTTCCTGGTTCAACGAGAGCAGTTTTGGGTTCAGGAGAGAGACCTAAAATTACTATTCTCTCCACAGTACAGTCAGAGGCATATTTGTGGTGGGCAGGGGCCAAATTGGAAGAAGTGAGCTTTCCGTCTGAAAATGTAAAACGGCGATGTATGTAGGCGCCTTGCTTGAATTCAAAGCTCTTGCCATCATCAACATAAAGCTCTCCCTCAGCAGCTTTGGAACTATTAAGAGCTATAACCTGCCACATAAATTATATGAAATCAGTATATGATCTTATCAATGTTGGTCGGATTTTGCGTATCTTGATTAAAGTGATCAGAATTCAGAAGAATGCATGATTGAATTCCACCAACTAAAACAAAGAGTAGTAAATTTTCAGTGTAATATCATTTTGGTCCCTAAAGCTTACTTTTTCTCCAGTTTTGGTTCCCCTCTTTCACTCACTATCAAACTTGGTTGTGGTCTTGTGGAAGTACACTTTTACTCCCACATTTGGTCTCACCATTAGTTGACCGATGAAATCAACTATTTCGGGTGTTAAATGTAATTAATAATAATTTGGAGGTACTAAATGCAATTAATAATTTTCTAATAATTATATTTAGCCCCCAGATAGTTGATTCCATCAATCAATGGACGGTCAACTAATGGTGAGACCGAATGTGATAGTAAAAGTGTACTTCCAGGGCCAAGTTTGATAGTGAGTTATCTCCAAGTTTTCAAAAGATTATCTAGAGCCACTCCCAAAACTTTCTTGACCTCACTCATCATGTTTTCCGAAAAGTCCAAACTTGTGCAGTGATATACTGTTTCGCTAATTTACATAAGGCAATAAAGCACTAGTGTCAAAGCTAAAGGTAAATATGACAGCTCATTTGAAGCATGAATTTTGACCTAAATGGACCCATTTCTTGATGATTCAGTCTGCACATCGCAAACTAGCATCATAAGCCAACTAGACTTGATTTTCAAGTTTACTTTCTTGAAGAAAATGAAAGGACCAAAGCAAGGGAAGAAGTCTAGAATTTTAAATTTTTCAAAGGCAAAATGCATCTTTAAGTCCCTAACTATTACGGAGTAGCTTTTATTTCGTAGGTCCCTACACTATCACTTTGTTTTACGTAGTTCATTGATGATCTTTCTAGCGACAGAACTTGATGAAAATTGTCAAAACTGTCAACCACTCAACCTTTTCGTCAAATGATTTACATGACGTATTTTAATTTTCTTTGAAATTTCACCTACGACATGTGCCAGTTTTAAGTACTTTTTAATTTCTACGGTCCACCTCACCAACTTATTTGTATAAAATATACCCCATCAAAATCGAAAGCCAAATACCTACACGGGTTTGTATTTCTTCCCAAAATTACCCTCTTATATGAAGAAGAAAAATGGGGGAAAGTGAGGCAAAGATTCCAACTTTATACATGTTTCTAGTTCTTCATCCCTCGATATATCCTTGAACAAAACAACACTATATTACTTAAGCAAGAATCCGACTGCTCCTTTCTTACATCCATTGTCCTCTAACTACCAATTTAATGACTCAGCTTAAATCTGTGCTGGAAACCCCAGTAAAGGTATGCTTCAATGTGTAATGTTAGTCCCATTCAGGCTTTCTTGATGAAATTGTTCGACTTTATTTAGTTTCTGGATAAAACCTTCACTTTTATCTTGAAGGCTCCACCTGCTTTACTTTTGTAGTGAAATTACTATTTTATACATGGTCAGAATGTGACTATGTGTCATTCACTATTCTACAGGCTACATGTAATTTATAGAATAGAATCACTCACACTAACATGTGTGTGTATGTCTAATTTAACGGTTCCTAAAGAAAAGGCATCGAGATTTCACTTTTACTTTTCAATAGTTTAGCCGAAAATGGGTGTTGAGATATCACTTTTTCATAGTTAAGCCCAGTTGTAAAAAACTTTACCCACACACATAGATAATATTCTCTTGGAATAAAAATAACCAAAATCTTGAAACAAACACCAAATCATCTTCAATTGAAGAAACTAACCAGTGTATAAGGATCATTTTGCATTTGCGTGGAGCTTCGTCTAAATCTGTCTCTTCTTGGAATAATGGTACCAGCTCGTTGGAAAGAAGGTATGCTCTCTTCTAAAGCTTCCATCTTATGAGTTGCTCCTCCCTTGTAGGTGGTTCCAGTTTTCATGTCATACCAAGACTCGTCCCCTGGAAGGTAAACCGACACATGTTTCGCTCCCTGTAGAAAATTCTCACCAATATTAGACAAATACTTCTATACACCAGTTGCACCGTGCAATTCAAATGCATTTTAGAGTGATATTAGTTGGTCAGTATAAATTGTTTTCATTGAACAATATTAGTTGTGCACCAGTTGCACGGTGGAACTGGTGCACCAAGTGTTACTCCTAATATTAAGAGCAATATGAAAGAGTAGAGAGGCATGAAGGAAGAAAACCACGACTAAAGGGTAGAAGTTGATTAAAAGGGCACCTGAGTGTATATTCCTTGCACCAAAAGACTGTTTCCAACCATAAATGCCTCATCATTGCTGAATGTTTTCTCATCAGCAGGAAATTCCATCCAAAGAGGACGAACAACAGGAATACCTGTGGCATTTGCCTCCCTGAATAATGTGTAGAAATATGGGAGCAGTATATAACGTACGTGTATGGCTTCCCTCATGAGTTCTGTATTTCGTTCCCTATAACCAATACAATCACCAAAGCACCAAATCATATAAAGACAGTCATTTAAAAAATAAAAGGAAAGTTAATGCTATAGGTTGGTAATTTAATCATTGCTTAAACTATGAATAAGGCATGAATTTGAGTAATATAAATCAACTATGTCTAGGCATGTGCAACGGTCGGTTCGGTAACCGACATAACCAAATTACAAAATTGAACAAAACCGAAATTTTAGAAAATTCAAACCGCAACCGAACTGACTTGTACATAAACTGAATGATAACCAAACTGAAACAGTCGGTTTGGTCCGGTCCGTTATCTGAATAACCAAATTATTTTTTAAATTTAATATTTTTATGACATTTCCGAAAAAATAGAAACAAAATTATATTAGGATAAAATGATAAAAATCATAAAACAATTAATTAAATATAAGATTGATAATCCGTGTAAAGCTAAATTTGATTTCACGATATAGCAGTAATTTTCATTTTAATTTACAAACAATAGAATTAAGATTTTTTTTCTTATACATTAAAATTCGATGTTTTCATGTTGTAAAAACCGAAAACCGAACCAATTTTTTTTAAATCAATAACTGAAATAAAAATAACCGAACCAAATTGATAATTCAGTTCGGTATTATCCGAATTATGCACACCCCTGACTATGCCAAAGTGCATAGTATTACAGATGTTGATACCAAACACGAATTTAAACACTATATGCACACGGGCTAGTTGTAAAATCGAGCATGGCTTACCCAAATAACCAAGGTTCACGTCTTTTGGTGTCGTGATGAGCATGTCCTCTAAAGAAGGGATAGTAAGCACCGAGCTGATACCATCGAACCAACAACTCAGCATCCGGATTACCAAAAAACCCACCAACATCCGCACCTATAAAATATACATACAAAAAGAGGAAACATAAAGATTCATATACAAACTAAACTTTTAACAGGGTAATTTAGTAATTTACTAACCAGAGAACGATATCCCCGTAAGACCAAGGGTCAATATCATGGGAACTGAAACCCTAAAGTGATCCCAGTCAGCTGTGTTATCCCCTGTCCAAACTGCTCCGTATCTTTGAGTTCCAGGGAAAAAGGCTCTAGACAAAACAAACGGTCTGTCTTTTCCATCACCACGCTTAACGAGCCCTTCAGATGTTGCCATGTGGAAGTAATATCCATAGGCATTATGCAACTCTCTATGCTCCACACCTCCTTGATGTAACACATCTCTGGGCATCGTAACCTGAGAATCTAAATGGTATTAGTTGTTTTACTAAAAGGTATTAGTTGGTCAGCATTAGTTGTTTTTATTGAATGGTATTAGTTGTGCACCTTATCACTCTTATTTTATTTATCACTTTCTACATCTTTTATTCTCACTTTAGCAACATCCAATAAAACACATTAATTATTGCACAATCGTCACAATTACAATCAACAATAATATAATAATACAGCATCACTCACTCTTACACATCGATTTGACATAAAGTTAAAAACTACCCTATTTAAATCTCAAAACAAACACACACCATTACTATTAATCAAGATTTTGAATCCATATTTCAAAATCGACTAAATCCCAAATCAAACATACCCTTACAGCTCTCATTAAAATTCAATTGTTGCGGTGGGAAAAGTTATCGATACATTTAGAAAGCTGGAAACTGCCTGCCCTAGGTCAGTCAAAATATGTCACAGAACTTGGTCTCGCGGTATCAATATTGACCTTGAAAGGCAGATGTAATCATTAAACATTTTAATGGAAATAGTTGGTGTATTGTTAATTTGAAAGTACTTCTGTTTACTTATTTATATGAAGGTAAACCATACGAAAACCATGCATAATTACACAAGTATGTGAAAACAAAGCACACTTCTGCTACAGCTGTCAAACACTTATAGTGGAAATAGTCAGTGCATTTGATTCTGACAGAATTTCTATGTACTTATGCATTATTACGAAGGTAACCACAAGAAAACCATTCAACATTCCACAAGTTGATGAAAACAATGCACCATTCTGCTAAGCTAAAACGCCCAGGAAAAAATGAGGATGCTTCCATAAAGTTATGATGAAGACAAAATATTTGTTCAGATACTTTGTGAAAATTAATGGTACGGACCCAATATACAAATACGTATGCAATGAATTTTGACGGTGTGAAGGAAAGAAGTTTGATCTCAGAAACAAAAGTGACTTCTTATCAGTTGACATCAATTGCCTATAATTTCTTCAATTTGTTGAAACTAATTAGTGTACTCAATTTCCAAGAAGGCAAGTTCTACATATATGTATACTTTAACCTTGTATGCTTAAAAGAAGTCTGTAAGAGTGTGTGGTGTCGCATAATATTAAAGATGATACTTTTGGAAAATAATTTACATTTTAGGAAATGGAATATTATATGGATATCAATGTACCAAACGGAGACGAGAACAACAGTTTAGGGATAGCTGGAGTATACAAAGCAGACTTAATTTATACTGAATCAACAAGTTCTATGGAAGCAACGAAGAGCTATAGAATAACACAGCTATGAGACTACAGGTTCTGAATAAAGAAAACAGTGCATTCAAGTGATCATCCCTCATCTATTTTGTCCATATGACTAGCTGAATAATCCAAAAGGCCTACTTTAATTTAATATTTTTATATCATAACTCAAATCATTCAATCATTACAATCACACCCAACAACAATATAAAATTACAGCATCAGTCACTCTTACACATTGATTTGACATAAAGTTAAATCTCACCCTACTTAAAATCCCAAAACAAACACACCTTACTATTTATCAGAATTTCAAATTCCCCTTACTTTAAAAAATCCAGTTTTTAAAAACTACTATAAACCCAAATCAACAGGTCATAAACATGTTAAAAGTCAAAATTTGAAAGAACGATGTAAAAAGAATTTAAAAGCACACATGCTTTATCATGTAAAGTTGAAATTTCTGGACCACTGTTATTGCCTAAATATGAAAACAATTTACTAAAAATCTCATAAAATATTCCTGTACAGCTAACTTCACATGTTGTTCAACAACAATTAGATGTTCTAATGCATCAGCCTTCACATGTTAACCTCAGTGTCCTTCCCAGGACAGAATGCAAATGACAACAATTAGATGTTCTAACCTATGGATAAATCATACTTCCTCCGTCCCTCGTTAAGTTAACCATTTTGCTATTTTGGGAGTCCCTTGTTAAGTTACCAATTTCCATTTTTATCAACACCTCACTATCTCTCTACCTTTTCTATTTCTCATCTCTCTCTACATTTTCTCTTTCATATCTCTCTCTTCCTTAAAATTTGTGCAAACAGTAAATGGGCAACTTAACGGGGGACGGAGGGAGTATTATAGAATGTGATACAAGAGAAATTTACACAAAGTTCCCTTTAGCAAGAGATGAACGAATCTAACCTATTGGATAAATCACCAATTCTTCAACAAATTAGCTGATAAGCTAAGCACACATAATTTACAAAAAACAGTTAAATCAAACTATATGTTTGTGAGCAGAAAAACACAAGAATGTAGAATCAAAGGTGTACCTCTGGACCATTAAACACAGATGGTTCATTCATATCGTTCCAGATGTACAACGATGAGGTCGAACCAGCATAGTTTTCATATTTGAATTTTTCAGCCCACCACGATCTAATCTCGGGATTCAACATATCTGGGTAAGATGAGGACCCAGACCAGCACCACCCATCGAAATCTTTCCCAGTTGTATCCTTAACATAGTATCCATTCTGTGAAGCCTCCTTGTGTATGTAATAAGAATCATCCCTCTTGATGTGAGGGTCCACAATAGTTACCATATGTCTACCTTTAGCAAATAACTTCTTCTGCATCTCCTCTGGGTTAGGGAACAGCAACTTATCCCACGTGAAATACCTCTTTCCATCTGTGTGCTCAATATCAAGCCACAAAACATCATAGGGAATGTCATGCTCATCGAATTTCGAATCAACATTGTAAACATCTTCCTCATCCCTATAATTCCATCTACACTGATGGTAGCCTGTAGCAAACAACTGAGGCAAAGCTGGAGTTCCTGTTATGCCCGTATACTGCCTAACTACGTCTTTCGGTTTTGGGCCAACGAAAAAGAATGCATCCACTATACCAGCTTCAGTCATCCATAAAGTGTCGATTCTCTTCTGATCAGAAGGAAGCATTAGGTCAGACTCATTGTTCCATCCGTGTCCTAATACATCAATCTGCATTTCAGCAGCATTTAGCCAGAAAAACCCCGAGCTCCCTCGTGTTTTACCGTGTGATAACATAAAAGGAATGCTCCCATAAAGCCCAAAAGGCGAATCATGGAGGTACTCAAAAACATCAAGATTGAAAAGCCTATAGGGTTCAGAATGTTCCAATTCAGGCCCTCTAGTGGGCTTTAAAGCTAGACTAGTAGCATGTTCTGGAATTCCATACACAAAATCAGCATCATAAAACGACACATCGAAGCTAATACTCTGCGGGCCATATGGCCGTGTATCAGTATGAGTCCTAAACTTCTCCTCCCAATCCTCATTTTCCTCTTTTTTATCCTTAATTTGTTCAAAATCAAATAACCCATTTGAGTTCAAAGACAGCACTTTTTTCCCATTTTCACCACTCTCTCTCACAAAAATTTCAAAAGGGTCATGCCTAATCACTCCTTCATACCCATCAGAAAGATAAACAACCGAAAACAAACCTGAACCATCCTCAGTTTTCTCCTCTTTCAACCTCTGTAGCCACAATTTTTTGTTCAAAAACTCGGGCACAATCACATCGGGCACCTCAAATCTCTTCTTGCGCGGTTGGTCCTCATCAATCTTCAGTCTCATTACACCGTCTTGATAGGCTGATATAGTGAGGACCAAAGGCTTTGTGGTTTTTGTCTCTTGATTATTCTCCTTGGAGATGAGTTTTGCGACAAGATCACCATCGGAAATGGATACATCGGCGGCGATCAATGAGCAAGATCCCGTTTTCCGGGAACGGGCACGTTTGCAGAATGGGGTTTGATTGCAGTTTCTGAACTCGTCCTGCTTCCAAGAAAAAACTGAATTTGTGAAGAAAAGAAGAAACAAAAAAGTGCCCAGAGGTTTTCCCATCGAGTCTTGTTCACTGATTTCTTGTGCTTAACAAATCACTGGTCGATGTGTAGAGAAATCACATGTAACAGCCCAAAAATTCATGTGAAGTTTTTGGGAGTGAGGCGTTTGAAGTATGAAATGAGATTGAAGACTGAGAGAAGGCGAGGTTAATTTTATTGTTAGTTTGACCCACAATTTTCCTCGACTTTCACTTTAGAGTACTAAAATTTTGGAATTCTCCTTATTGGTCACCATTGCGTTCAACATTAATAATTATTTTCCTCCAAAAAAAACATTAATAATTATTGCAATAACATAAACTTTAAAATATGCATACAACATGAGAAAACCTTTTTATTCCAATAAAAACATTAGGTTAAATGAAAGAAGTATAAATATATGTGTATACATGCAACTAGTCCTATTTAAAAATGAATATTGGATAAACTAGGGTATGAGTAGCATTTGTGTGTACTCAATTGCATTGTGCAATTGAGTTACAATTTTAATTTGATTCTAATTTAATGGGTCAAAAATTTAATTGAATAGCTCTTCCTAAGTTTCATCACCCCCTCCCCGGACCGAAATAATCAAATCAAAAGAAGTGTCATAAAATGATGCAATCCAGACAGAGAACCTCCGGAGGCCTCCTAAAATGATGTCTCAATCCTAATATGAGTTGCAGAGACCATTGTACTCAATCTTGAATTATCATCTTATCTCTCCGTGTTGGGATTGACTAATCACACGTTATATCTCAAACTCCATCATGTCTTACCTTCTTGTTAGACTCAATTGATCGAACACGATTTTAAATATGATCATCACTGCGGGGCTCCAGAGATTTGAATCTAAGCAATATCATTAGCAAACTCCTCAAACTTCATTTTTGCAATCTCAATATTCTCTAAATCATCAATCTACAATTCTCTAAATATGTTAATCGTGTGCAGTGCAAATGGTTCATCACATAAAGGAGAGTAATAAATTTAATGGACTCATGGGGGCTAATTTACTTAGAGTTTGACAAACATGACAATAATATTGTTCCTCGTTGTCCTCCACTCTTGCTCTATTGTTTCTCTCATGTGCTTTGACATTGAAGTGGTCATCTCTTAAACCTACTTCTTAACCATATTATCACATATCAAAATCAATAGAGTAATAATGTGAAAGCATTTTATTTAGATAAATATTGATCTTTTGACTTATGAAAATTGTTGGTCTTGAAATAAGTGTACACGTGTATGGAAGAGAATACATGTGTAGTAATTTTTAGACTTTTAACAAATTAGAGTGCTCAATGAATTTGCCCTTAAAAACTAGTCCAATGGATGTAAGGACAACCTGCCTGATTGTGTACATAGTAGACTTGGTCAAGATAACAATCTAGTGAAGGGTTGAAAAGCAATACATTTGAGAGACTATCTTAATTAGTCTGAGTGCGAAAGTAGTAAGTCATTAGTTTAAGAACTCATTTTAGTTCATTGAATATCTCTAGTCCTAAAAAATGTGAAATGACTGGCAACTAGCATGTACACATAGGGACTGTTTTGGGAGCCGAGCTTAAAGCAATCGAAATTGGCATGTGGTGGATCGAGTATGAATCAAGGTTGTGCCCGTCTGTTAATTCAGTCCGACTCATTGGGAGCAATTGCGGCTCTTCAAAATAAGGCACCTTTCTATGGGCCAGAAAGTTTGACGATCGATCAAATTTCAAGATTGGCGGTTCATGCAACTTTCAACTCATCACACGAAATCGTGACTTAGAAAGGATGAACTGTAGGCGGACTCTCCAATTTTTCTCTTGATTGAAATAGAGTAGTAATGGTGTGTCTTATGAGGCAGAGCTTGTGTTTCGCTTTAGGCGGGTTTAACCTGTGTATCATTGAATGCATTGATTGTTCTCCTCTTTAAAAAAAACATGTACTCCAAGTGTTGTGCAAGTTAATTGATTGATTCCAAAAACTTATAAAACAAGTGTAGGATGTGTTTTAGTGAAAACAATGAATATGACAAGTAATAACAAAGTAGTAAAGAACATTAATCATGTATAGTGGTTCAAAGACAAAATTTCTGCATCAATTTTTTTGATTTAATAGGACAATTTTTTAGATCGCTTGAAATACTTATTTTATAGGTGCAATAATCAAAATAACCCCTCTAGGATAATTTGATCCTTAGAAAATTTGAGTCATAGTGCCCCTCCCTCAAAGCTTTAAAACTAATATCAATTATTAGCTTACTTGTAGTTCTTACAAACCTTTTCAACAATCATCTAATTCTCAAGATAAAGGGTGTGTAATTTTTAATTATGTGGGATATCCTTTACAATGTAGAACAAAGTTAAGGGTAGGATATATCACTTCTAAACTCGGATGTATTGGAGTATATGATATGTTATGGAAATACACAATGAGCTCTCTAAAATAAGAAACATTTTCTTGAATGGTAGAGAGTTTTGAGTTTTTTGAAAAATAGTAATTGCTCTTAGAAAAATTATTGTAACCCTGTTTAAACCAAGGTCTTTTATATTTATTGAGACTTTTGAAAATCTATATATATATAAAAACAAGATAGTTTCCTAAAAAAAATTCCCGCCCATTTCATATATTGGAGTACTATTTTTGGAATATTATTTTTTATACCTTTGGTTGATACTACTCATTGCCATTTTTCGAGAAACTTCTGGCTGAAGCAGACTCTTCCAATTCTATTGATAAAAAAAAAACTCTTCCAATTCTAGGTTTTTCATTTTTCTTTTGGAGACACGGACACCCACTCTCCCACTCACACCCAATTTCTCCTTTTCTCTCATTCCCAATTTCTTCTCTCATTCACCGTCGTTGGGCCAGCCGCGCCGCCTGTTCGTCGCCGTCCATGCCCGCCACCTGTTCGTCGCCGTGCACACCCGCCGCCCGTACGTCGCCGCGCACACACGCCACCTGCAACCACGAATGTTGCAGCGCCGCCTCTCCTCAGTCCCGTTCTTCGCGCCGCGCCGCCACACCGTTGGTTCGCACCACCTCCTCCCCCAAGCTACATCGCCTCTCCTCCTTCCAGGTAAACAGAATTTTCAATTTCAATTTTTTTCATCTGATTAGGATTTAGGGTTGTGACCTAATAACAACTACCTTCTCTTTAATCTTTAATTGATCTCACGCATATCCGTTTTGCATCCCTCGAAATCCAAATCGGAAAAATCAAGATCTATACTCCTTCCACCATTTTTTTTTCTAATTTTTGCTTTTTTCGTTTTTATTCGATTTGTTTTGCCGAAATGTATCTTTAATTCGATTTGTTTTGTGGGACTTTTGATTGCAAAGTAAGTTAGCAGTGCTGGTAAATATGATTGTTTTTGTTACAGGTATGATGGAAGCGAAACTATTGGTCACAGATTATATAAAGATGTCTGGTTCTTTGAATTTGAACAAGGCAAAGGTAAAGCTACCATCCCTAAAGTAAATTGCCAATGGGAGACCCTTGCAACTAATCTAGAAGAGTTCAAAAGGATTGTGGTATGTATGAATGTTTAGTTACCTAAACTCCTCATTGCCGCATTGCATTTATTCTCTGCTACTTTGGATGGTAGAATGAATTTTCCTCCAGTGAAGTTAAGTGGGAGGCTGCTCTCAGTAAATCTATTGAAATCGATATTATTCCTGTTCTTGAAAAGCAATGGAAGGTTAGAAATATGATACTTTCCTTTGGTGTTTCATGTTTTAATATTCAATTGGCTTCACTTCATCAGTGTATATTTCTATTTTCCATGTCCTTTGGATTAACATCCCTACCCGTAAATGCAGTCCTTCATCACTCTCCCAATTTATACTGAGAAAAGAGTTACTTTTACTAAAATGTTTTTGGTGCAGATCACCTGCTTCTCCTCTGCTGCTGGAATGGACCCAAGATGTTGCTTCCACTGCCCTCGATATATCCATTAGAAAAGAGATCACGAAGACTCTGGAGAATGAAGGTAAATTGATCAAACCCTTAAAGTTGTGAGTTTCTATTTCTAATAAAAATTGAATTTTGTTATGTTTTATTGATTGTAAGAACTAAGATCTAAAATAAAAAAAATTCAATGGAGTGTCTTACAAAATTCTTGATTGGATTGCTTCATTATCTGATGAGCACCAGTGTCTACTGCATTTTTTCAAAATGTCAACTTTAAATTTAGAAAGGTTCTTATTCCGTTGACGATTTCTCCATTTATTGTCGGAATTGATTGCATCAGATGTGGCAGAGTTATTCACAAACTTTTGGCTCCGACATTCAGGTTGTTTTTTTCTTTTTTATGAAGGTTGGCTTGAATGGCACGATGAAAAAAAAACTGAAATCTGTCACATTATATGCAAAAGCTCCACTTATTATTATTTTATTTGCACTGTGGAATGCACTATTCAAACTTAGTTTGTTCGATGGTTTTTGTTCATTTCTTATTTTATGAACTTGATGATAAGCTTTTTAGTTTTTTCCTTGCATATATTCACCCATAATTGTTGCTTCATAACAACATATTCCTAACCATCTTGAATGTGTAGCATGTTATTCAACTATTTATTGTCTGCCTGATATTATACTGTTACATAGTTTCTTAAATTGGAGTGTTACATTGAAGTTATCATGTAGAGCTTGATTGTGACCCAAGCCTTTCTTTTCATTTCTTTGTGTGTTTTTTTTCTGCAGCCATAACATCAAATTAATGGTCGTGCACCCGTAGTAGTTGTTGCGAATCCTACTATGAAGTTAAATCGTTAAGCATTCTACTCAATGAATAATACACAGTAAGTTTAGTTTATGCATATCAGATTGTTAAATGCGTGTGACAGCTAAGATAATTGTAAGGATTAATTACTGTTTGCTTGCAGTCGATTTAAAAAATTACTTCTAAGATTTACCTTCAATTGAGAATTATTAACAATCACAGAGTTTAATATAAATGCGTTTCAACTTACAAATATCCCATATGTTCATCCGAAAGAAGATTAAGTGTATGTGTATGCTATCATATTTTTTTCCCACCTTTGTTTTGAATTAGTTTTTACTGCCTTTTGTTTAACAGATATAGAAATCAAAAGATGATTAAGTGCTTAGTCACTGCAGTTTTTATTTGAACGGGTAACTCTTATTAATTTTTGTTCTGTATTTTTTTTGTTCAATTCTTTATGTATTTTCTTATTAAGACATGTGTATTTTATTGTAGTTCTTCAATTTTTACTGCATATCGGCTAATTTATCAACTCTGCAATTTGTAGTATTAATTTATGGGACAATTTGAGAATTATTTTAATGAATTTGTTTAATATTGTGAGCATGTGAAGAGTTATGCTGAGAAAAGTTTTGTTATGTCTTGATTAAGGTCCTTTTGCAAGAAAAATGAGAGGCTTTGGATTGATATCTTCTAATTATGTTTAATACAGTGAATTTGCTAATACCTTGAGGTTGGGGAAAGTTGTTTAATGTATTGATCAAGATAGAATGAATGCTTCAATAAGTCTTATCGAAAGTATAATTTGAGAGTGTTGGGTTAGCTGAATTTGATGCATTTCTAGAATTTGATATGTATGAGTTTTTTTTATCATTAGTTTCTAACAATATTGACTTCTCGGCAGGTTCCAACCTAAATGCTAGAATCTTAAAATATTAGTATTTAGGAATTTGGGTTGGATGAGGAATTGGATTAATGGTTTTTGTTGCTCTAACTGTAGAGTAGATGAGGAAGTTGCTACAGCCTACAATCTTATAGAGGAAACAAGCCTGGTAACAGCGGTAAGTTACATTCTAATACTCTAAATTTGTTTAGGATACTTACCAAAAAATTTCAGTAAAGCATTTACTATTTAAATTCATTAATGATGTTAATTAAGATTTCTCTACATGACATGAATCTATTATGATTTCTTTTGCTTTTTAAAACATCTCATTTTCAACATGAAAGAAGTAATTGAGTTCATTTTTTGTGAATTTAATAAAAAAAAATTCGGATTGACAGTTTTAGGACCGTAACTTTTCGGGTTGACAATTTAAGGGCAGTAATTTTTAAAAGTCGCAAATTTAGCCCAAATTCAGGCCAAATAGGACCAATTAGTCCGATTTGGGTTGATTCGGGCTGCTTTGGCCTCAATTCGCGGCTTTAAAAAGTTGTTGTCCTTAAATTGTTAGCCCAAAAGGTTACGGTTCTCATTTTTCCCCCGAAAATTTTATATTTTTTGTTTGTAGGATAAGGTTCCAAGCAAGCTTTATAGATAGGGGGAGACTGCCTTCGTATACATGAAGGTCCTATGCAAGAGGGAAGCTTTTGGATCCGCTTATGCTGTGTTTGGGGATATAAGGATTCCCCTGCACATAACTCTTCTGTACATGAGGGAATTCAAGTCCCTGTTGATAAGTTTGTAAGCAACTTATTTATGACATGTTTCTAAGTTTTAAGCCATAACAAGTTCATTGTGACATATATAATAAGAGGTCAACATGATATTTGCACGATTTACGTATCAGCTGATTCATGTGCTAAAAACAAGTCACATATGTGATAGGTCTTTTGGAGCCTCTTCTAAATGCATCACCACAACTTCACTATTTCTTCTTCTCTCTTATGTTCTAAGTTCTGTATATGATGTATAAACCAAACAATTTTGTATTGTTTAAAATAATATTGGGATAATTGTATGGTGTTGGGCACCTGGACTATACTGCTTTGTTAAACAAATATTATTCTTTGTATTATCTTTAGTACAACTTCACTATTTCTTCTCTTCTATATTCTAATTTATGTACTCCTATATGATTGTATAAATCAAACAATTTTGTGTTATTTAAATTAATATTGAAATAATTGTAAAGTGTTGGGCATTTGGGCTATACTACTTTGTAAAAATAAGTACTCATTGTATTATACTATTGTCTTTAATAAAACATTTCAAAGTTAAATTTAATATAAAATATAAAATTTATTTATAAAAACTCAAAATGCAGACAGCAATAAAAAAATCAAACTTAATTGCTTGATTAATCGGTTATGATTATGAATTACTATTATATTATATGTGCATTAACCATGAATAAGTTTTCTTTTTCTTTTATATGAAACTTTGTAACACATAATTAATGGAGTATTTAATATATAGTGTATATATTGACCGTGCAACGCACGGGTGAATTACTAGTCTTTTGAAAGAGAAGATATCATCAACCTCCATTTTGAGTTAAGAAACATCTTCATCAAAGCTTCATACTTTTTTTTTGGAAGGAGAAAATATATTATATCAAACTGGAGTACCAGTGGTACTCGGCAAAGAGAGTTACATAGTTTCGCTTAAGAGCGGAGATATATAGAGTTACACCATTACAAAAGCTTCATACTAAAACGTGAATGTAAATGAACCATGCAATTAATGCTCTGAATTTCACACTTTCACACTTATAGAGATGTCAGTGTACTTTGATCAAAATCCGCCAGGTCAATTGACATACGACATGCATTGATCACTTGTCTGCAGGTTCATTGAATCGATCAATGAATATATTTTTGACACTCATCTTGAATTAATAGTAACCTAGTACACAATCAAACTTAGAAGCCTTCCTTTTGCAAGTCCTCTTAGGTCCCAAATCAAGTGTTTGATGTGTCATTTATAAACTTCACTTCTCTTGCTTCATAAATGTTTAGTCTAGCTGCCTTCTTAATTCATAACTTAAGACTTTCAATAGGGACAACATTCCTAAAGAGAGGGATAGAAAAGTCTTGGTACAAGAAGTATCATGTGATCAACAAACAAAGAAAAGAAAAGAATTATGAAAGATAAAACATCAAAGCTAACAATACACAAAAGGATGAAAAATTCTTGCACCAGGCCTGTTTCATATTCAGACAGTAGTCACGTGACCCAACTGTGATGATGAGGGCTCCTATGTCACAAGAATTGATCGCGGATCGACGAGTCAATCCCTAAAAGTTGGGTTAGTTCTGATCCAGTCGTTCACCATACACCAACTCTAAAACCTACCCTTTAATTTACTTCATCCACCACATATCTATTTTCCATATTTCATTCTCAAAAATACATTTGTTTCTCTATTTTCAAATCACCCACACCACACAAATTCATATGGGGGTGTTTGTTTTGGGATTATGTAGGAGGAAATCCGGATGGGGAAATTTTGGATGGAGAAATTATGATGAATATGATTATGTGTGTTTGTTTAGGGATTTTGAGTAGAATATGATGTAACTTTATGTCAAATCAATTGTGTAAGAGTGGGTGATGTTGTATTATAATACTATATAATGTAACTTTATGTCAAATTAATTGTGTAAAAATCCTTGATGTTGTATTATTATAATAGTATAATATATATGAATTAATATTAGAGGTGGGTGGAGTTGGATGATGAAATTCGGATGTGAAATCCCGAACTAGAACAAGACGGGGGACGTTATGTACCCCACCTGGACATGTGGGTACCAAAACAAACACCCCATGTGTTTGGTGCCCATGGTTACTATGAGGCGGATTTCATGTGGCAAACCTTTCAGAGATGATCGTCGAGGTGAAGTCAGGGGTTGTTTAGGTCGATAGACGATTCCTATGACTTGATTCTTCATGGGCAGTTATTCATTTTTTTTCTATTTATTTTTCTTCCATCATTAGTGGTGCAATTTATATTGACGTGTGATTACTGATTACCATCCACATTTTCGTATTTATCAACTTAGGGTATGTTTGGTTTGATGGAAAATGTGGGAAATACTTTTTTATCCCACTTTTTCCATTGTTTGGTTTTCTAAATTAAAGCCCGAGAATTTATTTGGGCCCGAGTCAATTTTCCCATTTTTTCCCACATTTGCATGATTATTAATCTTAGGTGAGAGGGTGAGTTTATTTTTCCATCGGGTTGGTCTGGTATGGACTCGAGTGCATGTTGTGCACCCTAGTCCATGTTGCACTTTTCAGTTACTGACTTACACTTTTTGGTAAATGATGTTGCACTTTTCAATTATTAAACTGTATAAGTAATAATTGAAAAATACAACACCATTTACCAAAAAGTGTAAGTCAGTAAACTGAAAAGTGCACATGGACTAGAGTGCACAGCATGCACTCGAGTGCATACTAGACTTTACCTTTTCCATCAATCCAAACATACAAATTATTTCAATATTTTAATTTGTGAACAGTGCAATCCCACTCAATTTAATCCTAATATATTTATCCTATCTAACAAACCAAACTAGCCCTTAGAAGTGGATGAACGGATATGCCGATAAATTTAATGTATTTTTCCTTTTGATTCTGTTATATATACAAGATGTGAGTCATGCCTTAATCCTCGACGTCTAGGGTGTCATTTTTTTTCGTACTCGGAAAGGCTTAGATTCCATATTACATGTGCAATTAGAGCAAGGGAATCCAACTACAACGTTCGATGGATCTACCCAACAACTAGGATTATCAAAGCCACATGACTCTCTAGCCAATGTATGAGCAAACAAATTGACATCTCTTCTAACAAATACAATTAAAACATTCAAAAATTGGTCGATCAATGATCTACATGCATAGACGTAGTCGTCAAAAACAAAATATACTTAATCCGTTGATCGAATTTATCGCATGTACCACTAACTTTACATTTCTCTGGACGATTATCTATACCTAGAGCTTTCAACCAAGAGAACGCCTCAAAAAAGCCCGTAGCTTCTCCAATCCCCCCACAATAATTTGGTTATTTCCCAACCTTTATGGGCTGCACCTGATATTTGCCCTAAAATCGGGACACTGAAGTTAAAATGCAGCGACAAGAAAGGGGTTTTCATTGGTACTACAATCCAATCCAATCCAATGGGACCAAATTGCTATTTCCCAACTAGCAAGGACTTGATAATGAAAACAACAAAATAAACGTGAGAGTTTAGAAAGAAAACCTGTAAATCAAACATATCCCACCGCACTCGCCATAGTTCTCAAGCACCGGCCAAAAATGGCATTTTCCATACCCAGATTTTCCACATTTACATCAATTTCTCTTAATTCTTCGAAATATCCACGCAATAGCCCTCACGCATCTGCCACTTTTACCCAATTCAGAACAAACACGAGCTTTGGTTGTAGAATCGACTCACTGTGTTGTTACGCGGCGGCGAAGCAGCAGAAAGGCGCCGCGCCGCCGTCGACGAAGAAGAAAAGGAAGCCGAGTAATACTAAGAGGGGAATAGAAAATGATTTTGAGATTGAAAAGAGTGGGGGTGGAGTGGAGGTGCTAGAGTCGCCGTCACAGTCAGATGAGTTACAGTATTCGGCGTTGCCTCTACCGAAACCGCCTGCTGGTTTTGTTCTAGATGACCAAGGGAGAGTTCTTATGGCTTCTAACAAACGCATTGCTACTATTGTGAGTTTAATTTTTAATTTTTTTTTTTCAGAATTCTTGTCATTTTGTTTGTGTGCGACTTGCATGTAGTATTGTATTTGTTGAAATGTGATTACTAAATCCTATGTTTGTGGAATTATGTTTGTTCAGTTTTGGCCTGGGAAAATAGTGAATTTGCTAATTGGATTTAGGGACGCGAGGCATGAAAATCAATTCTTTTGCAGTTGAAGGACATTTGATAGAATGAGAACTTTGGGATGGAAAAGATTCTACTTTTGAGTCAGCTAGTGTCTAGCTGGAAAATCATTTTCTTAGTAACGTTAATTTGATTTTTACTTCGGTTTTATTGTGTTATAAAGAATGATGAATCTTAACTTTACAGAAATTGATTATATCGGATTCAAATTCAAACTCAATTTGTCCAACCGTCAAAATAATGCATTTATGTGCAGATTTCGGTAGATTACCATGCTTTTTAGAACCCAATAATTAGAGAGCTTTGATAGCTTGCTTGCTCTCTCATGTTGTTAGACAACGACTAACCTTGTTCTCTAATTGTGGAAAGGGTTGTTTCTTTCTTTTGAAAGCTTTATGGGCTTGTATTTGATCAAAGATGAGTGAAAGTGAAACATAGATTTTCAGTAGTTTTATTTGTGATTTTGAATAATGGCTTCAGTCGTTTGGACAAGACTCTTCTAGTTAGTAGGTATTATGGTTTTTATTTTGAAAGGGTTTTAGCATGCTTTTGAGCTTATAAACAAACAGATTGCAGGTTGGATTTTTGTTGTTTTCATAACAAATTCAGAAGAAAAACTTGACTCAATATTTCTATCCAAGGCTTAAGGAGATATAATTTCATCTATTTTTTTGCCATTCCGATAAAGTGATGGGGCTTCGTTTGATACTTGTACATTTGAATTTGATGATAGCCATATTAATAATGAGCACTGAGGCCGGAGTTCTACATTCTCGCAAGCTATTCTTTAACAATGAATGATAAGATATAATTGACTAATAAATATGAACAAACTTGACTTAATATCTCTATCCAAGGCTCAAGGAGATATAATTTCATCAAGTTTTTTGTCATTCCGATAAAGTGATGGGGCTCGTTTGATACTTGTACATTTGAATTTGATGATAGCCATATTAATAATGAGCACTGAGGCAGGAGTTCTACATTCTCACTAGCTATTCTTTAACAATGAATGATAAGATATACTAATTGACTAATAAATATGAACAATTCACTTCATTGTCTTCTTTCCCGTTTGTTCGATGTTTTAATAAAAAAATCTTTGAAGTAGTTCATGTAATGCATAATTGTCACAGTGCTATTTGTTTTGTGAGTTAAGGCTGAGTTATTCCTACAAGAAATGAAAATGTAAAAAAATAGTGTGCTTGAGAATTTGTGATGCACTTGACCATTCAATTTTTTTAAAACATAACACTAAAGGGTATGTTTGATTTGGAATTTAGAGGATTCTGAAATCTGGATTTCTTAATCTAGTGGATTTCAAAATCTTGATAAACAGTAATGGTTTGTGTTTGTTTTGAGATTAAAATAGGGTTGGGTTTAGCTTTATGTCAATGTGTAGGAGTGTCTGATGTTGCACTATTATATTATTGTTGATTGTAACTGTAATTGGTTGAACCTGTAAAAAAAACTGTAATTGATTGAATTTGAATGATTGTGAAATAATTAGTGCGTTTTATTGGAAGTTGCAAAAGTGAGAATAAAAGGTGTGAAAAGTGATACTCCGTACTAAATAAAATAAGAGTGAGAATAAAAAAACCATATTCACATTAATGAGTCATAGTGATGTTTAAAACTGTATTTATAGGGTTTATAACTATTTGTAGGGGTGGGTGGGGTTCTAAAATCCCAAAGTAGAACCAGATTTGAAATCCCAATTCCGTTTTTCCAATCTCAAATCAAATATGCCTTTAGATTCTTGAATATCAACATTACAAACTTGACAAAGAGTGATTGCAATGTGATTGTCCGTTTG
Source organism: Galeopsis tetrahit (assembly GCA_963675135.1). Taxonomy (NCBI): domain Eukaryota; kingdom Viridiplantae; phylum Streptophyta; class Magnoliopsida; order Lamiales; family Lamiaceae; genus Galeopsis; species Galeopsis tetrahit. Next base: position 19,078,145 of record OY776123.1, read on the forward strand.
AATTGTATTCGAGCAAACTGGATATTCGAATGTAGATGTAGGGACTAGGAAATAACTGACATGTAATTCCTATATGAAATAACTTGAATATTTTCTTGTTACTCATTACCTTTTACGCTTATTTTTTATTATATTTATCCTGTGGTTTATAATATCTAAAAATTCACTGACAGGTTGATTCTACCAATAATTTCCCCCTGGAATGTGTTATAAGGAGGATATTTCAAAACACACGAGGAGATGAATGTATGCTACTCTGCCCTGTTGATACGTAAGTAATATTGCAAGGCTGTCATCTGATATGTTTTTCTTTTTAATCTAAATGTTAATTTATTATTCGCAGACCTGTTCAGATTTTGAAGAGTGTCAATGTTGAAGGGTGGTCTGCTGTAAGTCTTTTCTCATCAAATTTACTAAGATTTATTCTTTTTCTATCTCATAACTTAAAGTGTTTTTACTTTCTTGGGTGCTCATTGTAAGTTTCATTTGTATCTAACCGTTGTGTAAATTTGTGGCACAATTTCATCTTTGGATAGTTTCTTTTAGAACTTATGCATGAATATTTTCTGACTGTGTGCTACAATATGACATAATGCATTTAAAGGTCTCTAAGTATCAACTTTTATTTCAAAAGATCCCTAAAGTATTTTTAAAAAGCCCTTGAAGTAACAATTTTCATTTTGAAAGGTACCTGAAGTGTTGAAATATGATTTCATGAGGTCCTTTTTTTAAAATCCGTGAAACCTTGTTTCATTAATCTGGTGTCATTATTATTATTTTTTTTGAAAAGGAACAATTTTTTTTTATTGATGGTAAAAAACAAAATGGACTAGAAGTCCCACAAAAAGGTACAATCGAAAGGCTAGACCACAAATTACAATGCCAAACACCAACTCCTCACCGATGCTTTCATTAAAATTTAATTGATTTACAAATTAATGAATGAAGCTTTGACGGAATGCTAAAAAAGGACCTTGTGAAATTGCATTTCAATACTTTATGAGCTTTTTATAATACAAAATACTTTAAGGACCTTTTGAAATAAATATGAATACTATAAGGGCATTTGGATGCATCATGCCTATGAGAAATACTATAAGTATTTCTGAACACAACTAACCTATCTGGTATTTAGAAGCTTAGTGACTTTGGAGGCAAAATTGTGGAGACAGATGAGTATCTTTAAATTAGGACTAGCTTTCAACTTCTTATTCTCTTACGCAAGATAATTAACTAAAAATGTTGGTTTCTGTCTTCAGGATATACTTGTTGGTCTTGCTTTACTATCACTTTGATAAGCACTAGGTTTGGTATAATATTATATACTCAGAATAGTAAGAAAGTGACATTGATGGTGGTTGGGATATGTCACTACAGGGGTGCCCAACTAAAAATAGTAAAAATAAAAAAATATAGCTAATTTAAAAATAAAAATATAAAAACCTAATATCAATATTTGTAAAATAATAGGGAGGATTGCTGTATCAGTAGTGATGTGGTTTATTTGGGGTGAGAGGAATAGACGTATTTTTGAGGATAGATATGAATCGATTGATGAGATATGGGATAGAACTAAGTATAAAGTGGCCTTATGGTCTCTTAGTCATAGAGCTTGTAGGGGTAATCTTATTTCTGAGGTGTCTAGGAACTGGATATATGCTTTGTAACTGAATATGTAATCATAATAGGGACTTCTCATCCCTATGCATGCAATAAAAGTATAAGTTTCTTATCAAAAAAAAAAAATATTTGTAAAATAATATATCAATATATTACACCTCAAATTCAAAATTAAATAACTTAATACAATTGCATGATGACATTTATGTCATACTCTTCATAACTTGCAACTGTTGTAGAATGATTTCACTATTATATTTTGCTCAAATAATTGCTTTTTATATATATTACGAAAAATCATTCAATAGTTTGTTACTCATGGAGAATAATCAGAGTATAAACCTAATAATTCACGTAATATGATATACAATTAATACAAAATAAGTTGAAAAAGATTAATAAATTTCACATTACTCTCTTTTTAGTCAATATCAATGAATTTTACTAACTGTCTAAGATTGATAATCAAAGGAGTTAAAATAACAATAATTAATAGACATTTTCAATTCTATTATTTAAAAATAGAGAACTCACTTTTAAATTCTTAATTGTGTATTTTTAATGAAAAATTGTGACATGAAATGAACCTCAAACTCCAAAAATATACAGAATGCCCTATATAAATATTATGATTCTGAGGGGGGACCAATTCCCCCCTTGGCCACTAAGTAGGGCTGCCGTTGACTACAAATAGGATGTTAGAAGTAATTTGATGAAGATTACTTAGAAGTTAGAACTTGTTTATTTTTTATTTCTGATGAGCTGCTATGGATCTTGAAATGGAGACCAGTAACAAATATACTTGCTAAGTGCCTAAGGGTATGTTTGTTTTGGGATTATGGAGGATGGGGGAAATCCTGGATGGGGAAATCCTGATGAATAGTAATTGTGTGTGTTTGTTTTGGGATTTTGAGTAGGATGAGATGTAACTTTATGTCAAATCAAATTGTGTAAGAGTGGTTGGATGGGATGTAATAGTAGGATGTATAATTGCATGATGACATTTATGTCATACTCTTCATAACTTGCAACTGTTGTAGAATGATTTCACTATTATATTTTGCTCAAATAATTGCTTTTTATATATATTACGAAAAATCATTCAATAGTTTGTTACTCATGGAGAATAATCAGAGTATAAACCTAATAATTCACGTAATATGATATACAATTAATACAAAATAAGTTGAAAAAGATTAATAAATTTCACATTACTCTCTTTTTAGTCAATATCAATGAATTTTACTAACTGTCTAAGATTGATAATCAAAGGAGTTAAAATAACAATAATTAATAGACATTTTCAATTCTATTATTTAAAAATAGAGAACTCACTTTTAAATTCTTAATTGTGTATTTTTAATGAAAAATTGTGACATGAAATGAACCTCAAACTCCAAAAATATACAGAATGCCCTATATAAATATTATGATTCTGAGGGGGGACCAATTCCCCCCTTGGCCACTAAGTAGGGCTGCCGTTGACTACAAACAGGATGTTAGAAGTAATTTGATGAAGATTACTTAGAAGTTAGAACTTGTTTATTTTTTATTTCTGATGAGCTGCTATGTATCTTGAAATGGAGACCAGTAACAAATATACTTGCTAAGTGCCTAAGGGTATGTTTGTTTTGGGATTATGGAGGATGGGGGAAATCCTGGATGGGGAAATTCTGATGAATAGTAATTGTGTGTGTTTGTTTTGGGATTTTGAGTAGGATGAGATGTAACTTTATGTCAAATCAAATTGTGTAAGAGTGGTTGGATGGGATGTAATAGTAGGATGTATAGGTATTTTTAGGGATGAGTGTAGTTGGATGGGGAAATCCGGATGTGAAATCCCAAAGTAGAACAAGGACGTGGGACGTTACGTCCCACGTCCGGACGGGCGAGTCCCAAAACAAACATGCCCTAAGTGTCCTACGCTAACTCAGAATTCACTCACTTCTGGAATCATATTGTAGTTTAATTTCTGCTAATTACTATATGTAATTCTCTCCTGCTTACACTTCCTTGCTGCCCACTCGTTGTTTTGGTGTGTCATGAATTAAAATCTTTCAATCTCATCTGCCTTTTAGGTTAGTGATGAAGAAGTTGAGGCCATCCTCCCCACTGCAGCTTATTCCCTTGCCAAAATTCACATGCATCTTGTATACAGTGGGTATGAATGACATTGCATAAATTTATTTTTCCCAGCATTATTTTTGTTAATCATTATTCTTCAACTTATCATAGACTCATGATTCTGTCTTTATATTTGTCCAATGTTGCCATCAGATTCTGTTATACTGCACGAGGCGGTTTTTGCTACACAGAGGAAGACATATTTGAATTTCATATAGGTATATTTTTGTCTGACATATTTAATTTCATATAGGTTCATCTCAGTCTCACGAAAGTTGATTCTCCATGTATTGATTTAGAATGCTTTCTGTTAATTGTGATTATAGAACTTTTTAATTAAAGGAGTTTTATCAATTCAGGGTCTGAAAAATAGTAAAGCTGTCACATAAGGGGCCGGAAGATTTTTCCTATCGATCCAGGACCTGAAAAATAAGAAATTATCAATTCGAGACAAAAGATAGAAACTATCAATTTATGACACACACATTTTAAGACCATATCTATCAGCTTATAGTTTCTAGTCAACCAACAATATTCTTATAAATAACAAATCTAAAAAGGAAAATATATTAATTTCATGCAGTGGAAAAAATGAGAAGAGAAAGTAAATATATAAAAATATTTTATATTAATAATTAAGGCTATAAACTTATAAAATACCAAACATGGTCTTAAAATTTGTAAGCCCTAAATTGAAACTTTCTATCTTTCAAGCCTCAAATTGATAGTTTTCTATGTTTAATTTCTCAAATTGGTAGGAAAAATCTTTCAAGTCCCCAATTGATTGTTTTACTATTTCTAACGTCCTGAATTGATAAACAATGATCAGTATGCTTGTAGTTGTATTTTTTTTGTGATGTGTAGGGAAGCTCATAAACTGTCCATCCCTAAAGTTTACACTTGGCTTATGGTTCCCTAAATTAATGATTGCACTTATAGACTGTTCTGTATTTATTTTTGGAATATTGGTGATAAATAAAAATATATCTGTGCATATTTTTTCAATAATCAATAAGTTGAACCGGCTTTTGATTTTTCTCCAGCAACTCTCAACGATTTGCACTGTCTTCTCTTATCATTGAACCATATAAATTTTTGCCCTGCTACAACCACCGTTGGCTAGAAACTGTTATATCTTTTGCAGTATACAAACAAAACAATTGAAATGCTCTTTTGGTCAAACGATGCTTACTAATGAAATTTTAACTAACTAACTAACTAACTAACTAACCCCAAGGTGCAAACAATTCCTAAGGGGCCAGTCCATACAGAGCTTTGGGCCGGATACCAAGATTTAAGGAAAAAAAAAAGAAGAACTAATGAAATTTTAACTTGTTAACTGGATTTTTTTTTCTGTTTTATGCAGATAATGGTGAAAATGTAGATGGTTTGCCTACTGAAGGCATTGAAATCACATGCTTCCATCTGGTATGCCACACTGAACAGATATAACATAAACTTGTATGAAATTGGAGTTGCAAGTAAAAGAAAAGTAAACCAATCTAAAGGTCGAAAATGTTGAGAACCTACAGACGGTTTCAATGGGTGTTCAAATAAATTGCACTGGGAGATCTTGGAAGAAAAGTTTCATTGTTTTCCGAATACACAATGCATATTCTTTTTCTGATCTCATATATCTTCATGCAGGATGGTTCACATTATATGATTTATACTCCTTCTGATCCTCTTCTGTTTGTAGCAGTGAAGGTAATGTATTTTAATTCAAAGTTCTTTCAGTAGTATTTTGTTTTTTGGATCCAAAGTCATACTTGCAATTGCATATTTTGATTCAAAAGTATGATATTCCCTGTATAAAAATAGCTTCGTTTCTTTTGTTACAGGGAAATAATGGTGAATTACACATAGCTGATGATGTAAGCTAATCTATTTTCATATTTACATCCTCATCTGCTGTTTATCTATTTTATCATTATTACACTCATTGAACTTCAATCATGCTCCAAGCACTTAATATTGATAATAAACTGCACTTCATTCACAAGTTCGTAGATGTTTCTCTATATGCACATTGATTGCTGATAGTTTTTTATTTATTTGCAATTTGATACACAGACATTTTCAAATTTGCAATTATGGAGTATGATTTTTTCCGTCAACTTATGCTGACGTGGCAGCCGAAAATTCTTCAAAAAAAATTGCAAATAATCTCCTCTTGTTATTATTTCAATTTAATAACAACATTTTCATTTGTTTTTTTCAATTTCATACTGTCATTTCAGCATGACTTGCTGGAAAATAGTAATAGGATAGGATTACAACAATTTGAAAGGCTGTGTATTGAATTGCAAATTTTGAAAACATATGTTGTAATTTTTTAAAAAAAGTGAAAATGTTGTGTATTATATGCAAATTAACCCTTCTTTTGTCGAAGTTTTACCTTGTTGGCGTGTATAGATTTTCAGTGATAATGATTATTTTGTTTACTTAAACAGGAACTCTTGGACGATCCTCTTATAATCAGCGCCATAGATGAGGAAACTGAATTCAATGCATTAGTGGTATGTATGAAAAATTCAGTTACTGAATAAAATAAGCTTAATAAAAAAAAAAGGGAAAAAAGAAAAGAAAAATGAAGTAAGCTTAGTAGCTTACTTATTATTATTGTTGTTGTGTAAGTATTTATTTTGATATTTGCAGGAAGAAGAAGCTGCACTTCTGGATTCATTGCTTGGAAAGAGCGATTAAGTTATGGAAACCCAGGCAGGTTTTGAATGTTATGTTTTGTCTATTAAAATCATCATAGCCTTAGGTAGCTAGCTTATGAAACTTACTTAACATTGTATATAGTGCATTTTAGTAAAAAAAGAGGACAATGTCAGCTTTTCTTGATAATTCATACTCTCTCTATCCTGTGACTAACTTACATATTTTGATCAACTCACTTTTTAAGAAAAATGAATGTAGTGGAGTGTTGAGTCAAATAAATGAAGGGTATAATGAGTGATCTAGTAATGTGTAAATGAGATTTAACGAGGTGGAGAGGAAAATGTAGACAAAAAAAGAGTTACGATTTTAAAAATAAAATGATATTGTGATATTAAATTTGTGAGTTATAATTTTCATGTTCAAATGAACTTGAAAGTCTCAATATAAAAAAAGTGTGAAAGTAAGTTTAGAAATACACCATAAATTTCAAATCCTTGTGCAACTTTTTGTCCTTGTCAAATTGTGAGCATTTGGAAGGAAGGTTTTTCCAAATATAAGTCTGAGTTCCCCCAAAACAACACACTTGTATAGTACCGAGGTAAGTACAAAGCATATTATGATAAAGTATCTCAACAAACTGAAAATAAATAAATATAAATTGAGAGGAAATAGATCAAATAACTTTTAATTAAATGAGTAGGAAATAGATTAAATAATTTAAAAATTAGGTGAGATGATTTCATATATATATATATATATATTATACCCAGTCAAGTGTATGACCTCGTCCACTGTGTCCAGGTGACCAATCAATATAATGAGGGCACCTCAAAGTCAAACGAAGTCTAGTCAACAGTCGGCGATCACACATGTGTCTAACGTGTGATCTCGCCACATCACATCATAACTCTTGGCTACCCGATCGATCATTCTTGGTCGGCCATGTGGCGACCAAACACACAAGAAAAAAGAAGGTCGGGCAATGAGGTTGGCCAGTCACATAAACACTCAAGGCATCCAACTCGACCATGTGGGCTGAGATTAGACCGGACGAACGCGCCGGTCCAAAACTACCGATTTCGGTTTGAAAATTGAACCAAAACCTTAAAATGGCGGTTTGGTTTCGGTTCCATAAATTCAAAACCATCGATTTTCTGACGGTTTACCTTTTTTATTTTTTCTTTATTAAGGTTTTTTTACAGCATTAGCAATGTTGCAGACTTTGTAGGCGACACAACTTTCACCTCCATAGATACTAAAGTCCTAGTAGCCCGCTAAATGGTGATTCAACATAGATTCCACATCTTGAAACCAAACCCATTTATTAGCCCGCTTTATGATAAATTTATTTTTGTGAATATTTTATAATTTAAAAGAAATAAATATTTTAGTAGCATTCTATTATGAGTATTATTGTTTGAACAATATATCGTTTAGCATTATTTAATTAATTATCCGACTTAAATATGTTTTATTTTAAGCATATTTTATTTAATTACATTTCTTAAAATTTTATAATATACTATAAATACCTATAAATCTTACTATAATATACACACATATAAATTTTATAACATAAAGTTAAATTATAATATACTTAAATTTTAAAACAAACACATATGATCATAAGTATTATAATTTTAATTATTAAAAAAAATATTTATAATTAAATATACTCCTATAGATTTTATTATTAAAAAACATATGTAATTACTTTATGTATATTCGACTATTTGTACATATACTTTTGTTTTCCAAGATCATATATAGATTTTAATTATAAGTTAAAATTTGTATGAGATAGTTTCATGAATCTTATTTTGTAAATTTGAATTTTAATTAAGGGATTAAAGTTTTTTTAGTCCTTTAAGTTGGACTAATTTTGAATTTGGTCCCGATGGAATACACATTTTGCTTTTAGTCCCATAAATTGGTCGAAATTTTGAATTCAGTCCAATTACTACAATTTGAGGTAAATAAATCGATCAAATCCATTGATTTTTGCATTTTTCTGCACATGAGCAAATTCACAGTTGATTTGAATTGCACACGAGCTAAGAATTTGATCGATTTATTTACCTACAATGGTAGTAATTTGACTGAATTCAAAATTTCGGCCAACTTATGGGACCAAAATCAAAATGTGTATTCCATCAGGACCAAATTCAAAATTAATCCAACTTAAAGGACTAAAAAAACTATAATCCCTTTAATTAATTACTTTGTTTCGTTAGAAGCTTTCATCTTTTCATTTAGATGTCTCACAGAAAGTTTCTCATTTCATTTTTTTTGATACATTGTGGCTCCACCTCTTTTACTTTTAATTTTTTCTACACCCCGTTTCATTTTCTCTCTTCAATCATATCAATTTTACTACACCTCATTTTATATTAATGTTCTTCAAATTCTGTGATAATTAGATGTTAAATAGATGAAATAATATTCTATCAATAATTATAAGTGAAAACAGATTAAAAAGATTTAATTGAAGTTTTTTTTTTTTTGACAATAATGTAATTGAGGCTTCATTCACATGAAATTAATAATACAGTATGATTTTACATAGTATTATTTTTCTTTAAATTTTGTGAAATCTAACTAGGGCAATTCTTACGGTAGTCACATTTTACAAAGTGACTACGCAGTCACTTTGTCGAATCGCGCCATGTGGCGTCGTAACCGTAAAAACGATCTGCTACCTGTCATACAGGTTTCAGTTATTTTTAGCATTATTTAAATTATATTTTGTTATTTACTATATTACCCTTCTTTTTAAATTTTATTTATATTTTACCTGCACCCACTAATTTAATGAGTGCACCCCCTAATCATATTTTTACTACAATTATCTGCACCCGCTAATTTAATGAATTCACCCCCTAATCATATTTTTACAACACTTATCTGCACCCGCTCATTTAATGAGTTCACCCCCAAATCATTTCTTTTTTACAACCGTTATCTACACCCGCTCATTCTATGAGTTCACCCCCAAATTATTTTTCACCACAATTATCTACACTCGCTCATTTTATGAGTTCACCCCCAAATTATTGTTTTACCACGGTTATCTGCACTCGCACATTTTATGAGTGCACCCCAAAATATTTTTTAAAAAATAATCACATTTAAAAGACTATATTATCCTTTTATTATTTTACACAAAATATAATAAAATAAACTCTAAAAAATCAATTCACCACGAAATCACCCATATTTAAAAAAAAAAGCGTAAAACTATAATTAATAAAAAACTATCGAAATTAGCCACAAATCTCTTTTTTTTTTTTTAATTTTTCTTCCCCCTCCTCTTTTTCTTTTTTCTTCCCATTTCCAAATTTTTTTTCAAATTTTTTATTTTCTTGTTTTATTTTCTTTTCCTTTTTTAATTTTCCTGTCTTTCTTTTCCATTTTTTGCATGTGTATTTTTTAAATTTTAATACAAAATAATATTATAGGTATAATTTTATTAAAGTCGATCGGCGGTGCACCTAAATTTTAATTTTAATTTGATGAGTAAAGGGACCTGCCGGAAATCTATGCATGTCGGCGGGTAACCCAGCCTCCACCATGCCCGACCACCCCCTCGACGGCGACGGCGACGGCGGCGCTTCGGTCTCGGCTGCTGAAGCCCGAGACCCCTCCTCGAATCGCAATCGCGATTCTTCACTTCCATAACAATCGACATAATCTTCCATCTCGGCCACGATCCATGGCGGCCGAAATTATCTCCTCATTTCGACCACCGACGCGATTGCTTCGATCAATCTCCCTTGCGTTCGCGATCCAGGAGCTTCTCCTACATCAACGACGCTCGCCTGCAACACTCGGATCGACGCTGCCTCTCTCTCGTCGTTCATCTCTGTCCAAATCGAAGCTACATTGCTTCATCCGGCTGACGACGGCCCGACGGAGGACTGTGAGTATGTTGCTGATGGATCTCTGACCAGACGACACTCGGAGCCGGTGACCTTGCTGATGAAATCTCAAGCGACGACTACTGACCTAGGGTGCTCTCCCACTGGGCTAGGGTTTCCTTCAATTGGGCTTGGTAATGTGCACCCTCTATTTTCTTTAGTACACCCCGATCTGCACTCTCTCCACTTTTTTTTATGGTATTATTGTTATTGATATTATTGATACTGGTATTACTAGTTATTGATTGCGGTATTACTATTAATACACTATTGAATTAATATTAATGATTATTGATTATTAATTGTGGTATTACTGTTTATGTGAAATTATTTATTACTGATTATTATTATTTTTATGGTATTACATATTATTGTTTATGGTATTACTGATAATTGTTTTTGGTATTATTGAATATAATTAGATTTGTGGAATTATTTGTTATTGTATGAGATATTACTATTCAATGTTCATGGTATTACTACTTACTGTTCATGGTATTACTGATAATTATTTTTTGTATTATTGAATATAATTAGATGTGTGAAATTATTTGTTATTGTATAAAATTTTACTGATTAATATTAATGGTATTACTGATTAATGTTCGTGGTATTACTAATTATTGTTAATGGTATTACTGATTACTGTTTATGGTATTACTGGTTATTACTTGTTGTATTACCGACTACTCCCTCCTTCCTATTGAAAGCTACCCAACTTTCCTTATTCGTTTGTCCCAATGAAAGTTACTCATTCCTTTTTTGCCAAACTATTCTCTCTCACATTTCATTATATTCTTCTCTCTCTCAATCACATCACCTCTCATACATCCACTTATTATATCATATTTTTTAACCTCTGTGTCTGAAGCTCATGAGGAGCTTTCGCTGGGACGGAGGGATTATAATAAAATCATACATATAATATTATTTTGTATTAAAACTAAAAAATATACTAATGAAAAAAAAGTAGGAAACAAAAAAAACGAAGAAATAAAAAGTTTGGAATAAAAATTGAAAATGGGAAGAAAAATTAAAAAGAAAAAAAATTGAAATTTGTGCCTAATCTCGATAGTTTTTTTTAATTATGTTTTTACGATTTTTTTTCTAAAAATATGAGTGATTTGGTGGTGAATCGACGGTAACTCGGCAATGACTCGGTTGTAGATTGTAAATGTATAAATTAGGGTTGATTTTATTATATTTTGTGTTAATTAATAAAAAAAAAATATAGTCTTTTAAATGTAATTATTTTTAAAAAAATATTTTGGGGTGAACTCATTAAATGAGCGGGTGCAGATAATTGTGGTATAAAAATAATTTGGGGGTGAACTCATAAAATGAGCGGGTGCAGATAACTTTTGTAAAAATATAATTTGGGGGTGAACTCATAAAATGAGCGGGTGTAGATAACCGTTGTAAAAAAGAAATGATTTGGGGGTGAACTCATAAAATGAATGGGTGCAGATAACTATGGTAAAAAATGGTTTGGGTGAACTCATAAAATGAATGGGTGCAGATAACTATGGTAAAAAATGATTTGGGGTGAACTCATAAAATTAGCGGGTGTAGATAATTATTGTAATAAATTATTTTATTGTATAAGGATAAAAATGTAAATTTACAATAATATATTTTAATTAATTTAATTTAATAGAAAATACAAATTTATGACACATTACGACACAATACGACGATACATATCGTAAAATTTACAAAAGGTAACAAGTCATCAAATCTAAACCTTTAGATTAGATTTTTAATGGCTTAGATTATCTGACTACGGTAGTCATTACGACACGTTACGACACCCTGACTACATATAGAAGGTCCCATCTAACTATTGAAAGTTTTATATCACACGAATGAAGCAATATTCTATAAATGATCAATTAAAATTTATTAATAATGAAGCAATATTCTATAAATGATCAATTAAAATTTATTAATAATCAATCCGAACACACGATAGAATTACAGTTAGATACTAATACCCCTAATGTGACACTTGATCTCATTTAATGCCATAATTATTTTTGATAGCAAATTTATTGCATGTACTATATAAGCAATTTAAGGTAAAATTAAAAAGACAAATTATAACTATCAGCAACCCACTTTATTTTTCTACAATTTCTCTCCAACTTCTTCCAACAATATTTCTTATAGTTATGACTTTATGTTTGATAGTTGAATACTCAACTTACAATCTTACATAGACCATTTACGAATCAATTTCCCCTTTAGTTCAACTAGTCAATTAGGGCATCTACGATAACAAAAAAAACTTTAAAATAAATATCTCTAAACTCTAAAATACATTTTTTAATACTCTATTTTAAAAACATTCTCCAATCATAAAACTTTGTATCTTATTCTATTTATTATTTTATTTATTTTTAATATATTGCAATAATTAAATAATATATTTATTTTGATATTTAAATTAATTTATACAATTAGTATAAAATTAAATATAATTGATTTTTATCAAAATCCTAAAATGTAAATAAATTTGTAATTTTCAAGTATTACTCTTTTTTAAATATGAAATTACGAAACATATATTGACGTAAAACGATACAGGTGAGTGTAATCTAATACAACACAATTACACTCATTACCTTTAAAATAGATTAAACAACACTAACAATATTTTAAATTAAAGTACTCCTTCCACAAATGATCAATAAAAGTATCACGGGGTGCATAGTGAGTTTTTTTTTTTTTTCAATCCGTTGTACTCACCATGTGCAATTTCAACTTCCGGGACGGGTGCTTCACTATAATTTATAAATGATGCATTCTAATTACGCTCACAGGACGGAGGGAGTACACAATTTTAATTGCAAAACTGTCAACCCACATTACCCTTCCGTCTACTGTCTCTACATGCCATATCAAATCCTTTCATACATACTATCTGAACCCACATGGACCTTCACCCCACTATCTCTAATATAGTATCAAAAAATCTACCATGATATATCTAATTCTACACATATCTCAATATCTTATACAAATATTTCTATCAACACAATAATAAATTATCTACGCCTCTAAATACTAGTAAAATGAGTTCATTCTTTACACCATTACCTTTTTAAACTCTCTATTATTTTTAGTAGAATTCTTCAAAAAAAAAAAAATCAGTAGAATAAGTTCAATAAAATGTAAACGCGCTTTCTGATCAGATGAGCTAGTAATTTTTTTATCTTGAGGCCTTTCCAAGTTCTATAATTGATGTATCTCAGGATGCCCTTTGGGAACGAGTTGATAACAATGAGCAACTGTAGTCGTATCATGTCGAATTTGTGATGATATTTGAATCTTCAATTTAGTAATGGAACATTTCATAGTTTTATTTTAGACAGTTGACAAAGTTGCACATTTATAAATAAAAATGCTATTTTGATATTATTTCAAGAATAATGTAAATTAGACCTCCTTACACAAAGAAAGACATACATTACTCCCCTTATTACTAGTTTGTCTAAGACAAGACTGATGGGGAATGTGAGAGACTTTTGTATTGTGTACGACACCAAAAACTCAATGTCCCAACAAAATGCAACAGAGTCTGATGAAGGTTTTTAGCCTCATGTTTGTATTGAAATCATATTCACAATGAAGTTGTTGCTTTTGGAGCGAGAGTTTATGATCCAAAATTATGTCTGCTTAATTACTTGATATATTTCTATGATTTTATCCAACACGTCTTTATTTTTTTTGGAAATCTATGCATGCATTTAGAGTGAGGTTCAGATGGAGATTTAGTAATTTCTAATTATTAGTTGACTTGAGTAAATCATGAATAGAAATATATATATATATATATAATCTGAAATGTGGTAGTATACACTATACAAGTATACAACAATATTAAAGTAAATGAATGCAATGTTATCTAGGACCTGAGACTTGCTGCGAGGACAAGTAAGAAAATGAATCATATGAACTACTTGGGGTACCATTACCCATTGCTTGTCTATACACCATCGGCGCCCCATCCTCTTCCATCGTCGATGCTTCAGTGAATCTTCGCCCGTAGAACCTCAAGAAGTTCAACGACTCCGCCCGCGGCTCGCCTAAAGGCACCGCACCTTCCAACATCCCAACCACATTCGACATTGACGGCCTTAAGTTAGGCTCTTCTTGCACACAACACAGAGCCACCCGAACGAGCTTTTCCACCTCGTTTCTCCTCACATGCCCCGTTATTCTCGGGTCCACGAGCTCAATATACCTCCCCTCCTCGTGCATTTCCAACGCAAACAATGGGAAGTAAGCCAGGCGGTGCCCCGACTCTCCCGACGAAGGCAAAGACGGGGATTTATCGCTATGATCAGTTCCCGAGGTATTACTATTGCTCTGTGTTTGAGGTGACGAGTTTTTCCTCCCTCTTATGATTTCAAGCAACACCATCCCATAACTATAGACATCGGTCTTATCCGATATAGCAGAGCTCGTTAGCCACTCGGGGGCTAAGTACCCCCGAGTCCCTCTCATAGTTGTAAATAGCCCCGATTCCTCGGGGCTAAGAAGCTTCGAGAGACCAAAATCGGAGATTTTCACCTGTGACGTGTTGTGAAGAAGTATATTCTCCGGCTTCACGTCACAGTGAATGATCTTATGATCACAACCCGAATGCAAATACGCGAGGCCTCGCGCCGTTCCAAGGGCAATCTCGAACCTTTCCCTCCATTCCAAAACGGGACTGCCTCCGAAAAGAGAACGATCCAACGAGCCCCGTTTCATGAATTCGTAAACTAAGAGCCTCTGCCCTCTATGCGCACAGAATCCTTTCAGTTTTACCAAATTAACATGATGAATCTTCCCAATTACTGCAATTTCTGTCAAGAACTCCCTATTCCCATGCGCTCCCATGCACGTGATCTTCTTCACTGCTACATCGCTTCCATCTTCAAGAGTTCCTTTATACACCGTCCCAAATCCACCCGACCCGATTTGAGTCTTGAAACCGTCGGTTGCATCCGCGAGTTCTTGATACTCAATCCGCACAGGAAGGCCCGGAATCGAAACGAATTCGATATCGCTTTCGGACGACGAAGAGTTGCCACGGCCTAATTTCGAGTTTATTCTTCTTCTCCACATCCTTTTTCTTTTCCTCATCAAAATCAAAGCTGCAACAATAGCTATAACTAGAACCCCTGATAACGGCAGCAACACCGCTGCTATAACTGGGAATCCTTTCTTCCCCGTCTCAATCGGCGGCCTTCGTACAGCTATCGCTTTCACATACCCGACCCGATCAGCCGAACCCGAATTGATAAAAACGGATCCTAAATAATTCCTCACCATGTAACACGATCCGGAGCTCTGAGCGTAGAAAACACCCAAACAAGAGCAGTTTGTTGAACAAAGCCTCCGACAGAGAGAAGCATTCACGCCACGTGTCACGGGATCCGTGAATTCATTTGAGAAATAATCCAAATTACTCCTCAAACTCAAGTACTTAACAGAGCTTTCTTCTTCTGAAGAGATATTATTACTACAGGGACCTGGGAGGACTAAAGAAGTATCCGTGGGGGCACAATCGCCATTACTAACAGAGTGAAACGCCGGAGCACACGCGCAAGAACCGCCGTCAACACAAACGCCGAGTCTTTGACATATGTTGGGAATTTTGCAAACATCTAACGGCGCCGTGAAAGCCTGCTTCATTTTTCTATCATTTCGATTGTAGTTAACGACGGATAGCGCGCCTCTGTCGTCAAGTTTGACCATCGGAAGATCTGACGATTTGAACGGAACGCCGTTAGGATCGTTGACGGAAATGCTCATAACGATCTTCTCGCCGTTTCCTCCCATCAAAAACACCCCTGTTCTGTTCAACACCATATACTCAACAGGAACATTAGTTTCTATAAAAGCGTTACTCTCCATTGACAACTTCCAGTAATTCACACCATTCCATTGCAAAATCGCGTCTACATCTCCGATCACAAGCCTGTAGCTGCCTTCCGATAAATCCCCTTTGTTTGAAGAAATTAGGGTTTTCCCGAGGGGTAATTTTTGGCCCGAAACGAGTACATCAGTGGGGGAATCGAACGATTCCCACAAGGTATTGTTCATGCCATCGAGCAGAATTAGGTTTCCGGATTCGAGAAGTTGCATAGAAGAAACAGGGGAGGGGTTACGGGGCGTTGACCAAATGGGGGTTTGTGTATCGTTGTAAAGAGTGAGGCCATCGGCGGTTAATCGGAGCTTGGAGGATTGAGAAATCGGTTGATTGCGATTGGGTGACCAGATGATTGTGTTGGAGAGGACGTGGACTATGGCGAAGTAGAAGGTTCTTGATTCGGGCTTGGAGTTGGTGATTCGGGCCTGGAAATTGTTGGTGGGAGAAGCTAGGAAAGCGCCGGCGGCGGAGTTGTCGACGAATTGGAGATAGGAAGCGGTGAAATTGATGGGGATGGAAGAGTTGTAAAGGGGGCCGGAAATGGTGGGACAAGGGAAGAAGAATAAGAAGAAAAGCAGAGGGTGGAAAGAAGCGGCGGAGATGGAGTATTTCATGCCGCGGTGGTAAAGGGATTATGTGGAAGATAGGGTGAAGTTGAGCATCGTAATAATTATGATATGATTGTTTGTTTGGTTGGGAGAAAATGTATCTACTTTTCACAAGGAAGCGTGAGGGAGACTTGTGTTATTTTGTCTGCGTTGACAAACTGTGTATATATATGTCAGCGCGCCGCATGCTGAAAACGTCTCCAAACCATCCATTATTATCTTAGGTGATTTTGTGAGTTGTAAAATAAAATGTATGAATAAAAAAGAGTGACAATTTTAAAAATAAAATAATGTTTGAAGATATTAATTTTGTGGAGTATTTAAGAGCATTTTGGAACGTCCCAATAAAAAAAAGTGTGTAAATAATCATGGGACTAGGAGTATGTAGAATCAGAAAATTGGTTTGATTGTTATATTATTATTATTATTATAATATTATACAATATAAGTATTTTTAGAATTGGAATGTGATTAAATGATAAGTTTTGAATGTTAAATTTGGAAATAGAATAAGAAGAGGGACATAACATCTCATATTTAGTTGGGTTAATTTCAACCCAAACATGGCCTTAAAAGTTTCATCTAATTATCCTACAAATCGAGTTCACCTGAAGGCTGAAACTCTTTTTTATTGTCAGTAGGGGTGGCAATTTTCGACACGATAGCACGATACGAATCCGACACGAAAATTGCGGGTTAGTGTTTGGTCTTATTGGGTTCGTGTCGTTATCGGGTCGACCTGATAACGACACGAAAATTTCGTGTCGGGTTCGTGTCAACCCGTTAAGCACGATAAAATTAACAGGTAACCCATTAACCTGATATGACACGACACGATAATGACACGTATCTGATAATAACACGATAATGACACGATAATTTTTTATATTTATATAAATATATTTTTTTTTTTATATATTTAATACAATTTTAAATTGATATATTTTCTTATCGTGTTGTTATCGTGTCATGTCACGTCGACACGAAAATTATCGTGTTATTATCGTGTCGTGTCGTGTCGACACAGATTCTTATCGTGTCGTGTTCGTGTTTGGACTTATCGTGTCGTGTCACTATCGTGTCGACACGAAACACGACATGATAGCACGATTTGCCAGCTCTAATTGTCAGTACTATAGTACTATGTATGTGTACGATATGTCACTACTAAAAATTATTCCATCCGTCCACAGTTTATATTCATTTTTTTTTTAATGATCATATGCACACTTTTATAAATGAAATATTTGTTCTAGCTTATAACATACTCTTCTATTGTGCTTAGTTTGAGATTGATCAATTGGAATTTAAATTGATCATTCTCAATTCAATCTCTCTCAATTTAAATACAAATTCAAATACCAATTTACATCTATAATTGAAAGAATAAGAGAAAATATATTTTACCTCAATTGAGGATATTGATTTAGTCTATTCAATATATATAAAGATTACAATTAGGGTTTACAGAGTAACCTACAAGTAATTACAGATATGGAAAATATATACAAATCTCTAAAGATTTTTGACTAAATCAATTATGGACTAAATCATTATTCCTATTACCCCCCTCAAGCAAAGCAGATGTGGAGATACGCGAAGCTTGGACTGAAAGAATTCAAATAGCGGTCGCGGAAGACTCTTGGTGAATATATCAGCAAGTTGAAGATTTGAGGGGACAAAATGGGTAGATAGACGACCCGAAGCAACCATTTCCCGAACAAAATGATAATCAATATCAATGTGTTTTGCACGCTTATGAGCCACCGGATTTTGGCTAAGAAAGAGCGCAGACTTATTATCACACATAAGCTTTGGTGAAGATGAAGGCATGGCATGAAGTTCACGCAAGAGTAACGTGACCCAAATAACTTCAGAGGCAGCATTAGCCAAAGCCCTATACTTAGACTCACAGCTGGAACGAGAGACAGTGGGTTGTTTCTTAGCACTCCAAGAAACAAGATTCGGACCCAAAAATATGGAATAACCATAAGTGGAGCGGCGAGTGTCAAGGCAACGAGCCCAATCAGCATCAGAGTAACCCAAAAGATTGAGAGGTCCACGAGTGAAATCCAGACCAAATGTAAGTGTGCCCTTGACATAACGAAGAATGCGTTTGACAGCCTGAAAATGAGCAACAGTGGGTTTCGATTGAAACTGACTTACAGTGTTCACAACATATGATAAATCCGACCTAGTTATAGTGAGATATTGCAACGCACCCACCAAAGAACGAAACTCAGTAGGATCGGAGTGAGGATCACCATCAACTGTAAGAATTTCCGATGAGGAAAGTGGAGTAGACACTGGTTTGGCATCGAGAAGAGAAGATCGAAGAAGGATGTCTCGCGCATACTTGGACTGACCCAAGAAGATACCAGATTTCGTATATGTTACCTCCAAGCCGAGGAAATAATTCAGCCGCCCTAGGTCTTTAATTGCAAATTCACGGCGAATTCGAAGAATAAGACGATCAATAAGCGACTGGTCACTCCCAATGATAATAATGTCATCCACGCAGACAAGTAAATAAAGCAAAAAACGATCTTGGCGAAAGACAAACAAAGAAGTGTCAGATTTACTTTCAAGAAAATCAAGATTTACCAAGAAGGCACAAAAGCGTTGAAACCACGCCCGAGGAGCCTGCTTCAAACCATAAATCGCTTTATTTAGCTTGCAGACAAAAGAAGGACGAACATAATCAATGTAGCCAGGTGGTTGCTCCATGTAAACAGGCTTTTGAAGAACACCATGCAGAAAAGCATTCTTTACATCCAATTGACGTAACAACCATTATTAATAACCGCCAAAGAGAGTATGATACGAACAGTGGAAGCTTTGACTACAGGACTGAAAGTATGATCGTAGTCGAAACCAGGAAGCTGAGAAAACCCTTGAGCAACTAAGCGAGCTTTATAGCGATCAATAGAACCATTCGCCAAATACTTGGTACGAAAGACCCATTTAGAACCAATAACATTTTCAGTAGCAGGACGAGGGACCAAAGTCCAAGTGTTGTTGGCATGAAGAGCCTTAAGCTCGTCGTCCATTGCAGAAATCCAGTGAGGTGATTTTGCAGCTGATTTGAAACCCTTGGGCTCCTTAGAAGAGTGTAGAGTGGAAAGAAAACCACTATGAGCCAAGTAAGAAGTTGAAGGAGGATACTTTGGCTTGAAAATTCCATCTTTGGCACGTGTTCGCATAGGATGAGTAGATACCGAAGCAGGTGGCGGCAAAGGGGCCAATGGCGAAGGCGGAGGCGAGGCCGGTGGTGAAGGTGGCGGAGAGGCCAGGCGCGCCGGAGATGTCGTAGACGTGAGATCCGGACATGCTGAACAAGGAGTCGAAGCAGCCAAATCCATCGGAACCACTGCTGGACTCGAAGGCGAAGGAAAAATGGGAGCCGAACCAAGATCCCTATAAGCCGAAAAATCCAACGAGTCGGCCGAAGAGGACCGTGTGGAAGGTGCAAAGGGAAAATATTCTTCATCAAACCGAGCATGCCTGCTAATATACAAACGAGACGATGTTGTATCGAGACAGCAAAAACCCTTATGCCTGGAACTGTAACCCAAGAAAACACAAGGAATGCTGCGAGGAGAAAACTTGTTAGCAGCATAATCCCGTAAGCATGGAAAAACTCTACGTCCAAACGCATGAAGATTATCATAATTTGGAGGAGAGGAAAATACCAATTGAAATGGTGATTTATCGGATAACACAGAAGAGGGTAAACGATTAATCACATAAACCGCAACACCAAAAGCTTCAACCCAATATTCCATAGGGACAGATGAATGAAACAACATAGATAACCCTGTTTCTGTAATATATCAATGTTTTCTTTCTGCACGGCCATTTTGAGCAGGGGTGTATGGACAAGACATGGTATGTAGAATGCCACAATTTCTGAAAAGGTCTTGCAATTTGTTATTTGTGAACTCGGTACCCCCATCAGATTGAAAACGTTTGATAGTTGTGGAGAATTGATTTTCGACCAAAGTTTTGAACTTAACAAACGTATCATAAAAATCTGATTTCAAACGAAGCGGATAAAACCACGTAAAACGAGAGAAGTCATCAACGAAAACCACATAGTAGAGAAAACCATCACAAGATTTCACAGGAGACGGACCCCACAAATCACAATGAATAACATCCAACAAACGCAAAACGCGTTTTTCATTATTGATAAAAGAAAGTCTTTTACTTTTAGCCAACTGACAAGAAGAACAAGCAAGAGGCCTAGGTAAAACAGAAGTAATTGACAAAAAACCAAGTTTGTTCAACAACTTAATAGTATCAAAATTAACATGGCCTAAACGACTATGCCACAATTCAAAGGAGGCACGTGTACAACGATTCCATAAAGCTGCCACCAAAGCCGCATGACCACACTCCAAAATATATAATCCATTTTCACGTCTGCCTCGTGCCAAAGGAATCCCTGTTACCTGATTCTGAATTTCAAAACAGTCGTTAGAAAAAACAACATTCACCGGATTGTCACTCGTAAGTTTGCTAACAGAAAGAAGGTTCTTCGTGATATGAGGAACCACGAGGACATTCAGCAGAGATAAATCACGAGATAAAGTATGAGAGCCAGTATGAGAAATAGAAAGAGTGTTACCATTTCCCACAACAACCCTATCAGAACCAGAGTAGTTCGATGTTGAGTCCAAACCATCAGTAGAATTAGCCATGTGTGATGAGGCACCCGTGTCGACATACCAATCAGGAGAGTTCTGATTTATCGAACAAGTGTTTTGAAAGGCATGAGCAAGATTGGTTTGTTGCGGAGGAGAAGAGTAACGTTCTGGGCACACTCGAGCATAATGTTCACCACGGCAGATTTTGCAATTAGGGGGATAGCGACCACCGGAACGACCACCACGGCCACCGGAACTACCACCACAGCCAGGATTACCACCACGATTAGAATTAAAATTATAACCCCCACGGCCAGATTGATGGAACGAACCAGACTGGTAAACATTACCAGATTTCTTATGTGATCGCTGCTGAGCAAGGAAAGCCGGTGACTGAGAGGAGGCAGAAGCGGAGTCGAGCGATTTTGTAAACAGATCGTGCGACTCGGCTTTGGACAATAACTCAGGGAAGGAGGGCAGAGGCGTGAGATTAATTTGAGAAGTAGAAAAGTCATGAAAATCCGTACCTAATCCGCGAAGGAACCAATGGGATTTGTCAGTATCGTCGATCGAATAACCCATGGCAAGAAGTTGATCACACAGATTCTTGAACGTGGCACCATACTCCGTGACAGAACGGGAGCCTTTCTTGATAAGTTGCAATTCGTCCTTGAGACGAAGCTCTCTAGCCTTGGATGGCCGATTGAAAGCAGTAGCCAAGGTAGACCACATAGCAGCGGACGTTGAGCATCCAACAACAACAACCATGACATCTTCAGTTAGGGTTGACGAGAGAAAAACTCTAACTATTTGATCTTTGCCAAGCCACTCATCGTAGGCAGGATTAGAGGAATCACCAGAATCAGTGGGGATCTTGGTAGATGGAGCGGGCAGCGAGCCATCAACGTAGGGAAGAAATTTCTGAGTGGCAAGAAGATGATAGATTTGACCATACCACATGAGATAGTTTGTGGGTTTGAGTTTAATGGTGACTAGGTGAGTCATAGCATGTAGAGTAAGAGTCGAATAAAAAATGGAGGTGGAAGAAGAAGGTGTATCACCGGCCATGATGAAGAGAATTTCGGTAAAAAAAGACTAGGGTTTCTCAGCCTTGTTAGGCTGATACCATGAAAGAATAAGAGAAAATATATTTTACCTCAATTGAGGATATTGATTTAGTCTATTCAATATATATAAAGATTACAATTAGGGTTTACAGAGTAACCTACAAGTAATTACATATATTATTACATATATGGAAAATATATACAAATCTCTAAAGATCTTTGACTAAATCAATTATGGACTAAATCATTATTCCTATTAATAATACATCCTCACACACACACACACCTATTTTTATATAATCACATCACCATTTTTCTTTTTAATTACTCATTCCCTCTCCTATCTTCTTTCACACACTCATTATTGCTTATGATACATTCACTCTAAATTCTCAATCTCTATCCAAATACAATTACTATTCATAGATTACTCCAATCCACTTTTTTCAATCTCAATTCATTCCACCACAATCTCTAATCAAACACAACTTTCAATTTTTTTCTTTACGTATCTAACTTTTTATCTAAATTATCAATATTTCTTAAAATCCGCACACAAATATAAATGTATTTTAAATGTGAACGGAAGGAGTATTTATTTTTTAATAGCGACAATGCACAAAATTAATACTTTGTATGCATAAAAGTGATACATGAAAAATAAAAGCTAAACGTAAATGTTTACAAAAGTTTTTACCTGAAGTCCCTGAGCACCATAATTTATTTAACTCATTTTTACATAATTAGAGTAAGTTTTTTTTTTTTTGACCAAATTAGAGTAATAGTTAAATATGTAATATTATGACAATTTGATTAGAAAATACTTAATATCATTTAATTAAATAATTAATGTACATATATACCTACAGGGGAGTTTTATGTGAATCAGACTAACAGTTTCGGAGTATATATTTACAACTTTATGAGAATTTAATTAGAACATAGTTAATATTATTAAATTAAATAATTAATGTACTTATATACATATGTAAAATATAATTTTATTTTAATATTTGTTATACTTTTTTCTAAATTTTAATTAGATTGAAGTTTCATAAATTCATGAGTCATATAATATACTAAATTAATTAGTCTCATGTATGAATTAGAACATCACATACAATTTTTTGTCATGCAAAATTTAAAAGATAAAAATAAAATAGACTAGAACTTGTATGAGTCATCTCATTAGTGGGTTCATTGAGCCAAATTACACTCGACAAAATTATTACATTTCAAAAATAATTATAAATAGTTTGACAAAATTATGATTAATTACATTACATGAATCATATTTTTTTAACTCCTCTTCATTACTCATAAATGTCTCGAACACATTACCACACTGATTTATTAGTCGTCCTTACTAGTTACTACATTTGAATCTCATTCAAAATTAAAAGTTAATATTTAGAATGATAATTAAAGGTTTTGCAAATTTAAAAGTTAGTTGATTAAAAGTCTTTTTAATATTCTTGTTTCTATTTTTAGTAAAACCTTTGATATACAACATTTAGTTACTATTTATAAAAAGAAGATTTTGTTATTATAATATAATTAAGATTGCTAAGTTTATTAATTGTTTCCAAAATTTAAATTTATTTTGATAAATTACAATTGTATAAATACATTTGAATTTTAATATTTAATTTATCAAATTAAATATTTAACTTAACATTTAATATTCAATTTCAATAGTATAAATAAAATTAATTGCATTTTAGTATCACTCAATTTATATCACTCACTACTACACATTTAAGCTTGGAGAGCTGAACTTGGAGAGCTCTTTTTTCAAAGAGCTCTCCAAGTAAACACTTGGAGAGCGGTTTTATAAAAAAAATAAAAAAATTAACATAGAGAGCTCAACCGCTCTCCAAGAGAAACTCTTGGAGAGCGGTTATGAACCGCTTTGCAAGGATGGGTATAGAGCGGTTTAGAACCGCTCTCCAAGTATACACTTGGATAGCGGTTCATAACCGCTCTCCAAGATCAATTTCTTGGTCAAAAACCCTAAATCCCCTAAGTCAATTTATTTCTACGCGTTTTCTCCCCCCCAAACATTCAAAGCAGCTGGTTAATTTTCTCCCCCACCATTAACGCATTTTCAACCTTCTCCCCCAAATCAGTCGCTGTCGCCTCCCTCCCCCAAACAGTCATCGTCGCCTCCCTCTCCCTTCTCGTGTCGTCGCCTCACTCCCGGCCATCGCCGTCGACGATTGACGCAGAATCCAAAATTGACGGCGTAATCAACAACCCGTTTGATGGCTACAAGGATCTTCATGATTGCTGTTGCTCAACAGAGGGAGGGAGCCGGAAGTGGGCGACTGTTTGACGTAACTGTGTTTAATTAGTAAGTTCAGTATATATTTAAAATTATCTTTAACAAGATAAGTTTTTCTGCTTCGTCAGCGACTAATATTTTGGTTTTACCAGTTTAATTTTGGATTTGTTTTCATTATCCTTACCCTTTTATCTACTCTAAACCTATTAAAATTTTGGATCTGTGAGATCCGCAACGGTTGACGCAGAAACCGTCGACGGCGACGTCCGACGCCGTTAATACGATGTTAATGGCGTTCGATTGCTCGCCCTTGGAGGCCAATTGAACGATTTGCTTCTGGGAAAGGGATTTGCTTTCCAAGGAAGAGAGAGAGGGAGGAGGGGCTTTTGGAGCTGGCGATGTGATAGTATTTTTCGGTCAATTGCCTCTCAATTTCATAATAGTGCCTTGTTTCAATTTTTGAAGGTAATTTCTTATTTTGGTTATTAATTAGCTGAATTGTTGTTTTTTTTTATTTGTTTACTGATCACTGTGAATTATCCTATTGTTCTCGTAAGTATATGATTCTGGAATTTCGTTTTAAATTGTTGTTACCAATTTTGAAAAAACAGTTTTGGGGATTGATTTTGTGAATTCTGATGAAATACTTGTAAATTGTAATGGTTGAATTTTGCTGAGTTCTGAAATTTGAATTAGTTATTCATAGATTTACAAGATTTATAGCGAAATTAGTTATTCATAGATTTACAAGATTTTGCTGAGTTCTGAAATTTGAATTAGTTACTCAAAGTAGGTGTTTGATAATATGCTTGTGTGAGAGATATTATAAAAGTCGATTTGTAATCGTCTAGATCGAGGAGGATAATTAAGAGATTATTATATTTGTAATCGTCTAGCTCTTCTCTATTCAAGAGATTTATTAAGTGTTAATCTTGAGGATTTAGTGTTAATCTCGAAATTGGGAGGGGTATCATCATATATAAGGCCACTATTATTGACACGAGTATTTAATTCAATTATTTAATTAGATTCAGTATAATTCCCCCTTTTTTTAATTAGATTCAGATTTTAAAAAAAAATTATTACAGTCAATTTTTTTTAATTAGATTCCGATTTTTTAAAAAAATTTATTACATTCAAAGTTTTAAAATTATTTTCAGTATAATTTGATTATTTAATTATATTCAGCTTTTTTTTTTAAATTCAGTTTTTACTTGCAGAGCGGTTCAAAACCGCTCTCCAAGTGCATTTACTTGCAGAGCGGTTCAAAACCGCTAGCTTGGAGAGCTGTCACTTGGAGAGCTGTTTTAAAAGCTCTCCAAGACCCTTTTTCAAAGCTCTCCAAGCCCAATTCTATAGTAGTGATTTTTAGTATCACTCAATTTATATCATGCGAATGAAATTCGTGATAGTTGCTTTTACATCCTCTAGAAACTGAAATCTATTTTGACACAAAGATTGTGGTAAGAAAAGCAAGAAAATCAAATCATATCTTTAAAATATAAGTTCACAAGGGTGTTGTCCGGCAGTCGTTGTAATGCATTAATAGAGTAGCAAATTATATTTATGAGTTGCAATTAGTCAATGAAGATAGAAAATAAATTATTTTTTTATTATTAAGAATATGACATTTAATGGGGCCACCAAATAAAATAGTCAACGAGCCAGCCATGAATGTCCCAAGTCCAGTGTCCCACTTTGACCATTTCTTTGTTGTATATATACTTGGGTCACTATTTAATCTACCATAAATATAATCACCTACTTTGAATACAATGCAACCATTGAATTACTTTTAACGACGTAAAATCTTGTCAAATACTAGTATACTACCATCAAACGGTTTTACGATGAAAATATTTACAAATTAACATTAATATAATCACCTACTTTGAATACATGCAACCATTGATTTACTTTAACGACTTTGGTGTAAAATTTTGACAAAGACTACCATCAAATGGTTTTACGATGAAAACATTTACAAATTAACATAAATATAATCACCTACTTTGAATACAATGCAACCATTGAATTACTTTTAACGACTTTGGGGTAAAATCTTGACAATGACTGCCATCAACGGTTTATCAAAGAATACATTTACAAATTAATACTCCATTCATTCCCGGAAAAGCTCCCCACGAACTCCGGACATGGAGATTAAGAAATACTAATATAATAAGTAGATGTATTAGAGGTGATTTGATTGAAAGAGAAAATAATATAATTAAATATGATATGAAATTTAGTTACCAAAAAAGCAAGGGAAAATTATTTTTTCAGGACTGCAACTTAGGGGTGTTTGCAAAATGAGGACCGTAACTTTACGGGCTGGTAAAATTAGGCCCGTAACTTCTTTTTTTCTCAATTTCAGGACAAATTAGCTCAATCAACCCAATTTCGGGCTAATTGAAGCCCATTTTTCGGGCCAAACTTATTAATGGCAAAAAGAGGACTGTAACCTTTTTAATGCAATTTTAAGAAACATGACAAAATAAATAAAAAATACTCGTGAACTTTTAAAAATTAAATTTGAAAGTTGTAGATGTAATATTTTTTTATGAATTAGAAAACATTATTTATGTTTAA
Source organism: Galeopsis tetrahit (assembly GCA_963675135.1). Lineage (NCBI taxonomy): Eukaryota > Viridiplantae > Streptophyta > Magnoliopsida > Lamiales > Lamiaceae > Galeopsis > Galeopsis tetrahit. Next base: position 19,105,596 of record OY776123.1, read on the forward strand.
AGAAACAAATATATACTACATATAAATATAAATTATAGTGAATTGAAAAGAACAAAATATTATAATTTGAGATGATAAATTTTTAATTGTAAATTAAAAAGATTGTCACAATTTTTAAATATAAATATAATTTTTAAATGTTTAATTAGTACATTTTAGATTTTATTTACATAAATAATGCTTATAAATTTTATTGAAGGAAAAAATTTCATAGATTTATTATTGATTGGATTACAAAATTTCGATCAAACATTTTCTAGTATTTTTATTTAAACTATTCGATTCGAAATTTTATGGAAGATATTTGTATAATATTTTAAAATAATATAAGACATGAGAATGAATCTAACTGATGAAGGGAATATAAATTAGAGTATATTTTAAAAATTATATATTTACTATTGGAAGAACCGCGTAACACGTGGGATTGAAGATAATTTATTATATTAATATTTTGACAAAAAAATTATAAGACGGACTCATACATATTTTTAACACTTATAAATTTTATAAAATATTACAATCTTATTTAAATCATATTTTAAAATAAAGACTATATATAAAGTAAAATACAAATTTTAGAGTAAAGTTCAATCAAATTCATGAAAGTCAATTTCACACAAAATATTCATTGTCTTAGAGTAACATTAAAAATTAAGATTTTAAAGTTTATTTTATTATAAAAGTTATATTTGATTTTGCTTAAAAAAAAATTCTCGTGAGACCCCGTTTAGCTCCAAAAGAATGAAAAAGAATTTTATTTTTTATTTTTTATTTTTTTAAGATTATAAAAAATGTATTAAAATACAAACACGATTTTGATTTTTTGAATTTAAATTGTTAAAAATTGGGGAAGATGAGTGGGAGAAGAAGTGGTTAGAGACAATTTAAAACCTCTTAAAAAAACTATTTTAAAAGGAAAAAAAAAAGTAAAATTATGAGAAAAAAAAAGTAAAATTTGTGTTGAGACTTGAGACACATAGAAAAAAAGATTCCAAATTATTATAATTGGGATATTAATTGATCCTAAAATTACATTAAAAAAAAGTTGCGGTCCTCTTTTTGCCATAAATAAGTTTGGCCCGAACAATGGGCCTCAATCAGCCCGAAATTGGGTTGATTGGGCTAATTTGGCCTGAAATTGCGAAAAAAAGAAGTTACGGGCCTAATTTTGCTAGCCCGCAAAGTTACGATCCTCTTTTTGCAAACACCCTAAGTTGCGGTCCTGAAAAAATAATTTTCCTAAAAAAGCAATGAATAACTTTCATTGGGACAGACGAAAAAAGAAAATTTGATAGCTTTCACGGAGACGAGGAAGTATAAATTAACATTCGTTGATTTTAAAATGTTAAGACATCATATTGTTTAAAAAAAAATCATATTCAAATTCTCATGATCAATGTGAGGATATGTATTTTGCGTATCCCATCCTTTAAGATGTGAATGTATAAAATAAATTGTATTCTCTTTGTCCAAACATAATTTGTACACTAATACGTCATTTATTTTTTTACTTTATACTTCTATTTTATATATAAATAGTTAATATTTATTCAAATTTATGTTAAATGAATCATATTTATTAACTTTAAATGGGGGATTAATAAATTTAACATAATTAAATAACTTATACCATACACGTGACATCCAATAAGAGAATTAAACTCAACTTATATATGTATATATTGAGATAAAATTATACTCCCTAATATGTTATACATGAGACATCCAGTAAGAGAATTAAACTCAACTTATTTTATTTTTATTCAAATTAATAACCATTTGGTATTTTACAAGTGTATATTTAAATATAACAATGCAGATATTAATCTCCCTCCGTCCACATGTCATTCTTCCACGCAATGTAACACATAGAAACACTAAATATGGACTACGGAGTATAAGATTTTAGTTGCTCTGCTTAATTAAGGATCGATATAATTTTTTTTCAGAATTTTTCTCCTTTTTCAAAATGGTAAAAAAAAAAAACATAAATGTACATATCTATTTCTAGTTATTTTTTTATATGTATCAATTTCGTTTTAAAGTTGTCGAAATTTTTGAAACAACGTTATTTTTTTGTCATGTTCTCGAAACATGGACAATCGGTTTTAATAAAGTTGCTGATAAAAAATGACGTCTTTTCAAGAATTTCAACACCTTTGAGACGAAATTAGTACACACATAAAAAATAATTGAGGACTAGATTCACAGAAAAATTACTGAATGAAAAAAATTATGGCTGTGTTTTGAAACACAACTACCTGTTACTACAATTGTTTACTTTCAAGTTTCTCTAACAATTTTTTTTGAAAAAAAAAAAAGTAATTTTGAAAACCATTAGTTATTTTACAATCACCCCCTATCAGGGGCGGACCCAGGATTAATTAGTGAGGGGGCCAAAAAAAATAAAAATAAAGAGAAGATCAAGTCCAATTAATATTGATATATATACAGAATTCGATGCTGATTTTTTTATGAAACCATATACGTAAATAAAAAATCTACTATCTAGTTTCATATCAAAATCATATATATACACGATCGACTAATTCTGAAGATCAATTCCACCGTTCAATATCTAGGATCCCAATTAAAAGTAGAATAAAATTAATAAATTATATATGAACTTTTTTTATTAAATATATATATTAATATAATATTATATACATATATATATATATATATATATATTAGATGATATATTTGCATGTTTAATATATCATACATCATATGTATATATCCCATTACAGAACTCATAATTATATTATTAGTAATTGGCAAAATGTTGAGGGGGCCATGGCCACCCCTATTGTATAGGTGCATCCGCCCCTGCCCCCTATATATATCCCATTCGAATTAGGTGAAAGGTTGTTTCACAGTGAACTAAAAAAAGATTTGTTTGGTGAAAGCGGTGATAAATTTAAGATTTTGGGTGCATATGGTGAGATAAAATGGATTCTTATTTAAAAATTGCATCACATTGTTCTAATTTATTAAAATTTTAAAAAAATCACAAGTCAAAGTAATAAAATGGATTCTTGTTTAAAAATTTAAATTTGAACATTAGAAAGGTCGTTTGCCAAGAAGGGTGACACTACACATTCAAATTCTGAACATATCCAGAATATGATAAAACATTGAAATTACTCCTAATTAAATATTACAATATTTTATTTAACGAGGGTATTATTTTTAAAATTGATTATGGCTGGATAGCCATGTTTTCCGACACAATAAATGACAAGCCCAAAAAAAAGTAGGGTTGACAACGGGGCGGGTATGGGACGGGTTTGGCCTGTCCCAGGACCCGCCCAGTCAAATTTTTTAAGACCCGTTATCCGCCCCGCTTCAAAACCCGCCTCGTCCCACCCTGCGAACCCGACGGGTATACCCGCCCCGCCCCGCCTTCACTTTTTTTTTAAATTTGTTATTTAAGAACAGTAAATTAAGGGATTGAAGGATTGAAAAACGTAAGAATAAATTAAGAATTGAAAAAAAGTAGAAAACTAACCTTAACTAAAAGTGGAGAGGGGACTGTCGGCGACTCTCGGCGAGCGGAAAGAAAGCAGAGTACGGTGTGCTTTGGGAGAGAAATAAAGCACAGTGTGTTCTGTTGTTGCCAACCCGAGAAGACTTATGTTATTTTAATAGAGTATATATTATATATTTTTTATTTATATATATTGTATATATATATATATATATGTGTGGGTCGGGTATATGTGAGTTCGATTTTTTACCCGACCCGGAACCCGTTTGACCGGGTAAATACCCGACCGGAACCCGTTTGACCGGGTAAATACCCGATCCGGAACCCGTTTGACCGGGTATTTACCCGCTCCATGCGGGCCGGTTTTATGCGGGTTCGGATTTTTACCCGTCCCATTGCCAACCCTAAAAAAAAGACATAAAAAACAAAAAGAGCTTCGTAATTCCTCCGTTTTAATCGCCTTATTTTATTTAAAATGACGTTTCTTTTTAATGGTCACTACTAATATAAATTTTTTTATTACATTTCATCCAACAATGCCCCTAATAAATAATAGTATTATTTACATCTCATAATTATAAGCTTTAATTATTAGTATTAATAATAAGGGTATAAATGTCGACTTTTGATACCTTAATAATAAAAAAATTAATTTGTGTAAATATATAAAAAAAGGGAGAAAAAGGAAGGAGGAAATATTAATTTGATATGCACTAATTAGTATTTGTTCAACAAAATACTGTAATTAATATTCATATTCTCTATATATTTTTGTACTTTCCAAACCTCAAAATAAAAAAAAAAATATTGTCTTCGTGTAGAGTTGTTTAACTCGTGTATATCGACATTTTCCAAATGCTGCAATAGGAGAAATAAAACAAGTTTATGTTATGTACAATAATAAGATTTTCCAACAAAAACAAAAGTGTGTTACTATTTTTCTTATACGACATTACACCATTCGTTCATTCGAAAGTTGTCCATTTACTTTTGACACAAATATTAAGAAATATAGTATTAAATGTATAGTGAATTGTTAAAGTAGATAGTGATATGAAAAAATGTAGAGAGAAGTAAAAAAAAAAAATGTAAGTAAAAAAAGATAGAAAATAGAAAGTAACTTTTGAAAGGGGCAATGAAAGTAGTATTATTTTACAACAAAAGTGTACAATAATATTAATTGATCATCTGCGTCTATTAAAAAATATCATGTGCGGATACGTATAATTAGTTGTTAGTATATAATTAGGAACCCACACAGATCTTTGATTGCTATACGACCAATGTCGCGGTTGCATGTACTATGGGCCCGATAAACTAAATTAAGAGCATAGGATACATGATTGTGCAACGATTTTGATTGATAACACGAACCACCTGATCTAATTTGCTTACAACTCAAGTGTAAACATCCAAAATACAAAAATTGTTGTAGCTTATATTTTGGTGCATTTGGTTTGAGAACACACCAAGTCTTTTTGAGCTGCATTATTTTAGTTTATTGAAAATTTGAAATTAAAAAAGATCGCACTTCAAATAATGAAATAAATTCTTGTTTAAAAATCTAAATATGAAAATAATATATATAGTGCTTGTGTGGGTTTAATATTAACCTGGTGAGTTAATTAATGGATCAATTTTGGAAGAGTTGTCTGCATATAAGAAATGACAAGTCCTAAAAGAAAAGATACAAGAAACAAAGGGAGCTTTCATATTTGATATTTGCTCTAAGTGTATTTGTTCAATACCTGAATTTATTAAATTTAGGTCTTTGGGTAGTACTTAGAATTGTACTGTATTTGATTGGCCTTTTATAAGTTTCAAACGTTGGATATTTAAAAATCTTAAAGTTATGTAACATAACTTCCTAGGAATTATTAAGTTGTTACGACTTATACATAACTTTAAATGAATTGGGATTAGAGTGACTTTTATGTTTAATTAACTATATACATTTACATTTTTTTTTAACTGACACAACTTTTTTTAAACTTTTTTGTTTTTGTTTTTTGACAATAACTTTTTTTAAACTACTACTACTTCAACAGTAACTTCAAAAGTTAATCATTTTATATTTTGAGTATTCTACTTAAAGTTATTTATTTATTATTTTGGTAAAACCCACATTTTCTTTCTATTTTTTTCTCTTTTTCGTATGTCTCTAAATTTTCTCGTTTCTACCCCTTTTACTATCTTTGCCTGGTGGGTACTGCATTGTTGACCTTGAGACTTTATTTGTTTGTGTTTGTTTGTGGTTTTGCCACGTTTTCTCTGTCTTCTTCTGTTTTTCAAGGTACTCGAGTGTTGGTGCAACCTTTTAACCGGCGTGAACATAGTGGTACTCCTCATGGAAAAGGGAGGTACGGTGAGGATTGAAGCGGAGGAAGAAGGGCCTGGCGAGGCCTCCCTGTGCCTTATGGGTAAAGTAAGTAACAAATAAGCAATTTAACTCTTTTGGATTCCTTGAAGCTATGAAAAAGGCCATGAATCCAAGCATGGGCTTTACTGTAACAGCGGTTGGGACAAATCTCTTCTCATTCCTCTTTCGATGTGCGTCGAATTTGGAGACAGTCCTCAGTCGGGAGCCGTGGTTATTCGAGAAAAATGTCTTGGCTCTGAAACGGCTTGGGGGAGGTGAGCAGCCTTCGTCAGTTAGCTTCGATAAGGTGCCCTTTTGGCTCCGGATCTACGATTTACCCATGGCTGCAAGATCCGAACCCTATATTAGCCAAATCGTGGGGCAATGTGGTCAAGGAAATCGACCCAAGCTCTCTTGAAGGGGTGTCTAGAAGTATCAGAGTTAAGGTTATGGTGGATCTCTTGAAACCTCTAATAACAGGGACGAATCTGGAGCTGAATAACTCAAAAACCATTTTGATAGATTTCAAGTACGAAAGACTCCCCTCCTTCTACTACATATGTGGGATGCTTGGTCATATGAAACGGGAGTGTGACCTACTCGATGGAGATGATGATATATCCTCATTAGCAGATGCAAAGCTGCCCTTTGGGGAGTGGATGAGGGCATCTCCTCAGAAAAACTCACAATCACATTGGAAAAACAACATAAGCCAAGGGATAACAACAGTCTGAGACGCCAGCTTTTTGAGAACTTTCGAAGAGATATATTGCTGGAAAAGGGGGCTGAGAAAAAATCGGAGAACACCATTGGGAAGGACAAAGAGAGGGTACCCCATGAAGTCGAAGAGACAAGAACAGAGCTAGCGAAAATCATGGTGAATGAGCAGAAAGAAGAGTGCAAGATGGAAATGGATCCCACCCCTACAATTACCAACCCCTCCCTTATAAAGAAACCCACTCACCCGACCAAATTCTTTAATTCTCAAGCACAACCCCACCCACCCACTACATCCCCCTCATCAATAGAATTAAATAACCCTACCCTCAAAGCCACAACAACCCCTGCATTGAAAACACCCACGGGTGTAAACTCCAAAAATCCCATACACAATACACTCCCCAACCAGAATAAAAAACCCACCACCCCTATCCCGATAGCCAACTCCCAAAACCCACCCCACATGCCAAAGTTAACACCAACCTCAGACCTTATAACCCTATGCTCAACTGAACTCATCCCAAACACCACACAACCGAAAATGGAGGGCCACCCATACAATAAACCAAAACCAAAACTGATCAAAAGAGAATCACCACCAGAAACAAGCCTAGCCAACCCTCACAATTTGCTCTATGATGGAAACAAAAGGAAGAGAGAAAGCACAAGAAGCAGTGGTAGTCTGGAGAAGAAAACAAAAGTGGAGAACTTACCCCACCAAACGGCGTAGGCTGCGAGGCAGCCCCGCCGGGCATTATGAATACCATAAGCTGGAACTGTCGCGGGCTTGGGAACCGAGCGACAGTTCGAGCACTCCGAAAGCGCCTACATGAGAAAGATCCGGGTATTATCTTTCTCATGGAAACAAAGCTCACTAATACCCAAATGGTCCGTATCAACATAAATTCTCTCCACTATGAAGGATGTTTTCTGGTGCCGTGTATTGGGGAAGGAAATGAGAGAAGTGGAGGTCTTTGCCTTCTGTGGAAAAGATACTTGGATGTATCGCTTGTGAACTTCTCCCAAAATCATATCCCGGCTCGAATAAGAATGGGTGAGGAGGACATTGCTTGGCAACTCACAGGAATCTATGGCTGCCCTTGCGAAATGATAGAAGCAGAACTCTCCACCTCATGCAGCAGACTAACCCGGGAGTTAACACCCCTTGGTTATGTTTTGGTGACCTGAACGAAACCATGTGGACGTGGGAGAAAAGCGGGGGAAAATCGCAACGAACAACCCAAATGGAGAGCTTTAGGGAGACGAGTTCGAGTCTCGAGTTACAAGACCTGGGTTTTTATGGAAATAGCTTCACGTGGAGTAATGGTAGAGCCGACATTGCAAATATTCAAGTTCGTTTGGACAGGGCCCTTGCAACACCCCTTTGGAGACAGCTTTTTCCAGGATCGTGTGTTCACCACCTTGCAAGAATCAGATCAGACCATGCTCCACTGTTCATTGAAATCAAGAAAGAAAACCCCCACTCTCACAGAGGGAGAACCCGTGGCAGATTGTTCAGGTTTGAAAAATTCTGGATCGAAAACGATGATTGCCTGGATACAGTAAATCGGGGGTGGAGGAGTGAGGATCCGAACATCCTCCTGAAAACACACATTCAAAATTGTGGAAGGACTCTACGCAAATGGGATTCCCAGGTTTTTGGTAATGTGACAAAAAAAGGTACAGAGCTTAAAGAGGGATATTGAGACTCTTCAATCTCGGTATCAAAGCGAGGAGATTTTAAATGAGCTGGCTGGAAAGCAAAAGGAACTTGATGAGGCTTTGAAGCAAGAGGAGACGTGGTGGTACCAACAATCTCGTGCCCTTTTGGCTAAAAGATGGTGACCGTAACACATCCTTCTTCCATGCAAAAGCAGCTCAACGACGCCGAAGAAACACAGTAGCAAAGATTAAAAACAGGGAGGGGATATGGGTTGAAGGGGATGAGGAGGTAGGGCAGGTTATGAGAGACTACTCTGTGGAGATGTTCTCGTCGGTTAACACTAGCACCATGCACCGTGTCCTTGATACGGTCGAACCAAGAGTCACACATGAGATGAATGAGACTCTTCTTCAACCCTACACAACAGCTGAAGTCAAGAGGGCTCTTAAGCAGATGCACCCGGCAAAAGCACCAGGGCCCGATGGTATGCCTCCCCTCTTTTTTCAAAAATTTTGGCCTACTGTTTTTTATTCTTTCATTGATACGTGCTTACGTGTGCTTAATTCTGAAGCAAACCCAGCCCCTCTTAATGATACCTTCACTGTGCTTATCCCAAAAATCAAAAATCCCGAGAGCCCAAAAGATTTCAGACCTATTAGCTTGTGTAATGTGGTAATGCGTGTTATAACTAAAGTGATTGCAAACCGGCTTAAACATGTGCTCCAGAGTGTGATATCCCCAAATCAAAGTGCCTTCATCCCTAATCGCTTAATCACTGATAATGTTATGGTGGCCTTTGATATTTTCCACTATTTGAAAAAGAAAAAGAAGGGTAAAATTGGTTTTGCTGCACTAAAACTTGATATGAGCAAAGCGTATGATAGAGTTGAATGGTTATTCCTTCGAGCCATGTGCTCGACTTTGGGCTTTGATGCTAGATGGATTGACTTGGTTATAAGATGTGTTACCACAGTGTCCTACTCCTTGCTTATTAATGGTTTTTCCACTGATAGCTTCACTCCTGAAAGGGGGCTCCGGCAAGGAGACCCCCTGTCGCCTTACCTCTTTTTGATATGTGCAGAGGGCTTCTCTTCCCTCCTTAGACGAGCTGAATCACACGGGGATTTGAAAGGAGTTAAGGTGTCTAGGCAGGCCCCCCCAGTTTCTCACCTACTTTTTGCGGATGATAATATTCTCTTTTTCCGCGCCGGTCATGAAGAAGTTAGCAAGGTGAAAGAAATTATCCAAGTGTATGAGCAGGCCTCGGGGCAGCGGATAAATATGGATAAATCGGAACTATCCACAAGTTGAAACGTTCCTGCAAATGTCGTGGCTACTCTAGAGAGCCAATTGGGCGAAATCTGTTGTGGTGCATCCTAAGTATCTCGGCCTCCCTTCAGTTGTGGGCCGAAGCAAGAAGGCTGTATTCCAAATAGTGATCGATCGGATTTTGAGCAGGCTTAAAGGGTGGAAGGAAAAAAACTTTACAAAAGCAGGGAGGGAGATCCTCATTAAAACAGTTGTCCAAGCAATACCAAACTATGCAATGAGTTGCTTCTTGTTTCCAAAGTCCTTATGTGAGGAGATTGAAAGGGCAGCAGCCAGGTTCTACTGGGGATCCACACCGGAGAAGAGGAAAACTCATTGGTTAAGTTGGGAAAAAATCTCCCGAGCAAAAGACCACGGAGGCTTAGGGTTTCGGGAAATGTATTTCTTTAACATGGCTATGGTTGCGAAGCAATATTGGAGACTCTTACATAATCAAGAATCCTTGGCGACAAGAATTCTAAAAGCTCGTTATTTTCCTAGAGGCAATATTGAGTCGGCAACCATGGGTTTTCAGCCTAGCTACTTGTGGAGAAGCATCATCTATACCCGGCATCTTATCAGTGAGGGAACAGGTTGGCGTGTGGGAAATGGAGCATCTATTCGGTGTTTTCTTGATCGGTGGATTGATGGTATGCAGGCCCCTACACCTTTGAGCAGTTTCACAAGGAGTGTGGATTTGGACTGTTTCACAGTCTCGGACCTCATTAATCCAATTTCAAGATGCTGGGACCAAGATTTGATCAGAGCTATGTGGGATCCCTCTACAGCAAGAAAAATCCTTGAGATTCCTTTGAGTCCTCGCCAGCCGCTCGATGCGAGGATATGGCTCCATAGCAAGAATGGGAAGTTTTCGGTACGATCAGCGTACCATCTGGCAGTAAATAAACTCTCAACATGCGGAAACGGGCTCCCCTCGGCCAGCTCGAAACAGTTATTGTGGAAGAAGCTCTAGACGTGTGGTGCTCCCCCAAAAATTCTCCACTTCTTATGGCGAGCCTGCAACGAATCACTCGCAACTTTGAGCTCTCTCGCCAGACGGGGCACCCAAATTGACACCATTTGTCCGACATGTGGCTTTGCTTTGGAAGATACGACGCATGTGCTTCTCGAATGTCCGGTGGTTATTCATACATGGGGGCAGACTCCTCTGCGGATTATCAGCAGCCAGGTATCCAATCAAAACTTCTCAACACTTTTTTGGAAATCTGTGTGACTCCCTCCCGAATAAAGGGCTGCTGCTCTTTGGTATCACCTGTTGGAACTTGTGGAAGGCCCGGAACAAATATATGTTTGAGAAAAAGTTGCAGGACCCACGCATGATCTTATCTAGGTCCATGAGCTTGGTTGAGGAACTGTTGAGCCAACACAAACCCACTCAGAGGTCCGCAGCACCCGTCAGGAACGCGTGGACATGTACCCCTCGGGAGAAATTGAAACTCAACTCAGATGCGGCTGTCTTTTCAGATAGGTCAGTGGGTTTTGGCTTCGTTATCAGGGCTGGCAAGGCCAGGTGGTGAAGGCAGGAACAAAACGAGTGCTGGCATCGGGAGATAACACGCTTTTGGATGCCAGGGCTCTCAGATTTGCTGTTAGAAAGTCAGCTGAGTGGGGGTTTAGTAATCTGGTAATTGAATCCGACTCACAGAATCTGGTCAAAGCGATTCACGGAAATTTGGAAGCCGACCCGTACTCAATGCTTCTCATCGAGGACATCCGTTCACTAGTTCAGGAGCTCCAGCCAACAACATGTCAGTTCATTCAGAGGGAGGCAAATCGGGTAGCTCATTTTCTAGCACACTATGGAGATATGATAGGTTATGAGAAATTCTGGGATGATGATCTCCATGTTTGCTGTAAACACATTGTTCAAGAAGATGTAGGGCTTATGGCTCACAATTCGTAAATCTATGAAAACTTATTTCTTCCCGTAAAAAAAAAAAAAGGCAAAAACTTGTGTGAGACCGTCTCACGGATCTTTTTCTGTGAGACGGATCCTTTTAATCCATATTTCAAAATTTTGGGTAGGATAACCCATATTTTTTTCTAGATTTTGGTTTGGTTTGTAAAAAAAGTGATAATGATTAAGTAAAAAGTGATACTCCCTCCGTCCCAGGATTGTTTGCACCATTTTATGGGCACGCAAACTAAGAAATATGTGTAATGAGTGAAGTGTTGATGGGTAATTTTGTAACTTTTATGAATAAAGTAAAGTGAATGATTGGATTGAGGGTAAAAGTAATGACATTTTGTGTAAATATGTGGATATTGTGAGGGTGGGGTTTATGAAAAAGTTTCCTTTTTGGGTAGTGCAAACAATTGTGGGACGGACGAATAAGGAAAGAGTGCAAACAATTATAGGACAGAGGGAGTAATATTTTTAACAAAAGTGACTATCACTTTTTACTTAAACACTATCACTTTTTATATATAAAAGCCGTCTCACGGATCTCATTCTGTGAGACGGTCTCACCCAAGACTAGCCAAAAAAAAAAAAAAAATAACGCAACTAATATTTGCCCCAATTTGCAGCCACAACATTGCAACCCCAAATCGCTACACCTCTCTGAAATTCGAGCGCAACATTATGGATTTAATCATATTTAGTTGCATTGGTTATTTGAATTGGAGAATGTTTGACATGAATATCCTCTTCTTGATATTAGTATTAATTAGGACAACCAAGTAACAGTTATTTAAAAAGAGATCGGTGAGGATCGTATTTTATTTTGGGTTTGATATTTTGAGTTTTGCTAGGGATTTGCATATTTTTTTGGCTGTAATTCATGTTGATGATCTGCGATAGTATTCGCTCTGCAATTTTCAGAGAGGTGTAGCAAATTAGGGGTCAAGAATCTCTAGGTAAAACTTAATTTGAAATTTAAACATACGTTTTAAAGTTTTTTTTTTAATACGTTATTTAAAAGAAAAAATTGCAGACGTGTATTTTCGGCTGCCAAATAAGCTTATGTTTAGCCGGAAAGTTGTCTCTTGCATCGAATTGCAAAAATGAATTAGTTGGTGTATCAAATTGCATGTTTTAAAAAGACATGGTGTAATTGATAAATTTTTAAAAGATCGTGATTTTTTTTATAATTAATCCTATAACTAAAAACTGCAATATAACATTATCAAAAAGTATAAATCAATATAACTACAAATATTATAAAAAAGGTAAGTCACCCCAATTGAAAAATGAAATATCATATAATAAAAAAAAAATAACGATCAACTCAAATGTATAATTGCACTAACACTTGAGTCAACACACGACTCACCCAAAAATGATAATGTAAATACTCATTAATTATGGATAGAATGATTAAGATTAGAGAGAGAAAAGATTGATTAGATGGATTTCCCCTTTTTGTTTCTTAATTCATTTAATTTAATTTAATTGTAGAAATTTACTTTCAATTCTATTTCTACAATTCAAATAGGGTTTTTTTTTTAATAGAATATTAATATTAGAAAAATAACTTAATATAATATTATTGTTTGGACGAGATTTAATAAAATAAAGAAGAACGCCGTTATCACTTATCAGCGACACCCTTTCTTCAAACGTGGACCCCCAAGTCTATTTTTTTGCAGAATGTGTCAGTTTCAGGAAGGGGCGTCAGACTTGAGGACCCCTTCCTAAAACTGACACATTCAACAAAAATTAAACTTGGAGGCCTAAATATGAATTAAGGGCGTTGTTGATAACGACACTCTTCTTTATTTTATTAAACCCCGTCTAAACTAAATATTATATTAAATTATTTTTAAATATTAATATTCTATTGAAAAAGTCTCCATGAACAGTTTCATAACCAACACATGAGGGATAATGAAACCCCATAAAGAGCTGGCGTGACATAACAGGAGATAGAGTGACAACTCAACTTTTATAAAATACTCCATTCGTTTCAAACTTATTTACCCATTTGTCAAAACGATATTTGCCACATAATCCCTCTGTCCAAGTAAAATTATTTTTATATATATTTTTAAAAAAATTATATTAATATATATGGAATAACGAGTAAAAAATATAGTTGGCAGATACTCAATCTTGTTAATAAAGTAGAAAAAATAATCAAAAGTTAACTATTTAAATAAAATAAACATATATTTTGTGAACCTAAAATTTTGTTTGAACAAAATTTTACAGGACGGAGGGAGTACTTGTTGTTTAGATCATACGATCATCACATTCCTTTTAATTTATGTTCTTGGAACATCTTTTATTTATTATACATGTCATTATTTTATTCATGTACCTTATTATTTACAATAATGTATTAGTTAAAAGACTATCATTCAATTTATTTATTTTAATATAACTAATTAAACAACTCTCACATTTTGATGCGAAAACAAATGGGCATTTAAACAAGTATTGGACGGGTGAGTATTGATTTCTGGGAGAATTCACCGATACTTTTATTTGCATTTAAACTACATTTATACCGGCCGGGTGTGTTTCTTGGATTAAAAAAAAAAAAAAATCTATTTTTATATGTTATTAATATATTTTGTCGTGATAATTTTATTAGGTTAATAGGAGATATGGAATGCTTTAAAACATTTTATCTGGTATTTATAATTACATATACACACGTACACGTAATGAAAAGAGAAATAGTTGGCACTGGAATCTGGAAAAACAACAATGGGAAGAAATGGGTTAAGGATTGCTTTTAATTTCTTCATAAGAAACTTTGCTTGCACTCAACACGTACGCATTATTTATGTTTTTATTTTACTATATGATCAATTACGTACTCCATATTTTGTGTACGTACAATTACTACATCTATCTGTAGAGATATACAGAATTAAGCTTTAATTTATTTGAGGCAATGGACGAGGAGCGAAGGAAGCGAATGAGGAGAACAACGTTGGACCAACTTGAAGAGGTTAATTAATTTAATTTTCCCCTTATTTCATCTAGCTAATCAATTTCAATTCTTATCAAATAAAATTCAAGTGAGATTTGCGGTTGGTTTTTCTGTTTCACTTTTCGTGTTTCACTGGTATTCCATCCTATTAAATTTTTAACACGTGTCACCCCTATTATTATAGGATGTTGATTATTTTTTAATATGACACATATCAATCATCCATACAATGGAATAAGATGTGGAACACCAAAATTGAAATAAGTGATCTCATCCATATTAACGGGAAACATGATTTTCTAGCTAGGCCTGCATTGACTTAGAGATTATGTTTGAATACCAATAATTTTATGGACAATAGTTTTTAAATCCATAAATGTAGGAGAATCGAGCCCGATCGAATAAGCTCAAATTTGGCTGGCTGAAATATCACATGGTCAGTTCCACGATTGTCCTACATTAACAAATTAATTTAAAGAACATATATTGTTTTACATTCATAACCCATATATAAATCTGTAGATAGAACAATCGTGCAATTCATGTGCAATTTGAACCCGATTAAACTAATTTGGGTTCGATTGTCTTACATTTGCAGATTTTAAAAATTATTGTTTTATATTTAAAGGCCCTTAAACATATTGTCCTTATAATACAAGTCCATGAGTTACAGTTCTTTTAAAAAAAAAAAGCATTTCCCCTGCCAATATTAACGTGCAATACGTTTAGATTATAAATAAACTAATTCACCATGAACGAGTTTCTGTATTTGAGGATAAAATTTATATTCTACGGGTTAGTTTGGTTCGCATATGAAAATAATAAAGACTAAATTCTTAGAATTAGTTTCGTTCCAATGATGTCGGATTATGTTTTCTATCCTGTCTAATCTGCGAAGCAAACTAGCCGTAGATATACATGTCTCTTGATCACCCAGGAAATTAATTTTTAAGTCTTGTAACTTAGGCGGATTGCAAATTAAGGATAACTTAGGACAAATACATACAATACTAAATGTGCAAAATTAAAATTTTTATTGGCTTACTTTGCGAAAGCAATTTTTTTATGAGTCTAAATGTGCGATTTTTCTTAATGGCCTGAATTTACCGAATTGAAACTGAAAATATTTTGTCCTAAATTTTCGATCCCATAAGGTACAAGCAAAAAATAGGAGTAAGTAGGACGATCAAATTAAATTTTCAGTCAGTCTCGCAACATGTATAATATTGTTGGGAAATTAAGTTCTCGTGCATTTACACCAAGGAGATCAAACGAAACGAACAAGAAATCCACAACCAAGAATTCAACATCCACTCCTCTTACTGTTACAAGTTTGCATTGATTTTCATCTTGGTTAGATGAAAGAGATTTGTCTAGAATTAAATGAAAAACCTGTATTTGAATAAAAAACACATAAACTTCTTAAATAGCAATGAAGAGTCTCCACCCCTTTGATCACAATTCACAAACTCATGTGGGACATCCTTCTTTTATTTTAACACCAAAGTTCAAACCCAATAATCTACAACCTTGTTGTATGGGTAGACCACTCAAATTCAACCATTCTAAAAAAAAATAAAAAAATCTAAGACACATGTTGAAAAATCTTCTGAAATGTATGGTGTAACTTGTAGCTTTTGACCTTTCTAAAAGTCCTTTAGCCATATAACATTCACCACACACCATGTCAACCTAATGCACATCGGGTCCAACTAATCCCTCAACACAATTGGATATGTCAAAAGGAATATTCATTTCCACCTCATAGGAAACCATTTTCAATCACTCCATCTTAATCAACAACACCTCATGTAATCCATATTGTAGGAACATATTGATTCGATCTGTCAAATTTTTCCATGTCAAACTCAGTCAATTTTAAAGTCCTTGACAAACTATTTCTCCAACCCCTTAACTAAATAGTTGCTTTCTAAACCTTTCTCAAGAAATCCATTTTGATGTGGAAAATTAAATAACACTACAACTGCAGAGCATACTCGAAAAATTAAGAGATCCGGTTCGGGTTCTAATACCGCTTGTACCAAGGAGAAAAAAAAAACAAGAAAAAAAATGAAGAAACAAAACAACAATTAACAACACAAGAATGTACATGAAAAACTCCAAAATGAGACGAAAAAAATATCAATCTACTTAGTGTGACACACTTGTATCAAAGGTATCTCGACTTCTTAAATAGCATTTAAAAGCCTTCTCCCCTTCAATCACAAACCGATGTGGAACAAAACATCCTTATTTTATTTTAACACAAACTCAAACCCAACAAATAATATTACACAGTCTCACACATAAATTTGTCTCATTGCTTGTACTCAGGGGAGAGTTTTCCCAGTTCTGGAAAGTATTGAAAGTGCTGAAGGAGATGAGGAGTCCTGCAGTGCTTCTGATGATTCAGAATTCAGTGATGATTTTTTTTGTGGTGGCACCCATTGTAAGTTCAATATTTAATTTTGTATGTTCTATAAATAAAAATATATTCAGATTAATTTAAGTTTTTCTTCTTGGCATTATATTTAATTAATATTGCAGCTGGACTTGATTTTTGGGAGGATGAAGACTATACTGACAACGTACGTGCCTAGCTTATTTAACAAATTTCTTAAGTTGCATTTAAATAAAAGACCTTGATAATCGAGTCATTATAGTTAATTTCTCAATTATTGAATTAAGTTGATTAAGAGTATTTCAATTAACCATTTTCATTAAAAAATAATAGAGTATAACTTGTGAAAAACTCATTCAGGGAATTGAAGAAGATGATGTGGATCCAGACGAATTATCATACGAGGTCAAAATTCAAATAAATTATAGTATTAATTTACTTCCTCTTTACATATTTAATTTATTAATCAAAAAAAAAAAAAAAAAATTAAACAGGAGTTAATCGCTCTTGGGGAGATGGTAGGAGTGGAGAACAGAGGATTATTAGAAGCTGAAATCAGTAAATATTTACATCCAATTACATTCAGCAACTCTACCTCCACTTTACTCATTGACAGGTATATATCCCTTCATCCATGTACTTCATAAATTTTGATTTCCAAAAATACTCTAATTTCATATTTTGAAAAATAAAATTTTACTATACGATCAGAAATTCCTTTCATATTTTTTTCACACAGTTGTATTCTTTGGAGCTATGATCTTAAAATGTCTTTGAATAATTAGAAATTATACTAATGCCAAATATGATCTTAGATATGGATGCTTGTCTAGTTGTTCAATTTCATTATTTATATTTTCATTTTAAAAATAACTATCCCACTTTGTCGGGAAATATATATTTTTTCAAAAACGTAATAATATATTGTTGATTTGGTATGAGAAAGTTGCAGGTGTGTGATATGTCAAGTGGAGTATGAAGTAGAGGAAAATCTGGTAGCTCTTCCGTGTGATCATCTTTACCATAGAGATTGTATAGCCAAGTGGCTACAAATTAACAAGGTATATAATTAATTTAAGGATTAATTATTTTGTAAATTATATATATATTCAGCTTGAAAATGTCAGATACATTGAATTTCTTTTTTCTAATGCGCAGATTTGCCCAATATGCAACAACGATGTCTCGTCATCCGTAGAAATTCCCAAAACCAAAAAGGGCTACGCTTAAAAGATGAATGTGATTATATAATTAATTATTAATTATAGTAGAAACTAATAAATATTTCAATATTTGATAAATTTTAACATGACACTGTGTAATGTACAACAAATTGTAATAAAAATTTAAATTAAATTTACTATTTACAATATAACCATGCATATTTATACCCGAGTTATTTAAAATCTTTCATTTAGTTCTCACGGTCTAAAGAATGACAACCCATTATATTCTAGTTCATTAGTGTCGGCACTTAGGGTATGCCGCCGCATAGGGTCCCACCCTGGCAAGGGCTCCCAATTTATATATATATAATTTAAAATATTGTAGTTATTTTAAACATTTCGATCAACAAATATATCTGGTTAGTGTTTTCAAGCTCTATGAAATAGTACAAAAAATAGTTTCATTCTTTTGTTTCATTTTTTATGTTGGCTTGGACTTAAATAGTAATTACACTCAAGTGTATGGGATACATCTGAGTTGATCAATCAACAGTCCACGTTGATCGTTGATCGATCAATTTTTTTTTTTTTTTTGTAATTTTTTTTCTTCTGAAAAATGTAAATCATTATAATTGAAAAGTGCAACACAGTTTTAATGAAAAATGTAAGTCATTATTACTAAAAAGTACAATACAATATTTATTAAAAAGTACAAACACAATATTATTAAAAAAGTGTAAGTCTTTTTTTTTTTTGAGGATTACATAGGAGTACATACAATGAAAGCCCTCTCATAAAAGAACCTATGAATCAGAAACTACTCCACTTTAGTCACGAAAAGTGGTAGAGTTCACCGCCGCTTGGGCCAGCAAATGCGCTTTTTGGTTAATGCTTCTAGGAATGTACTTGAATCTGCACACTACAAATTCTTGCGAAATTTTCTGAATTCTAGTAGCACAACTCCTTTCAGGGCCCATCCTCGAACCAACCGTCGAGCAGAGGCCAATGGCCTGCTGGGAGTCCGAACGAATTACAAGTTTACTCCAATTAAGTCTTTTGGCCTCTATAAGTGCCTTTTCAATAGCTTGCAATTCGACCCCCAGGGGGCCTCTCTGTGGGGCGATCCTTCTTGAAAAAGAGAACACCTCTCTCCCTACCTCATCAAAACCCACACCATCAATACCATACTTCCGAAATTCCGCATTATAAGCACCATCCACCTCAATAATCGCCACCCCCTCTTCACTACTATCATTCGATCTTTCCCTCTTCTACATTTCCCATGGTTTTCCGAGTTGATAATACGGTAGTCATTCAAATATGCCAGCACCTTTCTACCTACCAACTTGTGGCATTGACGTCTATCTTTAGAGCTATCATGGGTAATCAAACACCTTTCCCTCCACACCCCCCACGCGATCATAAAAACCTCTTCTAACCCCTCTTTTGCCTTTTCCTTATGTATTCTCTTTAAGAAAAAGAGAGTTGACATGAATCTCCCTTTAGATATCAGATCCCACCATCCCAAATCTTTCCAAATTTGCCGTACTCCCACACAAGAAAATAGTGCATGCATCGTATTAGGCATAAATGCACCACATAAGGCACAATTTGTATTATTACCTCCAATTCGACACGATAAATTACCTTCCGTTGCTATAAGATCCCAACACATTTTCCATCCGAAAATTCGAATCTTTGGGGGAAGTTTTAGCTTCCAGCACACTTTCCACCATTCTGTCCCTTTTTCCACCTCCGAACAACTTGCCATGTCTTTTCTCCTGGTTTCCTCCTCTCTAATAGCCCAGTACCTAGACTTAACTGAATATTGTCCTTTAGCATCATGTGTCCAGAAGCATAAGTCCTCGTCCTCTTCTTGTCCTACTGCTGTACGAAGTATACCTTAAACTTCAAATGGTAAAAAAGCTTGTCGAACCAACTCTTCTTTCCATTCTCTATTCTCATCCAACAAGTCCGTCACTCTATACCCTGAAACTATATGTGATTTTATGACCCCATTCTGAAGGCCAAGAACCCAAGCGTGTTTAAATATTGACACCTTATCCCCTTTGCCAACTATCCATCTAGCCCCACGCTTGACAACCTCTCTACTAGAGCACATCGACCTCCAAATGAAAGATGGGTTAGCGCCTATATTGGCCTCCATGAGGTCCTGATGTTTGAAGTATCTAGCTTTTAACACTCTGGCTACCAAGGATATAGGGTTATCAATCAACCTCCAAATTTTTTTTGCCAACAGGGCTTCATTAAATTGAGTCAACTTTCTAAATCCCATCCCCCCATTCTCCTTTGCTTTACATAAGTTGTCCCATTTAATCCAATGCATTCGATTGTGTCCCTCATTTTGCCCCCACCAAAAATTAGCCATCAGGGATTCCATCTCTTTACAAATCTGAGTAGGGAGTTTGAAACATGACATTGCATAAGTTGGAATTGCTTGTAATACTGATTTTATCAAAATCTCTTTTCCTCCTTCCGAAAAGTCCTTATTTTTCCAATCATCAATCCTTTTCCGCATTCTATCAACCAAATACGAGAATTGAACTCTCTTTCCCCTAGTCGAAAAGGTAGGTAATCCCA
Source organism: Galeopsis tetrahit (assembly GCA_963675135.1). NCBI lineage: Eukaryota > Viridiplantae > Streptophyta > Magnoliopsida > Lamiales > Lamiaceae > Galeopsis > Galeopsis tetrahit. Next base: position 19,126,211 of record OY776123.1, read on the forward strand.
AATAAACCTGGTGGCCTTGCGCACTCCTAATATTTAGGGTATGCTGAATATCCTGTTTATTTTGGTCCATAGTGTTCGGGCTAAATAAAATTGAAGATTTCTCCAAATTTACCTGTTGACCCGAGGCTATCTCGTATTCCCGCAGAGCGTCCCGTAGGGCTTGACCATACGCCTTTTTCGCCTTGAAGAAAACAACACTATCATCTGCAAAGAAGAGGTGCGTAATCATGGGAGCCCCTCTTGCAATTCGGATTCCTTCCAAACTACCATTTTGCGTTCGTACTTTCAAACTAGTAGATAGCGCCTGTGCACACAAAACAAACAAGAAAGGGGAAAGAGGGTCTCCTTGTCGGAGGCCTCTTGTGGGAGTTACATCCCCAACAGTCCTTCCATTCACATAAAATGCAAACTTAACCGTTGTTACACATCTCATTATCAGGCTTATCATCTTCTCTAGAAATCCCATCCTTTCCATTTGAGTTTTAAGAATGATCCATTCAATACGATCATATGCTTTACTCATATCCAGTTTTGCCACAGCATACCCACCTTTACTTTTATTGTGACGGAGCCAATGCATACACTCATAACTCAGCACAATATTATCGAAGATCATTCGGTCTTGGACAAAAGCACTTTGATTTTCGTCAATGATGTGGGGGAACACCTTTTTGAGTCGACCTGTGATGACCTTTGCTACAATTCTATAGCTGACATTGCTAAGACTAATAGGGCGATAATCACTCACCCTCAAAGGTTTCTTCTTCTTTGGAATCAAAGTTATTAATGTTTGATTCCAACTTTCCAAATCCTTTCCATCATTTAGAATACCAAGCACTTGTCTTGTAACCTCCGGCCCCACCACATCCCACATTTCCTGATAAAATCTCGCGTTAAAACCATCTGGTCCGGGCGCCTTACTCGGATTCATCCCAAATATCGCTTCCTTGACCTCCAATCCTGAAAAAGTTTGGTTAAGGATGTTCCTCAGATCTTGAGTAACCACCCTTTCTGTATGCGACGTGATCACCTCAACTTGTTCCACAGAGGGGTTATTAGACTTATATAATGCTCCAAAAGAGGAATTTATGAGATTTGTAATCCCATCACAATTTGAATGCCACCCCCCGTCCTCATCTTGTAACTCCATCACTGCGTTTCGATTTCTTCTTTCCGTGGCTCTTTTGTGAAAATAAGATGTATTTCTATCCCCACACCGCATCCAATTTACTCTCAATCTTTGATGACACACATCTTCTTGTTGTGAGAAAAGTTTTTCTAACTGAACTTCCAACATACCCCCCTCATCCTCCTTCTCATGTTCTTCCATCTCCCGAATCTTTTCGGATAACTTCTTAATCCGATTCTCAACATTTCCCACTGTCTTTACCGCCCATGTTCGAAGATTAGCCCCTAAATAACAAAGTCTTTGTGGCAAACTTAACACACTTCTATGTGATTTCCAATCTTCTTCCACAATTTCCTTAAGAGAAGGTTCATGTATCCAAGCATTTTCGAACCGAAACATTGGAGGAGAACATCTCTCCCATCTCAAAACTTTTGTAACAACCTTTAAAGCAATGACTCTATGATCCGACCCAAAGAAGTTCAAGTGATCAACCTTAATGGATTCAAACAAATTTATCCATTCTTTTGTTGCCACAAAACGGTCCAATTTTTCTTTAATATTAAAGGGTCGTTTCCTCTTATTCGTCCAAGTAAACAAGGGACCTTTATGTCCCAAATCATGTAGTCCCAAGCTACTAAGGGTTTCTCTAAACAAATCCATATTCTTTCTAATAGTATTATTCATAACCCTCCCTATTTTCTCATCATAAGACAAAATTTGGTTAAAATCACCCCCCACCATCCAAGCTTTGCCTATATCGTGTGTTCCTCGAATTCGTTTTAGAAGGTCGAAAGAATTCCTTCTAAGAGAGCAGTTTGGGCTTCCTTGAAAGCCCATAAAGTACCATGACAAACCATTCCAAGTGATACACGTATCAATATGATCATTAGAAAAGGACTGTACACACACTTCAACATCACTTGTAGCAAACAAAATTAAACCACCTTTCATTCCAAAAGCATCAACTACAAAACATGAATGAAAATTCAACAAAGTCCTCTATGATTTAACAATCCTTGCTGGGACTTTTGATTCAAGTACAAAAAAAACAAAGGGTTTATTTAGGGCGACAACACGCCTAATCTTATGGAATGCATTCGACCCCTTCAAGCCTCGTGCATTCCACGCCAGTAACTTCATGCAGCGTCGTGGTTCTGGGAGTCCCCAGAAGCCGCCATGGTCGAGCTCGTCGCATCCTCATCACTTTTGTACCTTTTTTTACTACTTTCAGCAGCTGTAGTGGTTCTGGAGTTGTGATGTACTTTCAACAAAGAATAATCTGCAAGTTTATTAGACCATACCTCATAAGGTGTCTGGCAATCAATGCCAGTGTGTGGACCACGGTTGATCAGATAGCACGCCGTGTTTACTGCTTCAGCCCAGAACTTTCTAGCCAAACCAGCATTCGAGAGCATGCATCTCGCTCTCTCCAGCAATGTCTGATTCATGCGCTCTGCCACACCATTCTGCTGCGGTGTATGTCGGATAGTGTGGTGTCGAGCAATCCCTGCATCCTTGCAGAACTCATTGAACTCAGACGAACAGAACTCCAGGCCATTATCAGTTCGCAGTCTCTTGATCTTCTTCCCAGTCTGATTTTCTACCAACGCCTTCCACTGCTTGAATTTCTTGAAAGCTTCACTTTTGTGTTTCATCATAATTACCCAAGTCATCCTTGAGTAGTCATCAATCATAGACACAAAATATCTGTGGCCTCCAATAGACTCAACACGTGACGGACCCCAACAATCCATATGAATGTAGTCAAGAGTCCCCTTGGTCTGATGAACTGCCTTCTTTGGGAACTTGCTGCGATGAAGCTTCCCAAATACACAATGTTCGCAGAATTCAAGACTCTGCACTTTATGCCCAGAAAGAAGATCCCGCTTAAACAAAATCTGCATCCCTCTTTCTCCCATATGACCGAGCCTCATATGCCACAACCTGGTCATATCCATGGTCTGAACCTCAGATGATGCAACATTAGCAGAACCTGTCACAGTGGAACCTCGCAGATAATATAAGGTACCACGTTTCAAGCCTGTCAGAACCACCTTTGAACCTTGACAAACATACATAACTCCACCTTCACCTTTGAAACTGAAACCCTTGCTGTCAAGGAGACTCAATGATATTAAATTCTTCGTCATCTGTGGAACATGCCTGACTTCATTCAAGGTGCAGAATACCCCATCATGTGTCCGTATCCTGACTGAGCCAATCCCAACCACCTTGCAGGCAGCACTGTTAGCCATGGTAACATTTCCTCCATCTATCTGCTCATAGGTCGAGAAGAACTCCCTGTTAGGACAAATGTGGTATGATGCCCCAGAATCAAGAACCCACACATCATTACGATGTGACTGTCCAGCTGCAACCAAGGCCAGATCATATTCAGAATTTGTATCAGTTTCTGCAACAGCTGCAGAACCGCCGACACCATCTTTCTGCTCCTGCTTCCTCTTCTTCTTAGGACAATCATTCTTCCAGTGCCCTGGTTCTTTACAGTAATTGCAGATGTCATCGGGTTTAGGACCTTTTGAACCTTTCTGATTCGGCTTCCCAGTTTTCTTCCCAAATTTCTTTTGTCCCTTACCCGTAACATACAGCCCCGATGCCTGATTTTCTGTGACCGAGCCAGTTGCCTGTTGACGGTCTTCTCTGCTGTGGAGAGCAGATCGAACATCTTCCAGAGACAGAGTATCTTTCCCAGTAATGAACGATTCAACAAAATTCTCATACGATTCAGGCAAAGATACTAACAGAATTAAAGCAGCGTCCTCATCTTCTACTTTAACATCAATATTACGCAAATCTAGTAAAATTTTATTTAATTTATCTAGATGATCCCGAAGAGATGTACCTTCCTGCATGCGTAAACGGAGCAGACGTTGCTTCAGAAGCAATTTGTTGGTTAGAGACTTCGTCATGTAGAGACTCTCTAACTTCTTCCAGAGACCATCGGCAGTTTCCTGATCCGCAACCTCGATGATAACATCGTCAGACAGACATAGCATGATAGTCGAGTGGGCCTTTTCTTCTAGGGTATTCCACTCTTCTTCAGTTACATCCTCAGATTTAGGTTTTCCTGATAGCGGCGCCCACAAACCCTGCTGCTTCAGCAGAGATCGCATCTTGATTTGCCATAGGCCAAAACTATTTCTCCCGGTGAATTTGTCAACCTTTACGTTGAAAGCAGACATTCTCGATCGGCTCCAAAAAACCCTAACAGTGCGGAAAAAAAAACTTGATCGAAACGACCAGGCTCTTGATACCAGTTTGTTGTGACAGAATAGGGTTATAGCACATGAACAAGAAACGTAAAGAAGACAAGTGATTTACGTGGTTCACCAATGAATTGGCTACGTCCACGGGCAGAGAGGAGAACTGATTTTATTACTGATTAGGGTTACAGATTACAGATCTCAAAGACCATATATATAGCACAGAGATAAAACACCGATATTGGGCCTAAAGCCCAATACTGCATATCGTTGGGCCGGGGGCGTCTCCGCCCCCCCGGACCCCCAGGCAAGGGGGACGTCGCCCCCCCGGACCCCCAGGCAAGGGGGACGTCGCCCTCCTTGACCCCCGAACAACTCAGCGAAGTGTGTGATTCAAGGCATATCAACAATTCGAGCTCATCGTTCCAGCAGTATTGTCTTCCTCCCTTGCTTCGATAATCTTCAACACAACATTTGTTGGGCGCCCACGCTTTCTAGCACCTCTCCCATCCGTCTTCGTTTGGGCATACACCTCCGAGTCCAGAACCTCCTGCACCTTACCCTTTAATTTCAGTTCCACCATTGGCCCTTACCCAGCCCCCATGCCTTCCCGAGTCTGTTTCATCTTGCCTTTTCCAGCACCACCAAACTTTCTAAAGTAATACTCATTTTCATGCTCTTCCATAGTCCTCCAACAGTTCCCCATTTGGTCATCCTTGTATTGATCATGGTTCCTTAGGACAGAATCTACAAAGTACCCAGTTTCCTCATCCTGCAAGTTTTTATGTCCAACTAACTCCAGTCCCCCAACAGCTGGATTCGACACTATGGCCAAAGTAGATGTAGAAGCTCCCATATGCTCCGCTGGATGGTTGTCCTGAGGTTGAGGTGGACTCAATGGGTTTGCTTTGAGAAACTCATACAAATCTGGTTCAAGGCCTTTCTGCCCCTCAGCCCTCAACCAGAGAGGGTAGTTTTTTGTACTGTTATGCTCAGCTCCATATTCAACATATCTTTCAGGACAATCTTTTTCCACATGAGTAACAACACCACAGTAATAACAAAAATCACCAAGCTTTTCGTACCTCAGAGGGAGAGTGATGAGTTCCTCTTTTATCAGGATATGAGTGTTTCTGTGAAGTGGCTTATGAATGTCCAAATGAACACGGACCCTTAAACACCTCCCCCACGCTATAGCTCCATCTGGGCAGTCGAGCTCAATAACATCACCAAACTTAGCCCCCAGTCGGAAGGCAATCTGACGCGTCATCGCATAAATAGGCAAGCCATGAACCTGTATCCACATGGGGATGTTGTTAATCACCAAATCCTTAGGTTGTTCATCCCCTCGAAGCCTGGATAGGACCAACATTGGTCCATTCATGAACCAAGGTTGTCGGTAGAACACCTTGCTGCATTCCACTTCCCTTTCGAATTCGAACATAAAGTAACCCTCGCCCATGGGGGAAATGCGAACCATCCCCTCAACTTTCCAAATCTTTTTCAGAGTTGCTAGAGTTTCCTTCATACTAGTAGATTTTCAAATCGTGAACCTTCCAAGAAGAGCGTTACGGGGGAAAATGAGTTCCTCATCCGCAACTTTCAAGGGGGTTTCTTCAGTATCAGTAAGTTTCACTTTTCGAAGGGGTTCATTTAGGTGATCTGCCATGGCAGAAACTTGAAAGCAAACAGAAAAGAGAAGAAGATGGAGGTTTGTGATTCCAAAACCAACAAACCACAAATTTATAGGCCGTCCGGCCACCGAACTGACCAATACCATCACAGAGCGTGCTGCAAACAAAGCCCACAAAACAAGAAATCCGACCATAGCTATCGGGGGAGATGAATCGACTCCTCGGGAGCGTCCAAATTCAGTCGAAAAAACTAGGGCTTACGCTCTAGAACTTTGGGGAAACGGGTTGCTCACCATCCATTGGGGCAGAGAAATTAAATGAATACGCTAAGCAAGATTTGGGGAGAGAAATGAATTTAATGCAATGATTACATATCTTGGAAGATAATCTAACCGTGCACGATGATCTTTGCACTTTCTGGGAATTCGCACCTTACAAAAGTGTAAATCGCCCACACACCCCCTGAATCGCCTTACCCTGGCGCGTGGACCCCCATCGAGAGACATGTATTTAAACAAAGTTGAGTATTTCCTAAAAAAAAAATAAAAAAAATTGTAAGTCAGTATCACAATTTTTAATGAAAAGTGTAAGTCAAATAACTGAAAAGTGCAACACAATATTAATGAAAAGTGTACGTTATTATAACTAAAAAGTGCAAAACAATATTATTAAAAAGTGCAAGTCAGTATCACAATTTTTTAAAGAAAAGTGTAAGTCAGTATAACTGAAGTGTAAGTTATTATAACTGAAAAGTGCAACACAATATTTATTAAAAAGTGCAACTCAATATCACAATTTTTAATGAAAAATGTAAGTTATTATATATAAAAAGTGTAACACAATATTACTAAAAAAATATAAGTCATTATAAATGAAAATATTATTATTGTAAAGTGTAAGACACTACAATTGAAAAGTGCAACATTATATAACTAAATGAAAAATGTAAGTTATTTTAAATGAAAAGTGCAACACAATATTTATTAAAAAGTGCAAGTCAGTATCACAATTTTTAATGAAAAGTTTAAGTTATTATAACTAAAAAGTGTAACACAATATTACTAAAAAAATTTATGTCATTATAAATGAAAATATTATTGTAAAGTGTAAGACACTACAATTGAAAAGTGCAACATTATATAACTAAATGGTGCAATATAACTTTAAGAAAAAATGTAAGTCAATATAACTGAATGTGAGTGTTATCTCATAATCTCATAACATCTGAAGGTATCAGCTGGTGGAGTTAGGAAAGCTAACTAAGGCCTGATAAAAAATGAGTTGAAAGATTTCAGTCAAATGAGAAGGTGATGCTTAGAGTCAGCTGATTCACGTATTCTACAACTCTAAAATACACAACCGCAAGTATACGGTGTATATTGTAGCGAAGTAAGTACGAGGTCGATCCCACGAAGTGGTGTAGTGTAAAAGTGGAGTTTGTCGATGAAATTCTAAATAGACATGATCGAAAAGATTGAAAAGTAGAAATTACCACTAATTATCTACCCAAGTTGTCACAAGTAAACAATTAAACGAGTAATAGAGAAATCGATCAAATATAATGCAAACCAAAGAAACGGAAAATAAACGTGTGAAACTCAAAGATGAGAAGATATGTTCCAACGCATTTGCAATACTTAGATATCCATTTATGATTCGTAACTCATTAAAATGGCAATTAAGGTTGTCCTCTTATAAGGTTGACCACTAAAGAAGAATTAATCAATCTCTCGATATAACTAATCCAAAGGAGTATGCGACGTAAGTTCCTATCTCTACATTACAAACATCACACCACCTAATTTAGCCCCAAAGGTCATTCAATTCCCTCCCAATAACTAATCCTCTCTCGAGATCATAATAATATTGGGTTGCATGCTTACATACGATTAATGGAATACATCTCTCGATACTACCCCAATTAACAATAGATTAAACATATTATCATGACCAATAATAACATGCTTCCATATTAAAATTAAGCACACAAATAAGAGGCAAACACCATTTAAAGCAAGAAATTAGTTTATAAACTTCAATCCAAATATTTACAAAACCTTAGAACCAAAAGTGTTCTAGCCAATCAACAACATAATCAAATTAACAACCTAAATGAAATAACTAAATAAAAAGAGAGAGAAATAGAAAGCTTAGTCTAATTTATGGCGTGGAATGAAATTCCAAAGCTATTGGTGCCCTCCTTGCTTGAATTGATGAAGAATTGAAGAAGTTATGGCCAAATCACCTTCAAATGTGTGTTTGTATGTGTGAAATCTTAGAAATTGGGGGAAGGTACAATTGATTTCAAGAATGGGGGTTTATATAGTGTTGGGGTAGGGTTTGGATGCATGAGTTGCAAGTAAGTCCCTCTAATATGGCCAAAATACACAATTGGCACCGAAAATAGGGGTTGCTCGGCCGAGACTGTAAGCACGGCCGTGGCAAATTTCCTCTTCAACTCGGCCGTGGCATTTAACTCGATCGTGGCATGGCAAAACAACTTGCAGTCCATCATTCCAACTCGGTCGAGACTGAACACTCGGCTGTGGCATGGTCTTCCACTCGGCCGTGGCATGCAAAATCCCAAAGTTGCAGGTCGGACTCCGACTCGGCCGAGACTGAACACTCGGCCGTGACATGGTCCTCAACTCGTTTTGCTCGTAACTTATGCTTCCGACCTCCGATTAACTCGATTCTTATTGCTATTCCACTCCATTTTTCGAGCCGGATCCAATGGTGCACTCCTCTTTTTGGTCCAGTGACTTGTGATAGGTGTTTTTCTCCCAAAATCCTTCGCTTTTCCTACAAAATCGATAAAACACCACCTTTCTCTTATTTTGACCAAAACAATCATAATCAACCCATAAATCAATGAAATCAAAACCAAAATGAGCTTCACATGTGCATAAAAAAATGTGTAAATTCCACCCGAATCAAACCCCCCCAAACTTAAAATGTTGTTTGTCCTCAAACAACTAAGCACTTAAAGGAATGAGGGTGGAATGATCACAATAGAATATTCAATGCAAATCACACATGCAAAGTAAAATGTGGTGAGGTCTCTTTCTCAAAGTGCTTTCTCAATGATGGTCATAGGCTCATTATTGCAGTTCACACTCATAGATCAAAGAATGCACAAATACACAACACATTGTGATGGAGAAACATAATCTAAATGCTCAAGTTCTCTACTCACATGATAAAGTGTTTCTCTCAAACACACAAACAAATTTAGGATATAAGTGCACTCAACAACCAAGTTATGATATGCAATCACCATAAGCTTGCCTCTATTCTTCTTTCTACACCACTCAAGTATTCAACAATGTGATCAATAAGGCTTAATCAAGGATGTACCATTGACTCTTTGGACAAGGTAGGATGAATTTGGGAATTGTGACTCTTCTAGTGGAGGACAAAGCTTGTTGTTTTGCAATTTGTGCTTTCACTTTCAAAGCTTACAACCTCCGTCCTCACTTTTCATTTTCTTTCTTTTTCATGCATTCATCACCCCATCTTTTTGAACCATTTTTTCTTTTCAAGCTTTTGGGGCTCTTTGTCCCTCTTTTCCTTTCCATTGATTTTATTTTCATCTTTTCTCTTTTTCTTTCAACTTTTCCAATTTCTCCTTTTACCAAAGATATTTAAGCACATGTTTATCCACTTTGTCTTTTATCCCCCACTAGATGTAGGTATCAAAGGCTCAAAAAGGCTAAGTGGTTAACATTGTAGTTTGCCAATAAAATGAGGAATTAAGCTCAAATGGGCTAACTACGGAAGATTACTTCAGTTTTAGGGAATTTTGGCTAAGTGACTCTTTAGAACAAGATGGCCTATATCATATCACAAAGTCTCACACAATCAAGCTTTCAAACAAGAACTTGGGCAAGTTCTAGGATTACTAGCAATAACCTAATCCACTCTCAAATGAACTAAAGCGGATTACGTGTTCGATTTAGGGCTCAATTCTCACCGGTTTATTCAATAGAACGTTCACATTCATCAAATGTCCCCAACCAACAACACATAATGCATTCATGCCATCAAAGATCGACAAATATGAACACAAAATGATACTACTATCCATCACCAATCATGCATACATTCAAAGCAAATAGACATCACCCCAACTACTCACTATGGATTCCAATGATTATCCATGCTCACACTTCACCATAACTACACTACCCAACACATGATCAAAACCAACTTAAACAACATAAGCATATGAAAGTTAAGTGTGCGTCGGTGCAAAATGTATACAAACGAAATAACAAAACGGTGCAAGGGATAACAACTAGTAGAAAAATAAAAGAAAAATAACTCCCCCAAACTTAGAATTTTAAAATTCTAAGTTTGGGGCTACAAGTTGTTACCTCTCTCCTTGCACATCCAATGTTCTTCAAAGATCACCATTGCACCACTTGCTTCCCCTCTCCTAAGTTCGTTTTGCTTCTTTCTTCATTCTCCAAGATATGATGTCCACAATGTTCCTCATCCATACCTACAAAAGAAACTAAGCTATCAAAACTACTAAAGCAATAAAAACATGAAAGCAATAAAACCTTGGGTTGCCTCCTAAGAAGCGCTATTTTTAACGTCCTATGCTGGACGGATTTCTTGAGATGATTATCAAGTCACCCCATCATCATCCTTGCCCTTGAACTTCTTTCCCCATCCAACTTTTTTAAATCCATTGAAGCACCCACTAGCTAGTCCATCCGGCTCTTCAATCATATTATATGAAGTTGATGCCTCATTCAACCACAAGCTTGCACCAGTGGCTTTTCTTGATTTGGGGGAGTTTTTGAAGAAAACTCCCCCAAACTTGGCCTTTTTGTCCATCTTCAAATCTTTGTCTTCCACCTTGGGGTTCTCTTTCACAAAATTGATCTTGTGATCTTCTTCCACCTTCTCTTTCATGGGTGTTGGATATTGATCTCTCTTAGAGTACCCATACTCTTCATCCTCCTCATCATCATCATGAAATTTAATGACTCTATAAATGTTGAAAGAGATATTCTCATCACCAACATTTAGTTCGAGCTCTCCATTTCGTACATTGATGATAGCTCCTCCCGTTGCTAGGAACGGTCTTCCCAAAATCAAGGGGATTTCCCTATCTTCCTCCATGTCAAGCACCACAAAATCCACCGGAAATATGAATTTTCCCACTTTTACAAGCACATCATCAACCATGCCTAAGGGATATACCATGGAGCGATCCGCCAATTGAAGATTCATGGTAGTGGGCTTCAACTCTCCTAAGCCAAGTAATTTGAAGAGTGATAATGGCATTAGGTTTATGCTTGCTCCAAGATCACACAAAGCACGATAAGTTCCCTCTTTGCCAATTACACAAGGTAATGTGAACGAACCGGTATCCCTAAGCTTTGGAGGTAGCTTAGCTTGGATGATGGAGCTACATTCTTCGGTGAGGTGAACCGTCTCATACTCCACCATTTTTCTCTTCTTGCTCATAATATCCTTCAAAACTTGGCATAGTGAGGCATTTTCTCAAGGGCCTCCGCCAAAGGGATGTTGATATGAATCTTTTTAAACATCTCCAAGAATTTGACAAACTTTGCCTCCAACCCCGTCTTCTTGAGTCGTTGAAGGTATGGAATTGGAGGCTTGTATGGAGATGGAGGCTTGTAGGCATCATTCTCTTTCTCACTTGTTTTCTCTTTCTCAACATCTTTCTTCTCAACTTCTCTTCCTTGTTGCTCCTCTTCACCATCTTCCTTTGGCATCAAGGGGCCTTCATAACTTGTGCCACTCCTCAACTTGATTGACTTGCATTGCTCTTTGGGGTTCAATTCCGTGGTTGAGGGGAATCGACCCGGCTTGTGTTGATTTCCAACCATGTTAGTGATTTGACCCACTTGAATCTCAATGGCTTTCACATCATTCTTGATTCCCATCACCTCATTTGCTAAATGACCAATTTTCTCATCTTGGCTTTCAATCTTTTGCCAAGTCCTTGTCATGAAGTTCTTCGTCTCTCCCATGAACTTCTTGGTCTCTCCCATGAATGTTATAAACATTTCTTCCATGGTAAGCTTTGAGGACGACTCTTCGATCACACCATCTCGAGCATTGAAGTTCGATGGTGGTTGAATGGCATTGTGTGGGTTATCATATGAGAAATTTCCATGGTTTCTCAAGCCGGGATGATATTGGTTCGGATAAGGAGGGTGATAGTTCCCATGAGTTTGTCTTTCTCCCCAACCTCTTTCTCTAAAATTTCGTCTCTTTGGTTGTTCATATAGTGGGCCCCCTTTGTTGGATAAATTGGCATTTTCCTCCAAATTTTGAGTGGAGGCTACCCTTCGATTTTGCCTTCTCTCGGATGGCCATTGATTCCCGTTTTTCGCCATCTTTTCCAAGAGAACATATCCTTCCTCCGTCATCTTCCCCAATAACAATCCTCCAACCGCCGAAGCATCCACCATTCCTCTCGTTCGGTGGTCCATTCCGTTGTAGAAGTAGCAAATGAGTTGGTCTCGTGAGAAACTGTGTTGTGGGCAACTTCTAATCAAATCTTTGAACCGCTCCCATGCTTCGGCTAGGGACTCATCATCATCTTGCATAAATGAAGATATTTCCCCTCGGATTTTGATAGTCTTGCTTGGAGGGAAATACTTCATCAAGAATGCATCAACAAGATCATTCCAATCTTCAATGGTCCTCAAATCAAGGGAGAGGTACCATTGCTTAGCTCGGTCTCGGAGGGAGAAGGAGAATAGTTGCAACCAGATGTAATCTTGTGGAACTCGAATGATCTTAACCGTCCCACTTATCTCGAGGAATTGAGACAAGTGGAGGTTAGGATCTTCCTTCGAGAGTCCTCCAAATTGATTGTTTTGCACCATAACAATCAAGGCCGGCTTGAGCTCGAAATTGTGGGCGTCCACGGGTTTCCGACCCGCTCCTCCATATGGTATCAGAATTGGGCAGAAATGATCTCTTAGTACCCTTTGTGGTCGATTTCCCCCATTCTTATTCGGCTCCTCAACTCCGTCTACCCCTTGATTCTCCACTTCCTCCTCGACCTCCTCTACGATCGGGTTCTCTCTTCTATTCATTTCTTCTAATTCAATTCTTCTTCTCTCGGTTTTTCTTCTTTGACAATTAGCTTCAATCTCCGGGTCTAAAGGTAACACTTCTTGATGGTTCCTCCTAGATCGCGTGATCATAAGCCATGTCTATCAAATGTTCAAAAGAGAGTGATAATTGCAAGTAAGATGAGAAATAACAAACACAAATATTTTTGGGATTTTTGAAATTAAGGAAAGAAAATAAAGTGTCTAGAATAAAAATCTATCAACCTACACTCTAGAACTACAAAACCTTCCCGGCAGCGGCGCCATAAACTCTAAAATACACGACCGCAAGTATACGGTGTATATTGTAGTGAAGTAAGTACGAGGTCGATCCCACGAAAAGGTGTAGTGTAAAAGTGGAGTTTGTCGATGGAATTCTAAATAAACGTGATCGAAAAGGTTGAAAAGTAGCAATTACCCCTAATTATCTACCCAAGTTGTCACAAGTAAACAATTAAACGAGTAATTGAGAAATCGATCAAATATCATGCAAACCAAAGAAACGAGAAATAAACGTGTGAAACTCAAAGATGAGAAGATAGGTTCCAACGCATTTGCAATACTTAGATATCCATTTATGATTCGTAACTCATTCAAATGGCAATTAAGGTTGTCCTCTTATAAGGTTGACCACTAAAGAAGAATTAATCAATCTCTCGATATAACTAATCCAAAGGAGTATGCGACGTAAGTTCCTATCTCTACATTACAAACATCACACCACCTAATTTCTTAGTTATTTCTTATCATAGTTGTTAATTGAAAATTTTATTTACATTTTCTTGCACAAAACATGACTTTTCATTATATTCGAAGATCAATACATAGCACTAAGGCTACTTTTACATGCTAGTCTCGCGGATCGATAATTTAACCGGTCCTTGCTTTTATTACATACGATCCTCTTATACTTGAGGGGAACGTGTTGGTAAAATCACGTGTTAGCCACGGCCGAGTCAAATGCCACGGCCGAGTGGAAGACCATGCCACGGCCGAGTGTTCAGTCTCGACCGAGTTGGAATGATGGACTGCAAGTTGTTTTGCTATGCCACGATCGAGTTAAATGCCACGGCCGAGTTGAAGAGGAAATTTTCCACGGCCGTGCTTACAGTCTCGGCCGAGCAACCCCTATTTTCGGTGCCAATTGTGTATTTTGTCCATTTTTTAAGGACTTACTTGCAACTCTTGCACCCAAACCCTACCCCAACACTATATAAACCCCCATTCTTGAAATCAATTGTACCTTCCCCCAATTCCTAAGATTTCACACATACAAACACACATTTAGAGGTGATTTGGCCATAACTTCTTCAATTCTTCATCAATTCAAGCAAGGAGGGTACCAATAGCTTTGGAATTTCATTCCACACCATAAATTAGACTAAACTTTATATTTATCTCTCTTTTTATTTAGTTATTTCATTTGGGTTTGTTAATTTGATTATGTTGTTGATTGGCTTTAACAATTTTGGTTCTAAGGCTTTGTAAATATTTGGATTGAAGTTTATGAACTAATTTCTTGCTTTAAATGGTGTTTGCCTCTTATTTGTGTGCTTAATTTTCATATGGAAGCATGTTATTATTGGCCATGATAATATGTTTAATCTATTGTTAATTTGGGTAGTGTCGAGAGATGTATTCCATTAATCGTATGTAAGCATGAAACCCAATATTATTATGATCTCGAGAGAGGATTAGTTATTGGGAGGGAATTGAATGACCTTTGGGGCTAGATAATGATGAAAATCAAGTGATGAGAGGTAGTGTTCGGGTGTTCGTCCTTGTGTGGAATGATGTTAATAGTTGACTTTTATGTGTAATTCATTGGATGGAATTTGGTAGAAGCAATCACTAAGGCATATATCGTGTAAAGCACCTAGGATCGAGAGGATGAATATAGGCTTTCTTACCCGGGTAATGACACAACTAGGGGGTTCGACTCTACCTAAGTACTAAACTAATCCCTAATCATGCTTTTCCACTTGAATACTAACAACCAAGCTCCTATGACCTTCTCACTAATCACTCAAATGTTCATTCAAGCAATTATTGTAGGTAAATGGGGTTCTAATGAAATTTACCCAACTCTCGTTGCGATAAACCAATATTTACTCAATTCACTCGACTCCCAACCCCCGATTATACTATCTACCCCGATTAACCAACTCTCGTTGCATTAATTGAGCTTCTAATATAACCTACTAATTGAATTCTAGCAAAATGATCTATTAAAACCCATAAACCTAACCAATGAACCCACCAATGAATTCCGCAATCAAAATCAAGCTAAAATATTAATTCCATCACAATTCTACAACACCCAAACACCAAATTGCTTAGCCCATGGCTAATTTAGGGAAATTAAGGGAGAAAAGTGAGAAATCAAACATACCCATAATTAATAACACTAAATTCTTGAATAAAAGTAAAAGTATCACCTCTTTGATTTGCAAAATGAAATAAACCTTGAAATCTTCAACAAAATCTTCAATACTTTGCTTGAAATGAAATTACAACTCAAATTAACAACTAAACTATGAAAATCCACTTAATTCTATGGCTAAACTAAGGAAAATGAGCTAAAGATGGTGAAAGATGATGAAATTTGGATGTTAGGGAGCTTGTGTGGCCTCTAATGGCTTCTTCCTTTTTCAAAAATGAACTTGTGGCCTTTTATACCCCTCCAATTAAGCTTTGCACGTGTCCCTAGGTCAAATTTGGAAGTGGGCAAAAAATGCGCAGTGACTTGGCCGAGTCATGCCACTCGGCCGAGTGGAGTAAGTGAAAAGTGTGTCACACTTTTATCAACAGGTGACTCGGCCGAGTGGTCACTTAATTCCAGAGAGTTTCGTTTTCGGCCTCAACTCGGCCGAGTGGGCTCACTCGGCCGAGTGATCAGATTTTCAAAAGTCTCTATCTCGGCCGAGTGTTCAAAAAAAATCGAGAATTGCAGTTTTTGGCCTCGACTCGGCCGAGTTGGGCTAACTCGGCCGAGTTACACTCTGTCCTTGCTTTTGCTTTGGGCATAACTTTTGATCCGGAGGTCCGATCGGCTTGATTCTTGTTTCATTACGACCCTCTCTTCGACTTATTTCATGTGGTCCACTCATTGAATCGATCCAACGGCTGGATTTTTCGTGATTTGATTCAAAACACCCCATTTACCTAGAAATCAAGCAAGAATGTTCGTGTATCAAAATTTCGAGAATTAACTCACAATTACACTATTCTTGCAAGAATAACTTGATATTTGAAGCATAATTCATCACAAATTCGAGCAATCTCACGACAAATCAGTGGCATGCAAAATCTCAAAGTTGCAGGTCGGCCTCCGACTCGGCCGAGACTGAACAATCGGCCGTGGCATGGTCCTCAACTCGTTTTGCTCGTAACTTATGCTTCCGACCTCCTATTAACTTGATTATTTTTTCTATTCCACTCCATTTTTCGAGACAGATCCAATGGTGCACTCCTCCTTTTGGTCCAGTAACTTGTGGTAGGTGTTTTGCTCCCAAAATCCTTCGTTTTTCCTACAAAATCGACAAAACACCACCTTTCTCTTATTTTGACCAAAACAATCATAATCAACCCATAAATCAATGAAATCATAACCAAAATGAGCTTCACATGTGCATAAAAAATGTGTAAATTCCACCCGAATCATCAACTAAGTTGGTGTGATCAGAAGAGGGTCGTATCAGATGAGTAGATGTCTATCAATAGAGTTAGTCTTTTGACTAAGTGTGGAGATCAGAAGAGGAGATCAACTGATGGAGTCAGCTGATGAGTCTTCTGATGGATGTCATCTTTTATGAGTTACAAGAGAAAGGGCAAAGCTATCATTTAGATTGGGCAAGGAGGAACACATGAGCTTGTTACACGGTTGCAGACGGTTGTAACTACATCACGCTTTCAACACATTGCAACAATCACCTTGATTAGTATAAAGACCCCATCCCTTGCATTTTGTAATGATTGACGCTTACGAGCATTCGCTTTTGAGTTGTGAGTTCACGAGTGAAGTGAGGATAAATCTAATTTCCGTGTGAATGAGTGTGTAAACATTCTAATCAATCAAAGTTGAAGTCGTGTGTCAAGTGGATGTAGATCACATTAATCGAACCACTTAAATCCTTGTGTGCTCTGTTTTCTATCTTGTTTTGTTTACTCTTGTGAATTACTATCTTAGTTGGGTTGCTTCGTTTCATCATCTGTTTTCATCATCTGTCTAATCTGATAGATTACTTGACACTTGGCGCTGTCTGTGGAAATTGGAAGTTATTTCCAGATCTAAGATGAGGAGTTCTACCAAGTATAACATTGAGAAGTTCACAGGCACCGGGGACTTTGGACCGAGGAGAGTCTAGATGCAGGCTCTTCTAGAACATCAAGGTTTATTCGATGCACTCGATGCACTCGAAGAACGAGAAGACACTACAGAGGAATCTGCAGCAGCTGCGGCTGAAAGGAGCAAGATGCTCAGGAAAGCTCGAAGCACTATTTTGCTCTGCCTTGGTGATAAGGTTTTGAGGGAGGTTGCTAAAGAGAAATCCGCGAAGGAGGTCTAGGACAAGCTTGGGAAACTTTACATGGTGATAACCCTTGCTAACCGTCTCTATTCGAAGCAGAAGATGTATGCCTTTAGAATGGGTGATGACAAGCCCATTCCGAATCAGCTGGATGAGTTCAACACGATTCTTGATGATCTAGAGAATTTAGATGTCAAGTTAGAAGAAGAAAATAAAGCTCTCTGATCTTGTTGAGTGCTCTTCCTAAGTCCTTTGAAATTCTAAAGGACACCATCTTATATGGTAGAAAGGAGACCATTACATTGGAGGATGTAATGTTGACTGTAAAGTCTAAGCTGTTGCACAACAAGAGATCTCAAGGAGATAAGAGCAGCAGTGGAGAAGGATTGTCAATCAAGGGAGGTTAGAAGAAGTCTGTCTCCAAGAAAGGGTCTAGTCAACCCAAAGGAGCTGATAAGGAAAAACCAGTTGTGTCCAATCAAGGGGATGTAGTGTGCTACCACTGCAACAAGTTCGGACATTATAAGAATGCTTGTTACAAGTATAAGCAGTTCTTGAGGAAATCTGGTGCTAAGAACCCAACTGACAAGAATCAAGCTAATCAAACCCAAGAAGATAAGGAATATAGGTTATGAGTCTGCTCAAGCACTAACCATCACATCCTCTAGAGAACAGAAAACATGGATCCTGGATTCAAGATGTTCTTTCCATATTACTCCAAGAAGAGATTGGTTTCATTACTTTAAGCATCAGAAGAGAGGTTATGTTTTGCTAGGAAATGATCACACTTGCAAAGTTATGGGTGAAGGTTCAATTCACTTGAAGATGTATGATGGTGTAGTGAGGATTCTCAAGAGTGTTAGGTATGTGTCTAAAGATGGAGAGCTCAGGGTGCCTAAGGGGGAGCTGATTGTCCTGAAAGGTGTGAGAAGGAATGATCTCTACTTTCTGAAGGGAGGTTGACTTATCTCATTTTTAACACTTTTTATACGCGTAACAATACGATCCCCACAAGTGTATGGGTCCGATTGTAGTACGTTAGTACGACCAAGTAGTTTGTTCATCCAAGGATCTAGTTGAATGTAAGCGAATCCCTAAAGTTAAGAGTATTCATGCTATTGTAGTAACTACAAGTGTTTGTTGGATTTTCGGGAATTAAAAACACAAGTATCAAACTAGATTAACTAAGATAACAAGAATATAACAAAAGAAATAATGAACTATCTAACTTTCGATAGAAAGTGCAAGAGAAGGGTATTGCCTCGGGTGTTTCCGTTTTTTGGGTAATTCAATGAGTTAATGAACCAATTGCATGAATTAAACTACGGTTTTGGGATTAAGCTAAAGGCTATCACTCTTATGTGTAGACCAATCCCTCGTGAGGCTTAGGTGAACACGTGCATTAATTAGCAATTATAAAGTCTAATCAATACCATAAGCTCCTAATATAGTGTCTCATAAACACGTTCAACACGGTTACTAATACTTATGAGACGCCCTTTCACTAATCTAATAGACGACCTCTAATCGATTAGTGTCTAGTGTTGTCGATCTAAGCAATCAACCCCCGGTCGGTGTAGT
Organism: Galeopsis tetrahit; assembly: GCA_963675135.1. Classification (NCBI taxonomy): domain Eukaryota; kingdom Viridiplantae; phylum Streptophyta; class Magnoliopsida; order Lamiales; family Lamiaceae; genus Galeopsis; species Galeopsis tetrahit. Next base: position 19,145,414 of record OY776123.1, read on the forward strand.
CAATTACTATGTGAATTCTAATCAATTAATCCAAGCTCACACCCACACTCTTAATCATGCAACCCAATACGGTCGTTGAAGTCGAAAAAACCAACAATTCTAGCTAATAGGGTGAATTAATCAATTGAATCATGAAAATCACAACATTAGAAACATATACACCCAAATCCTAAGCTAATCATGAAATTAATCCATAATTACACTAAACACCCATCAAAACATTCACACCCAAGGCAATAAGAGCTTAGCCATGGTTCTATAAGAGAATTCCATGGCTACAACAACAAATAACATCAAACTCATAACAAAATAGCAATAGAATGAAGAATTTAGGAAAATACCAAATTGAATTGCAAAATAGAGTAATATCACCTTGATCATGAAAATGTAGCTACAAAACGATGTTATAGACGATGCCCGATGATAATCGTAGCTTGATTTGAAGTAAAAAAAACTATTTTATCTAATCTAATGAAGAAATTAAACTAAACTATGAAGAACAGCTACTACTATGTGAATGTGTGTAAGAATAGCTTGTAAAAGACTCCCTTCTAAAACTCAAATTGGAGCTATTTATAGTTAAGGTAGAAGTCTTGGACGAAATTTGCACTTAGGTCCCTCGAAAATGGAGAAAATTGGCCAAAACCCCTGAATTTCATCTCACCCGGCCGGGTGGTTTCACCCGGGCATGCCACTCGGGCGAAATACGAAGCATTTGAGTGAAACCACCCGGCCAAAATACGAAGGTCTTGATGGAAAATGGCATGACCGGGCCAAAGTGACCCGCCCAGGTGGTTCTACCCGGCCAAAACCTTCGATGGGTGAACTAATAAAAAACGTGGGTGTACAGCACTGTGGCCGGGTCATTTTACCCGCCCGGGTGGTGTCACCCGGCCAAGTTTTTTCGTCTCTTCATATCTCGAGCTTTCAACCTCCGATTGACTCGATTCTTTTTCTCATTCCACTCCATTTTTCGAGACGAATCCAATGGTTCAATCCTCTCTTCAGTACAGTGAGAGAAAATGATGATTGAACACTCATTTTTCCGATTTTAATGCATAATTCACCTTATATTCCTACAAAACGAGCTCAAACACCTTTCTCAATCAAATCAAGCATATTAGTGTGAAAATGCATGAAAAACCCTCAAAGTTTATCACTAAAACACATGAAATCTTATGCAATTTACAACCGAATCAGAGGTACAGTGACTGGCAGATCAGATGTAGTAGAGCTGCAAAACAACTCAATGTTGTGGCACAGAAGACTATCTCACGTAGGGGAAAAGGTTTAGTGGAGCTGTCCAAGCAAGGTTTGCTTGACAATGACAAGATCACAAAGCTGGTTTTGTGTGAGTATTGCATTCTTGAGAAAGCCAAGAGGTTAAAGTTTGGGAAGAGTGAACACTCTAACAAAGAGATCATGGACTATGTCCATTTTGATCTATGGGGGCCAGCTAAGAATCAGACCAGAAGTGGTGGGAGATACTTCTTATCTATCATTGATGACTACTCAAGGAAGGTGTGGGTAACTATCCTGAAATCTAAGGCAGAAGCATTTGAAAACTTTAAGACAAGGCTCATTGAGGTTGAAAATGTCACTGGAAAAACTCTCAAGCATTTGAGAACGGATAATGGTTTGAAGTACCTATCAGAAGAGATCAATGCGTTTTGCAAGAAGAAGGAAATATTGAGACATAAGACTGTGCTAGGGACCCCTTAGCAGAATGGAGTAGCTGAGAGGATGAACCAGACCCTACTTGAGAGAGTAGATCAGGTGTATGTTGAGCAGCTCTGGTCTTCCAAAGGTATTTTGGGGAGAAGCTGTGTTAACTCCTACTTGATAAATATAAGCCATTCCTCAACTGTGTAGTTTAAAACCCCAGAGGAGTTATGGTCTGGCCATGCAACTAATTATAAATATTTGAGAGTATTTGGTTGTTCAACATAGGCCCATGTCAAGCAGGATAAGCTTGAGTCTCGTGCATTGAGATGCGTGTTCATAGGGTATCCTTTAGGAGTGAAAGGATATAGGTTATGGTGCCTCGAAGCTGGTATGAAAAAGTACATTATCAGCAGAGTTGTGACTTTTGATGAGAGCATAATGCCTCTATCAGAAAAGGCAAATACAAGTTCAAGCGCAATTGATAACCGACCAGACGAGACATAGGTTGAGGTGGAGCATGTTGACACCAGAGGAGCTGTTGAAGATCTTATTGATCCAGATGAGGATGGCGATCTTCACAGTGAGAATGAGCTTCACGACTATCAGCTAGCACGAGACATAACCAGAAGAGAGGTCCACCCACCTCAGAGGTATGGTCAAGCTGACATTGTATCATTTGCATTTTGTGCAGCTCTTGAGGTGGAGTCTCTAGAGCCGAAAACTTATGTTGAAGCCATCAGCTGCCATAACAAAGAGAAGTGTTTAATTGCAATTGAGGAGGAGTTGTTATCTCTTAACAAGAACCAGACCTGGGAGATTGTTGAGAGACCTCATAAGAAGAAGCTTGTTGGGTGTAAGTGGATCTACAAGAAGAAGGTGGAAGCTCAGAGAGGTGGCAAGCTTAGATACAAGGCAAGGCTTGTAGCTAAGGGATTTACACAGAAGGAAGGTATTGATTTCAATGAAATCTTCTCGCCTGTTGTGAAGCATTGTAACATCAGAATTTTGTTGGCTATGGTTGCTCAGTAAGAACTAGAGCTGCGTCAGATGGATGTGACCATAAAATTTCTTCATGAATTTATAGATGATAGGATCTATATGAAGTTGTTAAAAGGGTTGGACATAGAAGATTGCGAAGACAAGATGTGTTTGCTGAAAAAGTTCCTCTATGGCCTTAAAAAAGCCCTCGACAATAGTATCTGAGAGTTGTATGACAGTTGTGTCTCTACTCCAGACGAGTTGGAAGTTCAATTACCTATCTTCTGTTGTATGTTGATAATATATTGATCAGTAGGGGAGTCTATTGACAGTATCGATCAAGTAAAAGAGATTCTCAAAAGTGAGTTTGGGATGAAAGATCTTGGTGAAGCAAAAGTGATTATTGGGATGGAGATCAGTAGAGTTGATGACTCAATTCAGCTGAGTCAGCCGACCTATCTGAAGAAGGTGTTAGAGAGGTTCAAAATGCATCAAGCCAAGGTTGTCTCTACTCCAATTGGCCAACATTAGAAGATGTCTAATCAGATGTGTCCTAAGAAAAACCAATAAATAGCTCAGATGAGTAAGATACCTAATTCTAGTATTGTAGGGAATTTAATGTATGCTATGGTGTGTTGAGATCTGACTCATGCGATGAGTGTGATCAACAAATATATGAGTGGCATAGACTTAAGTCATTGGGAGACTGTTAAGTGGGCCACGATATATGTTTTGGGATCAACTGAGAGAGGTCTGAAATTTCAGAAGATACCTGATGAGGGAGGCACACTTGTGGGATACGTGGATGCCGACTATACATCCAATGTTGACACGAGAAAGTTCTTAACAAGATATATGTTCACCTTATTTTGTACAGATGTGTCGTGGAGGTCTATTCACCAGTCCGTGGTTGCATTATCTACTACTGAATAAGAGTATGTGACCTTAACTGAGGCTGTTGAGGAGAGCATGTGGCTTAAGGGAATCTTGAAAGAATTTGGTTTATCACAGAGAAGTCTGACTGTCTTCTGTGATAATCAAAGCGCAATACATCTTGCAAAGTATCAAGTGTATCATGAGAGAACCAAGCACATTGATGTGAAGCTGTACTTTGTAAGAGATATTGTGGAGAAGGGTGTAGTTCAGGTGGCTAAGATAGCTACTGAGGAGAACCCAACTGATGCGTTCACTAAGGCATTGCCAAAAGAGAAGTTTGGTTTATGTTTCAGACTTCTTGGATTGCATTAAGTCCTCTGAGGAGAAGACTAATGTTCATTTGGCAGGGAACATTGGTGGAGGCTGTCCTTTTGAGAAGGATAGTGAGTTGTTTAGTTAAAGGTGGAGATTTTGAGCTAAAGGTGCAGAATTGTGAGTGCTATCTCATAATCTCATATCAACTGAGGGTATCAGTTGGTGGAGTCATGTAAGCTAACTTAGGCCTGGTGAGATGAGTTGAAGAATTTCAGTCAGATGAGAAGATGATGCTTAGAGTCAGCTAAGTTGGTGTGATCAGTAGAGGGTCATATCAGCTGAGTAGATGTCTATCAGCAGAGTTAGTCTTTTGACTAAGTGTGAAGATCAGAATAGGAGATCAGGTGATGAGTCTTCTGATGGATATCATATGTTACGAGTTATAAGAAAAAGGGAAAAGTTGTCATTTCGATTGGGCAAGGAGGAACACGTGAGTTTGTTACACGGTTGTAACTGCATCACACTTTCAACACATTGTAGCAATCACCTTAATTAGCATAAATACCATATCCCTTGCATTTTGTAAAAATTGACGCTTACGAGCATTCGTCATTGAGTTGTGATTTCACGAGTGAAGTGAGGATAAATCCAATTTCCGAGTGAATGAGTGTGTAAACATTCTTAATCAATCAAAGTTGAAGTCGTGTGTCCAGTGGATGTAGATCACATTGATCGAATCACTTTAATCCTTGTGTGCTCTGTTTTCTATCTCGTTTAGTTTACTTTTGTGAATTACTATCTTAGTTGGGTTGCTTCGTTTCATCATATGTTTTCTACTTTGGATTGGAGACGCCTAATCTGATAGATTACTTGACATTGGAAATATTTTATTGAAAAGTGTAAGTTACTAAAATTGAAAAGTGCAACACTGACAACTCAGGTGCACACTGTACACTCGCAGCTAGGGGTGGGCATAAAACTGAAAAAACCGAAAAACCGAACCGACAATTTTCGGTTTATTTGATTCAGTTTATTCGGTTGTTCGGTTCAGTTACGTTGAAATTTTTTTAAATTTCGGTTTTTTCGGTTCGATTTATATTTTCTAAAAACCGAATAAACCGAACCGACCGAACTATAAATAAAAATAAATATAATTAATTAATATATATATATATATATATAAATAAACCCTAGATCTAATCTAACAGTAAACAATTAAACATTCATTTCCATTTTTACCATTTCTTTTCCATTTCTACCGATTCCCCCTACTTCCACCACGCCGTTCGGGTTCGGCCACCAGCGCTGTCTTCGACGTCTACCTCTCTTCGTCGTCTTCGACTCTTCCACCACCGCAGTATGTTCTGCTTTGCTTGAATGCCCTTTTATTTAAGTTATACAGTATATGCTGGTTTTGTTTTGGAATTTTTAGATTATGTTTTTAGATATTTGATTTCATTGAATATAAATTGGAGATCTACTACAACATATTAATTATATTTTCATATTTGTTGTAATATATTATTTAATTTATTTTACAGTAGATTATTTAGCATATTTAATAGCAGATTTTGTATATTTTATAAAGATTGCTTACATTATTGTTTTGATTTACAACAGATGTCTACTTCTCAAGAGCAAGCAAATGAAATTACTCAGCCTGAAGAAAGATCTGGACTATCTGAACAGCCAGCTCCTCTTCCTCGTACTTCCGCTTCAGCTTCAAATCCCCCAAAAAATGAAAAAATTCGGTTCGAACCGAACTGAACCAACCGAATTGTAATTCGGTTCGGTTCATTTTTTTAAAACTTCGGTTATTTCGGTTTGGTTGAAAAGAGGTCAGAACCGAACCGACCGAATGCCCACCCTACTCGCAGTCCCACTCTTTTATATTTCATTATAGCCAAATTCTCTCGTACCCCCTAGTTTCAATTTTAATTTTTTATTTATATTTTATCTGCACCTGTTCATTTAATTAGTTCACCCCCAAATCATTTTTTACTATAATTATCTGCACTTGCTCTTTTAATGAGTTCACCCCAAATCATTTTTTACTACGGTTATCTACACTCGCTCATTTTATGAGTTCGCCCCAAATCACTTTTTTACCACGGTTATCTGCACCCGCTTATTTTATGAATTTACCCCAAAATTATTGTTTTACCACGGTTATCTGCACCCGCTCATTTTATGAGTTCACCTCAAAATATTTTTAAACAAATAATCATATTTAAAAAATTATATTATCTTTTTATTAATTTACACAAAATATAATAAAATGAACTCTAATTTATATATTTACAATATGTAGCCGAGTTATTGTCGAGTTACCGTCGATTCACCACCAAGTCACCCATATTTCTAAAAAAAAATCGTAAAAATATAATTAATAAAAAACTATCGAAATTAGTCACAAATCTCGATTTTTTTCTGTTTAATTTTTCTTCCCCATCCTCTTTTCCTTTTTTCTTCCCATTTTCAATTTTTTTTTTTTCAAAATTTTTTATTTCTTCATTTTTTTTCCTCCGTTTCTTTTCCATTTTTTTCATGTGTATTTTTTAAATTTTAATACAAAATAATATTATATGTATGATTTTATTATAGTCGATCGACGATGCACTTAAATTTCAATTTAAATTTGATGAGTAAAGGAGTTGTCGGAAACCCATGCCGGTCGGCGGGTGACCTAGCACCACCATGGCCGACCACCCCCTCGACGGTGACGCTTCCGTCCCGCCGCTGAAGCCTGAGACCCCTCCTCGAATCGCAATCGTGGTTCTTCACTTCCATGACAATCGACATCATCTTCCATCTCGGCCACGATCCATGGCGGCCGAAAACCTCTCCTCATTTCGACCACCGACGTGACTGCTTCGATCAATCTTCCTTGTGTACGCGATCCAGGAGCTTCTCCAGCATCAATGGCTCTCGCCTACAACACTCAGATCGACGCCGCCTCGCTCTCGTCGTTCATCTCTGTCCAAATCGAAGTTACATTGCTTCGTCTTCTTCACCCTGCTCCTGCGTAGCCTCTTACTCCGACTAACGCCGGTCCGACGGAGGACTGTGAGTTTGTTGCCGATGGATCTCTGATCGGCCAGTACTCGAAACCGGTGACCTTGTCGATGAAATCTTAGGCGACGACTGCTGACCTAGGGTGCCCTCCAATTTGGCTAAGGTTCTTTTCAATTGGGCTTGGTAATTTGCACCCCCTATTTTCTTCAGTACACCCCGATCTGCACTCCCTCCACTTTTTTTATGGTATTATTGGATTAATACTGGTATTACTAGTTATTGATTGTGGTATTACTATTCATACACTATTGAATTAATATTAATGATTATTGCTTACAATATTAATGATTATTAATTATTTCTTAAGGCATTACTGATTATTATTGTTTATGGTACTACTGATAAGTGTTTTTGGTATTACTGAATATAATTTGATTTGTGGAATTATTTGTTATTGTATAAGATATTAGTGATCAGTGTTCATGGTATTACTGAATATAATTAGATATGTGAAATTATTTGTTATTGTATAAAATTTTACTGATTAATATTAATGGTATTAACGATTACTGTTCGTGGTATTACTAATAATTATTTTTGGTATTATTGAATAGAATTAGATGTGTGCAATTATTTGTTATTGTATAAGATATTAATAATTATTATTAATGATATTACTGATTATTGTTTATGGTATTATTGATTATTACTTATTGTATTATCGTTTATAATAAAATTATACATATAATATTATTTTATATTAAAATAAAAAAAAATACTAATGAAAAAAAAAAGGAAAAAAAACGAATAAATAAAAAGTTTGGAATAAAAACTGAAAATGGAAAGAATTTTTTTTTTTTTTTTTTTTAAAAATTGAGATTTGTGCCTAAAGTCGATAGTTTTTTTTAATTATGTTTTTATAATTTTATTTTAAAAAATATGGGTGATTTAGTGGTGAATCGACGGTAATTCGGCAATGACTCGGATGCAAATTGTAAATGTATAAATTAGAGTTGATTTTATTATATTTTGTGTAAATTAAATAAAAAGATAATATAGTCTTTTAAATGTAATTATTTTTAAAAAAAATGAGCGGGTGTAGATAACTATGGTAAAAAAATAATTTAGGGGTGAACTCATTTTGGTAAAATAATAATTTGGGGGTGAACTCATTTTGGTAAAATAATAATTTGGGGGTGAACTCATAAAATGAGGGGGTGTAGTTGTAAAAAATAAATGATTTAGGGGTGAATTCATAAAATGAGTGGGTAGTAAAAATATAATTTGAGGGTGAACTCATTAAATTAGTGGGTGTAGGTAAAATATAAATAAAAAATAAAATTAAAATTAAAATTAGGGTAGTACACCTGGGTACTTGTTGCCCCTCATTATATGTTCTCGTCAATTTTGTACTGGTCTTTATTTTTGAAATGGATAAGACGTTGACAAGAGAGGTTTTCATTATTGTTAATTTGTTCAACTAGCAGTTGGTTTGAATAGATATATCCTGCATTAGAGCATCCACGATGGGAGTTAGAAGTCCCAGATGGATGATAGAAATGAGGGTCGTGAACTTTCGTATCGTGATTCTCATCAATGGATTCATACTTCTCACTCAAATTAAGGGTAAAAGCCATTGTTAGATTGCTTATGTGGAAGAGAGGAGAAATAAGGTAGAAGTTCTTCTACCTCATTTCAAGTGGTTCCCAACTTTTTTTTCTTATTTTTTTCATTTTAATTTCATATTTATTTACTTTTTATTAACTTATGTTTTGTTTTGCCTTCGTTTTATGTTTTTTCATTTATTTTATTTTATTTTATTAAAAAATTAATTATTATTTTTAATTATATTTTAATTTGTATTTAAAAATTATAATGTATTTTTTATTTTGTACTTTTTGTGTTATTTTAATACTCCATATTTTGTTAGAAAATATATTAATACTAGCCCTATACCCGCGTTTTACGCGGGGTTGATTTATTAAAATTAGAGTCAATTTATTAAAATAATAATTTTAAATACTATATTAATTTTTATATTTTTTTTCATTTTGTTAGAGTATGTGAAAATAATTTTTTTTATTTTAATATATTTATAACATATACATATCTATAAATTTGAATCTATATTATTGTATTTATATTTTTATATATTATAATATTTTTTTAATATTTAATAAAATGTGCATTAATAAAATTATAATTTAATTGTAAAATTAAAAATATTTTTAATAAGAAAGTGCATTATAAAATAATTTTAAATATATTATTATATGTATCTATATAGAGTTTATAGATATTTATAGGGTTAGTTTTGTAGGGTTTATAGTTATTTGTGGAATAAGATTTTAAAATTCTAAATATAAATTTTAAAGTAAAACTGATCGAAAGTAAAAATGTGTGGAATTTTCCATTCCAAAATAAATACTTCCTTAAAGAATTGTGACATTTCTAGTAATGCACAAAATAGTATTTAATTTTTCCGTTAAGTTTTTTTTCTTTCAATTATTAAAAACTATTATATTATAACAAACAATTACATAATTTTCTCAACTAAGTCAGGTACATCTTTATCCACATTTCAATTAACTAATCAAACTTTATTGGAAGATTTTGAATTTTTTTTATTGACAATTACAAAAAAAAATTTAAGTAAAATTTGTCAAATTATTATAGAGTACACTTACTATCTGGATTTTTTTTATTGTCAATTACTAAAAATTCTCTAAAATCCGCAACAATATTTGTATATCTTAAAAAAAAAAATTAAAATTATTTTAGAATACATTCATATTTCATATCTCAAAAAAATTATATATACATTCACCCAATGATTCATAAAGTAAAATACATATAGTTTCTTTACACTTCATTATTATAAAATTGTCCATGTATATTATAAAAAAATTATTTACATAAAATATATAAATAAACAATTAAAGTGGTTACGTCACTTCTAATACATTTATTTTTCTCAACAACTCTAATTTATAAAAAAAAAAAAAAATCATCTTACAATTAATATTGATAAACTTACAAAATCATCTTACCATTAATAATGATAAATTTACATTCATTTAAATTTAAAGTGTATATTTATTAGAGAGGGTGTCTACAAAGTACTAACTATTTAATGTAGAATTTTTGTGTGTACCTATTTATAAATAAATTTAAAAATTAGTACAATAATTTGATATATATTAAATATATAAAAAAATATTAATAATAAATCAAGAATAATAAATACGAGCGACATCATTAATAAAGAGAAAAGAAAACTTACTCGCTGAAGGATAGAATGTGACCTACCGATTGATTCTAATTAAATAAAAAAAATTATAATTAAAAATATACACAAAAAATATCAAGGAAATACAATTTCGTAAATCTATTAATTTACTGACAGTTTCGATTTAATGACATATGACAGTTTTGAAAAAAATAATTTAAGAAACTGTAAATCTATAAATAAAAAAGAAACAACGGTGGATATAGAGAAAAAGGAGGGAGAACAAAAAATAATTAAAGAAATGTTTAAAAAAAACAATTGAAAAAAGAAAATAAATTTTAAGAAAATTGTAAAAAAAAAAAAATTATAAAAAAAAATGTAAAAGAATTGAAAGAGAGAGAAATATATCATAAATCTACAAAATAAATCATACATGCTGATCAAACAATAAAAATAAGGGTTGGTCTGCTATGCACTCGAGTGCATGTTATGCACCTTAGTCCATGTTGCACTTTTCAGTTTTACCGACTTACATTTTTTGGTAAATGGTGTTGCACTTTTCAATTATTATTAAAAATATCATTATACAGTTTAATAATTGAAAAGTGCAACACCATTTACCAAAAAGTGTAAGTCAGTAAAACTGAAAAGTGCAACATGAACTATGGTGCATAACATGCACTCGAGTGCATACTAGACTTAATGTAAAAATAAATCATACCTGAGATATCAATATCATAATAGATACTCCTATTTTCTTTATTGAGACAATAAAAAAAAATTAAATGTGATCTACCGATTAATTCTAATTAAATTAAAAAAAATTATAATTAAAAACATACAACAAAAATATCAAGGAAATCCAATTTCATAAATCTATAAATTACTGACAGAAAAAATAATTTAAGAAACTGTAAATCTATAAATAAAAAAGGGAGAGAGAGGAGACAACAGGTAAGTAAAATAGAAAAATCAGAGAGAACAAAAAAAATTAAAAAAAAGTTTAAAAGAAAATAATTGAAAAAAGATTGAAAAAGATTGTAAAAAAAAAAAAGGGGGATTTCACATAAAAGGTCATTTCACCTAGTGTTTTTTTAAATAAAGATATGATTCAAAATAGTTTCAGAATAAGGACAAAATGACACATAAATGTACCATCATGCCCTTAATACATAAATTCGGAATTAATATGGAGAAATTATTTAAATGTTTGAAATTTAAAGCTGACTCTATCAGCTCATTAATTCCGAGAATTACGCAATTAAGAAAAACCTTCCTAAAATTAAATGAGAAGAAAAACAGGTTTGGTACTAAAGTTCTATCAGCTCATTAAAGCCACCCCGAATTACGCAATTAATTAAAACTTCCTAAAATTAAACTCTATCAACAACTCCGGTCAAACTTTGTAAATTTTGTGCAGAATTTTGGGGTTTTTCAATTTGTGAAGAAAGGAAACCGTGAAGTACGGAAGAAGACGAAGTGAGAAGTGAGAAGTGAGAAGAACATTTTGCTCCCTAGACCATGGTTGGAAAATTAATATAAAATCTAAATCTGCATAATAAAATGAATAATGCAGAACAATGAAATCTAAAACTGTATAATAAAATGAATAATGCAGAACAATGAAATCTAAAACTGCATAATAAAATGAATAATGCAGAAAAAATAGTACGGTGTCTTCATATTAGAATGTGATTATGCAGAAATACATATACATATGCAAAATAAGATCTGCATTATCCCTTGACCAAACCAATAACAAATAATCATGAACTACATTTCAGCAACACGCACGTAAATCATCACAATTTCACGAAAACAGAGCAAAATTGAACCTAAATTAAAATCATCTCAAAAAATCCTAAATTCTTTGCAAATTATGTGTGTACGTGTGGAATTAATAATCATACCCTTGGCAAAACTCTTCATCTGACCCTTGGAATTAAAAGTTTCTACTGTATCTCCGGCGGCTTCGCGTCCGTCATCCATAATGAAGAAATCGGTGAAGTTTGAATCCCCTAGGAATATAAAGAAACGATCGCGTGGAAAGTCTCTTGATCATGTGCAGTCGAAAGAACAGATCGAGGAAACAATTATGGAAGAGCAAATGAGACGAGACCTTATAGCCATGGCCGTCGTTGAAAGAGAGGAACAAGCCTCTAAGCAGCAGAAACTTTGAGAATCATCGGAAATCAGTTTTTGGGCGTGAGGGGTCACCCAAAACTGAAACAGAAACTAAAAGAAGAAAAAGATCCCTCGATTTCAAGAGGAAATCGAGGATTGTTGCTTCACCAATCTGAAATCTATGGCCAATCGTTTGTAGATGCAGCGGGATTATGTTTGATTCATCATGGATTAACCAAAAAGCTTGAAGATTTGAGTTTTCCGGCCAAGAAACCCGTTCTTTAATTATTAAATTAATAAATTAACCAAAAATCTATGGCGACAAATAAGGAAGATGAAGACTTGTTATTTAATTATTAAATTAATAAATTAATTTCCATATTTAAATATAAGGGTATAATGGGTTATTAACATGCGTTTTTGTCATTTTTTAAAAAGATTATAAAAGTTGTCTTTATTTAAGAAGTTAGGTGCCTAAATGACATTTTTTATAAATTTTCTCAAAAAAAAAATGTAAAAGAATCGAAAGAGAGAGAAAAATATAATAATCTAGTAGAAATCTACAAAAGAAATCATACATGTTGATCAACTTAAAAAACAAAAGAATAGAAAGTAGAATGAGATTGGAAAGGAGAAGATGACCATTATATAGGAAATGAGATTAAGAATATACGGAATTCTGTTTCATTTAAATTTGAATATTAGAAGATAAGATTAAAATGATTTCAAATTTAAAAATAATAATTATGAGTAAATAATATTAAAATTATTATTTTGATATGAAAATAGAAAAAATGGATTTTTTTTAATCAGAATACCTGAGAATGCAGAGATTTTGAAATAGACGATTTTGGTGAAGAGAGAGATTGTGTAGAGTGATAAAATTGTGACACGTGACCCATTATATTCTCACAAAAAATTTGAATTATAATTTTGAGATTAAAATAGGAAAAATAGATTTTTTTTTTAATTAGAATGCTTGAGAATGCAAGGGATTTTAAAATAGACATTTTGGTGAAGAGAGATTGTGTAGAGTGATAAAATTGTGACACGTGTCCCATTATATTCTCACAAATATAGAGTATTAAAATAAAATTAAGATTATGGAAGAATTTAACAAATTAGGAGAATTAATTTTTTTTAATAAGAATGCTTGACAATATCGGGATTTTGAAATTGAAGAATTTGAAGGGGAGAGAGATTAAAAATAATAATTATAATTTAAAATTCTGAATTATAATTTTGTAATTAAAATAGGAAAAATATATTTTTTTAATCAGAATGTCTGAGAATGGAGAGATTTTGAAATAGATTTGGTGAAGAGAGAGATTGTGTAGAGTGATAGAATTGTGACTCGTGTCCCATTATATTCTCACAAATATAGAGTATTAAGATTATTTATTTTTAATAATTTAAATTTTATAATTAATATTTATTTTAATTTTTAATTGAATAAGTTAAATTATAAATAAAAACAGTTAATAAATAAATATGAATAGAATAAAATAAAAAATTTAATGGTGGGACCTATGAATAATTTTGACATTGGGAGGGGAATGAATTTTTTTGAGATAGTGGTAGAAAACTTTTGAGGTGTAAGCATGTGTCAAATTTCTATCTCAAAATTCCTCTCTTAATCATGAACCCTCCTCCTCAGTACGGCTATGGCGATGGGAAGAGAAAGCGGGAAGACAAATTAGATGAGTCGTGGTCGAGCAAGAAGCCGGTTATAATCTACAAGGAAAAAGCGATGGTGATCCACACAACCGCCGAGGATTTGAAGAGACTCGTGCAACGCCTCACCGGACTACCCGAAGAGATCAAGACAATTAGTACCGATTCTTTTCGGCACCTGCAGCCACCTACTGCTACCTCTAATTATCATAAACCCCAAGAGAAGAAAAGTACCGTTGATCGATCATAACATTAATATTAGTATTCAAGATTCTTTTGGCCAGCTGCTGCCACCTTCTTATTATCATGATCATTATAATTATAAACCCGAAGAGAAGACAAGTACTACTGGCGTTGATAACAATATTAATATTCAAGATTGCAACAGCAACTCATTCTTGGCCGGATCTTCTTTTGGCCAGTCACCTGCACCTGCAGCTAATTCTTTTGGCCAGCTGCTGCCACCTTCTTATTATCATGATAATTATAATTTTAAACCCGAAGAAACGACAGTTGATCATAACATGAATAATAATATCATTCAAGATTGCAGCAACAACTTATTCTTGGCCGGATCAGGATCTTCTTTTCCCCAGCTGCCACCTCCACCTTCTTTTCGATACCTTCTTCTTCTTCTTCTTCTTAGCTTACGTGGCGAGGACTAGTCAACAAAGTCGTGCGACGACTAGTCAACAAGACCAAGAAAATGTAATAGAATAAAGGTATTTAATATATTTAAGTGCTCGTCCAAAGATGTTGGCGAGCACATGTTTTAGTTAGCTGCTCGCCCAAATGTGTTGGCGAGCACGTGTCTATCTTAGCTAGAGAAATCTAAGTGTTGAAGCCTTGGGAGACGGCATGGAGCGTGGCGACCACACTCCTCGAGGTCTGGGCGACCACCTTCCTAGACAAACAGGTCCTCCGGCGACCACAGTGGCCCAGCTCCTCGGCATCTCGGCGAGGACGACCACCGGAGGCGGTTTAGCATTAAATGCGCCATCAAATCACCTTTTCGGGCAGAAGACAGGTCCAATAAGGGCGCGCCACGTGTAAAGGGCGGGCAGCCCCCATAAACCACTATATAATGCCTAAAAGGCTCATTTGTAAACATAAGTTACCATATTCCACCAAATCACCCAACCCAAAGCAATAAACTCTCCCAAGCTTCTAAAGCTTTAGCTTCTCCAAGAAGCTATATCTTGTGTTCTTGATTGTTCTTGTTTGTTCTTCATAAGATCATCATAAACCACCATAATAACCTCTCTAAACACGTAATAAACCCCGATCATAATACATGTTTATCTCGTGCTAGCAAATAGTCCACATCCAAGTCAACCCAACAAAAGCATGTACAACATTTGGCGCTAGAAGGAGGGGTCCTTTTACGTGTTCATCATTCTCAGTTTCGACCGATCATCGAGCGATCGGTTTGCAAATTTCGTTTACAGGTTTTAATCGGTAGTTCCACCGTTTAAAGCTTTATTTGCGTATTTTAGTGTTCTTCGTGTTCTTGAATATTTGCGATATTCGAGACATATTTTGGAGTTTGATCTCTTTGTAATCTTGTTTTCAAGCTTTAGTTGTTGTTACTTTGCTAGTGAGTAGTTGTAATAGCACGTTCTTCTGCGCAAGAACTCTAATCTTTTGCTTTTAAGCGTCGAAAGCTTAAGAACAGTCATATACTTGTAATAATCCCCAGGAGACACTCTTTAAACGATGTCTCAGCATACTCCACAAGACGGAATCTTACCGTCCGGAGGGAACGGACCCCCTCCGGCGCCACCGGTAAATCCTTTTACAAATCTGAATATGGGGGACATTCTGAATGATCCCCAACATTTGAAGGACCTTTCTGACTACCTCCTGGAGAAGAGGAGGCAGTACGAGAAAGAAGAGCTTGAGAAGGTCAAGGATCAGGCCTTCGACAAAGCTCGCAAAGCCAAGGGGAATGAGGAGGACGACCGTTCCTATCACTCCAACTCTATTCGCCCCCAAGACAAAGGAAAGAATAAAGCTGCCGAGCACTCCCACAATAGCCACACGGGAGACTCGCGACACCGAAATTCGGTTTTCAACCGAATGGATGATAAAGATGGGAGGGCTCCTCGCCGAGTGCCTTTCAACGTGGATGGCCGACCAGGGAGGGCCGACCACAGGGATCGCGCTGACAAGAGAGATCAGGGCGACAGAGTCTCAGCTCTCGATCGAGTGGGTCCGGGGCAGGGCTCGCGAGCTCCAGCGAAGAGTTATCGCAGCCACCGTTCGGAGAGACATTCTCCTAGGCGATCACATCATGGTGATCACCCGGCCGCATCTCACGGGAGCCGACGCGACGAGGTCGTCGTCCCCCGACCACAAACTGCCGAGGAGGGGCAAATCGCCCAGTTCCTCAAAACCCAGAAATTAATGAAGCTGGAAATGGATGCTCTGCAAGCAGAGGTGGTCGCCTCGAAGCAAGGGACCACCCCACCAATCACTCTGCCCGCACCTCCACTAAGTGTTGCAATCCTTACCGCCCCCATCCAAAGGAAAATTCAGATGCCCTCCATGGCGGCATATGACGGAATGTCCGACCCCAGAGTACACTTGTCCAAGTACTCCAACTACATGGCCTCAATCGGGGCAACGGACGCCACACAATGTAGAAACTTCTCCCTAACCTTGGGAGACCGGGCTCATCGTTGGTACACAACTTTGAGTGCCGGATCTATCACCTCATTCCTTGAGCTGGGACAATTCTTTCTGACCTACTACGGGTCTATTGCTGCTCGCCCAGCCTCAAAGCAACGTTTGGCAAACGTTCGCCAGTCCCTGAATGAATCGGGCAAGGACTTCATCGAGCGCTTTGATAGTCTGGTGATCGATGGGGAGGCCATAAACGATGAGACAAAGCTGATCTCGGCTGTTTCCGGTCTAAGGATAGGTTCCAAGCTCTGGGAATCTATCCATCTTACTTTCCCAGTTTCTTATGCGGATTTCCGCACGAGGGCTGGGAACTTCATCCAAATGGAGGAAATCATGGACGCCGCCAAGGCTAACGAGCAGCTGGAGGCATCCAAGAGGGTCTGGCCTAAGAAAATTTCTAACACTGGGGAATCGTCCCAGCCAAAGAAGGCGACCACTGAAGCTGGCAGTGCTCGCCCAGGGAACTTCAAGCCTTTCGAGGAGTCTCCAGAGATCATCCAGTTCAGAAAATCTCTCTCTCTTGATCCTAGGGGTATTTTCAATGCAGTCAGGGGAAAGAATCTGCTCCCCCATGCCAAACCAATGCATACAAATGAGGACAGCCTCGATGGTAGTAAATTCTGCGACTTCCACAACTCTATTGGCCACCACACTAATGGGTGCCGGGACTTGGTGAGAAATCTTTTCAAACTGTACAATGAGGGCAAGCTCGCCCAATTCATCAAGCCCCTTGGAAATGGCGACAACAGAGGCAGGAAACGTCGCGACGACAGTGACGACCTGCGCCAACAGTTGAATCGTCCAAAACTGACTCCTCCCATGCCAAACAATCCAGGAGGCGACATCGACAACGTGGGAGCTTGTTTGGTTATAGAAGGCCCCTTGGGGGGAACTCAGTCCGGGAAAGCTCTGTCTGTTCGCCGACAACAGAGTGATATGCGAGCACTCAACAATGTACATCAAGTGTGCATCGCTCCGGCTGCCGAGAAGCGTCCATCTCATCAAGTCCTCTTTTCGGACGACGACCTGAACGGCGTGGTGCGCCCAAACAATGATGCTTTGGTCATCTCTGGAAAAATTATGGGAACCAATGTCCATCGCATGATGGTCGACACCGGGGCATACACCAACATCCTCTTCAAGCATACTTTGGATGCTCTCGGTGGATATGCGGAATACATCGAGCCTTGCGATGATATTATCGTAGGTTTCGGGGACACGCGCAACCTTCCCATTGGGAAAATCAGACTGTCTCTGGAACTGGCATTGTCGAAAGAGCCAGAAATGCACCATGCTCGGCAGCTCGACTTCTTGATCATCGACATGCCATCTTCCTATAATGTGTTCCTCGGCCGACCTTTCTTCAACGATTTCAAGGCGGCCGTTTCTACTTATTTCTACTGTGAAAAATTTCCAACCCCGGCGGGAGTTATAACCGTCAAGGGCGATCAGACGCGGGCGAGGGAGTGTCTCGTCCGTTTTACAAAGCGTCATTCTAAAGAAACATCTATGGTTGGAAAGTATATCGAGTGTCAAAAACAAAAAGAACAAGTGAACTACTTGGAGGGACTTCCTAGCAAGTACCGAAAAATTGAAATTGGGGAGTGCAGTCGGAGTCTTGACGACGACCAAGTGGAGGCGAACGAGCACGCCTCCATGGAAGTGGACGACCACACCCCAATGGAAATCGACGAGCAGGCGGAGTCGGGCGACCAGCTCCCCGATGACCAGCTTCCAGAAAACGTTCCAGATCTGGAACCTAGGCTAGGCTTTGAGCCAGAGTTCGGAGTTGAGGATCCTCGTTGGAAGGAGCCTAAAGAACGGGCAACTTCAACGGAGGACCTTGAAACCATTCACTTAAACGAAGCTTGTCCAGAACTCGAGGTATTCATTGGTTCGAATTTACCAGAACAATTGCGGTCAGATATGATCGCATTTTTGAAAGAAAACATCGGTGCATTCGCCTGGTCGCACGAGGATATGGTGGGCATTAGCATGAACCATGCCTGCCACAGACTGAATATTGATCCAACAAGGAGACCCATCACCCAAAAACGAAGAAAGTTTGGGCCTGATAAATATGCGGCTTTGGCGGTCGAAGTCGAAAAATTGATCGACAACAAATTAATCGAGAAAACTGGAACTGATCCCGAGTGGTTGGCCAATCCAGTGCTCGTCAGAAAGACGACCGGGTCGTGGATATTGTGTATAGACTTCACGGATCTCAACGATGCCTGTCCGAAAGATCATTTTCCGATGCCCCACATTGATCACGTAGTAGACAATACAGCGGGGCACGAGATGTTAACTTTCATGGATGCTTTCGCAGGATACCATCAGATCGCGATGCATCCCGACGACCAGCGACATACAACATTTATGACTGCCGTCGAGATGTACAGCTGGAAGAGAATGCCTTTCGGTTTGAAAAACGCGGGGGCAACGTACCAAAGACTGGTAAATAAAATGTTTGAAAAACACATCGGCAATATGGTGGAGGTCTATATCGACGACATCGTCGTCAAAAGCTTGCGAAAAGAGGATCACCTACACCACCTTGCCATGACATTCGATATTCTAAAGGAATACAACATGAAGTTAAATCCAAAAAAATGCAGTTTTGGTGTTAGCTCAGGAAAATTTCTGGGGCACCTGGTTAACCAGCGGGGCATCGAGGCAAATCCAAGCAAAATTCAAGCAGTCATCAATACGCAAAGCCCGAGGAACGTAAAAGAGGTACAGAGGTTGACAGGATGCCTTGCATCGCTGAACAGATTTGTCGCACGGACGGGCGATCGTTGCAAACCTTTTATCGATGCTTTGAAAAAAGGGAGGTTCGAATGGACCGATGAGTGTGAAAAAGCTTTCGGAAAGCTGAAGGAATATCTATCGGATCCGAAGGTCCTATCTAAGCCAGTCCCCGACGAAATTTTGTATCTATACTTGGCGGCCACTGACTGTGCGATCAGTTCAGTGCTCGTCCGAGCTGAGGGGAGCACACATCTGCCAATCTACTACGTAAGTCAATCACTGAGAGATGCGGAGTTGAGATACACTCCAATGGAAAAACTGGCATACGCATTGGTCATGAGCGTAAGGAAACTAAGGCAGTATCTGTTCGACCACGAGGTGGTCGTCCTCACAACTTTTCCTCTTCGACGAGCACTGCATCGTCCGGATACCACTGGAAGACTGTTGAAATGGTCGGTGGAAATCAGGCAATTTGGTCTCACCTACGCACCCAGAACGGCAATCAAGGGACAAGTGTTGGCTAAATTCATTGTAGAGCTCACTTTCCCGGAGAAATTGGACAAGGGAATCGAGCTTCCTTGGACATTGTTCGTCGATGGCTCGTCGACGAGCACCAAAGCAGGGGCAGGAGTCGTCCTCACCAGCCCAACCGGACAGACGTTTGCTTCGGCGATCGAGTTCGAGTATCGGGCGACCAACAGCGAAGCAGAGTACGAGGCTCTGGTTGCAGGAATCAAGATGGCTATGGCCGTGGGCGCCAGAAAACTGAAATTTTTTTCTGACTCTCAGCTGGTTGTATGTCAGATTACGGGCGATTACGAGGCTCGCGACGATCAAATGATAAAGTATCAAGACCTAGTGAAAGGATTACTCGACCAATTTGATCAATTCCACATCGAGCAAATCCCTATGGAGGAGAATACGCAAGCAGATGCGTTAGCTCGGCTGGCCACTTCAGAGGGGGAGGCAATATTTTCAGAAGCGACCATCACTAAAATTTCTTCCCCATCGGTGAACAGAGGTCAAATCTTGCAGGTTGAAGCGACCAGCGACGAGGACTGGAGGTCGCCGATCACCAAGTACATCAAGACCGGCGAGCTCCCGGCAGACAAAGTGAAGGCAACCAGATTGCAACTCAGGTCCGCAAGGTACACTATTATTGGCGACCAGCTGTACAAACGGGGTTTTTCAATGCCTTTATTGAAATGCCTCGGAGAAGACGAGGCGAAGATCGTCATGCACGAAATCCACGATGGAGCATGTGGAAATCATACAGGGGGGCAAGCGCTCGCTTTAAAGATCATGAGGCAAGGCTACTTTTGGCCAACACTAAAGAAGGATGCAATTCATTACGCCCAGGCGTGCAAGAGATGTCAAGCTTTTGCTCCCGCTATTCACTCACCTCCAGACGAGCTCATCTCCTTCTACAGCTCTTGGCCCTTCGCGAAGTGGGGCATCGACATCATCGGACCTTTCCCGCCTGGCGTCGGGGGGGGTAACTTTCGTAGTCGTAGCAGTCGATTACTTCACCAAGTGGACCGAAGCGAAGGCACTGAAGACCATCACAACGGCCCAGATGACAAACTTCATATGGAAAAACATAATTTGTAGGTTCGGCCTACCACGAGCAATAGTGACCGACAACGGACGTCAATTCACAAGTCAAGACATGCTGGATTTCTGCTCAGAGTGGAACATCAACAAACTTTTTTCAACACCCTATCATCCACAATCAAATGGTCAGGTAGAAGCTATCAACAAAATCATCAAGCACACCTTGAAAGCTAAGCTAGATGGATTGAAGGGCAAATGGGCGGACGAGCTGCACATGGTTCTGTGGGCATATCGAACGACCACGAGGAATTCTACTGGTGAAACTCCATTCGCGCTCGCATTCGGAACCGAAGCTGTCATACCAGCAGAGGGGCAGGTCCCCACTTTTCGAGTGGCAAAATATGACGAGCAGTTGAATAACGATGCACAGCTCTCCGACTTGGACTTCCTAGAAGAGCGAAGACTAACAGCGGACTAGAAGAATGTGGTCTACAAGCAAAGGTCAGAGCGCTACTACAACACCAAAGTACGTGCTCGCCAATTCACTATCGGCCAGCTCATACTTCGGAGGGCGACGGAACAGTCCATTGGCATACTTGGGCCGACTTGGGAGGGTCCGTACCGAATAACGCGCACACTCCTGAACGGATCATACGAGCTAGAAGATCTCGAGGGCAAGCCGAGCAAGTACCCATGGAACGCGGTCAAGCTGAAGAAGTACTATCAGTAAGTTTTTCATTTCTTTATATTTGTATAGTTTGTATCTAGTCATCATTTCAATACAAGTCAAAGTTTTAAAATTCCATCAAGTGTTAGATAAATTTTAGAAATTTTAGATAAGGCTCTGCATAGCCAGATAAGAATCAAGATTTCAACCGATGAATGGTTGACTCTAAAAGACGAGCACTCTTCCTTAAATTATGCTCGCAAGTAAAAAACGAGCACTCTTTCTTAAAGATGCTCGCAAGGTAGTGGCGACGACGATCACTACCTAACAAACAAAAGAGTTCAACCGACGAATGGTTAACTCTAAAAGACGAGCACTCTTTCTTAAAGATGCTCGCAAGGAAAGACGAGCACTCTTTCTTAAAGATGCTCGCAAGGAAAGACGAGCACTCTTTCTTAAAGATGCTCGCAAGGAAAGACGAGCACTCTTTCTTAAAAGATGATCGCAAGGAAAGACGAGCACTCTTTCTTAAAAGATGCTCGCAAGGAAAGACGAGCACTCTTTCTTAAAGATGCTCGCAAAAAAACGAAAGGAAATTCAAAAGTACTTATTAAAAAATGCTTGCAAAAAATAATCATAACATAAATCGAAAAGCAGTGACGAGGACGATCACTCAAGATAACCAAACACATCATAAGCAAAAAGTTCCATTCATCAAAAGGCCTTAAAAGGTTGAAATTACAAAAAGGCCCTAAGCGGCCGAACAGTCCTAAAAAACAAAATAAAATACAAGTAAATTAAGCTTCCGTAGCATTCCCCTCGGCAAGAGCATCTTGCTCGCCAGCTTCCTCCTCTTCGTTCACGGCCTCCACCTCGGCAGGAGCACTCTGCTCGCCCTGTTGAGTTGGGGAGATTTGTGGAGGATCCCCGAAAAGTACCGGAACACCCAAGAGTCGAGGAAACTGGAGTCCCAATTTCATCAAAGGAAGCAGGGGGAGTTCTCATTCCGGTTGAGGATTTTCCTTCATAAGGAGATCGTCTAAAAACCCCCCGAGCGGAATTACATCTACATCCGGATGAACTTCTTTAAGCCTATGAACGAGGCCATGGGTAGTAAGCGCCACCGATAAAATGGCCACGCCCCCAGCGATCTCATTGATTTCATCTCGCTCATCCGTCATGGCGACCAGCTCTTGCCGAAGAGTGGCCAACTCTTCCTCAGCAGTTACAGATTTATTTTGAAGAATATTTACCTCGGCCGATTTTACTTTCAGCTCGTCCTCGGCAGCCTTGAGGCGAGCACGGAGATTTTCAATCTCTTGAAGATCTTCCTGATCATTCTTCCGAACAATCTCAAGTTGGGCCTCAGAATCGGCCAGTTTTGCCTCGAGATCGACCACCTTCTCATCAGAAGCGGCGAGCTGCCTTTCAACGACGGCTTTAGCCCTAGCCATTTGGGCGAGCTTCGCACTCCTGTCTTCGCTGACCTTGCGACTCTCGACGATCTGGCAGGCAAGTTTCTCAATGGTGTAAGAGGAACGACTCAGATCAATGGCGACCAAGCGCGCATTCTCCAGAGAGCTTTGGTTGTTCACCTCGTCGACCAGCGTGGTCATCAGCGATCGGGGCAGATTCTTCATGACCCTTAGAGTGAGCGGATCCAGAGGCTCTTGGCTGGCCGGATCCCGCGACCGGTAGAAGCCGAGGAGGTTCTCGTTGTAAGGTTCAACGATCGGGTGATCGGCAACCCTAATGGAGAAGGAAAAAAATTAGAAAAAGGTACTTGAAAATATTTAAAGATTTTTTCTTGATAAACTTACTTGGCAACCCTTGCGGCGTCCCAGCCGAGAAGTGTGTTATCCCCTTGGGCCCTCTGCTCGGTCGACGAGCTCGCAGCAGTCTCTCGCGATCGAGTGCTTCTGCGAGGAGGGGATACGACTTGTGCGGGGGGAGGCGAGTTACCCCTCGGCGGAGATCTCCTCGGCGAGACCCTCTGTTCGCCCACTGGCTCGGCCCTCTGCTCGGTAGCAGTTGGGCGAGAAGAACCCCCTCGGGTTGGCTTCGCAATTTTCTTGGGAGAAACCTCCGAGGTCTCCGTCCCTTTCCTCTTGGCTTTGCCAGAACCATCGACGATCTTGCGCTCGCGGAGCAGCCTCGCTTGCTGAAGCATCCTGCTCGACGTTAAGCGATCAACTTCGACAGTTGGAGGAATATAAGTGACAACTCTTTCTGGAACCACTACTAAAAGAGAAAAACGAGGAGTCAGTGTTTACGAAGAGCAATTTCACAAAACTTAGAAATATTTCGTTACCTGGAGGGAACTCTCGAGTGAAATGATGAGGAGGTACTCTGAGACCTGCTCGCTCTCGCATACACACCCTATTCAGAAAGCGGCAAGACCTCTCCAAATAGCGATGATTGAGTACGCAGCAGACATGATATTGGAAGATGGGCGAGAGACGGTGATCGGCAGTCTTCTTGCGAGCAGTATTCACCTACAAGAGCGAGGAGTTATTCAGTATAGACAAGAACGAGTAGAAATAAAAAGACTTACCACGAATTCTTTGATAGTCAGTCGCAATGGGAATGCGAGCAGATGACCCATCCGGCCTCACCGCACTTTTCCAGTCCCCGGCTACCCACCACCAATTGGTCTTCCAATCTCGAATCTTATTGGGGACCCCTTCGACCAATTTGAAGTTATCGCGGCCTCTTACATAGTAATAACCATCTCCCACCTTTTTGCCGGCCTCGGCCGCTTGAAGGAGATAGTTGATCTCTTCCGGGCTAAGCCAAGTGTTCAGACAACCGTTCTCGGCCGCCACCAGGCCGAACAGTGTGAGGATTCCGATCAGGTTCGACCAACCATTCGGCAAAATTTGAGAAGGGGCTACCCCTAGAAAATGCAAGAAGTTTGAAATCCCGGGGTGCAGGGGGAACCTCAACCCTGCCTCCATCATTCCAATATTGACGGAGACCATCCCTTCTGGCGGCTGGTCGGCCCTCTCATCTTCACGAGGGACAAAAAAGCAAACATCGGCTGGCAATTGATACTTTTTCCGAGAATTCTCTAGCTGGGGCGACGAGACAGTGCTCGCGTACTTACTGGCCTCATTCCCCGATTTACGTGCTACTCGGTATGGGCGAGGAACCTCCCTAGGCAGGTAATCACAAAAGTACTTGTAATATGCCCTCCTCGAGAGCTCGTCGCCACCCAGTTCTTCTCGCCCACTCAAGATATCCTTTATGCTCGCCGCATATTGAACAACTTCCTCGAAATCCTCGCGAAGACTTCTCGTCAAGGTCTCCTCGACTCGGGTCGGGTCAAGGTGCTCGCCCATTCTCACATTCAAATCCGGATCGCGTAGATCTGAGTCAGTCTCACCACCCTCCTCGGCATCACCCTCCTCGGCATCATTGCCGGCATCATCCCTATCGGATTCGTCGATCTCATCTTCGTCGACGACCGCCGCCTTTCCAACATTGCGGACTCCAACATTTATGGGTTCGGGGGAGTGTATCCTAGAGTCCGAAGAAGCCGCCCTCTCCGTCAAGGCCAAGGCCAAACGGTCTCCGTCGTCGGAGCTTTCGGAGCCACCAACCAACGGCGGCGGACCACCATCGGAGCCACCACCAACTTCCATTTTTTCTTAAGAAATGGGGGAGAAAGAAGTTTTAAAGAAGAAAATGTAAGTTTTTACCTTTTTTACGATCGAAAGCTACCCCAAAACACGCCGGAAAAGCTTGAAGAGAGAAGCTTGGAAGGAAGCTTAAGGAAGAGATTCGAAAATTTGCAGAAGTAAAAGTGTTGTGAGGAAGACGAAGGACCTATTTATAGGCAAACATTATCAGGGACCAATGTGCAAAAAACGGGGTAAAATCTGTAATTTTCGCAAAAAATTGGGGTCAAAATCGAATTGGAAAGTGGTCCCCACGCACGACCTTTGAGGTCGGCACGCGCCCCACGCACGCATTTCAAATTTCGGGCGCCGATCACGCGCCTGACACATGTCACATCAATCATCATTAAAGTCGCTTCGAAAAGCGTGCTCAACGTAGGAAACGAGGCGATCGCCTCCAACTTACGTCATCAAGTTTTCAAAATGGATTTGTTTGTCGAGGACAAATCCGTTTACCACACTGACGATCAGACTGCTCGCCTTACCATTCTACGAATACGAAGAAAGGCGACCAGGGGGCAAATGTTATACCTAGTCAAAGAGGTCAATCTTTGACTAGTCAATCCTAGTCACCAGCTTACGTGGCGAGGACTAGTCAACAAAGTCGTGCGACGACTAGTCAACAAGACCAAGAAAATGTAATAGAATAAAGGTATTTAATATATTTAAGTGCTCGTCCAAAGATGTTGGCGAGCACATGTTTTAGTTAGCTGCTCGCCCAAATGTGTTGGCGAGCACGTGTCTATCTTAGCTAGAGAAATCTAAGTATTGAAGCCTTGGGAGACGGCATGGAGCGTGGAGACCACACTCCTCGAGGTCTGGGCGACCACCTTCCTAGACAAACAGGTCCTCCGGCGACCACAGTGTCCCAGCTCCTCGGCATTTCGGCGAGGACGACCACCGGAGGCGGTTTAGCATTAAATGCGCCATCAAATCACCTTTTCAGGCAGAAGACAGGTCCAATAAAGGCGCGCCACGTGTAAAGGGCGGGCAGCCCCCAGAAACCACTATATAATGTCTAAAAGGCTCATTTGTAAACATAAGTTACCATATTCCACCAAACCACCCAACCCAAAGCAATAAACTCTCCCAAGCTTCTAAAGTTTTAGCTTCTCCAAGAAGCTATATCTTGTGTTCTTGATTGTTCTTGTTTGTTCTTCATAAGATCATCATAAACCACCATAATAACCTCTCTAAACACGTAATAAACCCCAATCATAATACATGTTTGTCTCGTGCTAGCAAATAGTTCACATCCAAGTCAACCCAACAAAAGCACGTACAACACTCTGTTAACATGCACTTAATCCAGAAGCTATATGTATATATAATTAATTAAATTTTGATTGATGAGCTGTTGAATTTTTGCATGGGTAAATCGTTTAAGTAATAATTCTTGGAAATTAATATATTGTAAATATGACTAGTGTGAGAGAAGTTAATTTAATTTATTTGTTTATATATACGTACCTGCACTGCAGCTAGCTTTGTGTTAATTAGCTAGTAATATATATGTACATGATACTAGTGTTGAAGTCCTCCACAGGCACAGAATGTGAAAGAGCTGCATGGAGGAGGAGTACTGCATATTCAACAACCTACAGCAGCAGCATCAGCTTATAATAATAATAATAATAGGGTTTGGCAGCAGCAGCAGGAGGCAATGAATGGTCATGTGAATAGTAGTGTTGAATTCGAGATGCAGAATGTGCATGGAGGAGGAGGACTTCATATTCAACAACATACAGCACCACCACCAGCAGCTTATAATAATAATAATAATAATATTTGGCAGCAGGAGGAGGAGGCAATGAATAGTCATGTGAATTACGAATCATCATCATCATCATCATCAAATGAGCAGCAGCAGCAGCAGCAAAGTGATGATGAATTACATTTACCCAGCTGGTTCTTCTACTAGACAGCTTATAGACTAGACAGACCCATCCCATCCATGCATTTTTTAATTGATCATCATGAATTTCCTTCCTAGCTACAAATATTATTGGTGATAACACATGCACACTCACTTCTACCTAGCTACTACAACATTTTATTTCTTTTGTTTTCTTCTTTCATGACCTACACAATGCCCCGGCCAGTATATAATACTACTCCTTACATGATTTTGTTATTCATATGCATCATATAATAATACTCAGCTCCTTGCTGCAGAGACATGCATGATTTAAGACTATTCATATAATTAATCATTCATACAAAATACGGATCAGTATATACTAGCTACTACAACTTCTTCCAAATTTATTCTATTTTAATTGCATGCCCTCCAACAACAATTTGTAAAACTTTATATATTGACAAAATACATTGGATATATAGGACTTACTAGAATCCTCGATTATATACCTCCCTAGAAATATGCATATCCAATCTACCTAAACATGTCATGTTTGATAACTTAGATTAAATCTAGATTAACTATTGTTATACCTAGTCAAAAAAATCAATCCTTGACAAATCAATCCTAGTCACCAGCTTACGTGGCGAGAACCAGTCAACAAAGTCGTGCGACGACTAGTCAACAAGACCAAGAAAATGTAATAGATGTATTTAATATATTAAAGTGCTCGCCCAAATATGTGGGCGAGCACATGTTTTAGTTAGCTGCTCGCCCAAATGTGTGGCGAGCACATATCTATCTTAGCTAGAATAGTCTAAGTATTGAAGCCTTGGGAGACAGCATGGAGCGTGGCGACCACCCTCCTCGAAATGGTCCTCCGGCGACCACCGTAGCTCAGCTCCTCGGCATTCTGGCGAGGACGAGCACCAAAGGCGGTTTAGCATTAAATGCGCCATCAAATCACCTTTTCGGGCAGAAGACAGGTCCAATGAGGGCGTGCCACGTGTAAAGGGCGGGCAGCCCCTAGAAACCACTATATAATGCCTAAAAGAGGCTCATTTGTACAAAAAAAGTTACCCATTCCTACAAATCACTCCCTACCCAAAGCAATAAACACTCCCAAGCTTCTAAAGCTTTAGCTTCTCCAAGAAGCTACATCTTTGTTCTTGATCCTTCTTGCTTCGTTCTTCAATAGATCATCAAGATCATCATATTAATCTTCTCTAAACACGTAATAAACCCCCGATAATCATATATGTTTGTCTCGTGCTAATAAACAGTCCACATCCGAGTCAACCCGACGAAAGCACGTACAACATTTGGCGCTAGAAGGAGGGGACCTTTTACGTGTTCATCACTCTCAGTTTCGACCGATCATCGAGCGATCGGTTTTGCAAACTCCGTTTTCAGGTTCTTAATCGGTAGTTCCACCGTTTAAAGCTTTATTTACATATTTTTCGTGTTCTTGAATATTTGCGATATTCGAGACATATTTTGGAGTTTGATCTCCGTGTAATCTTGTTTTTAAGCTTTAGTTGTTGTTACTTTGCTCGTAAGTAGTTGTAATAGCACGTTCTTCTGCGCAAGAACTTTAATCTTTCGTTTTTAAGCGTCGAAAGCTTAAGAACAGTCATATCTTTGTAATAATCTCCAGGAGACACTCTTTAAACGATGTCTCATCATACTCCACAAGACGGAATCTTACCCCCCGGAGGGAACGAGCACCCTCCGGCGCCGGCGGTGAATCCGTTTGCAAACTTGAATATGGGGGACATTCTGAATGATCCCCAGCATCTGAAAGATCTCCGTGACTATCTCACGGAGAAGAAGAGGCAGAATGAGGAGCTGGAGAAGGCCAAAGATCAGGCCTTCGACCGAGCTCGCAAAGCCAAGGGGAACGAAGAAGATAACCGTTCCTATCACTCCAACTCTGTTCACCCCCAGGACAGAGGAAAAAACAAAGTCGACGAGCACTCCCACAATAGCCACACGGGGGACTCGCGACACCGAGATTCGGTTTTCAACCGGATGGATGACAGAGATAGAAGGGCTCCTCGCCGAGTACCTTTCAATGTGGATGGCCGACCACCACCGAGATCACGCTGATAAGAGAGATCAGGGCGATAGAGTCTCAGCTCTTGATAGAGTGGGTCCAGGGAAGGGTTCGCGAGCTCCTGCGAAGAGTTATCGCAGCCGCCAGTCTGAGAGACATTCCCCCAGGCGATCACGTCATGATGATCGCCCGGCCGCATCCCAAGGGAGCCGACGCGACGAGGTCGTCGTCCCCCGAGCACAAACTGCCGAGGAGGGGCAAATCGCCCAGTTCCTCGAGACCCAAAAATTAATGAAGATAGAGATGGAAACTCTGCGAGCTGAGGTGGTCGCCTCGAAGCTAGGGACCACCCCACCGATCACTCTGCCCGCACCTCCTTTGAGCGTTGCAATCCTTACCGCCCCCATTCAAAGAAAGATTCAAATGCCCTCCATGCCGGCATACGATGGTGCATCCGACCCCAGAGTACACTTGTCCAAGTACTCCAACTATATGGCCTCAATCGGGGCAACGGACGCCACCCAATGCAGAAATTTCTCCCTAACTTTGGGAGACCGGGCTCACCGATGGTACACAACGCTGAGTCCCGGATCGGTCACCTCATTCCTTGAACTGGGACAACTCTTTATGACCTACTACGGGTCCATTGCTGCTCGCCCAGCCTCAAAGCAACGTTTGGCAAACGTTCGCCAATCTGTAAATGAGTCGGGCAAGGACTTCATCGAGCGCTTCGATAGGCTGGTGATTGATGGGGAGGCCGTGAAAGATGAAACAAAGCTGATCTCAGCTGTTTCCGGTCTGAGGATAGGTACCAAGCTTTGGGAGTCTATCCACCTTACTTTCCCCAGTTCTTATGCGGACTTCCGCACGAGGGCTGGAAACTTCATTCAGATGGAGGAAATAATGGACGCCGCCAAGGCTAACGAGCAGCCGGAGGCGTCCAAGAGGGTCTGGCCCAAAAAGAATACAAACACAGGAGAGTCATCCCAGCCCAAGAAGGCGACCACTCAAGCTGGCAGTGCTCGCCCAGCCAACTTCAGGCCTTTCGAAGAGTCTCCTGAGATCATCCAGTTCAGGGAATCTCTCTCTGTGGATCCCAGGGGCATTTTCAATGCAGTTAGGGGAAAGAATATGCTCCCCCAGGCCAAGCCAATGCATACCAATGATGAAAAACTGGATGGTAGCAAATTCTGCGACTACCACAACTCCATTGGCCACCACACCAATGGGTGCCGAGACTCGGTGAGAAACCTCTTCAAGTTATACAATGAGGGCAAGCTCGCCCAGTTCATCAAGCCTCTCGGAAATGGCGACAACAGGGGGAAGAAACGTCGCGACGACGGTGACGACCTGCGCCAACATCTGAATCGTCCCAAGCTAACTCCTCCCATGCCACAACATGCTGGCAGCGACATCGATAATGTGGGCGGAGCCTGTTTGGTGATTGAAGGCCCGTTGGGGGGAACCCAATCCGGGAAAGAGCTATCTGTTCGCCGAGCTCAGAGCGAGCAGCGAGCACTGAACAATGTGCACCAGGTGTGCGTCGCTCCGACTGCCGAGAAGCCTCTTTCTCATCAAGTCCTTTTCTCGGACGACGACCTGAACGGCGTGGTGCACCCGAACAATGATGCTTTGGTCATCACAGGGAAGATCATGGGAACCAACGTCCATCGCATGATGGTCGACACTGGGGCATACACCAACATCCTTTTCAAGCATACTCTGGATGCTCTCGGTGATTATGCGAAATACATCGAGCCTTGCGATGATATAATCGTAGGTTTTGGGGATACGCGCAATCTTCCCATTGGGAAAATCAGACTATCCTTGGAGTTGGCATCGTCGAAAGAGCCAGAAATGCACCATGCTAGGCAGCTCGACTTCTTGATCATCGACATGCCATCGTCCTACAACGTTTTCCTCGGCCGACCTTTCTTCAACGAGTTCAAGGCGGCCGTTTCTACTTATTACTACTGTGTAAAATTTCCATCCCCGGCGGGAGTTATAACCGTCAAGGGCGATCAGACGCGGGCGAGGGAGTGTCTCGTCCGTTTTGCAAAGCGTCATTCAAAGGAATCTACTATGGTTGGCCAGTATATTGAGTGTCAAACACAAACAGAAAAAGTGAACTACTTGGAGGGTCTTCCTAGCAAGTACCGAAAGATTGAAATTGGGGAGTGCAGTCGTAGTTACGACGACCACCAAGTGGAGGCGAACGAGCACGCCTCCATGGAAGTGGACGACCACACCCCAATGGATATCGACGAGCAGACAGTCTCGGGCGACCAGCTCCCCGACGACCAGTTGCCAGAAAACATTCCAGATTTGGAGCCTAGGCTAGGTTTTGAGCCAGAGTTCGGAATCGAGGACCCTCGTTGGAAGGAGCCTAAAGAGCGGGCAACTTCAGCGGAGGACCTCGAAACCATTCATTTAAACGAAGCTCGTCCAGAACTCGAAGTATTCATTGGTTCGAATTTACCAGAAAATTTGCGGTCGGACATGGTCGCATTTTTGAAAGAAAACATCGGAGCATTCGCCTGGTCGCACGAGGATATGGTGGGCATTCCAACAAATCATGCCTGCCACAGATTGAATATTGATCCAGCAAGGAGATCTATCACCCAAAAACGAAGGAAATTTGGGCCTGATAAATATGCGGCTTTGGCAGTCGAAGTCAAGAAATTGATCGACAATAAATTAATCGAGAAAACTGGAACTGATCCCGAGTGGCTGGCCAATCCAGTGCTCGTCAAAAAAACGACCGGGTCGTGGAGGTTGTGTATAGACTTCACAGATCTAAACGATGCCTGTCCGAAAGATCACTTTCCGATGCCCCACATTGATCACCTAGTAGACAATACAGCGGGGCACGAGATGTTAACTTTCATGGATGCTTTCGCAGGCTACCATCAGATCGCGATGCATCCCGACGACCAGCGGCATACGGCCTTCATGACGGCCACCGAAATGTACAGCTGGAAGAGAATGCCTTTCGGTTTGAAAAACGCGGGGGCAACATACCAAAGACTGGTAAACAAGATGTTTGAGAAACACATCGGCGAGATGGTGGAGGTCTATATCGACGACATCGTTGTCAAAAGCTTGCGAAAAGAGGATCACCTACACCACCTTGCCATGACATTCGATATACTAAAGGAGTACAACATGAAGTTAAATCCGAAGAAGTGCAGCTTTGGAGTTAGCTCAGGAAAATTTCTGGGGCACTTGGTTAGCCAGCGGGGCATCGAGGCGAATCCGAGTAAAATTCAAGCAGTCATTAACATGCAAAGCCCAAGGAACGTGAAAGAAGTACAGAGGTTGACAGGGTGCCTTGCATCGCTGAACAGATTTATTGCACGAACGGGCGATCGTTGCAAACCTTTTTTCGATGCTCTGAAAAAAGGGAGGTTCGAATGGACCGATGAGTGTGAGAAAGCTTTCGAGAAATTAAAGGAATATCTATCGGATCCGAAGATCCTGTCTAAGCCAATCCCCGGCGAAATTTTATATCTATACTTGGCGGCCACTGACTGTGCGATCAGTTCAGTGCTCGTCCGAGCTGAGGGGAGCACACATCTACCTATCTACTACGTAAGTCAAACACTGAGAGATGCGGAGTTGAGATACACTCCAATGGAAAAATTGGCATACGCACTAGTCATGAGCGTCAGAAAATTAAGGCAGTACCTTTTCGACCACGAGGTGGTCGTCCTCACCACCTTTCCACTCCGACGAGCACTGCATCGTCCGGATACCACTGGAAGACTTTTGAAATGGTCGGTGGAAATAGGGCAATTTGGGCTCACCTATGCACCCAGAACGGCAATCAAGGGACAAGTGTTGGCTGAATTCATTGTAGAGTTCACTTTCCCGGAGAGAGTGGACGAGGGAATCGAGCTTCCTTGGACACTGTTCGTCGATGGTTCTTCGACGAGCACCAAAGCAGGGGCAGGAATCGTCCTCACCAGCCCAACCGGACAGACGTTTGCTTCGGCGATCGAGTTCGAGTATCGGGCGACTAACAACGAAGCAGAGTACGAGGCGCTGGTTGCAGGAATCAAGATGGCTATGGCCGTGGGCGCCAGAAAACTGAAAATTTTTTCTGACTCTCAGCTGGCTGTATATCAAATTACGGGCGACTACGAGGCTCGCGACGATCAAATGATAAAGTATCAAGAGCTAGTAAAAGGATTACTCGAGCAATTTGATCAATTCCACATCGAGCAAATCCCTAGGGAGGACAATACGCAAGCAGATGCGTTAGCTCGACTGGCCACTTCAGAGGGGGAGGCAATATTTTCAGAAGCGACCATCACTAAAATTTCTTCCTCATCGGTGAACAGAGGTCAGATTTTGCAGGTTGAAGCGACCAGCGACGAGGACTGGAGATCGCCGATCATCAAGTACATCAAGACCGGCGAGCTCCCGGGGGACAAAGTGAAAGCAACCAGATTGCAGCTCAGGTCCGCAAGGTACACTGTTGTTGGCGACCAGCTGTACAAACGGGGTTTTTCAATGCCTTTATTGAAATGCCTCGGAGAAGACGAGGCGAAGATCGTCATGTACGAAATCCATGAAGGATCATGTGGAAATCATACAGGGGGGCAAGCGCTCGCTTTAAAAATCATGAGGCAAGGCTACTTTTGGCCAACACTGAAGAAGGATGCAATTCATTACGCCCAGGCGTGCAAGAGATGTCAAGCTTTTGCACCAGCTATTCACTCACCTCCAGACGAACTCATCTCCGTCTACAGCTCTTGGCCCTTCGCGAAGTGGGGCATCGACATCATCGGACCTTTCCCGCCTAGCGTCGGGGGGGTAACTTTCGTAGTCGTAGCAGTCGATTACTTCACCAAGTGGACCGAAGCGAAGGCATTGAAGACCATCACAACGGCCCAGATGACAAGCTTCATTTGGAAAAACATAATTTGCAGGTTCGGCCTACCACGAGCAATAGTGACCGACAACGGGCGTCAATTCACAAGTCGAGATATGCTGGATTTCTGCTCAGAATGGAACATCAAGAAAAATTTTTCAACACCCTATCATCCACAATCAAATGGTCAAGTAGAGGCGATCAACAAAATCATCAAACACACCTTGAAAGCTAAGCTAGATGGATTGAAGGGCAAATGGGCGGACGAGCTGCACATGATTCTGTGGGCATATCGGACGACCACTAGGAATTCTACTGGTGAAACTCCGTTCGCGCTCGCGTTCGGAACCGAAGCTGTCATACCAGCAGAGGGGCAGGTCCCAACTTTTCGAGTAGCAAATTATGACGAGTAGTTGAATAACGATGCACAGCTCTCCGATTTGGACTTCCTAGAAGAGCGAAGGCTAACAGCGGACGAGAAGAACGTGGTGTACAAGCAAAGATCAGAGCGCTATTACAACACCAAAGTACGTGCTCGCCAATTCACTATCGGCCAGCTCGTACTTCGGAGGGCGACGGAGCAGTCCATTGGCATACTTGGCCCGACTTGGGAGGGTCCGTACCTAGGGGTGGAAATAGGCTGGGCTAGGCTAGGCTTTACATGAAAAAGCCTGGGCCTGGTTTATAAATATTGAGCCTGAGCCTGGCCTGTTATCTGTGATAGGCTTTTTTTGCAGCCTAAGCCTGGCCTTTTAAGTAAATAGGCCAGGCCTACGAGCCTTTTAGAAGCCTATTAAATATGAATCGTAGTTCAATATTCAAAGTTGCAAA
This sequence comes from Galeopsis tetrahit, assembly GCA_963675135.1. Lineage (NCBI taxonomy): Eukaryota > Viridiplantae > Streptophyta > Magnoliopsida > Lamiales > Lamiaceae > Galeopsis > Galeopsis tetrahit. Next base: position 19,180,251 of record OY776123.1, read on the forward strand.
TAAAATTTACTACCAAAATAAATGCATTACAACTATGAGTTTAAATACAAACATTATAATGATTTCAAAAGTACTAAAATAAATTTAACTTACTTTAATTTAATTTAATATAAATGTTAGTACTAAATTTTAAGAATAACTTATTATAAAATATATATAAATATAATATATAATGTTAAATAGGCCGGCCTGGTAGACTTATAAGGCCTTATTTAAAGCCTAAGCCTAGCCTACTTAACTAAATAGGCTTTTTAAAAAGCCTTAGCCCGGCTCATATTATAAATAGGCTAGGCCTAACAAGGCCCTTAATAGGCTAGGCCGTAGGCCCCTGTCGGGTAGCCCGGCCTACTTCCACCCCTATCCGTACCGAATAACGCGCACACTCTTGAACGGATCGTACGAGCTAGAAGATCTAGAGGGCAAGCCGAGCAAATACCCGTGGAACGCGGTCAAGCTGAAGAAGTATTACCAGTAAGTTTTTAATTTTTTCATATTTATATAATTTGTATCTAGTCATCATTTCAATACAAGTACAAGTTTTAAATTTCCATCAAGTGTTAGATAAGTTTGAATTTTTAGACAAGGCTTTGCGTAGCCATCTAGGAAACAAAGACGAGCACTCTTTTTTAACGATGCTCGCAAGGTAGTGGCAACGACGATCACTACCTACCAAACTAAAAAGAGTTCAACCGACGATTGGTTAACTCTAAAAGACGAGCACTCTTTCTTAAAGATGCTCGCAAAGCTAAAAGACGAGCACTCTTTTTTAACGATGCTCGCAAGGTAGTGGCGACGACGATCACTACCTACCAAACTAAAAAGAGTTCAACCGACGATTGGTTAACTCAAAGACGAGCACTCTTTCTTAAAGATGCTCGCAAAGCTAAAAGACGAGCACTCTTTCTTAAAGATGCTCGCAAAGATAAAAGACGAGCACTAAGTCTTAAAGGTGCTCGCAAAGACAAAAGACGAAGCACTCTTCCGCAAAGATGCTCGCAATAAAAGGAGTTTTCAAAAAGACTTAAGTACTTATAAAGAAAAAATGCTTGCAAAAAATTAATCAGAAAGCAGTAACGAGAACGATCACTCAATATTTAACAAAATAAACGAACACATCATAAGCAAAAAGTTTCATTCATTGAAAAGCCTTAAGAGGCTGAAATTACAAAAAGGCCTTAATGGCCGAGCAGTCCTAAAAACAGAAATAAAATAAACTAAGCTACTGGAGCATTCTCCTCGGCTTCTTCTTCATTTACAACCTCCTCGGCAGGAGCATCCTGTTCGCCTTGTTGAGGTGGGGAGTCTTGTGGAGGGTTCGAGAAGAGGACCGGAACACCCAACAGTCGAGGGAACAGGAGTCCCAACTCCATCAAAGGAAGCAGAGGGAGTTCTGTTTCCGGCTGAGGATTCTCCTTCATAAGGAGGTCGTCCAAAAACCCGCCGAGTGGAGTCACATCCACTCCTGGATGAACTTCCAACAATCGATGAATGAGCCCGTGGGCAGTAAGCGCCACCGATAACATGGCCACGCCCCCAGCGAGCTCATTGGTTTCATCTCGCTCCTCCGTCAGGTCGACCAGCTGTTGCCGAAGAGTGGCCAACTCTTCCTCGTCAGTTGCGGATTTATTTTGAAGAGTTCTTACCTCATCCTCGGCAGTCTTGAGGCGAGCACGGAGACGTTCGATCTCTTGGAGATCTTCCTGATCCTTCTTTCGAATCGTCTCAAGTTGGGCCTCAGAATCGGCCAACTTTGCCTCGACATCGGCCAACTTGGTCTCGAGGTCGACCGCTTTCCTCTCGACAGCAGCTTTAGCCTTGGCCATTTGGGCGAGTTTCGCACTCTTGTCCTCGCTGACTTTGCGGCTTTCGGCGATCTAGAAGGCGAGCTTCTCCATCGTATAAGACGCCCGGCTCAAGTCTACGGCGACCAATCTCGCATTCTCCAGCGAGCTATGATTGTCCACCTCGTCGACCAGTGTGGTCGTCAGCGATCGAGGCAGATTCTTCACAGCCCTTAGCGCGATCGGATTCAGGGGCTCTCTGTCGACCGGATCCCGCGACCGGTAGAAACCGAGGAGGTTCGGGTTGAAGGGTTCGACGATCTGGCAGTCGGCAACTCTATAGGAGAAGAAGAAAATAATTTAGGAAAAGGTACTTGAAAATATTATAGAAACCTCATGGATAAATAAACTTACTTGGCAACCCTTGCGGCATCCCAGCCGAGAAGGGTGTTGTCTCCCTGAGCCCTCTCCCCGGCCGACGAGCTTGCGGCGATCTCTCGCGACCGAGTATTACGGGGAGGAGGGGATACGACTTGTGTGGGGGGAGGCGAGGGAGATCTCCTCGGCGAGATCCTCTGCTCGGTAGCAGTGGGGCGAGAAGAGCCCCCTCGGGTTGTTTTGGCGATTTTCTTGGGTAGAGCCCCCGAGGTCTCCGCTCCTTTCCGTTTCTTGCCGGAGCCGTCAACTACCTTGCGCTCGCGCAGCATTCTCGCTTGTTGCATCATCCTGCTCGACAGTATGCGATCAACTTCGATGGATGGGGGAAGGTAAGTGACAACTCTCTCCGGGACCACTACTAAGAAAGAAGACGAGAAGCATGTTAATATTTTCGAGGAGCAATTTCACAAAACTTAGCAAATCCACAAGAAACTTAGAAACATGTTGATACCTGGAGGGAACTCTCGAGTGAAGTGGTGAGGAGGTACTCGGAGACCTGCTCGCTCACGCATACACTCCCTGTTCAAGAAGCGACAGGACCTCTCCAGATAGCGACGGTTGAGTACGCAGCAGATATGGTATTGGAAGAGGGGCGTGAGACGGTGCTCGGCGGTCTTCTTGCGAGCAGTTTCACCTACAAAAACGAGGAGTTAGTCAGTATAGAAAGAGCGAGCAGAAATAAAAATAACTTACCACGAATCCTTTGATACTCAGTATCAAGGGGAATGCGATCAGAGGAGCCATCCGGCTTTAATGGACTTTTCCAGTCCCCGGCTACCCACCACCAGTTGGTCTTCCAATCCCTAATCTTGTTGGGAACCCCCTCAACCAATTTGAAATTATCTCGGCCCCTCACATAGTAGTATCCATGGCCCACGTTCTCTCCGGCCTCGGCAACCTGAAGGAGATAATTGATCTCTTTTGGGCTTAACCATGTGTTCCGACACCCATTCTCGACCGCCACCAGGCCGAACAATGTAAGAATGCCGATCAGGTTCGACCATCCGTTCGGCAAAATTTGAGAAGGGGCGACTTTTAAGAAATGTAAAAAATAGGGGATACTGGGGTGCAGGGGGAACCTAAGCCCTGCCTCCATCATGCCGATGTTGACGGCGACCATCCCTTCTGGCGGCTGGTCGGCCCTCTCATCCGGGCGAGGAACAAAGAAACGAACATCGGCCGGCAGCTGGTACTTCTTTCTGGAATTTTCTAGCTGGGCCGAGGAGACAGTGCTCGCATACTTACAGGCTTCATATCTTGATTCGAAAGCTTCTCGGCTCAGGCGAGGAACCTCTCGAGGAGGGTATTCGCAGAAATATTTGTAATAGGCCTCCCTCGAGACCTTGTCGCCATCCAACCTCTCCCTACCACTCAAAATGTCCTTTATGCTCTCAGCATATTGAACAACTTCTTCGAAGTCCACGCGGAGACTCCTCGTCAAGGTCTCCTCGACCTGGGCAGTTTCTAACTGTTCGCCCACCTCTCGATTCAAATCTGGATCGCGCAGATCTGAATCAGTCTCCTCGGCATCATTGCCGGCATCGTCCCTGTCAGATTCTTCGAGCTCGTCGACATCGACGACCACTGCTTTTCCTAGGTTTCGGACTCCAACATTGATGGGTTCAGGGGAGTGGATCCTAGAGTCCGAGGAGGATGCCCTCTCCATTAGAGCCAAGGTCAAACGGTCCCCGCCGCCGGAATTTTCAGAACCATCCACCAACGGCGGCGGACCACCGTCGGAACCACCACTGGAGCCACCACCAACCTCCATTTTTTTCTTAGAAATGGGGGAAGAAGAAGTTTTAAAAGAAGAAAATGAGAGTTAAATACCTTCGTATCGATCAAAAACCACCACAAGACTCGCCGGAAAAGCTTGAGAGAGAAGCTTGGAAGGAAGCTTGAGGAATTTCGAAAATGGCAAGTGAAAAGTGTTTCAAAGAAGGTGAAAGTCATATTTATAGGCAAAGTCGACTAGGGACCTATGTGCAAAAAACGGGGTCAAATTCATAATTTTCCCAAAAATTTGGGCTCATTTCCGAATTCGAGTTCGGCGAGTGGACCCCACGCGCGACCTTTGAGGTCGGCACGCGCCCCACGCGCCAAATTCAAATTCTATGCGCCGCCCACGCGTCTGACACAGGTCAGATCCGTCATTATGAAAAGTTGCTTCGATAATCGTGCTCGGCGCTGGAGACGAGGCGACCGCCTCCATCACACGTCATCAAGATCTCAAAATTGATTGTGTTGTCGAGGATAATTCTTACCATCCAGGGAGACGACCATACTGCTCGCCTTACCATTCTACGAATACGAAGAAAGGCGACCAGGGGGCAAATGTTATACCTAGTCAAAAAAGTCAATATTTGACAAATCAATCCTAGTCACCAGCTTACGTGGCGAGGACCAGTCAACAAAGTCGTGCGACGACTAGTCAACAAGACCAAGAAAATGTAATAGATGTATTTAATATATTAAAGTGCTCGCCCAAATATGTGGGCGAGCACATGTTTTAGTTAGCTGCTCGCCTAAATGTGTGGCGAGCACATATCTATCTTAGCTAGAATAGTCTAAGTATTGAAGCCTTGGGAGACAGCATGGAGCGTGGCGACCACCCTCCTCGAAATGGTCCTCCGGCGACCACCGTAGCTCAGCTCCTCGGCATTCTGGCGAGGACGAGCACCAAAGGCGGTTTAGCATTAAATGCGCCATCAAATCACCTTTTCGGGCAGAAGACAGGTCCAATGAGGGCGTGCCACGTGTAAAGGGCGGGCAGCCCCTAGAAACCACTATATAATGCCTAAAAGAGGCTCATTTGTACAAAAAAAGTTACCCATTCCTACAAATCACTCCCTACCCAAAGCAATAAACACTCCCAAGCTTCTAAAGCTTTAGCTTCTCCAAGAAGCTACATCTTTGTTCTTGATCCTTCTTGCTTCGTTCTTCAATAGATCATCAAGATCATCATATTAATCTTCTCTAAACACGTAATAAACCCCCGATAATCATATATGTTTGTCTCGTGCTAATAAACAGTCCACATCCGAGTCAACCCGACGAAAGCACGTACAACAACTATATATCATTTTTATTGATTGTTTGATCATAACTTAGATTAAGGGTAGATTATGCTTTAAGATTTGTTAAGTTTAAATATCATCCTAATCATAGATAATCAATCTTTGCTATCAAACATGCCCCTAATATATATACACACAATCTTCAATCTATATATATGTATAGTAATAAAATTAATTAGTAATCTTCGATTTATATTTGACTCATAGATTACCCCTTTCACACATACTAACACACACTTGGAGGTTGTAGAATTGTAATATGGAATCCATTGAAGGAAAGCTTGAAAGCTTTGAGTTTACAAAATGAAGAAGAAGAATGATCTGTTGTGTTACAGCCGAAAGAAACAATAGTATACATATACTAATCACCTCTAATCTAACCAACTAACTGCTATTAACAAACTAACCAACTAATACTAATATCACACCTATTTAATGGGTGTATTTCCAGATGTGGGAAGTGTATCTACTAAGCCTTTATACCCCCTCAAAATGGGAGTGTATATCCAACATGCCCATTTTGGATTTGTGCACCATGAATGGAGTTGGTGGAAGAGGCTTTGTTAGGATATCTGCAAGATTATCTTCAGTAGGGATATGGATGAGAGTAAGAAGCCCTTCTTGAATCTTTTCTCTAGTGAAATGGTTGTCCAAAGCTATGTGTTTGGTTCTTTGGTGGAGACATGGATTGTGAGCAATGGAGAATGTACTCTTACTATCTGTGTACATGTTGGAAGGAGTAGAATGCTGAATCTTCAAATCTGCAAGGATGTAGTGTATCCATTGAAGCTCACAAGTAGTGGAGGCTAAGGCTCTATACTCAGCCTCAGCAGAGGATCTGCTAACAGTGGTCTGTTTCTTTGATTTCCAAGAGATCGGGGAGTGCCCAAGATATATGCTATACCCTGTAATGCTTCTTCTTGTGTGTACACATCTAGCCCAATCAGAATCTGAAAAGGCAAGAAGTTTAAAGGTGTTAGCAACAGGGTAAAAAAGGCCAGTTCCAGGGTTTCTCTTTAGATATCTTAGAACCCTATGAACTGCCATTAAGTGGGAATCAGTGGGACTTTGCATGAATTGACTCAAGGTCTGAACAGCATAGGAGATATCAGGCCTTGTAACAGTTAAGTATAAAAGCTTTCCCACTAATTTCCTGTATTGGTCAGGCTATGCAAGAAGAGGAGAGTTGGAATCAAAGGTAATTTTGGAATCCATTGGGGTGGAGCAAGGTTTGCTTCCCAAGTATCCAGAATCATGAAGTAAATCAAGAGTATACTTTCTTTGAAAAAGAGTTAGGCCTTTACTATTTCTGCCGATCTCAATGCCCAAGATATACTTTAAAGGACCAAGATCCTTAATAGTGAACCTGCTGTGTAAGTGTGCCTTGATGGACTGAATTATTAGAAGATTAGTCCCAGATATAATGAGGTCATCAACATAACAAAGTATAGAAGTGAAATCAGTACCATTGAGTCTTGTAAATAAAGAGGTGTCAGCTTTGGACTGTATAAAACCAAGAGATAGCAAAGAAGTGGTTAACTTAGAAAACCACTGTTTTGAAGCTTGTTTTAATCCATAGAGACTTTTGTGTAATCTACAGACTTTGTTATTAGGAGAAGGAGTGAGACCAGGGGGAACCATATAAATCTCCTCATCAAGATCACCATGTAAGAATGCATTATTAACATCTAGTTGATGAATATGCCAATTTTTAGAAATAGCCACAGCCAATAGAATTCTTACAGAAGTGATTTTAGCAACAGGGGAGAAGGTGTCAAAGTAGTCTATGCCTTCTTGTTGTGTATACCCTTTGGCAACTAACCTAGCTTTGTACCTCTCTATACTGCCATCAGATTTATACTTAATCTTGTAAATCCATCTACAACCTATACAATGTTTCTCTTTAGGAAGATTAACAAGAGACTATGTGTTATTCTTATTTAGAGCATCTAATTCCTGATTCATAGCAGAAACCCAATTCATATCCAAAGCAGCTTGCTTATAAGTTTTGGGTTCTTGAATTTGGGATATAGAGGCAATAAACTTTTTATAAGAAGGTGTAAGCCTATTAGTAGACAAAAAATTTTGTATAGGATATTATTTTCCAGTAGATGAAGAAAGTTGTTTAGCATGATCAAGAGAGGCAGGTAAAGAAGTCTCATAAACTTGTAAGTAGGCAGGTTGAGATTTAGTCCTTGAAGGTCTTGAGGGTGGTTGAACCTCAGGGACAACAGGAGCAGAAGTATTAGGATCTTGAATATCAAGCACAGTAGTATCATCAAGCACAGTAGTATCATCAAGCATATGAACAATATCTTGTAAATGGACAGAGTGATCATCAATATCATCAAAAATATTATCAAAATTGTTGGCCCAAGAAGGAAGTTTAGAGTTGTGAAGAATAGTAGGGACAGGTTCAGAGAAGGGAAAAGTGTCCTCATAAAACCTCACATTTCTGGAAATAAAAATCTTATCAGTGGTGATGTCCAAAAGTCTATACCCTTTGGTACCAAGGGGATAGCCAAGAAAAACACATTTTGTGGCTCTAGGATCAAACTTGTGTCTTTTAGAAGTTAAAGTGTTGGCAAAACATAAACATCCAAAAGTTTTAAGGAAAGAGTACTCAGGTTTCTTGTTGTACAACATCTCAAAGGGAGATTTTTGTTGAAGAGTGTGAGAAGGAATCCTATTGATAATATATGCAGCAGTTTTTATGGATTCACTCCAGTATTTCAATGGCATAGAAGATTGAAACATAAGAGCTCTAGCAACTTGAAGTAAGTGTTGATGTTTCCTCTCAACAATCCCATTTTCTTGGGGTGTTTCAACACAAGATGTTTGATGGAGAATACCATACTTATGATAAAAATCAAAGAGGAGAAATTCAGTGCCATTGTCACTTCTAATAGTTTTGATCTTAGTGTCAAATTGAGTTTGAACCATATTATGAAAATTTTCTAAGGAATATTGAACATCACTTTTAGCTCTTAAGAGGTAGATCCATGTGCATCTGCTAAAATCATCAACAATAGTGAGGAAAAACCTATGACTAGTAGCAGAAATCAAGGAGAAAGGACCCCAAACATCACAATGAATTAAATGAAAAGGGAGAACAGAGGTGGATGTGCTTAATGGGAAAGGTTTCCTCTTCTGTTTTGCTAAAAGGACAAATCAAACACTTATATTGAGATTCAGAAGCATTAATATTCAGTTCAGGAATGTGCAACATACATCTTCTAGGTATATGACCTAGTCTTTTATGCCAAAGATCAAAATTACAAGAATTTGAAACTATGCTATTAGCATCAACAAAATGTGCAATAGTAGAGTTAATAGAGGGATGGGCAGTTTGTAAAAGATAAAGGCCTCTAACTTGATCAGCAGTACCAATCACCATCTTGGATGTATTGTCCTGTAAAACACAATGTGAGGACAAGAAGCTAACAATACAATTAGAGTATCTAGTTAGATGACTAATGGATAAAAGATTAAATGTGAAATCAGGCACATATAAAACATTGTACAGAGTTAGGCTTTCATTTATCACAATGTTTCCCATGTGAGTGGCTGTAGAAATGGCATTATTGGGTAAAGAAATCTTGACATTAGCTTCAGAAGGTGGGGTGGAAAATAAGGATACATCATAAATCATATGATCAGTGTCCCCAGTATCTAATATCCAAGTGGCAAGTTTGACAGTATTGTGACATGGGTTAGAAGACATACCTGAATCTTTGGATGTAGAAGGATCCTCAATCTGCACAGTGGAAGCACCTGCCACAGAGTGAGCAATGCTCTTCCCCTCACCAGAAATCTGTGACTTAGAGAAACTAATAAACTTGTTAAAAAGTTCTTGGTCAATCAAAGGATTAGACTCCTTGGAAGGTTCATTTTGGATGGGTTGTTTGGAGGATGTAGAGGCAGTTTTATTGGGAAATTTGGTGGTGTGACCTCTAGGACCTTTCCAATCAGGGGGAAAGCCTATGATATGAAAACACCTGTCTATGGTGTGACCCAAGCCATCACAGTGACTACTAAGAGGTTTTCTTGTATCCTTATAGAATTTAGAATTCTTTGCAATCATAGCAATAGAATCTGGCTGAATAGGATCAGAGGTAGTGTTTAAGGCTCTTTGGGATTCCTCTTGAAGCAACAAACCATAAATCTTGGATAGAGGAGGGAAGGGAGATTGCAACAAAAATTGGCTTCTAATGGAACTATAGGAGTCATTAAGGCCTACCAAGAATTTCATAACAGCGTCTTGTTCTTGTGTTTTAGACATCAATTTAGGCAAATCACAAGGGCACCCATCCATTGCTCCACAAGAACATTTAAGAACAGGCCTAAAACTCAAGTATTCATCCCAAAGAAATTTAAACTGATTATAATAGCTAACTAGGGATTGAGATCCTTGAGCAATAGAACTTAGGGATTTCTCTAAATGATATACCCTAGTTCCATCAGATAAAGCATAGCGAATTTGCAGTTCATCCCAAACATCTTTTGCAACAGAAAAATACTCTAGGGTTCGTTTAATATCTGGGATGATAGAGTTTAAAATCCACATTAATACCAGATCGTTTGCTCTTACCCAGGCAGCATAAGTGTCTGAATCGTCTTCCTCAGATGGGATTTTGAGTGTGCCGTCGATCAGGCGAGCTTTGTTCTTGACGCTAAGACCCCTTTTGATCGCGTGGCTCCAAGAAACATAGTTGGTGCCGTCGAGGGGTTCAAGGACGATTGCCACCGCTGGGTTGTCGTTTTGGTGTAACGCTAGAGGGGAGAAAGGATTCTTCGCCGGATCGAGGGAGTTGGGGTCGGTGACAACCGGCGCCATAAGAAAGCAGAGCAAAAACAATCGGGAAGAAAGAAAGTTCTGTAGGTAATAAGCCTAAGAACGGAGGGGATTTGTGCGGATTAGGATCGAATCTGCTTTGAAACTGATACCATGTAGAATTGTAAAATGGAATCCATTGAAGTAAAGCTTGAAAGCTTTGAGTTTACAAAATGAAGAAGAAGAATGATCTGTTGTGTTACAGCCGAAAGAAGCAATAGTATACATATACTAATCACCTCTAATCTAACCAACTAACTGCGATTAACAAACTAACCAACTAATACTAATATCACACCTATTTAATGGGTGTATTTCCAGATGTGGGAAGTGTATCTACTAAGCCTTTATAGAGGTAATCACCACCATCTTCTTCAATTCTTCACCGATTGGAGCAAGAATTTGATCATTTGCTTTGGAATTCTAGGCCCCATCATCCCATAGACTAAGCTTTCTAGTTCATTTACTTTTTATTTGCTTTTATCATTGATTTTTTTAGTAGTTTGATTATGTTGGTAATTGGCTAGAACACTTTTGGTTCTAGGGCTATATTTATACTTTGAATGATGTTTATGAATTAATTTCTTCTTTATTGGGTGGTTGTGTTGTTGTCTATTTCTATTTGAATGCTTAATTTCCATTGCAAGACTAGTTGTCAATGGCCATGATAATATGTTTATTTATTATTAATTGAAATTGGATTGAGAAATCTTTTTCATTAATCGTACTTTTAGCATTCCACCCAATTTATTGTGAGCTCGAGAGATGATCAACTATTGGGAGGGTATTAGATGATCTTATAAGTCTTTTTGAGATTTATTATGCATGTTAGGTAGAGATACTAGTTTGGATAATATTTCTGTTGGATTAATTGGATCGAAAAAACTTTTAATTCATTATTTAGTGATCAACCCTATAGTAATAAACACAACACCACTTAAATATGCTTTTAATCATAATTTGACCTTTTAGTGTGACATATGCCTTGGAACCTACTTTAATCCACTTTTCTTGTAGTTTTGTGATTTGCATGAGCATACTTGATCGATTTTACTTATTACTCGTTTATTGTTTACTAGTGATAATTTGGTAGGCAATTAGGGGTAATCAAACACTTAACTTTCGATCACGTCTATTTAGAACTTAGTCAACAAACTCCACTTTTACTCTCTCTCCCTTTGGGATCGACCTCGTACTTACTTCGCTACAATATATACCTTACGTGAACGGTATGAAAAAGGTGCAGGTGCGTGATATGTAAAGTGGAGTATGAAGTAGGGGAAAATCTGGTAGCTCTCTTGTGTGATCATCTTTACCATAGAGATTGTATAGCCAAGTGCTACAAATTAACAAGGTATATAATTAATTTAAGGATTAATTCTTTTGTAAACTATATATTGATGCAGCAGCGAGAGCGTATAAAAGATGAAGATATATGTAGAACACACTAGTTTGTTGATCTAAAAATACCTGAAAAAATGACAATAACTCGTATACGTTGATTCAAGTAGAATACCGTAAAAGAGGTAATGAGATAAACTCTCATATTTTATTAATCAATTCAACTCCCTAATAACAATTTAGGACTTATCTATTTATAATATGAAATATACTTGGAGAATAAGAAACATATAAATACTAAATATAATAAAATTAAAACAAATCTCCTAAATATAAGCATACATATATAATCAAATATTAATATTGATTCTCATTAATATATCCATCATTCTCCCCTTCTTAAAGACGATTCGCCCTCGAATTGTGTTGGTTTTCATCATAAAGGTACAGAGACGAGCTGAAATATCTTTGTATTCTTTTGGCCACAATATAATAACTTGATATTTTATCGCCAAAGCAGTGTACGTAATTTCTATCATTATTGGCAAAAACCACAAAATAATTATCCTCAACCTCCATCGTTAAGTCAGGGATATTGGGATGATCACCCTTAACTACAAAAACACTTTCCTTCTCCTTTTCCTCTTCAAAAATTGGGGGGCCACTATAACCATTGTCAACATCATCAACCAAAATATCAAGAAACTTATTGAAAATTGATGGTACATTATAACCACAATCTTCATCAAAATATTCATCGAAAATTGGTGGTCCATCATAACCAAGTCTTTATCGAAAATTGGTGGTCCATCATAGTACGTATCGTAAACTTCTTGAAATCTCAGAACCATCATCGAGAATCGTACCTAGCCTCTGATTACCAATTGATGCAGCGCTTATCATCCGCAAATCGATGGCCAAACGAAAGTGGTCAATCGATCGTTAGGAAACCTTCTCCGCTGCCTTGTGGGTGACAATATCAAAGTTTGGGACTCGAAGCTTCCACATGCCGAATTTGCTCATAAAATCGCTCTTAACCGCAGTACAGGATTCTCCCATTTCCAGACCGTCTATGGCTACATTCCTCGCACTCCTATTGATTTGATTGCATTGCCTTCGACGTGATGTCCAGTTTACGGAAGGCGATTTCGTATGGGCCGTTTTGACTAAGGATCGATTTCCCCCTTGGGAATATAATAAATTGGCTTCCTAAAAGATTGGACCCCTGTGAGATACTTCAAAAGATAAATCCAAATGCTTATCGCCTTCGCTTGCCTCCCCATATTCGCACGAGTGATGTCTTCAACGTTAAACTTTTAGTCCCGTTTTATGGTGATCATTCCGATGAAGATGCAACTGACAACGATTAAAGGGCGAATCGTTTTGAAGAGGAGGATAATGATGAAGATGCAACTACTAGTTAGTGTTTTCTATGTTTACATTCATATTTGTTGAGTTCTTTTATTTTGTTTAGCAACTGTTTTAATTACTTGTTAGCGTTTTTAGTAGTTTTTAATTTTGTTAGTTGCGCGACTGTAAATGCACATTCTCCAATCACCCGCTTTCTTGGGGATAAGTAGGGATGGAACCACACAAGGACTTAGGCTCTCACAAATGTGACCCTTTTTTAGTAAGGCTTCCACCTGTCGCTGTAATTATTCGTGTTCGGAAGGACTCGTACGGTAGTGGAGCGGTTTGAAAGAGGGGCACCCGGAATTAAGTCGATGTGGTGTTGGACATATTTCGTAGGGGGCAGGCCAGTAGGTAAATCGGTTGGGAAAATATCGTCGAATTCTTGAATCTAAGGGGCCAACAGTGGGGGGTAATGGTGAATCATGACAAATATCATGTGGTAACAGCAGGAGGGTTGATTCGGGTGGAATTTACACGTTTTAGAGGCACATGTGAAGCGTATTATGATGTGGATTTCATTGATTTATGCATTGATTATGATTGTTTGAGCCAAAATGAGAGAAAGGTTGTGTTTTGTCGATTTAATAGGAAATACGATGGAATTTGGAGCAAAACACCAACCATACTTTACTGGATCAGGAATAGGAGTGCACGGTTGGATTTTTCTAGAAAAACGGAGTGGATTAGCCAAAAGAATCGAGTCAATCCGACACCCGAGGCGAAAGATATGCACGAAACGAGAAAGGGTCGAAGTCGACCGAGCGAGCACGCCCGAGACGAGTGCTCGAGCAAGTGCACCTCGAGATCGAGACATTTGAGCCAAGAGAGGGCACGGCCGAGCACCCCTCTCGGCCGAGCTGCTGCAAATCCAAAAATCAAGGGGCACGGCCGAGCACCCCTCTCGACGAAGCCATGATCGAGACCGAGAGATTTGGCCGACCAATGCCTCGGCCGAGACAAGGCCACGGCCGAGCACGCCCATTCCCTTGCTCCACATGCCACGGCCGAGAAGCTAGCTCAGTCGAGCACGCCCATTCCCCTGTTCCACGCAGCACGGCCGAGCTTCCAGCTCGGCCGAGCACCTGTCCAACCATGTATCCATGTTGCACGGCCGTGCTCCGTGCACGGCCGTGCTATCCCCATTCTCGGTGCCATCTCCATATTTTGGCCATTTTTTAAGGACCAACTTGAAATTTTGCCATCCAAACCCTACCCAAACACTATATAAACCCTCTTTCTTGAAATCCAAGACATTCTCCCCCACTTCCTCAATTCCCACACATAGTAGCACATACTTGGAGGTGTTTTGGCCATATCTTCTTCATTTCTTCATCAAATCAAGCAAGAGAGGATGCAATAGCTTGAAAATTCCATTCCACATCACATTCTAGACTAAGCTTTCTATTTCTTTTCCTTTTTATTTAGTTATTTCATTTGGAATTTGTAATTGGATCATGTTAGTTGTTGAATAAACATTTTGTGGTTCTAAGGCTTTGTAAATATTTGGATTGAAGTTTATGAACTAATTTCTTGCTTTAATTGGTGTTTGTCTCTTATTTGTATGCTTAATTCTCCTTTGAAAGCATGTTGTTATTGGCGATGATGATTTGCTTAATTCATTGTTAATTGGGGTAAGATCGAGAGATTTATTCCATTAATCGTATGCAAGCATGCAACCCGGTATTATTATGATCTTGAGAGAGGATTAGTTATCGGAGAGGGAATTGAATGATCTTTGGGGCTATTTTAGGTGGTGTGATGTTTGCAAGGTAGATATACAAACTTATGTCGCATGCTCCTTTGGATTAGTTAGATCGAGAGATTGATTAATTCTTCTTTTGTGATCAACCCTATATGAAGACAACCTTAATGGCCATTTGAACGAGTACAATTCATAAACGGATATCTAAGTGTTGCAAATGCCTTGGAAGCCACCCTCTCATATTTGAGTTCTCATTCGTTTTATTTTCGCTTTCTTGATTTGCATGTTAATTGATCGATTCTACATTACTCTTTATTGCTTATTTGTGACAATTTGGTAGGCAGTCTTAGGGTAATTCACCACATTCACCTTAATCGATCACGTCTAAATAGAATTCCGTTAACAAAATACACTTTTACTCTATACCTTCTCGTGGGATCGACCTCGTACTTACTTCGCTACGATAGACACCGTATACTTGCGGTCGTTTATTCTAGTGTTGTAGAATACATGAATCAAGGTTATGGCGCCGTTGCCGGGGAGGTTTTATAGCTCTAGAGTGTAGGTTAATAGAATTTTAGTTTAGACATTTTACTTGCTTTCTTTATTTGCAAAAATCCAAAATTATTTGTGTGTTTTACTTTGATTCCACTTGCAATTCTCACTTTCTCTTGAACTCTTGTCTAGACATGGCCTATGATCACCCGAGCTAGGAGAGATCAACAAGTTTTTCTACCTCGAGACCCGGAAATCGAAGCTCGTTGTCGAATACAAAACGTCGAAAGGAGAAGGATTGAGTTGGAAGCCATGAATAGAAGAGAGAATCCAATTGTGGAAGAAGTTGAGGAAGAAATTGAGAATCAAGGGCCTAATGTAGAGGAAGAAGAGAGGGTACCAAGAGTGAATGAGGAACATGGACCTCAAAGAGTTTTGAGGGATCACTTTCGTCCCATTCCAAGGCCGTACGGAGGAGCGGGTAGGGAACCCGTAGACGCTCATAACTTTGAGCTCAAACCGGCATTGATCATGATGGTCCAAAACAACCAATTCGGAGGGTTGTCGAAGGAGGATCCTAACCTCCATTTATCTCAATTTCTAGAGATAAGTGGGACGGTGAAGATAAACCGAGTCCCTCAAGACTACATTCGTCTCCAATTGTTCTCATTCTCCCTTCGTGATCGTGCAAAACAATGGTACATGTCTCTTGATCTAAGGACGATTGAAAATTGGGCCGACCTTGTTGATTCATTCCTAATGAAGTACTTCCCTCCAAGCAAGACCATCAAGATACGAGGGGAGATTTCTTCATTTATGCAAGACGATGATGAATCATTGCCCGAGGCATGAGAGCGTTTCAAAGACCTCATTAGAAGTTGCCCTCAACATGGTTTTTCAAGAGACCAATTAATATGCTACTTCTACAACGGGATGGACCACCGTACGAGAGGGATGGTAGATGCTTCGGCCGGTGGAGGGTCTTTGTTGGGAAAGACAACGGATGAGGGTTATGTGCTCTTGGAGGAGATGGCTAAGAATGGCAACCAATGGCCATCCGAGAGAAGACAAAACCGAAAGATTGCCTCAACCCAAGATTTGGATGAGAATGCTAAACTATCCAACAAGGTGGATAAATTGATATCTCTTATGACGGCTAAAGCTTTAGTGGGGCCACGTGACGAGCAATATGAAGAAGCCCACTACATGAACAATCAAAGAGATAGGCAATTTAGAGAGAGGGGTTGGAACGATAGGCAAGCCCGTGAGAGTCCCTCCAATCCAAACCAATATCATCCGAATTTGAGACAACATGAGAACTTTTCCTTTGCCAACCCAAAGAATGCCATTCAACCACCACCAAACTTCAATGTGAGGGATGAGATGATCATTGACCCCTCACCAAAGCCATCCTTGGAAGAGATGTTTGGTGCATTCACGGGAGAAACTAAAAATTTCATGAGAGAGACTAAGAATAATGTGGCAAAGATATGGCAAAAACTTGATGAGCATGGTGAAATGATCAAGGATGTGACTACCCATATGAAAGCTATGGAGAAGCAAATGGGCCAACTTGCCAACGTCATTGGAAAGCAACACGTTCCGGGGCAATTCCCCTCTAACACGGAGCTCAATCCCAAGGAGCAATGCAAAGCCATAAAGTTAAGAAGTGGGACAAGCTACGAAGGGCCCAAGATGCCATTAGAGGAGGAAGTGGTAATGGCACCCGAGTGTGTTGACAAAGGAGATGGTCAAGTGAAAGAGAAGCAAGAAGAGAAAGAAGGGGAGAAGAAGAGTGGGGAGGCAATCCCTCCACAAAACAAAGGCAAGAATGTAGTACCTCTTCCATACCCTCAACGACTCAAGAAGACGAGTTTGGATGCAAAGTTCGTCAAATTCTTGGAGATGTTCAAAAAGATACACATCAACATCCCATTTGCGGAGGCCCTAGAGCAAATGCCTCACTATGCCAAGTTTTTTAAGGAGATTATGTCCAACAAGAGAAAGATGGTAGAATTTGAAACCGTGAACCTCACCGAAGAGTGTAGTGCCATCATCCAAGCTAAGCTGCCTCCAAAGCTTAGGGATCTCGGTTCATTTACATTGCCTTGTGTGATTGGCAAGGAGGGAACCTATCGTGCTTTGTGTGATCTTGGAGCAAGCATAAACCTCATGCCACTATCACTCTTCAAATCACTTGGCTTGGGAGAATTGACACCTACTACCATGAATCTTCAATTGGCGGATCGCTCCATAGTATATCCCTTAGGCACGGTTGATGATGTGCTTGTCAAAGTTGGGAAATTCATATTCCCGGTTGATTTTGTGGTACTTGATATGGAGGAAGATAATGCAATCCCCTTGATCTTGGGAAGACAGTTCCTAGCAACGGGTGGAGCCATCATCAATGTACGAAATGGAGAGCTCGAACTAAATGTTGGCGATGAGAAAGTCTCATTCAACATCTACAAAGCCATTAGATTTCGTGACAATGAAGATGAGGATGAAGAGTATGTGTATTCCAAGGGAGATCATTATTCAATGCCCATGGAAGAGAAGGTGGAAGAAGAGCCCAAGATCAATATTGTGAAAGAGAACCCCCAAGGTGGAAGACAAAGATTTGAAGATAGACAAGAAGGCCGAGTTTGGGGGAGTTTTCTTTAAAAACTCCCCCAAATCAAGAAAAGTTACTTGTGCAAGCTTGGGGTTGAATTAGGCATCAACTTCCTATGACATGATTGAAGAGCCGGATGGGCTAGTGAGTGGGTGTTTCCATGGATTTAAGAAATTTGGTTGGGCAAAGAAGGTCAAGAACAAGGATGACAAGGGGGTGACTTGATATTCCCCTCAAGGAAGAACCGTCCGGCATAGGACGTTAAAAATAGCGCTTCTTGGGAGGCAACCCAAGGTTTTATTGCTTTCTTATTTTTATTGCTTTGATGATTTTGATAGCTTAGTTTATTTTGTAGGTATGGATGAAGAGCACTAAGGACATAGTATTTTGGAGAATGA
Source organism: Galeopsis tetrahit (assembly GCA_963675135.1). NCBI lineage: Eukaryota > Viridiplantae > Streptophyta > Magnoliopsida > Lamiales > Lamiaceae > Galeopsis > Galeopsis tetrahit. The sequence goes on from OY776123.1 coordinate 19,198,344, forward strand.
AGAAGGAAGCAAAACCAACTTTGGAGAGGGGAAGCAAGTGTTGCAATGGTGATCTTTGAAGAAGCATTGGATGTGCAAGGAGGGAGGTAACAACTTGTAGCCCCAAACTTAGAATTTATACATAGTAAAATTCTAAGTTTGGGGGAGTTATTTCTCTTTTATTTTTCTACTAGTTGTTACCTTTGCACCGGTTCGTCATTCTACTTGTGTCACATTTTACACCGGCGCACACGTGGCTTTCACATGCGTATATTGTTTAAGTTGGTTTTGATCATATGTTGGGTAGTGGATCTTTGGTGAAATGTGAGCATGAATAGTCATTGGAATCCATTGTTGAGTAGTTGTGGTGATGTCTATTTGCTTTGAATGTATGCATGATTGGTGTTGGAGTATAGTATCACGTTGTGTTCATATTTGTGATCTTTGATATCATGGATGCATGATGTGTTGTTGTTTGGGAACATTTGATGAATGTGAGAGTTCTATTTAATAAACCGGTGAGAATTGAGCCATAAATCGAACATGTAATCCGGTTTAGTTCATTTGAGAGTGGACTAGGTTATTGCTAGTGATCCTAGAACTTGCCTAAGTTCTTGTTTGAAAGCATGATTGTGTGAAACTTTGTGATGTGATATAGGCCATCTTGTTCTAAAAGAGTCACTTAGCCAAAATTTCCCAAAACTGAAGTAATCTTCCGTAGTTAGCCCTTTGAGCTTAATTCCTCATTTTCTTGGCAAACTACAATGTTAACCACTTAGCCTTTTTGAGCCTTTGATACCTACATCTAGTGGGGGATAAAAGACAAAGTGGAAAAACATGTGCTTGAATGAATATCTTTGGTGAAAGGAGAAATTGGAAAAGTTGAAAGAAAAAGAAAAAGATGAAAAGAAAATCAATGGAAAAGAAAAGAGGGACAAAGAGCCCCAAAAGCTTGAAAAGAAAATGGTTCAAAAGATGAGGTGATGAATGCTTGAAAAAGAAAGGAAAATGAAAAGTGGGGATGGAGTTTGTAAGCTTTGAAAGTAAAAGCACAAATTGTAAAACAACAAGCTTTGTCCTCCACTAGAAGAGTCACAAATTCCCAAAATTCATCCCACCTTGTCCAAAGAGTCAATGTTACATCCTTGATTAAGTCCTATTGATCACATTGTTGAGCATTTGAGTGTTGTGGAAAGTAGAAGTTGGGCAAGCATATAGTGATTGCATAGCATAACTTGGTTGATGAGTGCATTAATATCCTCAATTTGTTTGTGTGTTTGAGAGAAACACTTCATCATGTGAGTAGAGGAATTGAGCATTTGGATTATGTTTCCCATTCACAATATGTTGTGTGTTTGTGCATTCTTTGATTCATAAGTGTGAATTGCAATAATGAGCCTATGATCTTCATTGAGAAATGCACTTTGAGAAAGAGATATCACTACACTTTACTTTGCATGTGTGATTTGCATTGAATATTCCATTGTGATCATTCCACCCTCATTGCTTTAAGTGCTTAGTTGTTTGAGGACAAACAACATTTTAAGTTTGGGGGAGTTTGATTCAGGTGGAATTTATACGTTTTAGAGGCACATGTGAAGCGTATTTTGATGTGGATTTCATTGATTTATGCATTGATTATGATTGTTTGAGCCAAAATGAGAGAAAGGTTATGTTTTGTCGATTTTATAGGAGTGCACGGTTGGATTCGTCTCAAAAATCGGAGTGGATTAACCAAAAGAATCGAGTCAATCCGACACCCGAGGCGAAAGATATGCACGAAACGAGAAAGGGTCGAAGTCGACCGAGCGAGCACGCCCGACACGAGTGCTCGAGCAAGTGCACCTCGAGACCGAGACATTTGAGCCAAGAGAGGGCACGGTCGAGCACCCCTCTCGGCCGAGCTGCTGCAAATCCAAAAATCAAGGGGCACGGCCGAGCACCCCTCTCGACGAAGCCATGATCGAGACCGAGAGATTTGGCCGACCAATGCCTCGGCCGAGACAAGGCCACGGCCGAGCACGCCCATTCCCTTGCTCCACATGCCACGGCCGAGAAGCTAGCTCGGCCGAGCACTCTCATTCCCCTGTTCCACGTAGCACGGCCGAGCTTCCAGCTCGGCCGAGCACCTGTCCAACCATGTATCCATGTTGCACGACCGTGCTCCGTGCACGGCCGTGCTACCCCCATTCTCGGTGCCATCTCCATATTTTGGCCATTTTTTAAGGACCAACTTGCAATTTTGTCATCCAAACCCTACCCAAACACTATATAAACCCTCTTTCTTGAAATCTAAGACATTCTCCCCCACTTCCTCAATTCCCACGCATAGTACCACATACTTGGAGGTGTTTTGGCCATATCTTCTTCATTTCTTCATCAAATCAAGCAAGAGAGGATGCAATAGCTTGGAAATTCCATTTCACATCACATTCTAGACTGAGCTTTCTCTTTCTTTTCATTTTTATTTAGTTATTTCATTTGGAATTTGTAATTGGATCATGTTAGTTGTTGGAGAAACATTTTGTGGTTCTAAGGCTTTGTAAATATTTGGATTGAAGTTTATGAACTAATTTCTTGCTTTAATTGGTGTTTGTCTCTTATTTGTATGCTTAATTCTCCTTTGGAAGCATGTTGTTATTGGCCATGATGATTTGCTTAATTCATTGTTAATTGGGGTAAGATCGAGAGATTTATTCCATTAATCGTATGCAAGCATGCAACCCGGTATTATTATGATCTTGAGAGAGGATTAGTTATTGGAGAGGGAATTGAATGATCTTTGGGGCTATTTTAGGTGGTGTGATGTTTGCAAGGTAGAGATACAAACTTATGTGGCATGCTCCTTTGGATTAGTTAGATCGAGAGATTGATTAATTCTTCTTTTGTGATCAACCCTATATGAAGACAACCTTAATGGCCATTTGAACGAGTACAATTCATAAACGGATATCTAAGTGTTGCAAATACCTTGGAAGCCACCCTCTCATATTTGAGTTCTCATTCGTTTTATTTTCGTTTTCTTGATTTGCATGTTAATTGATCGATTCTACATTACTCTTTATTGCTTATTTGTGACAATTTGGTAGGCAATCTTAGGGTAATTCACCACATTCACCTTAATCGATCACGTCTAAATAGAATTCCGTTAACAAAGTACACTTTTACTCTATACCTTCTCGTGGGATCGACCTCGTACTTACTTCGCTACGATAGACACCGTATACTTGCGGCCGTTTATTCTAGTGTTGTAGAATACGTGAATCAAGGGTATATGGGGCTGTAGACACTGAAATTTTATTTAAATTTGAAAGTGTCAAATATTTTGTAAATCCTAGTTTTGGAGATAAGAATATAAAATAATATGTCCAAAACTTGAGATCTTTCTCTTTCCTTAGGATTTTTGAATATCTTTCTTGCTCTCTAAGTCGTTCATCTCTTATAAATAAGAGAGTGAAAATAGAATTGCAGAGGCGGATGGAATAAGTCACAAACGACTCCATCGACTCCCTAAATCGAGTTTGATGGAATACGTCACAAACGACTCCATCAACTCCCTACTACCAAATTGTAGGTTAAATTCTAAATCCGGAACAAGTCGCTGAGACCCCGGTATCAAATTATGTTTAGAGAGTAGAATCAAGAGATCAACGAGAGTTGTACCCCAATTTTTTAATAAAAATATGTTTACCTTATTTTTATCACATTTCTTTTATGCATATTTGCAGGTGTTTAAATTTATTGGTTTACAGGGGCCTTGAGCATTTCTTGCAAGAAGTTGTGCCATGAAAGGTATATGATAGACGACGATGGGCCGTTTGGTTGTTAGGGGCGCGGAATAGAGGGAAGTAAGGTGATATTCATATCCAAGAAGTGGAAGGTATACGTGTTACGACAGCCATCATGAATAACACTACGATCATATTGCCATGGGCGTCCCAAAATTAGGTGGCATGCATCTATTGGAATGACGTCACACCACACGGAGTCCACATATTTATCGCCAATAAAAAATTTGTAGATGTTGTTAATCCTTAAATGCCTTAACATTATCAACAACATCTTAATTTGACCTTCCGAGATTTTTTCTAAGTCTTTTTCTGAAATGCTACATTAAATGTTGATCTAAATATTGTCGCATTTCTGGCAGGATCTAGAAGCTTCTACAAGGATCTGGAACTTGGAAGATTCCAGAACATTGGAGAACATACTAGAGTGGCCTGGAACCATTTAGAACGACCTGGAGCATTCAAGAAGGATCTAGAAAGATCATGGAAGTTGAGTTCCTAAAAAATAGGATCTCATTGTGGAAGCCTCTAGAATCAGCACCCCACTTCTATAAATACCGATTGAAGGCTTCTCAAATCAGTGTACTCTATTCGATCAATTTCCTAGACCGAGCGTTTATCCCTGTTAGGAATTGTGGCCAGTAGTTTTACCTTTTAGTTCATACGTTCGTATCCCACCCGTATGGCTGTGTGTCTTCTTATCTATTGAGAGTGTAATCATTAGATAGACTAGGCATTTCGACAGTGTATACCTGTTGGGAATAAAATGATTTTGATTTAGATACCAAAACCCCTGATTGATGATGTTCAGATTAGTTGAGATATGCTCAAGTCTAGTTCAGGCAAGTTGTCTCAGTACACTTGAGTATGTAGAATGCTTAACTCAAAAATCTCAGGAATGTTGTGAGATTTTAGAGTTCAGGGTAGTTGTCCAAAGCTGGAATGTTAGGCAGCTTGATATGTGTTAAGTGTCTAGGCCAAAGTTGCTGAACTATCAGGACAAGCTGACCAAGTGGACAACTGAGTTGAAGAGATCAAGAACATTAAAGAAATGCTCATAAATGCAAATGATCAGAACAGTTGAAGTACAAATGATCAAGAGCATTGAATGCCAAAGCTCACAGAAGACACATTCAATGAAGCATTTATTGCCAATCATGCCTGAACCAAGGATTGAAGACTTAAAGCATTAAAGAGTGAAGCATTGAATGAATGTTGGAACATTCTAAATTGCAGCAGGAATGTTCAGGGAGCTTGTCCCATCTGACCGTTGGTTGAGTGTAGAGTTTGCCACAAATCAACCTTGGGAAATGTGCATATTTGGAAACTGACACAAGTCTTCTCAGCCGCATTTTTCAGAAGTCAACACATTCATTCAAGCAACCATTGAAGAGCCCTTTTACACAGTGGATAAAAGGATGCCAAGCTTCATAGCCGTTTCAATGGTGCTGCAAATAGACAAGTTTGAATTGCTATCCCTCCAACGGTTAGTTGTTCAAATTTGCCTATAAATACAGAAGTGATCAAAGGGATTCAGAATCCAACTACAAGCTATCAAACTATCATCAAGCTTTCAAAGGAAACCAAGCTGTTCTTCAGAATCCTAAGTTTCCTGAATCACTTCAATTAGCTAAGCCAATCTTTGTAAACATCCAAAGTTTAGCATTGAGATATCCTAAGCCTTTACACTGTTCTTATTGTAAAGGATATCTCTACTAGTTGGAACCAAACCTCAAACCCTTATCTCATTTAGTGAAGAGAGTGTTTGTTGTAGAAGTGAGGAGTTAAGGGCTGTTAGTGTGAAATACAGTCTTAACTCAGAGAGATTGAGCACTAGGACTCAGATTATCCTAGGGATCAAAGCACTAAGAGAGTGTTGTTGATCAGTGCACCTTGGCACTATAAAACAAGTTAATTCCATTGTGAAGGAAGTATCCTGTTCAATCAGGGAAAGTAGATGTAGGAGCTTGAGTCTCTGAACCACTATAAACTTGTGTGCCATTTACTTACTGCATTCTTTATTGCACTTACATTCAATCATATTTTAAAGAGCAAAACTCAATACTCAAAGAAAAACTGTTTTGGACAAAGTCCCTGATAACTGTATTTTTCAGAAATCAACTTGGAGTATTTCTTTAAGTCAAAGGCCAACCACATTCCGCACTTAGCAACTCTTTTAGATATTTAGCCAACTGATCACTTAATAGTAATCAGTAGGACAAGTATCTATCAAAGTTCACACTCAGGCCAGTTGTGAGACAACCTGCCTGATAAGACCAGTTTTGTTTAAAAGAAAAGAATTTGCATACACAAGTGCATTCCCCCCCTCCCCCCATACACTTGTGTTATACTCCACCAAGGACCAACAAGTGGTATCAGAGCAGGGGTTCATAGACCACTGCTTCTGAAAATCCAACTGATTTTCAAAATCACATTATTTCTGTGGTCACTGAACTGATCCAAATTTCTGAAAAACCTATCTGTGTTCATCTCATATTATTTCTATTGAAATGGCTAACAATGCAGTTCCAGGAGATGTTGTCAACACCATCAACAACATGGGTCCAAACCAAGTCAATCATATTTCTCATCACAAACTGCCAATGTTCTCAATTGAGAACTATGATTTCTGGAAGATCAGGATGAGAGCACATCTTGCTTGCCAGCATGATGAGATGCTTAAAGTCATCACTAGAGGGCCTTTCACATTCACTAAAGCAAATCCCAAGCTCACTGATGCTCAAAAAGCAGATCCAAGGGAGTTGCTGCCAAAGGATGAAGATGACTTTACAGCTGAAGAAAGAAAAAGGCACAACCTGAACTACATTGCCAAGAACACATTTTACCAGACTATTCCAGATGCAGTGATGGGAAGGGTGTACCACTGCACATCAGCTAAAGAGATTTAGGACACCTTAGCACTTATGTGTGAAGGTACCCAAAAGATCAAGGAGAACAAGCTTCAAGTGGCTATCCAAAAATATGAACAATTCTCTATGGAAGCCAATGAAACTATTGATCATCTTGATGGCAGATTCACTGACATCATGAATGAGATAAACTCTCTTGGCAAATTCTATGCCAAAAGAGAAGTTGCTTTGAAAATTCTGAGAAGTCTCACATCCAAATGGGACATATATTCTGTCATGATGCAAAATACCAGTAATCTTGACAACATGCCAATGCAGCAAGTATTCTCTGAACTCAAAGCATATGAGTTTGATCTAAACAGAAAGAAGGTGTATGAAGAGCCATCCTCCTCAAGCAAAGGTGTTGCCTTCAAAGCTGCTGAAACAGAAAAGAAGAATACTCAAAGATCCTCTCAATCTGTTTCAAAATCAGAAATAAAGGAGGAGCTGGCACTCATGGCTAGGAGATTTGAGAAGCTCAACTCCAGATTTGGTAGATACAAAAAGTTCTACCAAGACAACAGAACCAGAAGGAGATTCAGTTCTCCTGACAACAAATCAGAGGACAAAGTCTCTGATGAAAAGAAAGAAGACAGATATGCTGATAGGAAGAAATACAGCAAAGGTGAACCATCATCATCAAGAAGGAAGGAGTCCTCAAGCAAGAAGAATGATGATGAAGATGTGTGTTACAACTGCCAGAAAAAGGGTCACTTTCAGTATGATTGTCCTGACCTTAGTGCCAAAGAAAGAAAAGAAAGGCAGAACAAAAGAGACAAGAGGCTGAACAATAGGAAGGCCATGGTAGCTGGAGATTCAGCAAGTGAAGAGAGTGTCTACTCTTCTGATGATGGACTGTTCTCCAACAGTGACAGTGATGATGACTGTCAAATGGCATTTGAAAATGATGAGGTATGTTCATCTTCTAACTCTTCTAATTCTTCAAATAACACACATGAGTCCAGTGAAATCCACTTGAAACTCAACTTTGGAAAGTTACTTGAGGATTTCACCAGGCTAAGAGAAGTATGCAATATGGCACTTAGAGAAAATGAGCTACTGAATTCTAAAGCTCAAACTCCCAATCTTCCTGAACCAGAGTTTGACTTTAAATCAACTGAGTTGTATCAGCAGATTGTGAGAGAACATGAGGAAATGTCTCTCAAAGTCTCTGAACAACAAAAGTTGATTGATGATTGTTGATGTTGAAGACTTGGTGATGTTATCGAAGATGTTATCACACAAGGCTGCAACATCATAATTCGACCTTTCTTATTTTTCCTAAGTCCAAATTTTGTTTTCTAGCTAATGCTGCTTTGGATGTTGTAACATCGCAGGTTGAAGATCTAGAACATTCTACAACGTTCCAGACTGGAAGGATCTGGAAGCTTGCAGAAGTGTGTAGATCATGCGGTTGCCCTTGAGAAACGTCCAGAACTGGCTGGAAGATCCTAGAAGGCAGTTGGGAGAGAAGAAAGGATAAGATCCTACAATTTAGGAGATCATGGATGAAGGTTCTAGAATGCATATTCACGCCTATAAATACAGCAGAGCCGTGGTCATCATCCATCAATCGAAGTGCCATTCTTTAATTACTAAACTAGTGTTCATCCTGTTAGGAATTAATTGTCATTGGCATGTTCTTGTCGTTGTGCCGAAGAGTCCAAACTTCCTGTACAACATAAACTTCTCTACACATCTTTGATAGATAGATCATAGAGTTAGATTAGTTTTTGGTAGTGTAATTTTTACACTTAAGCCGTCTTTAGATTTGAAAGGTTATCAACTCTTATTTCCGTTGTGAATCTTTGTTCACACACCATTTGTATTCACATAGTTATTAGTGAAAGTTTCGCCATAAGGCTCGCATAGATTTTAAATTAAAATCTATGTTAAAAAGTTAATTCTGTGTCTGTGTGTTTTCATACTTTCAAGTCTTCCGCTATTCGTATTCTGATATTCTGTAATCGAGTCAGTGTTACATTGAGTGTTCTAACATTGAGTGTAGCATCAGTCTTGTTTTACTTAACACGCACACTTTCAGTTGGTATCAGAGTTGATACCTGACGACACTAGGTTTAGATCTTTGTTTTTAATTAGTGTGTTTTAGTATTTATTGTGTCTTTGCAAAAATGGAAACACATCACATCTCTACAGCACTTAGGCCACCAGTTTTAGATGGTACAAACTATGCATATTGGAAACCTAAGATGCGCATGTATATCAAGTCTATTGATGAACGTGCATGGAGGACAGTACTTACAGGTTGGGATGCACCAAAAACTCCAGTAGATGAAGACAATGAAGTTCAACTCAAGAAGGAAGTTGATTGGACGGCTGACGAGATAACAACAGCAGGGTTTAATTCTAAAGCTTTAAATGCTATTTTTACTTCTGTTGATGTTTCTATGTTTAAAATTATTTCTAATTGTTTAACTTCTAAAGAAGCTTGGGATAGATTACAAGAGCATTGTGAAGGTTCGGATAGTGTTCGAAGAACAAAACTTCGAATGCTAGGGACTAAATTTGAAAATCTCCGAATGAGGGAAGATGAGACCATATCATCTTATAATGAACGTTTAAGTGAGATTGTCAATGAATCACATTCTCTTGGTGATCCTATTTCAAATGTGAGAGTAGTTCATAAAATTTTGCGTTCAGTTCCTAAAAAATTTGATGCAAAAATATGTGTTATAGAAGAGGCTAAAGATACTGATAAATTGAGTCAAAATGAGCTAGTAAGTATTCTTAAAACTTATGAGATGAACACTACTCAATTTGATGAAAATAAAGATGATAAAAAGGTGGTTGTTTTTAAAGGAGAGACATCACAAGGTGCTGAAATACAGCCTATTATCACAGAAGTCGATTCAGATGATGATGTGATGGACCTATGTTATGACAATCTAGACCACATGGCCTTTCTCACTAAGCATTTTAACAAGTTTTTGAAGAAAACAATGAACAGGTCCAAAGGGAATATTCAGCCAAAGATCCAGATCAATACATCAACACCACAACCAGAGAAGAGAAGGAGTCAATTTCCACCAAGATTATCACAAAGTGAAGGTAAACCAAGGTATGATCCTGAATATAGAAAATCAGTCCAATGCAATGCATGTTCTGGTTATGGCCATTATGCAAATGAATGTGCCAATACCAGACTCAAGCAAAAACTGAATTTTAGTGCTACCTTAAGTGATGATTCAGATGATGAAAAAGTTAAATCAAAAGAAATTGAATCTGCTTTTCATACTCAGGTTGATTATGATGACTCTTTAGATGATGATCTAGATGAAACAGATTCTGATGTTGAATTGGATGTTACAACATCAGAAACAACATCAAGTCAAAATCATCCAGATTTGAACTGTTTTAATGGTTTTGTTGATGATACAGGAATAAGGACAGAAGATTCGAAATACCAGAAGTTATTGGAGGATTTGAACTCTTAGAAACTCACTCTTGATTCTTTGAATAAAGAGAATGAGGATCTGAAAGGAACAATCACCAAACTAGAAGTTATCCTTACCAAAAGAGATTTAGAACTCTGCAAATTAAAGGAAGAATTGAAAAGTTCTACCTTAAGTTTCAGAAAATATGAAAAGAGTGCTTCTGATATGAATGATGTTTTGGTATTTGGTAAATCTAACAATCATGGTTTAGGTTATGATGGTGAAACTGCATCTATTTCTAAAAGTTTTGCAAATCCAGTGAAATTTGTGAAGGCTAATGCTAAAACATATGTTGAAGCATCAGCACAAACAAAACCTCACAAGGCTAAAACTTTTAAAAAGTTATTTGTTTGCCATTATTGTTCTAAATTAGGTCATATTCGTCCTTACTGTTTGAAAATGAAGAAAGATTTTGCTGATGAGAAATTGTTACCTAAAAAGTTGTCACATTCGAAGAAACATTTCTCAAAATCTACTTGGAAAAAGAAATCTGATGTTACCTGTAATGCAGTCCACACTTCTTTGAAAGCATGTTTACCTGGTCTATGGTATTTTGATAGTGGTTGTTCTAGACATATGACAGGACAAATTGACTACTTATCTGATTATGCTACTGTAAATGGTGGATATGTTACATATGGTGGAGGTTCAAAAGGAAAAATCATTGGAAAAGGAACTTTAAATGTTAAAGGTTTTCCTAAGCTTAAGAATGTTTTGCATGTTTATTGCTTGCTTGCTAATTTGATTAGTATAAGTCAATTATGTGATGATAACTTGCATGTGAAATTTGACAAAGATTCATGTTATGTTCTTGATAAAGATGATGAATGTTTAATGACTGGTACTAGGTCAGCTGATAATTGTTATCTTATTGGAACAAACAATGTGTGTAATTTGTCAAAACATAATGAAAATGTCTTATGGCATCAAAGATTGGGTCATGCAAATTATAGATCATTGAAGAAGCTAGTCAATGCTGAAGCTGTGAATGGATTACCAAACTTGAAGTTTAACGAAATCACTATATGTGAACCATGCCAGAAAGGTAAGCAGGTAAGAGTGTCGCACAAAATGCTGTCACATTGTTTGACACATCGTTGTTTTGAGTTGCTGCACATGCCAGAAAGGTAAGCAGGTAGAGATTCTCATTTTTGAGGAAATCTCTTGATATGTGCACAACCTGAAAATCCAAGATGGATGTTGTTACAAATGCGGTAGCATTTGGAACAACATCAAGGGTAAGTGTAATCCTGATTGATTTAATTCATTCCATGATTCGTTAAATAATTCCTTCGTAAAATATCTTTGAATCTGAAATTTGTGGTACAAAAATAGACATGATTTACACCTCTCAAATGCATATAAAAAGAATGTTGTTAGCATACTAAAAGATGTAGTTTATCACTGAGTAACTATGGAGCACGGAGTTCACTACTACGATGCCTTCTTTTCAAAAGGTGATTAAACAAATACATCAATATGTTCATAATCCATTGAGTAATTATGGGGCACGGAGTTCGCTACTACGATGCACTCTTCTAGAAAAATGGATCAATATGAACTAGGTGCTACAACACAAAAATAAAAAAAGGGGTGCAACACAAATGAAGCAAATTCATGTAAAAACCGTGTTGAGGTGTATTTAAAAAATGTCTTGAGTACAACATTAAAAGATTTGAATTTATTTTTATTAGTTGTAATTATTTAATTAATTTTCTGGAATTTATTTTATTAAGTGGAGGATACTAACCCACGCTTTGTTTTTTCCAGGTCTTGCAAAGTTATTTTAATTGTTGAGCCAATTTATTAATTATCTAATTAATCTGCAATTTTAGCCACTAACACCATGATCCAATATGGGATACCCATTTTGTTCTTCTTGACCGAAAATCAAGGTATCACAATCTGGTCATGCAATTTCATTCCAGAAGTTTCTAAAAGTGGTGGGACATTTTCATAACTTCCATTCTATACTCTATAAAATCATCTCGTGAGTGTGTGTTTAATTCATAAGTGTAAGCTAAAGTGTGTAAGCTGAAATTTTCCAGAAACATAAATTGCAATTGTGTGTTTCGTATTGTGTGTCTACTTTCTTGAGCATTAAGTCTTTGAAGGGATTTAAAGTATGAAAAAAATGGGACTCACTTCATCTTCTCCAGCTGAAAAGAATCCATCGTCCTCATCTTCGACTCCACTGCATCTTCTCGCAACAATGGCTTCCAACCAATCCGTCGGAAACACAGCTCCGATCACCACTGCCGCACCACTGCCACCGTCACTAACCTCTTCGAACACCATTACCATTCCCCAAAACGCAACAATCGAGGAGTTTACCCGGGTAATTCAAACTATTTCTACCAACCTCTTAAATTCGGTTCCTATGCCCCAAATTTATGTTGGAGACGTCCCATTGAATATCCCTACTCAAACTCCTAATCCGATTCAAACCACTACCCCTACTCTGCAAAATCCCCAAACTGAAAACCCTACTGAGCCCGAAACCACTGAAATCACCATCTCTACTAATATTGCTCCGATTGCTGCTCCTGTTGTTGAAACAACCGAAGCAACCGAGGGAAATGACACTCCCATGGCTGAAGCCGAGCTTGAAAGAGCAGAGGACTCTGCCCACACTAGTTCCTCTCTTTCGGAATCGACTGAGTCAGAGCCTATGCCTCTGAAATCATCCTTGATCAAAGGAAAACGAAAGAGGAAGCCTAAGAAACCAAAGAGAAGGTCCAACAGAGTGTTTTCGAGGGTGAACTATGCTGAGAGTTCACGAAAGAAGAAGCCCATGGCAGGTGATGTAGCTACTGCTCCAATTCAGGTCTTTACAGATTCTGAAAAGGATAGCTCAGATGGTGGAATTGCTCATACTAAAGCTGCTGAGAAAGAAAACTCTGACGAAGAGAATGTTCCTCTCATGGTACTGTGCAAGAAGATAGGAAAGAAATCAAAGCAAAGGAAGGATGCTACTCCCGTTGCTCCAGCACAAGTTGCAACCTCTGTTCCTCATGAAAGCCCTGATGATAACAGCTCTACTGAATCCGATCAACCTAATTCCGAATCTGAAAACACCGCTAATGGTGATGAAGGTACACCCACTTCCGAAACTGATGTTGAAATGGAAAACTCTGAGGATAGGTTAGCCAATCTGTCAAGGAGAAAACTTATAATTGAACGTAGGATATGTGTACCTGACTTTAATTCAAAGGGTTTGATTAGATTTCTTGAGGATAGAAATTTGTTGCATGTTGTTACGTTTGGTGAATCATTCGTTGCAACATGGGTCTATGAATTTTACTCCTGTTTAAGAAAGAGCATTGGTAGAAGAACTTCTCAATGGTATGGAATTGTAAGATTTAGAGATAGAGATCTTCCCTTTACACCCGAATTGATTAACGATTTTTTACACCTTGAATCTGTTGAGGAAGTTGAAGAACCTTCAATGGATATAATTGCTCAGGCTATTACAGGTGGTAGGGTGATGAGGTGGAAGAAAGTTATGCTTGCATGTAATCTTACCTCTCTATATTCAATTTTGCATAAGTTGATTGTGTATAATTGGATTCCATCCACGAACTCCACAAAGGTCACTGTGAGTCAAGGAATACTTCTTTACAGAATTGTGGTAATGAGAAATTTCAATCTTGGGTTGACTATTTTCAATCATATGATGAAATTTTCTGGGACAGTAACTGATAAAGGCAATCTGCCTTATCCGGCTCTCATCTATGGTTATTTGAGACATAACAACTACCAACGGGATAGACATGATATGTTGAGGGGGAGAGTTCCTCAAATTACAGTGTCTCGTAAGCTGATGATTGGAGATAGAGTTGTTGATCTCCCTATCCAAGGTGCTGAAAGAGCTGAACCTGAAATTCCAAATGCTGCTCCCAATGTCCCAAACACCACAAGCCACATTCCAATCACCAGAAACTTCATACTTGTTCAGTTAACTCACTTGCAGGATACCATCAATGAACTACAGTTCATGAAGGATTATTGGATGAAGAAACTTTCTGCTACACCAGGGGGAGTACCTACTGCTGCTGCACCAGTCCCTGATGTTAGAGGAGTCACTGAGTATGGGGGAGTTCGAATTGAAGAACTTGATGCTGATGCTGATCCAAATGTTGTTGCACACCTTGCAACAATGGTGATTGAACAACCTGATGAAGATGAACAGGTTTTTGCTGATCTTCCAGACCTTGCTGCTGGAAATGCTTGAAGACAGGGGGAGACTGAATCTTAAAGGATGCAATGTGCAGATTTCTGTTGCTGCAGCTGTTGTTACAGCAAATGATGCATCTTATTCAGTTTCTATCTTACTGTTTTATTTTAACTTATGATCCTACAGGCTGATACACTGATTTAACTGTTTTGTGTTAAGTTTTACAAACTTAGTAGTTTATAGTTTAGTTTGAACTTAGAACTCTATTGAAGCTCTGATATGTTTTGTTTTGAGCTCTGATATTATATTAGTTGATAGGACTTTGTTTTATTTTGTTCACACTACTTATGACTTGTTTCAGTTTTTCCCATTTAGTTATGATTATTTCACTTTGAAACAGGTTGTGTTAAATGAGTATATTACTTACTCATTTTATTGTTGGAAGATATTACTAAGACAAGTGTTCTACTTAGTATTCAGAGTACTAACACCACTTAGTCTTGTATATTTTCTTGTTTCTTTCACTATTTGATCATACGCTACAACAGGTGTTGACTTGACGAGTACATGGATATGATGGTAATACTCTAGCATGTACATAAAACTGGTTTATATATGTTTACATATGTACATCAGGTGTGCTGTAGCAGAAAGGTCAAATTGGGGAAGATTGTTGATGTTGAAGACTTGGTGATGTTATCGAAGATGTTATCACACAAGGCTGCAACATCATAATTCGACCTTTCTTATTTTTCCTAAGTCAAAATTCTGTTTTCTAGCTAATGCTGCTTTGGATGTTGTAACATCGCAGGTTGAAGATCTAGAACATTCTACAACGTTCCAGACTGGAAGGATCTGGAAGCTTGCAGAAGTGTGTAGATCATGCGGTTGCCCTTGAGAAACGTCCAGAACTGGCTGGAAGATCCTAGAAGGCAGTTGGGAGAGAAGAAAGGATAAGATCCTACAATTTAGGAGATCATGGATGAAGGTTCTAGAATGCATATTCACGCCTATAAATACAGCAGAGCCGTGGTCATCATCCATCAATCGAAGTGCCATTCTTTAATTACTAAACTAGTGTTCATCCTGTTAGATATTAATTGTCATTGGCATGTTCTTGTCGTTGTGCCGAAGAGTCCAAACTTCCTGTACAACATAAACTTCTCTACACATCTTTGATAGATAGATCATAGAGTTAGATTAGTTTTTGGTAGTGTAATTTTTACACTTAAGCCGTCTTTAGATTTGATAGGTTATCAAGTCTTATTTTCGTTGTGAATCTTTGTTCACACACCATTTGTATTCACATAGTTATTAGTGAAAGTTTCGCCATAAGGCTCGCATAGATTTTAAATTAAAATCTATGTTAAAAAGTTAATTCTGTGTCTTTGTGTTTTCATACTTTCAAGTCTTCCGCTATTCGTATTCTGATATTCTGTAATCGAGTCAGTGTTACATTGAGTGTTCTAACATTGAGTGTAGCATCAGTCTTGTTTTACTTAACACGCACACTTTCAATGATCAAGAACTGGCCTTGAGGAAAAAGGATTTTGATCTTAGAATTCTTCAAGCAAAATTTGACAATCTCTCAAGTGAATTTGATACTCTGAAATTAAGTGAGGGGTGCTTAAAAATGAAAATGTCTGCCTTGAACAAATCTGCTAAGGCAATAGAGGAAATTCAAGGGTTTCAAAGACCATTTGCTCAAAAGGGTGGATTAGGCTATAATCCATTTGAACCCTCACCTGGTCTTAGTATTGCCTCATCAAGCAATTCTAAGATGACTTTTGTAAGATCAGTGGCACAACAAAATGAAATGGAAGTAAATCAACCACTGGTCAAGGATAAGGGTAAAGGAATATTTATACCAACTCAAGTAAACAATGTACCTAAACCCATACCTATGGAAAAGGTTAAAGGCATTGCTTATAAGAGAAATGAGGTTCAGAAAGGTAGAACCAATGGAAGGCCAACCTATCTGAATCCTCATCAGATGAGTTGTCCAAAATCTGTTCAGAAAAAGCCAACTCAAATAAGGCAACCTCAACTGAATGGATTAAGGCCAATCCTCTCTGACAGGTATAAAACATTCAGGAAGCCTGGACCTTACATGCCAAAAGGTAAAGTCCATCCAAAACCCTATCCTCAAAGGTCTTACCAAGCTGCACCTAGGTCTAGTAACTTCAGGAGAAATGTCCCAAAGAAATTTACCAACTCTCCTGAACCTTACAAGGCTAACACTTATACACAGAGATCACCCAAGGCATTTAAGGGTCAAACTGTGTATGTAGATGTAAATGGAAACCAAGTCAGTCACTTTGAATCAATCAGAGTAATCAGGCAGATTTGGGTTCCAAAAGGTACAGCTAACCCTCTAGGACCCAACACTCAAAGGGTACCTAAATTTTGACTTTGCAGGGCTGCAAGAACCACAAGAAGAAGAGAAGCATCAACAAGAAAACAGCATGGTACTTGGACAGTGGATGTTCAAGACACATGACTGGGAACAAAGAGCTTCTCTCAGATTTCATAGAAAAAGATGGTCCTTCAGTAACCTTTGGAGACAGCTCTCAAGGGATCACAAGAGGTTATGGTACATTAAACATTGGTAGTGTTAAAATTACTGATGTCTCATATGTCTTAGGCCTAAAATATAACTTGCTGTCTATAAGTCAAATCTGTGATAAAGGATATAGTGTTGAATTTGCACCAAATGAATGTATTATCAAAGATAATTCAACACAACAGGTGCTACTAACAGGGGTGAGAAAGGGAAATGTCTATTTTGCAGATTGGAGCAAAACCCCTGAAGCAGTTTGTCTTGTTGCCAAAAGCACAAGTGAGCAAAGCTGGCTGTGGCACAAGAGACTAAACCACCTGAACTTCAAAACCATCAACAAGATTGCAAGAAACTCTCTAGTTAAGGGGCTGCCAAATCAAGTGTTCACCAAAGAACATATATGCCAGCCATGTCAGGAAGGAAAGCAGATCAAAGCTTCATTCAAAGGGAAGCCTATCATCTCAACTGAGAGAGTTCTTCTACTACTGCATATGGATCTATTTGGACCAATAATCCCAGTAAGTATAAATGGAAGAAAATATGCTTTAGTTGTTGTTGATGATTTTTCCAGGTACACTTGGGTAGTATTCTTGCTGAACAAAAAGGAGACCCAAGTCAAGCTACCTGAATTGATGATGAAATTGAGCAATGAAAAGGGCCTAAGTATTGTCAAGATCAGATCAGACAAAGGCACTGAATTCATAAACTCATACATCAATGAGTACTGCAGCAAGAATGGCATCACTCATGAAACTTCAGCAGCAAGAACACCTCAACAGAATGGGGTTGCTGAAAGAAGGAACAGGACCTTGAAAGAGGCAGCAAGAACATTGATTGCTGAATCCAAACTGCCTAAAAGGTTCTGGGCTGAAGCCATTAGCACTGCATGTCACACTCAAAACAGGTCCTTAATCACCAAAGGACAAGGTAAAACCCCATATCAAATATGGAAAGGTAGATTGTCCACTGTTGCTTATTTTCACATATTTGGTTGTAAGTGTTTTATTCATAATAATGGGAAAGAGCAATTGAAAGCTTTTGACAGCAAAGCTGATGAAGGAATATTTGTTGGATATTCACAAATCAGCAGAGCTTATAGAGTTTACAATTGCAAAACCCTTATTGTGGAAGAAACACCTCATGTTGTGTTTGATGAATCTATTGATGAGTTCAGGGATAGAAACCTGAATATTGATGAGATAACACAAAGAACAACCAGGCTAAGGCTTCAAAGCAAGGAAACAGTGTTTGTAGATGTTGCCCAGCCTGAACTACATGATAATCAAAAACTGGACAACCTACCTGATGGCAATCAACCTGAAGCCAACCAACCTGAAGGTGAAATTGAACTGACTGACCCCATCCCAGTTCAAAACCAGGTAACAACTACCAATGAAGAAGCAGGCAATGCTGAGGTAGTAAATGGATCCAATATTCAAGGGGGAACCAATGAAAATGTCAACTTATCTGACAATGAGGACAATACCCCTGAATATGATCCTGAACTTGATCCTTCAATTAACTTTCCTGAATTTAATGAATCTAGTGATCCAACCTCAGATGAGGACAATCCTCCTGAAGGGATCAGGTCTAGAAGGACTTGGTTGCAAGATCACCCATCTAGCCTGATACTTGGTAATCCAAGTGAAGGGATCAAAACTAGAAGATTTCATGGAGAAAGTGCTTTGTTTTGTTGTTTCCTTTCAGAACAGGAACCAAAAGACATTGAGGAAGCACTACAAGATACCAACTGGATCATAGCCATGCAAGAAGAGCTGAACCAGTTCACCAGAAATAAAGTATGGGAGCTGGTAGATAGGCCAACTCATCAAAATGTCATTGGAACCAAATGGGTGTTCAAAAATAAGAAAAATGAAAATGACATCATTGTGAGGAACAAAGCAAGACTGGTGGCCAAGGGATATTGTCAATCTGAAGGGATTGATTATGATGAGACCTTTGCTCCAGTGGCCAGACTTGAGGCAATCAGACTCTTCTTAGCATATGCAGCTCACATGAGGTTCAAAGTATACCAAATGGATGTGAAGAGTGCATTTCTCAATGGGGTGCTCAAAGAAGAAGTATATGTTGAACAGCCCCCAGGCTTTGAAGAAGGAGACAAGGTGTACAGATTGAAGAAAGCTCTCTATGGCTTAAAGCAAGCTCCAAGAGCTTGGTATGACACCTTATCACAGTTTCTTCTAGATCATGGTTTTGTCAAAGGCACTGTTGACAGAACCTTGTTCAGAATCTGTGAAGGAGATGATATCTTGTTAGTCCAAATTTATGTGGATGACATTATATTTGGATCTCCAAATGAGAGGCTGTGTGAGAAATTCTCCAAACTCATGCAGAGCAAATTTGAGATGTCCATGATGGGATTGATGAATTTCTTCTTAGGACTTCAAGTCACTCAATCAAAGAAGGGAATATTCATCAATCAGGCCAAGTATACAAGGGACATGATCAAGAAATTTGGATGTGCTACAAGCAAGCCAGTCAGAATTCCTATGAATACTAACTGGAAAATGGATCCTGATGAGAGTGGAGAGTCAACAAACTCCACCAACTACAGAGAAATCATAGGATCCTTGCTATATCTCACTGCAAGCAGGCCTGATATCACATTTGCAGTTGGAGTGTGTGCAAGATTTTAAGCAAATCCAAAGAAGAGCCACCTTGATGCTGCCAAGAGAATCCTAAGATATCTCAAGGGATCTGAGAATCTTGGATTGTGGTATCCTGCTGATGATAACATTGAGCTCACTGGATATTCAGATGCAGATTATGGAGGATGTAGAATTGACAGAAAATCCACCTCTGGAACATGTCAATTCTTGGGCAGCAAGCTTATCTCATGGTTCTCCAAGAAGCAAAATACAGTTGCAACTTCAACAACTGAAGCAGAATATGTAGCAGCTGGAAGTTGCTGTGCTCAGATACTTTGGCTCAGGCAACAACTTAGAGACTACAAAGTCATCTCAAATGAAGTGCCAATATTCTGTGATAACAACAGTGCAATTTCCATCTCACAGAATCCAGTGCTCCACACCAGATGCAAGCATGTGGATATCAAGCATCACTTTATAAGGGATCATGTGGAGAAGAAAGATATCAAGCTTGTCAAAATCCACACTGATAAGCAAAAAGCTGATATTTTAACTAAGCCTCTAGCTGAAGCAAGGTTCTTAGAATTGTCAGCTGAATTGGGCTTACTTGATCCAGGGAAGATGGAGAAATGAGGAAAGAAAGCTCATATGAAGGGGGAAGATCATTAAAATGAACTTCAGCAAAGTTGACCAACCTCACTGAAGCAATCTGCCAAAGAGGGAAACTCAGCAAGGTTGTCCCTATGGTGTTCAGCAATGTTGGTCAGGAGCTTTGTCCAAGTGGGACCCAGTCAGCAACTTTGGGACCCACTCAGGCATTTTGATCAGGCAATTTGACCTTCACAGAAATCAAAACACATCTCAGGATGTTTGTCCAAGTTAATTGGATAATCATTGCTATTTTTGGCATTGATTAGACATTTAAAAGATTTCTTGGTCTAAGAGTAGGCCATTTTAGGATGGAGTGTGCTATAAAAAAATTTACCACCAAAAAGGCAAATCAGCATTTAATGCAAAATCTTAATTGAGATTTCATGAATTCTTGAGCCATCATCAAGACCATTGATTTGCATTAAACTTCCATCAAACCGCCTAAAGCCCACTACCCCACTTTATCCAATTGGTTCTTACTTTTACTCACTGTTATTCTCTATTAACCAACGGTTAATAAACTCCCCACATATATAAACTCCTCAGTTTTTACTTCCATCCTTACGCACCCATAATTCCAAACTCTTAAGATTTTCAAAACCTCTCAAAAACCTGCAACTCTTCTCCAAAAACCTACCCAACTCTCATATCATCCATGGCTCCTAAAATCAAGAGAGAAGAACTTGTAGACTTCAATGATCCATCCTTGGACATTGACTTTACATATCTCAGCAACACAAACTCTTTGTGGTTTGAGAAGCTGGTAGGCTTTGACAGCCCAAACAAAGAGGTTGAACCAGTCCTCCAATGGCTTAGGGAGGCAGGCCTTGAAAAGTTCCTAGGCACCAAGCCTGATTCCTGCCTGAACTCCTTCATGGCTGAATTCTTTGCCCATCTCAGATGGAAGGGCAAAAAGGGTGATGTGTGCACCAAGCTCACATATGCTGAAGAAGATGAAGATGAAGAAAGCCAACACACCATCATCTTCACTGCTGAGGATTTGGATGCTAGCTTTGGGCTACCATCAGAAGGGCAAAATCCAGAAATTTACAAGGAAGTAGATGATCAGGAGTTCTACTATCCATGGATGATAGTACCCAAGAAACTTGTAAGTGCTCAGAACAAAAACACCTTAAAGCCTGTTTATAGGCATCTGTTTGACTGTGTTGTGAAGAGCTTGTTGAGCCACTCTGGAAGTGTTGAACAAATCAGCATGCCAAAACTGAGGGTGGTGGCTGCTGTGATTGACTCTGCTGAGAAGAGAGTCAAGTTTGACTGGAAAAGTTTCATTCTGGACAAGATGATGAATGAGAAGTTCAAGTTTAAGGAGGTGAAGCATCACAAGGTGGTGGTTGATGGAAGACTCCAGTTCTGTACAAGAGCTAGCCTGCTCTTGGAAAGATTTGCTCATTACACCCATCTACAAGCAAAGACAAAGCCTTTTCCTGCTCAAAAGGTGATGTTCAGGAAGCTATCTTCCAAAACTGAGAAGAGGAAGCAGGATGCTGCCTCCAAGAAAGCTGTAGCAGTTGTTCCAGCAACCAGAGCCTCTCCAAGAAAAAGAAAATCCCAACCACCAAAAGCACAGCCAAAAATGAAGAAGATGAAGAAGATTCTGAGTGAATCTTCCCCAGAAAGCCAGTCAAGAAGTGGAGGAGCCACTTCTGAGGAGATTGAGAAGGCTGCTGATGAAGGAGTCAACCCCCCTGAAGAGGGTGAAGAATTCAGAGAGGTTGTCCCCTTACAGCCTGAGACTGTAACTGAATACAGGGATCTTGACAAGCCAACAAGATCTGAAAGAAGGAGAAGGATTATCAAAACTTCTGAGAAGCAGAAGTTGATGGAAGAGGAGAATAAGAAGAAAGAGTTCTTCAAGGAGATTAGACAAGCAAGTAGGTCTAACTCCAAGTCCAACAGCCCTGAAGCCAACTCTCCTGATATTCAATCAGAAAGAATATCCCCATCAAGGCATGAAGAAGAGGAGTGCAAGACTCCTGAAGATGCCCCAATCATTTCTAAGAAAGTTTACTCCCCAGAAGGTGCCCTTGACAGATCAGGTATTGATGTGCTGGCAGATTTGGTCAATCTTGAGGATAGACCCTTCTCCCCACTTGATCCAAGACTTCTTTCATATACCAAACTTCTTGAAACTGTTCTTCAAGAAGGTGATCAAGTTGTTCTCCCACCCATTCCAGCAATACCAATTACCTCTTCAGGCACATTGCTCTCAAAAGCACCTGAATCCCAACTTATCTTAAGCTCTTCTGAACCCAATCCTTCTGAACCCAACCTACCTGAAATCCAGCCAAGCCTACCTGAATCCCAATTCAACCCTCCTGAATCCCAAACCAACTCTTCTGAAGATGAAAGTGGTGAAGAGTACACCTATGAGGGGATGCTGAGGCAGATTGCCAAGGCTAATGTGGATGAATTATATCCAGGATTGAAGGATTATCCTAGGCTGCAACAACAGTTCTATGATCTCAGAGCTCTTGTTGAGATCAAGGATAGAACTATGGTGGAAATAGCTCAGGCTATTCAGGATAAAGGAGCAAGCTGGTGGCAGGTTGAAGAGAACAGGCTCTTACATTTTGCAAATGTGAAGAAATCCAGTGTGTTGACCACTGAGGCCTTGTTTTGCACCATTGTTCATGAGAAGGTGCTTGCTGAGAGTGAAAGGATTGCACAGGGAATCAAGCATCCTGATAGCCCATCTGATGATGATAATGATGATGATGATGATAACACCAATCCCAACCCTCCTGGCCTCAACTCTCCTCAGGTACATTACTTGACCTATCATTCTGTAAAGGACTCTGATCATTCAGAGGAGTTGACCAAAGATGGTGACTCAATCCAAGATGCATTGGCCAAGGATGGTTCTTCTGAACCTGAGGCACAGCTTGACAATGTTGAGACTTCCATGGGAAAAGCTAGTTTGGCTAAAGCCTCATCAATGTCAGGACAGTTGGACACTGACCAGCCTTTAGTCATTCAGGATGACTCAGTGGACTTGGAATGCCCAAGCACTGTGATCTCCCAACAACTGCCCTCTGTGGATCCTGTTGAGGATATAGAGGTGTCAGGTTTAGGAATGGAAGGAGTTGAAAAGGCTGATAGTGTTGAAAATTCAGAGGGAGATGATGGTGAGGATTGTGTGATTACAGGTTCCCTGAGTGCACCACAAATAGAGGGAGATGAAGTAGAAATATTGGGTGCAGCCCAATATGAGAGTCAGGCAATTCTTCAAGTCAAATCTGAACTTGATGAATCCCTTGGTGAAAGGAGGCCTGATTCTCCAGTGAATGTGAGTCCATCTGATATGAATGAAGAAGAAAAGAATTTAGTTGAAAATGAGAGAGAAAGTGCTGATGTATCAGGCCTTATGGGAGAAAGAAAAAATGAGGGTGTTGAGGGAGATTTTACTAACACTCTTAGTTTTGCAGATTCTGTTGCTGTTACCATTGAGCAAATTTTTGCAGATGCTTCTCTTACAGATATACCAGTTGATGCTGACATTGATCTTGAAGCAGTTTCAGCCAATGTGTCCACACTAAACAAGATGTACTTTGAACAAGCCAACACCACTGAAGCTGGTTTTCAGATTGCTACTCAAACTGCATCCATCATTGAAGAGCAATCAGAGAAGTTGGATACACTGGTCAGGGAAGTTGGGAAGGCACATGCAGCAACTATTGATACTCTAGATGGCCAAGGCAAGACCCTAGCCTCTGTGGAGATGAGGCTAACTGGCTCAGAAGAGGTGATCCTGCCCACTCTAGATGCAAGAATTTGTGGAGTTGAAACTGGACTGCAAACAGTTTCAACTGAGGTAACAAAGGCAAAGGATGAAATGGTGAAGTTCACCAAATCTGTGAAGAAAGAGCAGCTGGGCCTCAAGAATCTCTACAAGGACAATGTGAGAGCTCTGAGGAAGACAATCAAAGATGCATTAAGGCATAGGACAGCAGCCCAGAGGAAGAAGGCTGAAGAATTGAAAGCTGCAATGGTGAAAGAGGCTGCTGAGAAGTTCACTGTTGAACTTATGGCCAAAGTGTCTGATCAAGTTGTGGCCAATCTCACTGATCAACTTCAGGCCAAACTTGATCAATCACTGAAAGCCACATTGGATGGAATTGTTACTCAAAAGATGAAGCCAGTTCACACATTCTTGAGCATGGCAGATGACAAAATGCAAAACATTCATGATGAGAATGTTTATCTACTGCAGGAGTTGAAGTCCCTCACTCAAGCCCACTCACATCTCTCAGTCTCTATGAGTGAATTGAAGCCCCAGTGTTTTGATAATGCCAAAAAGGGGGAAAGAGAGAGAGCAAGGGCAAAGGGAACCTTGGTGATTGGTGAATCAAAGGGAAAGGAGAAGGTCCCTGAGATTGAGGAGGAGGCAGTAGAAGACATTGGGAAAGGCAAAGGCCCAATGAATATTGAGAATTTGACTGAGGAAGAGCAGATTCAAATTGCTGTCAAGGAGTCTATGATGTCAGCAATGGAAAGTCGGGCAAGAAAGCTTCAAAGGCCTGGTGGTGAGTCAGCAGGACTTGACCCCAAAGAGAAAGCTGCTGAAGTAAGGGGGAAGGTGACAAGGTCATCTGAAAGAAAGAGGAAGGAATTGCAAGCCTTCAATGAATTCCCAACTAGCCTGACTTTGCCATCAGAATTTCAGTCTGAAGAATCAACTCCAATTAGGCAATCAAAGAGATTGAAGAAAGCAGCCAAGCTGCCTGCTATTGAAGAAGAAGACATTGAAGAGGAGGTACAGGACAAAGAGCCTGAAGTTGGTGTGCCCAAGCTTGCTGATGATCCTTCTAAACTGTTTGAAGAAGGATTTGGAAAGGATCCAGAGACTCAGGAGAAGTTAGCTCTTCAGAGAGCTAAAAAAATAATGGATCAGTTGGTTGAGGCCAACAAGGCAAGGGATGAGAGAAGGGGAAACTTCAAAGCTCCAAGAAGGAGGGCTTCTTACAGAAGGCTCAAACCACAGATGCTGCAAAGATGGGACACTCAGTACCCTCACCATGATAAGTGGGTTCCAATCTCACTGAATGATGCATGGGAGGAGGCCAAGAGAAGTTTTGTATATGACTTTTATGTCATTGGAAAGTGGCTTGAAGAGAGTGTGGATGAAGTCTTTGTCCAGTTTATGTTTGAGAACCATAGGGACCTCTACCAAAAGCTGTTTGTAGCAGCTGAGATGGCAAGAGTTGAGTTCAAGGCCCCTGATCCTATTTTGTACATGCCTCCTAAGTTAAATGGGAACTTGATTGATGAGGGAAAGATTCTGGAAGAGTTCATCAACATCATGAAGATGGAGAAGATGAAGATTGGCCCTAGAGGATCAAACAAGGATGTTTGGGAATTGAAGAAAAGGGTCTGGGCTCAATATGGCATTGCTCCCCAAGATGATGGAACTCTCTGATGGATAAGTTTATCTCTTTCCTATCTGGTTTTTATGATTGTTAATGATTGTTGTTATTCTGTTTTGCTTGTATCAACTTTGTTGTCCTTTAATTTTCTGATCTGTAATGCTCTATGATATATAAAAGGACCACTGATTTTCTATCAAGAGATAACAACTCATTATCTCAACTAACCTGACATGACATATATACTTGATTTATTGTGCTAACAGTTTCTTTCAGGAAAGTTGACCTGTTCACCCATCCTGAAGGTAAAGTATAGTATAAGTCAAGGTTCCTTTGTAATAGGTTTTGGCATCATCAAAAAGGGGGAAATTGTTGGGAATAAAATGATTTTGATTTAGATACCAAAACCCCTGATTGATGATGTTCAGATTAGTTGAGATATGCTCAAGTCTAGTTCAGGCAAGTTGTCTCAGTACACTTGAGTATGTAGAATGCTTAAGTCAAAAATCTCAGGAATGTTGTGAGATTTTAGAGTTCAGGGTAGTTGTCCAAAGCTGGAATGTTAGGCAGCTTGATATGTGTTAAGTGTCTAGGCCAAAGTTACTGAACTATCAGGACAAGCTGACCAAGTGGACAACTGAGCTGAAGAGATCAAGAACATTAAAGCAATGCTCATAAATGCAAATGATCAGAACAGTTGAAGTACAAATGATCAAGAGCATTGAATGCCAAAGCTCACAGAAGACACATTCAATGAAGCATTTATTGCCAATCATGCCTGAACCAAGGATTGAAGACTTAAAGCATTAAAGAGTGAAGCATTGAATGAATGTTGGAACATTCTAAATTGCAGCAGGAATGTTCAGGGAGCTTGTCCCATCTGACCGTTGGTTGAGTGTAGAGTTTGCCACAAATCAACCTTGGGAAATGTGCATATTTGGAAACTGACACAAGTCTTCTCAGCCGCATTTTTCAGAAGTCAACACATTCATTCAAGCAACCATTGAAGAGCCCTTTTACACAGTGGATAAAAGGATGCCAAGCTTCATAGCCGTTTCAATGGTGCTGCAAATAGACAAGTTTGAATTGCTGTCCCTCCAACGGTTAGTTGTTCAAATTTGCCTATAAATACAGAAGTGATCAAAGGGATTCAGAATCCAACTACAAGCTATCAAACTATCATCAAGCTTTCAAAGGAAACCAAGCTGTTCTTCAGAATCCTAAGTTTCCTGAATCACTTCAATTAGCTAAGCCAATCTTTGTAAACATCCAAAGCTTAGCATTGAGATATCCTAAGCCTTTACACTATTCTTATTGTAAAGGATATCTCTACTAGTTGGAACCAAACCTCAAACCCTTATCTCATTTAGTGAAGAGAGTGTTTGTTGTAGAAGTGAGGAGTTAAGGGTTGTTAGTGTGAAATACAGTCTTAACTCAGAGAGATTGAGCACTAGGACTCAGATTATCCTAGGGATCAAAGCACTAAGAGAGTGTTGTTGATCAGTGCACCTTGGCACTATAAAACAAGTTAATTCCATTGTGAAGGAATTATCATGTTCAATCAGGGAAAGTAGATGTAGGAGCTTGAGTCTCTGAACCACTATAAACTTGTGTGCCATTTACTTACTGCATTCTTTATTGCACTTACATTCAATCATATTTCAAAGAGCAAAACTCAATACTCAAAGAAAAACTGTTTTGGACAAAGTCCCTGATAACTTGGAGTATTTCTTTAAGTCAAAGGCCAACCACATTCCGCACTTAGCAACTCTTTTAGATATTTAGCCAACTGATCACTTAATAGTAATCAGTAGGACAAGTATCTATCAAAGTTCACACTCAGGCCAGTTGTGAGACAACCTGCCTGATAAGACCA
The DNA here is from genome assembly GCA_963675135.1 of Galeopsis tetrahit. Lineage (NCBI taxonomy): Eukaryota > Viridiplantae > Streptophyta > Magnoliopsida > Lamiales > Lamiaceae > Galeopsis > Galeopsis tetrahit. The sequence goes on from OY776123.1 coordinate 19,225,732, forward strand.
GTTTTGTTTAAAAGAAAAGAATTTGCATACACAAGTGCATTCCCCCCCCCCCCCCCATACACTTGTGTTATACTCCACCAAGGACCAACAATACCTTATACACTTAGTTCGTTTTTAGAACAAGGCACCTGCCTCGTTTGTAGTTTCTGTTGTGAATGTTAATGTTGTAACATTTCACACAACATTTGTACTTGAAGATAAGTATTGAATTTCGCCGTAAGGCTAGCATAGATTTTTATTTATAAAATCTATGTTAAAAATTATTTACATTGTGTCACGTTTGTTTTTAGTGTTTCAAGTCTTCCGCTGTGTGAATCATAATTTCTGATATTCTGTTAGAGTCAGTGTTGTACCAATTGTCACAACATTTAGTACAACATTATTCTATTAAACTTAAACACTTCATATACAGCACACTTTCAGTTGGTATCAGAGCCGATACCTGACGACACTAGGTTAAATCTTTGGTCAAGTGTGTTTTTAGTGTAGGTTAGCAATGGAAACACATCACATATCCACGGCACTTAGGCCACCCGTTTTAGATGGATTGAATTATACTTATTGGAAGCCTAAGATGCGTATGTACATCAAGTCAGTTGATGAACGTGCTTGGAGGACTGTACTTACAGGTTGGAAAGCTCCAAAAAGACCAGCAGACGCAGATGGTGAAATACAACTCAAGAGAGAAGTTGACTGGACGGCTGATGAAATAACAACAGCAAGCTACAATTCTAAAGCTTTAAATGCTATTTTTACTTTTGTTGATGTTTCAATGTTTAAAATTATATCTAACTGTTCTACTTCTAAAGATGCATGGGACAGGTTGCAAGAGCATTGTGAGGGTTCAGAAAGTGTTCGAAGGACTAAGCTTCGAATGTTGGGGACAAAATTTGAGAATCTCCTAATGAAGGAAGATGAAACAATTATAGCCTACAATGAAAGGTTAAGTGAGATTATCAATGAATCACATTCTCTTGGTGACCCTATTTCTAATGTTAGAGTAGTTCATAAGATATTAAGATCTGTTCCTAAAAGATTTGATGCTAAAATTTGTGCTATTGAAGAGGCAAAAGATACAGATAAGTTAAGTCAAAATGAGTTAGTGAGTATTCTTAGAACATATGAAATAAACACTAATCAAAATGATGAAGTTAATGCTGATAAGAAAGTTGTGGTTTTTAAAGGGGAAACATCAAACACTTCTGAAGCTCAACCCATCATTACTGAAGTTGACTCTGATGAAGAATTGCTTGATGAATGCCTCAAAAATCCTAACAACATTGCCTTGCTCACTAAGCACTTTAATAAGTTTCTTAAGAAATCTGTGAACAAATCTAGAAACATTTAGCCTAAGATTCAAATCAATACATCAACACCTCAACCAGAAAGGAGGAAAGGTCAATTCACACCAAGACCATCAAAGAGTGAAGGTAAACCAAGGTATGATCCTGAATTTCGAAAATCAGTTCAATGCAATGCTTGTTCTGGTTATGGCCATTATGCAAATGAATGTGCCAACACTAGACTTAAGCAAAAGCTGAATTTTAGTGCTACCTTGAGTGATGAATCTGATGATGATGATCTTGATGAGTTAAATCAGAATGAATATTCTAATTTTACCAGAATTGATTATAATGATTCCTCAGATGATGATCTGGATGAAACAGATTCTGATGCTGTACCTGATGCTTCAACATCTACAGCAACATCAGAACAGAGTCACCCAGATTTGAACTGTTTTAATGGTTTGGTTGATGATGCAGGAAAAAGGACTGATGACAATGAACACCAAAAGTTGTTAGATGATTGGAACAATCAGAAACTCACTCTTAATTCCCTGAATAAAGAGAATGAGGATCTGAAAGACACAATTTCCAAGCTAGAAGTTATACTTACCAAAAGAGATCTGGAAATTTGTAACTTAAAGGAGAAATTGATAAATTCCACCTTATGTTTCAAGAAATATTCCAAGAGTGCTTCTGAGGTAAATAATGCTATAGCTACTGGTAAGTCTAATAATCATGGTTTAGGTTATGATGGTACTACTGCTTCTATTTCTGATAAATTTAGAAAACCTGTGAAATTTGTGAAGGCAAATGTTGTCACATCTGATGCAACATCTGCACAATCAGATCCTCACAAGGTTAAGAGGAAGTATATCTGTCATTACTGTTTCAAAGTTGGTCATATTCGTCCTTACTGTATAAAATTGTTTGAAGAACAGAAAACTTTGAAAATGCTGCATAAAAAACTGTCACATCCTGGTAAACAGTTTATGAAATCTGCAACCAAAAACTACCTGTAATGTTGCTCATACCTCCTTAAAAGCATGTCTACCTGATTCATGGTATTTTGATAGTGGTTGTTCTAGACATATGACAGGTCGTACTGATTTCTTATCTGATTATGTGACCTTGAATAGTGGTAGTGTTACATATGGTGGAGGTTCTAAAGGAAAGATTCTTGGTAAAGGAACTTTGAATGTTAAAGGTTTTCCTAAGCTTAAAAATGTCTTACATGTTGATGGCTTACTTGCAAATCTGATTAGCATTAGTCAACTTTGTGATGATAATTTGCATGTGAAATTTGATAAAGACTCATGTTATGTTCTTAATAAAGATGAAATTTGTGTCATGACTGGTACAAGGTCAGCTGATAATTGCTATCTTATTAGAACAAATATGTGTAACTTGTCAAAGTATGATGAAAATGTTTTATGGCATCAAAGATTGGGTCATGCAAATTACAGAGCAATGAATAAACTAATCAAAGCAGATGCAGTAAAAGGAATTCCAAAACTAAGGCTTCACAACAACACTGTATGTGGACCGTGCCAAAAAGGTAAGCAGGTAAGAATGTCGCACAAAATGCTGTCACATTGTACTACACATCGATGTTTTGAATTACTGCACATGGACTTGATGGGTCCTATGGAAACTGAAAGCATTGGAGGAAAGAGGTATTCCTTAGTTGTGGTAGATGATTTTTCTAGATATACTTGGGTAGAGTCTTTAAGAGACAAATCTGAAGCATTTGCTGCATTTAAAATTCTTTATAAGAGGTTCAAAAATGTGTTTAACTTGAAAGTTGGCCGAATTAGAACTGATCATGGTAGGGAATTTGAAAACAGCATGTTTAATGATTTTTGTGATAAAAAGGGTATCTTGCAAGAATATTCATCTCCTAAAACTCCACAACAAAATGGAATTGTTGAAAGAAAGAATAGAACTTTACAAGAAATGGCTAGAGTCATGCTTACATCCAAATGGCTAGAGTCATATTATTAATAGAGTTTTTATTCGTTCTGGCACAAGTCAAACACCTTATGAGATTTTGAACAACAGAAAATCAAGTGTGAAATATTTTCATGTATTTGGTTGTGTGTGTTATATTCTAAATGATAGGGATCAACTTCATAAGTTTGATTCTAAAAGTGATAAAGGTTTCTTTTTAGGCTATTCTAGAAATAGTAAAGCTTATAGAGTATATAACCTTAGAACTAACACTGTTCAAGAATCTGTTAATGTTGTGTTTGATGATGATAAAGGTCTTACAGATGACAAAGATGAAGAAGATGTATCACAGGTTACTGATAGTTCTGAGAATACACTGAAGTCTGAAAATGTTGCACCAAATGTTAACACATCTGGGTCAACATCAACAGAACAGACAATTTTAACTTCACAGATTGACCAGTACGTTCCCAAAACGAATCCTTCTTCAAGAATAGGTAAAAGTCATCCTTCTGACCAGATCATAGGTGATGCTACAGTTGGAGTGCAAACAAGAGGAAGAGTAAGATCAAACAAGGTAGATGTGGTAAGAACAATATGCATGTCTTCTATGTGTAACATTGTAAATGCTGAATGCTATTTATCTGAAATTGAACCTAAGAGTGCTAAAGAAGCCTTAACTGATGAAAACTGGATTAATGCTATGCATGAAGAACTTGGTCAGTTTGAAAGAAATGAAGTGTGGACACTTGTTCCAAGACCTAGTCATACTAATGTCATTGGAACAAAGTGGATATTCAAGAATAAAACTGATGAATCTGGTAATATTGTTAGAAACAAGGCTAGGTTAGTAGCACAAGGTTACACCCAAGTTGAAGGAGTTGATTTTGATGAGACTTTTGCACCTGTTACTAGGATAGAATCTATTAGATTACTGCTAGCTATTGCATGTTTTATTGATATTAAACTTCATCAAATGGATGTAAAGGCTGCATTTCTAAATGGTATATTGAATGAAGAAGCATATGTTGAACAACCTATAGGATTTGAAGATCCACAATATCCTGATCATGTATATAAACTTAAGAAAGCATTGTATGGTCTTAAACAAGCTCCTAGAGCATGGTATGGTAGGCTTACTGACTTTCTTTTGGAATATGGATTTATTAGATGAGAAGCTGATAGAACTTTGTTCATTAAGCACACTGAAGGAGATTTACTTATTGCTCAAATATATGTTGATGACATTGTGTTTGGTTCTACTTGTGATAAAATGTTGAGTAACTTTGTTGAGGCAATGACTGCAACATTTGAAATGAGTATGGTTGGAGATTTGAATTATTTTCTAGGTCTTCAAATCAAACAGTGCAGTGATGGTATTTTCTTCTCCCAGAGTAAGTATGCTAAGAACTTGGTCAAAAGATTTGGTCTTGAGAATTCAAAACCAATGAAAACTCCTATGGGATCTACTTTGAAACTTTGCAAAGATAGTGCTGGAACAGATGTTGATCCAACACTTTACAGATCCATGATAGGCAGTTTACTGTATTTAACCTCTAGTAGACCAGATATTATGTACAGTGTGTGTGTTTGTGCTAGTTACCAAGCAAATCCAAAGGAATCACACCTGAATGCTGTGAAGAGAATCATCAAGTATGTTTCAAGAACAAGTGACCTTGGAATCTGGTATACTAAGGACACCAACAACATTTTGATTGGCTATAGTGATGCTGATTGGGCTGGAGACATAGATGATAGAAAGAGTACGAGTGGAGGATGTTTCTACATGGGAAACAATCTTGTATCATGGCACAGCAAGAAACAGAATTGTGTTTCACAATCCACTGCAGAATCTGAGTATATTGCTGCTGGAAGCTGCTGCACACAACTCTTGTGGCTGAGCAAGATGTTCCATGACTATGGTATTGAGAATGGTATACTTACTATATTTTGTGATAATACTAGTGCCATTAACATTTCTAAAAATCCTGTACAACACTCACTCACAAAGCACATTAGCATAAGACACCATTTTATGAGAGATTTAGTAGAGAAGAATATTGTTAAGTTGGAGTATGTACCTACTGAAAAACAGAATGCTGATATTTTTACAAAAGCCTTAGACCATGAGAGATTCTCTATCTTGAGGAGATCTCTTGGCATGAGCACTATCTGAAAAGAATTTGGATGGATGTTGTCACAAATGCGTCAGCATTTGGGACAACATCATGGGTTGTATAAATTTTATAAGTTGAATTTATTTCTTACTTAGTTAAATAATTCCTTTGTAAAATATCTACGAATCTAAGAACCTTGGAGTGCAAAAATAAACGTCTTACACCTCTTAAATGCATAAAAATGAGAATGTTATTAGCATACTAAAAGATGTACCAAATCACAGAGTAACTATGGAGCACGGAGTTCACTACTACGATGTCTTCTTTTCAAAAGGTGATATTTGGTAAAAACATCAACATATTTGTAATCCATTAAGTAAGTATGGGGCACGGAGTTCGCTACTACGATGTACTCTACAGGAACAATGGATCAATACAAATTAGATGCTATAACACAAAAGGAAAAAATATGGTGCAACACAAATGAAGCAAATTCATGTAAAAACCGTGTTGAGGTGTTTGTAACAGTTTTGAGCACAACATTGCCTGATTCGAATTTATTTTTATCTGTTGTAATTATTTAATTATTTATTGAGATTCATTTTATTTATTTAATTAATTACTGACCCAAATCTATTTTTTTTTTCAGATTATGCGATTTTATTTAGGCAAATTCTGGAAGTTTCTTTAATTTTAATTAATTTAATTAATTAATTTTTCCCACTAATTAACCATGATCTAGGTTGTGGCTACAAATGTGGAGCACTATCGAAAATTCTAGATTAATTCTTCTGTTTATTTTCTTAACCTCCAACTACATTATTCTCTCTATAAATATCGAACATAAGATGCCATTCATTTGCTAATTGTGATTTCTGAATTTGTTGAGTACTAAGATTGCAGACTTGTTTTTGGTTGTGTATATCTCAAAGAAGTGTGTGCAAATTCTCATCCTATACCTTGAAATTCCAACCGCCTAACTTAAATGGCTGGAACAAACTCGAATTCCTCACAATCTCTCTCTGATTCGAAAACCTCATCCCACTCTCGCACAAATCCTCTCGAAATCCTTGCTTCCATGGCTTCACAAAACTCTACCGCTTCAAATGCTGGCTCGAATGTCTCTGCAACACCATCAACAACCATTCCCACTCCTCAAACCACTCCTCAAACCACTCCTCAAACAAACTTTCCTCAAGATGCAACTGTCGAACAGGTCACTAGGGATATCGAAGAAGTGTCTGATACTCTTCGAAATACAGGCCATCTGCCCGTGATGACTTTTGGAGGTATCACGGTGGATATCTCGAGCTATTTGGCTGAGCAAACCGCCCAAATGGCTTCTGCTTCAAAAAGCCCCAAATCACCCTCTGTTCACGAACCGCAAACTGAGAATGTTGAAGCTTCTGTTGAAGAAGAAGCTACTGCTACGTCTGACCCTGAAGACGTTGAAATGGAGGACGCAAATATCTCTGAAGGTACAAACTCTTCACTCTCTGTTTCAGATGAGTCTGCCCCCATTCCTCTCAAGAAGAATGCACAGAAAGGGAAAAGACAGAGAAGCCCTGTACAAAGAAGGAGGAGATCAAACCGCATTTTTACTCGTGTGGATTATTCTGAATCCATGAGGTAGAAGAAGAAAGCTGGAGCTGATGCTGGTGAACCCATCCAAGTGTTCACAGACTCTGAAGATGAAGCTCCTGTTGTTGCTGAGAAACCTAAGAAAGCTAAGACTGTTGTTGCTGAGAAGTCCAAGAAGAAAGTTGTTGATGATCCCAAAGGAAAAGGAAAGGCCAAGATGATCACTGAAGATGAAACAGCTGAGTTAGAATCCAATTCTGATTCTGGAAGATGCTTGAGAGACATTCTGAAGTCTCTAAAGAAAAATGCTGAGCACTATGCTGCTGCAAAGGAAGCTGCACCAGAACCTGAAGATGGTGGCAGTGGGGATAGCTCTTCCAGTGCAGCAAGCAGCCCTGAACAGAGCTCTGCTAAAAGCTCTACACCAAGCTCAGATGACCTTGCTTCTGAAGAGGAAGGTATTTTTTATTCTCTTGAAAATCTAGAGAATAGATTGGCCATTTATTCTAAGAGAAAACTGCTGATAGAGAAGAGAATTAACATACCTGACTTTGATAGTAAAGGCATGGTTAGGTTCTTAGAAGAAAGAAATTTGATGCATGATGTGAATTTTGGTGAATCTTTCTTGACAAATTGGGCATATGAATTTTATGCATGTATGAAAAAGAGCACTGGTAGGAGATCTTCTAAGTGGTATGGGACTGTTAATTTTAGGGGGAGGGATGTTCCTTTTACTCCTGAATTGATAAATGAGTTTTTGGAAATTCCCAATGTTGAGGTTGATGAAGAACCTGACATGGATGTGGTCATTTCTGCTATAACTGGTGGTAGGGTAGTTAAATGGACTAGACAGATGCTAGCCAAAGACCTCACTTCCCTACACTCTGTGTTATACAAACTCATTATCTACAACTGGATTCCCACCACAAATACTACCAAGATCACAAAGGATCAAGCTGTTTTGATGTATAGGATTTCTGTGCTTAAGAGATTCAATTTAGGTCTTACAATTTTCCAACATATGATGAGATTTACTGGGAGAGTTTCTGAGAAAGGCAATTTACCCTATCCGGTTCTGATTTCCAATTATTTGAGACATCATGGACTTATTGCCAAGAACACTGATGTGTTGAGGGGGAGAGTTCCATTATTGGCCATAGCTCCTGCCTTACTCACTGGGGATAGAGTTATTGATTTACCTTTGATTGCTCCTGGTACTGAACATCAGCAAAGACCCTCTACTTCTTCTCAACCAGAACCTTCCAGACCCTCAACTACTGATCATCCTGAATCATCCAGATCAAGACAGAGAAATGCAACCCCAAATGTTGAGAACATCCGTATCAACATTTCTGGTAATGTGTATCTTTCACAGGAATTCATCAAACTCCAACTCCAACACTTGCAGGAAACAATAGATGAACTCCAGTTCCTGAAGGACAGGTGGACCAATCTGCTTTCACCTACAACAGGGGGAGTACCACCACCATCCAACTCCAATGTGGTCATTGAAGAGATAAATGATGAAGGAGTTCCAGCTGCTGGAGATGTTGGTGATGGACCTGATGCTGCTGTTACTGATGTAGTTGCACACCTTGCATCTACTTACTTTGTTGATGAAGGAGATGATGATGGTGCTGCTGAGATGGACACCTTGTATGGTGATCTTCATGGAGGAAGCTGCTAGACAGGGGGAGATCTGAATTCCACAATGGCTATGGTGCAGGAAGATGATGCTGCAGCTGTTACCACAACAATATAAGCCATTTATTCAGTTCAACCTTTGTAATTATTGTTTAAGTTTGAATTCTGAAATTCTGATACACTTTTTATTTATTTTTCTAGATGATAGGTTGTTTATTGCAACTTGCTTAATTTTGGTTCCACTTGATATTTGTTTACTGCCTTGCTTAATTTGTTTGCAAATTATCATGTGTCTACTGCAGGTTGTATAGTGTGAGTTTCTGTTTTGTTTATGTTTTTTTTTATTATTATTTTTTGCTCTGATGTTTGTTTTTGTTTTGTTGTGTCTTACTTAGATTCTAAGTTAATTCTTCCAATTCAACTTATGATCTTAGTAAAAGTTACTTATGTTGTGAATAAGTGTAGTGTTTATACTTGTTCTATTTTGGATAAAATTTATCTTGATCTTATGGCACGGATCATTGTAAAATTATCCTTGATCTTCATTTGATTTGATCCAACGGTTACAACAGGTATTGTCTTGACTAGTGCTTAGCAATGATGTCAACCTCAACTAAGTACATAATACTGAGTATGTATAGAAATATATGTGCATCAGGTGTGTTGTAGTCGAAAGGTCAAATTGGGGGAGATTGTAGATGTTGTTAATCCTTAAATGCCTTAACATTATCAACAACATCTTAATTTGACCTTCCGAGATTTTTTCTAAGTCTTTTTCTGAAATGCTACATTAAATGTTGATCTAAATGTTGTCGCATTTCTGGCAGGATCTAGAAGCTTCTACAAGGATCTGGAACCTGGAAGATTCCAGAATATTGGAGAACATACTAGAGTGGCCTGGAACCATTTAGAACGACCTGGAGCATTCAAGAAGGATCTAGAAAGATCATGGAAGTTGAGTTCCTAAAAAATAGGATCTCATTGTGGAAGCCTCTAGAATCAGCACCCCACTTCTATAAATACCGATTGAAGGCTTCTCAAATCAGTGTACTCTATTCGATCAATTTCCTAGACCGAGCGTTTATCCCTGTTAGGAATTGTGGCCAGTAGTTTTACCTTTTAGTTCATACGTTCGTATCCCACCTGTATGGATGTGTGTCTTCTTATCTATTGAGAGTGTAATCATTAGATAGACTAGGCATTTCGACAGTGTATACCTTATACACTTAGTTCGTTTTTAGAACAAGGCACCTGCCTCGTTTGTAGTTTCTGTTGTGAATGTTAATGCTGTAACATTTCACACAACATTTGTACTTGAAGATAAGTATTGAATTTCGCTGTAAGGCTAGCATAGATTTTTATTTATAAAATCTATGTTAAAAATTATTTCCATTGTGTCACGTTTGTTTTTAATGTTTCAAGTCTTCCGCTGTGTGAATCATAATTTCTGATATTCTGTTAGAGTCAGTGTTGTACCAATTGTCACAACTTTTAGTACAACATTATTCTATTAAACTTAAACACTTCATATACAACACACTTTCAAAATTTATCCAAACCTCGCTGATTGACAGTGACGTTCGTACCCTTTTGTAGCCAAGACAATTGTATAGAGAGGGGTGAGGTTTGGATGGAAGGGCAAGCTTTGTGACCGCATCCGAAGCTATTACATTTTTGCAAGCTCCTGAATCGATATAAAATGCACATATTGCCATTTATCATGCACGAAGATTCAAATAGACAATGACGTTGCTCGGTGGGGTCGGGAAGACAAGGGGTAAGACAAGCACAGCTAAGGATCAGTGATGGACCTTGATCGCCCAAAAGGAACTCTTCGGACAAGAAATCTTGGGGGTCTTCATCAAAGATAGGAGGACCCGAGTACTTAGAAGGTATTTCTTCAAGAAGTAGACCTCGCGTGTTACCTATCTTGGGAAAATTCGCCATTCGGTGGCCATGTTTACCACATGAAAAGCACTGGCCAGTGCGCAGTGCAAGAGAGGAATTTGACGTACGAGATGTGGAAGGTTGAAAGGGTGAGCGGAAAGCAAACGTACTTGGGTCTATGGTGGTGGGTATGGACGATTGTTGGGGCAGCGGGGGTGTAAACGGACCCATTGAACGACGATTTAGTTGGTGTTCTAAATGGACAGCCCGCTAGTGTGCTTCGGAAACTGAAGACGGGGCAAACAAGTTCAAGATATCCTGAAAAGGAAGGCGAAGCCCACCAATAAAGTGTGAAACCAATTGGTCGTCTGAATCTGTAATATCCACTCGAGCTAAGAGTTGAAAGAATTCAGTAGTGTATGCGTCTACTGATCGAGAGCCATGTCGTCGATTTTGCAGGCGCTGATAGAGGACTCGAGCATAGTTGAAGGGCAAGAATTCCGCCCAAATTAGTTTCTTGAAATTATCCCAAGAAACCACCTAAGACTTCCGCTGACTGCGTCGAGTTGCCTTCAATTGATGCCACCAAAAAGCGTGCGGTCGCGAAGTCGTGTGGCGACAAGAGGAATGCAACGGTCATCAGGTACATTCTTGAAGTCTAAAAGACCTTATACGACAATAAGCCAATCGATTAACAACTTAGGCTGATCAATGCAGGTGAATTCGGGGAGTTCGAGTTTGAATGCGTTTTCCCAAGAACGGGAATCAACAGGGCGTCGAACATCTTGGAGGTTGAGGGGTGCAAATGGGTTATCAAGGGATGCTTCGTCGGATGAGGAGGTTGTTGCAATGGGGGGTCTTGGGGAGGATTTCTGGCGGGGTGGAGATGGTCTGTAGAACCGGTAGCCTGGGTGGTAAGTAATTGAACCACAGTTAGGGGTGTAAACGAGCCGAGTAGTGTTGAGCTCGAAACTCGACTCGGTCGAGCCAAAAATTTTAAAGATCGAGCTCGACTCGATAAGAAACTCGATAAACTCGAGCTCGACTCGATTACCTATATAATTTTCAAACATATTTTTTTCTAAAATAAACCCGAGCTCGACTCGGCTCGACTTGATTACTCGTATATAAATATAAATTATATATTAATGGAAAAATAGTAAATATTGTTCAAGCTTGATTAGGCTCGCGGGCCTTTCGAGTCGAGTATTTATGAGCTCGAACTCGGTAGCTACTCTAGTAGCTCGAAACTCGACTCAACTCGATTAACTTCGAGTCGATTTCGATCTTTTTTCGAGTCGAGCACGTGTAGCTCGCGAGTAGGCTCGACTCACTTACAAGTTACACCCCTAATCACAGTTGCCAACTACGCTGCAAGGTCATCGAGGCGTTGGACGAGACCAATGTCGCGGTTGACGTCACGGCGGGGCGACATGATAGGAGCGGATGCTGGTCTCGTGATACCAACTGATGTAGCGGAGTATTTACGGATGGAAAGAACACAATATCAAGACCATGATACAATTAAGATGTCGTCAAGATAAAACAAGGAAATCTCCTTTGTTTTCGAAATATTCATTCAATTGCTTCAAAAATACAAACTAAGCCCTATATATATATATATATATACACATCAGACTCTAAGAAAATGCTACAAAAACTATTAAAAGCCCTAATAAGTAAAAGAGTTGCAAACCAAAAGAACTCAACAAATTAATATGAATGTAAAACAAAAAACGCTAACAAAAGAGTTGCTAACCAAAATAAAAGAACTCAACAAATTAATATGAATGTAAAACAAAAAACGCTAACAAAAGAGTTGCTAACCAAAATAAAAGAACTCAACAAATTAATACAAATTAATATGAATGTAAAACAGAAAACGCTAACTAGTAGTTGCATCTTCATCATTCTCCTCCTCTTCAAAACGATTCACCCTCGTCGTCAATTGCATCATCATCATTATATTAAGCTTGATAAATGTTAGATACATTGAATTTCTTTTTTCTAATGCGCAGGTTTGCCATTCAACAACGAGATCACGTCGTCTGAGACTGTGTAATTATATAATTAATTATTAATAGTAGAAACTAATAAACATCCCATGCCCACACAATTGAATATTTGATAAATTTTAACATGAGACTGTGTAATGTGCAACAAATTGTAATAAAAATTTAAATTAAATTTACCATTTACGATATGATAATATTTATTCCCGAATTATATTATTTAAAATCTCTCATTCAGTTCTCACAACTTAAAAATAACAACAACAACGTACTTCACTACAAATAATTGTCAAAATTGCAAGCAAAAATTACGAGGGTATGTAATCCCTCGTTAAATGGCAAGAGATTTTACAAGGGGAGCAGATGGAGAGGAAAATATTGAGGGTTCAAAAAACCCTCGCAGTGGCGACGGAATTACAAATCCCTCGCCATTTAACTAGGGACATTGTTTAAAAATAATAAAGGGCGAGGGATTTAATGCTCAGCAAAAAATATCGAGGAAATTCTGGCGAGGGAATTAAATAATTAATGCTAGCCATTTCCCTCATTATTCATGTTAAAGAGGATTTTTCACTCGTCAAATCCCTCTCTATTTGGATAATTTTTTTGTAGTGCTTATATTCTAGTTCACTAGCGTCGGCACTTATAGACTATATTTATTCACGCCCACTCCATAACCCAACCTCCTAATAAATACTCCCTCCGTCTCACAAAGATAGTTATATTTTTCTTTTTTGAATGTCAAATTATAGTCACATTTCCTCTTTTACTTAAATATTAAATAATTTATTGACAATTTTACCCCTAATTAAACTAATTTCATAATTACTCTTAAGAGACACAACTACTTAGGGGACTTGCAAAAAGAGAACCGCAACTTTACGGGCTGAAAAAATTAGTCTCGTAACTTTTTTTTTTTTGCAATTTCAGGCCAGATTAGCCCGATCAACCCAATTTCGGGCTGATTGAGGTCCATTTTTTCGGGCCAAATTACTTTGGGAAGTAACAAAAAGAGGACCACAATTTTATTTATGACAAAAAGAGGACTGTAACTTTTTTTATAAATATATACTCCCTCCGTCCGCCTATAAGTTTTCCATTTTACCATTTTGGTCCGTCCGCCTATAAGCTTCTCATACCTTTTTTGGTAAGTACTTTTTCTTACACTTCACTTTATATCTTACTTTTTCTCTCTATCTCTCTCCTCTCTCAATCACATCACTTGTACTATATCTATTATATATTTAATCACTTTTTTTAATCTCTGTACCAAAAAGTAACGTGAAACTTATAGATGGAGGGAGGAAGTAATTTTTAAAATCTGAAAAATATAATGATTTAGAATTATTTTTTTTTTTTTTGTCTTTTAGTGTTTGGGCCCTGATAAAGATGGTGTTAGGGTATGCCGCCGAATAGAGCTCCACCCACCCAGGTAAGGGCTCCCAATTTCTTATATACTCCCTCTATTCAGAGGAATTTGCACCTCTGGGATGACACTCATTTTAATAAATGTGTTAGAAAAAGTGTAATGAGTGATGTTTTGAGAAGTAGTTTTGTAAACTTTTATGAATAAAGTAAAGTAAAAGGTAGGTTGAGTGTGAAAAAATAATGGCATATGAGTAAATATGTGTATATTTTGAGGGTGAGGGTTATGACAATATTTCCTTTTATGAAGTGTGCAAATTGGTATGGAACATTCATATATGGAAAGTGTGCAAATTCCTATTGGACAGAGGGAGTATAAAATATTGTACTCTCTTCGTCCCATATGAACTTACACACTTGGGATGACACACAATTTAAAAAATGTGTAATGAGTGATGTTTTGATGGATAGTTTTGTAAAGTTTTATAAATAAAGTAAATAAAAAGTAAATTGAGTGTGGAAAAGTAATGACATATTGGTAAATAAGAGTATATTTTGAGGGTGAAATTATGAAGATATTTCCTTTTATGGGGTGTGAAAATTGGTATGGGATATTCATTTATAGAAAGTGTGCAAATTTCTGTGGGACGTGGGAGTAATTTATTTTAAACATTTCAATCAATATATACCTACTTAGTGTTTTCAAGCTCTAGTTTTATTCTTTTGTTTTGTTTTTCATGTTTCATTATATGTTGTACCACTTGAATTTTTAGCATGTATCGTTATGATTATTATTGAGCGTTGATTATTTTTTATGGAAAATACAAAAAGTAAGTAAGACGGGTGATTTCATTCTTCAAATATTCATAAAAAGAAAAGGTAGGTAATTAGGTGTAGCGAATATTGTATAACCAATTAATTAAGCAACTTATATACTAGCTAGTTTGAAATGGGATATTTGGCGGGGGCGTAGCAAGAGTAGTACTCCTATCCTATTCCTATATAAGGGATGTAATTAGGGGTTTTAGTTGATTAGTTTTGATTGTTGAACGTCTTGACAGTTAGTTGGTTTCCAATATTAATCTTGAAAGAAGAAGAAAAGATGATGAACCCTGCTCCTCCACCACCTCCACCTCCTCCTCCTAATCCTAATCCTAATCCTAATGCTCCGGCAGATGATACGTCGAGAAAGAGAAAGCAGCGGCAGCAGCAGCAGCAGCAGAAGCAGAAGACGTCGATTATAATATGCGATCCTGAGACAACCCAGGACAGGTTCAGGAGACTGGTGGAACGCTACACCGTATACCGCCCTGATGATTCCCCCTCCTCCTCAGATATCGACTCCGACGACGACGAAGACACAAACATTCAAGATGCTTTTCCCCAGGCATGTTATCCTCCTACTACTCTTCCATCTCTACGTACCTTTATTTAATTCCCATTTCATCCCCCCCATGCAGTACTGTATATATATTGTTCAATTTATTATTATTATTATTATTTAAACCTCGACATTCATGCACAAATTGAATTAATTAGCTGATTATATATATATATGGTTTAAATAATAATGTGTTGCAATTAATATTAATTCTATGAGAATGAGTTGGGAATAGAAAAGACACGAGTACTTAATTAATCAATCAAGAAGGGCAGGGGGATTTGTTTATATATATAATTTTAGGTACGTACCCGGCCTTGCGCGGCCTTGAATTGTACGTAATTGTGTTAGTAATTATTATATGTAAATGATGCATGGATGCAGGGGCAGGGAGAGAGGATTGTGAGAGAGGTACCGGTGCATCAACAAGTTAATGTGGCAGTTGCAGGTGATCAGATGCAGGGTAATGAGCAGCAATGTAGTACTGATGAGGAATATCCCCAGCTTGATGATGATGATCAAGAACCCCCCGCTACTACTACTACTACTCCTACTCCTAGTCCACCTCCCACCCATGCACTTTTTGATCAATTTACTTGAAATATACTAGTAGTAATTCTCATCATCCATTTTCTACTTACCACACACAGACCACTTTATTTCTTTTGTATTTGCTGCTACCTATTTCTAGCTTCATTGATGATTTCACTCATCATATATACCTACCTACCTACCTTCATAATAATACTCATCATTTTTAATTTGCATCTTATTCATATAATAATAATACTCCTTCCTGCATGAGACATACATACATGCATGATTTAAGACTATTCATATGCAATTAATCATTCATACAAATACAAAATATATACTAGCTACTACACACCTTCTTCCAAATTAATTCTATTTTAAAAAATCACTACTACATATTTGGCCTTGGAGAGCTTTTAAAAGAGCTCTCCAATAAGTGGGAGTTGTCCAAGCTAAATTGCACTTGGAAAGCCCTAATTGCACTTGGAGAGCTCTTAGAGCCCTTTAAGAGCTCTCCAAGTGCAATTTAGCTTCGATAGCTCCCACTTGGAGAGCTCTTTTAAAAGCTCTCCAAGGCTAAATATGTAGTAGTGAATAAATCAATATTTCTTTTTTATAATTTAAAATTATTTCCTAATTTATAAATTAATTTGATTTTTCATGAGATTATATTTAAATATATATTTTTTATTTTTCAATTGAATTTTTTGAATAATTTTTTAAAAACTAGTACTAAACACACCCCAAATATAGTTCAATCCTTCTTGACCGAACAAGCTTGTACAAATTTAAATTGGGGTATGGAAGGAATATATATCTTAAGAAAATGTTGTATACAAACCTAAACTCGTGTTTGTTGTGCATTTTGGTTGCTGTCATGACGGCACGTACGGTAGAAAACGCAGCCACATACCGTACACTGAGCACGGCTGAAACGGCCGCACAATTACAAGAAGGTGCACAGCCAGTTTTGGCCGAACAAAACGTGCATGGTTTGTGTGGCTGATTTTGGCCGAATATATAAGCCCTTTTTTAAAACTGGATTCTGCTAGGTGGTGATTGTGTAGTTATTCTGATTTGCAAAGTTAAATAATTTTGCCTTTACATTGTTAACAAGGTATCAAGCACTTGACTAAGCAGGTGGTCAGAAATTTGTTTCGTTTTGCCTTTACACAGTTAACAGGGTATGATATATTTCAGTTGGACATCATACATATATTTTATCCCCATCATTTTAATCAACATTTATTTGCTTTAAGGGCACATGGCTTTTAGTTTGCTCTGTGCACCCCTTTTCTTTCATGGCAATGTTAGTTATGCTTATATCTGAGGATTTATGAAGAGGGGATTTTTATAATAAAGTAAAAATTGTTGAATGAAGGTTAAATGATTGGGGAGAGTTAAAAAAATGGGGTGTGCATAACATATGGGTGTATTTATAATTTTTAAATGATTTTAAAGGCCTACTTAGCAAAATTTGTTTATGTATATTTTTGTCTAAAAAGAAATGGGTGTGTATAACATAATTTGGGGTCTTGATAGCCCCACTCTTGTTCATATAGTAACAAATATTGGTTCTTATAATAATGTTTACTTTTATACTTAGGTCACGTTTGATAACAAAAACTGAGTAGACTGGATTAATATGATATCTAAATTTTATAGATTTTAAAACATAATTTATGTTTAATCTAAGTTATCAAACAAACTATAAAATATGAGAGGAAGTTAATCTAGATTTAACCTAAACTATCAAACATGACCTTATAGTAACACAAGCCTTCCCTAAAAAAATTATTTTCCTTTGTGAGAAAGATTTTTACGGCCCGGGTCCGACTTGCTTAAAATTTGTGAGATTTTTTCATACTTCTAAAAATACTAATATTACATCTAAACCAGTTTTATGTAAACCAACAAGACATAATATTATGTAAACCAGTTTTATCATATTTTTCACTTTAAATATACTAGTTTTTTTTTTATGGAAGTTAAATACCCATCCATTTTTTTCCCCTCCCCATGACTCGAACCCAGGACCTAAGGCCAGGTAATGGTGCTCTAAACTATCCCACTTTGTCACTTTAAATATACTAGTATGAAAAACACAACACAAGAGGAGTCGTGGGCCGAGTGGGGGCTAGGCCCTATCCGTTTATTTCGTATTATGTTTTGATTACTGTTGGAGTCAGCCCATGGGCCCTAGCAATATTTAGATGTTTTGACAGTATTATTGTTGGGAGGGCGCGGTTATACACACACCAACCTATTGAGTACAACACAGACAAATTTTTTATAGGACATGTAAAATGTTCTATATACCCTTTCTGTAAAATTTTAAAAAGAATACGAAGATGAGTACATCCATTTCATTTTTTGTCAGAATCATCTCCACCATCACCATAGTCTTCAAAAAAATTCTTAACAAACACAAAATTAGAAAGAAAGAGATGTTCGGGATTTTTTTCGGACAAATCAACATTGTCCGAAAAAAAAATATGTGTTCGAAAATTTTACATGAACAAAATTAAAATGTTCGAATCTTTTTTACGAACAAACTCAGTGTGTCCAAAATTTTTTTCGAACAACTTTCATTTGTCCGAAAAAAATAAATTGAACATGCGTATTTCGAAGAAAATCGCAAAAAAATTTGAAAATTTTTTGTTACCCTAAACCCTAATCTGCAAATTTGTTCGTGTGCACAAACCCTAAACCCTAATTAGATAAAAAAAAATTGAAAATGTGCACAGAACCTAAACTTATCGGAATTACTTGAGAGGGGCCGACGGGACGGGACGGGGAGGGGTGCGAACGGCCGCTGCCGCTTGAAGGGGAGGGGTTGCGGCCGCGAACGGCCGTGAAGAGAGGGAGAGGGGTTCGGCCGCGAAGAAGGTGGGCGGCGGTGTGGATGAGGCGCGGTGGGGGCAGCGTGGCTAGCGAGTCGCGGCGGCGTGGGGAAGGAGGCGACGCATCGTGGGTGTACCGAATGAAATGAGAGAAATGAAATAGAATTAGAATTTTAAGGTGTTGAAATGTATTTTGGGATTTTTGAGATGGATGTCCTCAACTTACGTTATGTGTACTCATCCAGTGGGTGTCCTCAATAGATTGGTGCGTGTGTATAACCGCGCCCTTGTTGGGATAGGCCGACATTCTATTGTATCGTATCCTGTTTGCTATCTCTATATACTCTATTTATCTCCCAACACTTTTTCCCTCAAATTCAGACAAGGCTTAGTCATATAACTTTGTCATAGTTGCCCTGTGCACAGGTAGCTGAGCTTTATGAACAAGTGATAGCAACAGATATAAGTGAGCCCCAGCTTAACCATGCAATGCAGCATCCAATTCCTCGCATACGTTACGCGTGTGCACACACCATTATCCCTATCCGATGATGAACTAGTGAGCTTGATCGTGGACGAGTGTGTGTAAGGCTAGGTTCGGAGGGCAATCCCATCGCTGTTATTACCATATAGAATTACGGTTGTTATTATTCATCTGTCTGATTGTAGTTGAATTAATGTGTATTTGGAATCACTAAGTACCTCTTTTTGATGTAGAAAAACTTCTACTGTCAGCATAGCATCAGGAGTAAGTTGCCCAAAAATGAATTCACATATTGAACTGAAAAAAAAAAAATTATGTATGACAATATAAAAGAAAATAAAATCTTGTAAAAATAAATAGTGAATTAATTTGCAATTTACCCTATTCCGATATGCCTTCAAAACTTTTTCTCTTATCTATATCTATATGACAACAACTATCTAGCCTAGACTTCTCACCCCATGTAACATGTACAACGGTTTCCAGCCACGGTGAAAATTTCAAAAATCACACCAGCCTATTGTGGTAGTTGTTGAATTTTATTTAATAAATATGAATGCGAACAATTACTGCATGTGTACAACTCAATATCTTAAAACTTTATCTTTTCGGTCGGATATCTCCCGCTCCCTCCGTTTCTCATCTGTTGCTTCGTGGACGAAGACTTTGAAATCTGAGCATTCCTTGTAGTTTCTTGTCTATTGTTTCCTTTGCTTTTCCTGCTTTCAGAAAAAAATTCCATCAGCATGAGTAGCATTAACATACTGACACTCTAAGGGGCGTTTCGCATATAAAATGACAAAGAGAAGACAAGATTCTTACTTGATATGCAGCAAGATAAATAGGATTCCAGCAATGGCTGTGCTTTTGACAACTGCTTTCAGCAGCGGCCTTCCATTATGCTCCCGACGAGCTGGTTGATGGCTCGTATCCTTCTTTTCATCTGAAACGCTTTCTCTTTTATCCTGAGTAAGAAGAAATAAACAATAGCTCAGCATTATGAGCAGACCAATATAGTGATCCATAAATAATCTATTCATAATTACCTGACTACCATTTTCAGCATCGGAAGAAGTATTACGTTGGATGTTGAAGGCTACACGAGAATCCTCTTTAGCTGTGTTCATTTCTTCAAGACACAAATTAGGATTTTCTTCCATAGTTTGACATAAACTAGTTCGATTATCATTTGCAGCAACCACACTTTTGCTTTCTGCATCACATGATTCTCCTTTTGGAGACTTCATGCTCGATAATTCACATTTTATCTGAGATTCAAGAAAATGATCAGATTGGGCCTCTTTTGGGTGACCATTTGTACTTGACGAATCGTCTTCATCAAACTGATTATCAAACTCCAAGTTGAGCAACCGGCCCAACACAGAAGTCATACTAGTGGTTGAAGAAACCTCCGTATCTTCATCATCAGAATACACCCTTTGAGATCCATTGTGCAAACTCCTCTTATCTGAGGTACTTTTTTTAGAATCAACATTCAAAAAGAAATCAAACATATTGGTTTCTCCACCAACTGCTACAGAATTGCTGCCATCAGTTTTGTGGACCATTAAATCCGAAAATGCCAAGTAATCAGATATGTAATTATTTTCTCCCACGTTTTGTTTCCTATCATGTCCTTCTAAGTCGGAATTTTCACCCATATAACTGCTTTCTGCCTCGTCTGACTCGTCCGAGCTACTAGAATCATCGTCTCGATTGGATGGTGAATGTATGTTATTCTATATCAACGATAAAACAATCAGTAAAGAGAACAAATTATATGCACAAGGCATCTCAACTGTATTTTTAAATGGTATTAGTTGTTTTTACTTAAAAGTATTGATTGTACAGTTGCACCGTGTACAAGAGTGTTACTCATGAGTAAAATATAATCGTATAATGCGGTGAAAATACTATTGGCTGACCTGTTTCAGCTTCAGTTGTGAGCCCTTATGTGAACCATAACTAGATGAACTTGAAAAGGTGCACTGGGATGATTCCAAGGTCTTTCGAATTATCCCTACCATATCTGTTGGCATGCTTACTGAGTGCCTAACCATATCGAAATCTGGGACCTGATTCAAAACCAAATGCCGAAAGTTAATAAATATCTGATTAAAATAATAGAAAATAAAATGTATCTGGTTAAGAAATATCTTACACTTAGTTGTTTAGACCTGGTTTTCTTTGAGAGAGCTCTTATGCAAATGCAAACTTTTCGAATGTCTCTTTTCTCAACAATATCGGATGGTGAAAAGAGGTCGATTCCACTCAAACCCAGAATTTTGCATATCTAAAACGAAAGAGAAGTAATAAGATAACCGATCAAGCTCTAGTAATTGCATAGTAAAATATTTGATATGATAATGATGAATTACCTTGAGAAAGGAATCAACATTGGAGTAAGGCCTGTACCTTCCACTGCTCATTTTAGAACCAAATGGACCGTATTTATGTTTCAAATGTCTAAGATCCATACATTTGGTCAACACCAAATCCCACACTAGTTTAGAAGCTTCAAACCTAAAATAAACATTATCAGTGGACGCAATACAACGGCCTCTGCAGAAGAACATACTACATAGGATACTAAACACTTCTTACATGAGTCAAAAAATTTAGCAAATCATTTTGTTTGACAAGACAAAAACAATGCTTCGATTTCAGCACACTACTAAGTGCATTATATGAGAGAATGAAAATGTCAATCGATGTGTCACAAGCAGTGACAACATTCAACGAACAGATATAACCGACTGTCAAACTAAGCATTCCCAATCTCGACTTTTGCACACTAAGTGTATGTTTGATTTGGGATTTCGAAAACTAAACCATGTTCTACTCTGGGATTTTGGAATCCGGTCGATACGTTCACCACTACAAATACTTATTAACTCAATAAAAACCATTTTTTTTTCTACACCACACCCTCTCCAATAACTCATAATGCAAATATGGTTTTTTATTCCCACTCTTATTCCATTGATCCCTTTTCACACCTTTTATTCACACTTTTGTACCTTCCAATAGAACACACTAATTATTACACAATCAACAATAATATAATAACACAACATCAATTTAACATAAAGTTAACAAACACACCGTTACTTTTTATCAAGATTTAACATGGATAGATTCTTGTTACAGAGATGATCATGGGATCAAAAGCCTTTTTTTTCAATCGAAAAGCAATGAAGACAAAAACATTGTTGCAATTAAAACTGAAACCATATCATATAAAAAGTACTATTAAAAGAAACAATTTCAAGAATTAAGAATCGAAAACTAACAGTATCTCCCCATCTTGAAGCAAATCGGATAGAGGCAAATCTTCATCCAATCTCATGTTGAGAAGTTCTCCGAGCCAAATTCTCGTCTGAGTCTACACACATAAACCCAATATCAAATAGGCCTAAACTTGAGGAAAATCTTATTACACGAGAGATTACAGACCTGCAAGAAAACGTCATCGTGTTCCCGGAAGCTAGATTCCGGCGAAGAATCAATCATTTTGTCAAGCCCTATAAAGTTTAGGAAAAGAAGAACTGAAATGAGGGGATGCAGTGAAGGAGAACATGATATAGTTGAGTTTGTAGAAATGTTCGAATTTGTTTAGGAGGTAAGAAGGTAGCCGCGTGGGTGGTTTCACATCCTTTTCTTCTTTCTTTTATTTCTCTCCTTCAAAATGAAAATTCACACCTCTATATATAATGCATTTAACAATTCTAAACCTTTTTTTTTATATAAATAAGTTATTTTATAAGCTCTGTCGAGATGAAAATTGAATAATATTGTATATACGTTAATTTTAGAACTCCTATCTAGGTGTGTTTTGTATAAATTATTTTAATTATAATTTTTTCGGTGATAATTATCAAATATAGCTACAAAAAAGATATTTTTATATATAATTAAAACGAAATAAATTTACAGGTATAAAATGAAATGGGACCATCAAGTTGAAACAAAAATTCTATCACTATTCGTCTTGTGATATAAATTTTTAATACATAAAATAATTTTAAAAAAATAATAAATAGGTTATTTTTTTTATTTTTTTTGACAAATATGAAGTAGGTTAGGCCGCTATCGAAATATCAAAAGTTAGTAGTTTTGAGATCTTTTAATACCGTTATGCCATTAATATATGTATGTATATAATATAATTTTTTTAATGGAAATCTAATTTTATTTATTTGGGGTTAATTTTCTCCTTTACTGATCAAAAAAAGAAAAAAATTAGTTGGGACTTACCAACATCAATTCCTTATTATAGTTTGTTATTTTGACTTTTTATTATATAAATACACGTCACGCTCACCGAATTATGAACCACGAAAAATATGCCTTAAAATAAGAAATCTATTTCATTATTTTTTGGCATGAAGCAAATCATAACTCTGCATCTATCATCTTGATTTTCAATAAATATTAATTAAAATACAGGATATACTAATAATAAAATAAATAAGTTTCTGATATGACCGGATTTAAGGACTTTCCACAAGAGACAAACTGCGGATTATTAGCGTCCCCTTTTTGTAGTTTCTCACTTTTCCTCCTCTTTGCTTGCATATTTTATTTCATTTTTCATTTTTTTTTAAATTTCATTATTCAGTTAAGGTTGACTAATCTGAATATCAATCTCATTGTCCATTTTGTTAATAATTCTTGTCTTGTTTTAGTATGATTTTGTAAATTGAAATCATTATGTAGTAGCATAAGTGTTAATTATATATGTGTAATCAATAGTACATATAGATTCACATGTGTATTTCAAGTATATGATAACAATGACTAGAATTACTTTTGTGACTTACTATATGCACTATTTGACCATGAATTTGAATTATATACGTTGAATTAATTCATGTAATACTATTAAATTTAATTTATTGTTCACTCTAAATGTACATTCTGTTGTTAAATCATGTACATCTCTATTTAATTTACTTACATTGAATTAAATAACAAGTTGTTGCTGTCACCTTTGAAGTCAAGTTACCCTAACCAAAAAGTAAGGGGAAAAATGTTTTTCTTTATAATAAAAGTTCAAATTCAAATGGTTTTAAATGAGTCATACACTAACTTCCATTAATACTATACTATTAAAGATGTATGACCAATCTATACACACTAGCCTGTGCTTTCAAATTAAATAAACAATAATAAAAATATACAGTATTTTAATTATAGTTCAATTTGAAAAGATAAATTAAATAGTTAGTATTTTTTTTTTAAAATATTATAATACTATAGTATATACTTATACTGTACTAATATAATACTATCAATTAAAACCTTTTCAGAATTATTAACTCCTCCCGTTCCAAAATGATTATTCACTTTTATTTTTAATACAAATTAATAAAATACTTATTGTATTAAATTTTTATATTTATTTATTGTACATTAAACAATAATCATTCATCAAATACGTGCCAAGTAATTTTTCTTTTTTTAATTTATGCTTGTTGCCCAACTTGCCGACTTGCCTTTGCCGTGTTCTAGGTCCATGACCAGACCCAATAAATCTTTGTTATTAATATTAAATCTATGTTTTAGTTTTTTTTTTTTGGTTAATTAATTTTTTTATTTATTGCTGTAATTTTATTTTTTTGGCCTATTTTTTAGTTTTTTTTATTAATTTAAAAAATGGATAGAGAAAGAGAGTTTGAACTATATACCTCAATCTTAAAAATTTAATATAATTAAAAAATTCAACACAATATTAATAAAAAGTGTAAGTCAATATAATTAAAAAGTGCAACACAATATAATAAAAAGTGTAAGTCAATATATAACTAAAAAGTACAACACAATATTACTAAAAAGTGTAAGTCAATGTAATTGAAAAGTGCAACACAATATTACTAAAAAGTGTAAGTCAATATAAGTAAAAAGTGTAACATAATATTACTAAAAAATGTAAGTCCATATAAATGAAAAGTGAGACACAATATTACTAAAAAGTGTAAGTCACTATAAATAAAAATATTATTGTAAAGTGTAGGACACTATAATAGAAAAATGTAACACCGTTGATCAAAAAGTGTAAGTCACATAACTGAAAAGTGCAACACTAAAATAAAAAATAAGTTCGAACGAAAAATGTTGAGGGTGGGATTCAAACCCTGGACACCAGCGTAGAAAAGATTAGATGGTACCATTAGGCTATAAGTAAATGTGTGAAATAATGCATTCATTATAATATATATTCGAGTAAGCTACACAGCAGCGTTACTCGGATTGGAAGCCATTCACCATTCCACCTCCTCCGCGGTCACCCCTAACCCTCTCCTTCCTCATCTCAATCTCCCACTTCTTTCTAGATCTCTCTATTTAGATGAAATATTCTTTTAAATCTCACCATCCTCGCTCGTCGTTGTACCCGTAGATACAATTTCTTATTTTGTATTGTAGTTTGGACCAATGGTTCGTTTTTTTAAAAAGACGTCGTTCTTACGGTGATCGATTGATAGCCTTATCCATTAATCCCATTTTTTTTGTTTCGTTTTTTTAAGTCCTAGTTAATTTGTTGTTAGACTTTTTACTTGAGTTCTTTGTTGTATTAGTTTATTGTAGCTCTTTTGGTATTTCTATTTTCATCTCTCTTTGCACCCTCTCCTTTGTGACATTTTATACACTTTTAGTCTTCGAGTTTTTGATAGATCATTGTTTTACATTTTGTCTTTAATTTTCTTGACATGAAAATACCTTAGTGTGAGGTGTTGTTTTGTACTGAAATTTAAGGCCTAATTTTTATGTGTGAGCAAAGATGCACTTGTCTTTGACAAAAACTTATATGCAATATTAACTAAATAAGGTAAATTGGGCCAAAATTCGTGGGTTAACGCGGGTCAAAGCAGGTCAACCTTAATTATAATATTTATTTTCACTCTAAAATATTATCTTACTACATGGTCAAAATTATGTTACTACAAGACCTAAATTTTGTCACTATAAGGCCAAAAGTTTATTACTGCAAGTTCAAAAATATTTTGGACACTTATTTTATTTTATTTTGGCAAATTTACTAAAATAATTTTGACTTATTCGGCTACTACATGACTAAAACAATGTTACTACAAGACCAAAATTTTATCACTACAAGGTCAAAAGTATATTATTACATGTTCAAAAATATTCTAAAGACTTAATTTTTTGGTGAATTTGTCAGAATGTTTTGACATATAGTATTAAATTATTTGTCTTGTAGTGGTAATATTTTGGCCTTGTAGTAACAATATTTTGGTCAGATAGTAAACCACCTGTTTGAAATCTGTGAATTTTCTGGATAATCCGGATCCAGACTTATGACCCACGAATTTTTTAAAATTGACTTAATTTGATTTTTGAGATTAGGGTTTTAATTTACCTAATTGGGATGAAATACATGTATGCAATATTTCACATAAAACTGAGCTCTTATCTTTCTACTTTCCTCACAATTGAAATGGAGTAATACTTCGAATTTAATCCGACGTGGATTAAATATCATGCATTTTTTATCTATTGATTTCATTTACTTATCTCGTAACCTGTTTTAAAAAAAAAAAGAGTAATCTAAAGAAGAAAATATTATTTCTACTATAATTCTATGTTATTAAATTTATGGGAGTATATTATTTGTCAGCTTTTTAGTTGAAAGTAATTGAACAACAAATACATTCAATTTCCATCTACTTTTTGGAGTAGTTTTTATGGTCTTTCTTTCAATCCAATTCGCGCTTCTCAATGCAATTTAAATTTTGAATTAGTGGTACACTAAATGTTAAATTCGAGCATTATTTAATACACCGTATGTATCTACTAAATTACCTTCAAAACAAGTATTTAAATCCTTCTGAATCTGGACCGTCGAATGTGCTTTCTACGGAGTACTATTAAATTACGAAAAATCACCATTTCGTATTTATGGCTGACTGCCAACTTAAAAAAAAAAAAAAGGGATCGAAACCGGAACATAGTAATTTATAAATAAATTTGTAAATTATATATTCAATAAAATATTATTTATTGTGCTTGAATTTATCCATAAAATTTTAAATATGAATATTCTTAGGGCTAGTCTTATGTGAAATATTGCAGCATTTCAGTCATTCACACTCACATTCTTTATAAATACACCCACTGACAGCTCAACCCACATTTTTTATAAATACACCAACTGACAGTTCAATTCACACCCATATTTTTTATAAATACACCCACTAGAAGAAATTGTACTTAGTCGTCTTCTTCGAGCAGTTTTCGGCCACCCCAGACCGCGGTCGAACACTGCAATTTACGACGGTCTTAATCTTTAAATATTTTCTATTTCTTTAAATATTCTTTAATAATTATTATGGATCAATGTTATTTTATATTACTACATGCAATAATATATGTTACTATATGTTATAATGTGAGTTACTTAATCAATAAAAATTCTAGAAAAAAAATACTACATAAAAGAATCGGTATTACTATATAAAAAATTATATGTTACTACATACTACAGTTTGAATTACTATATTAAATATGCGTTTGTTACTATATGTAACTTTATCAAATGATTTGCATTACAACATGGTTATTGTTTTTACTACATGCGATAATATATGTTACTACGTATTATAATGTGAGTTACTACATTAACAAAAATACTAGAAAAAAACGTGTTACTAAATAAAAAAAAAAATTGTATTAGTATAAAATAGTTTGTGTTGTTACTACATAAAATAATGTGTGTTACTACATATTACAATTTGAATTACTACATTTAATATCCCGTGTTCGACAATAAAATAAAAGATAAAAAAATCACAGAAACTGGTAAAATAAACGGGTTAAAATTTTTGGTCAAAATTAGAACACAAGCGGGCCAGTTGACAAATAAATTAAAAATTAACCCAGCTGAATTAATGGAGGCCCAATAATATATATTTTCAACCCATTAACTTAATAAGTCAATATTTTCAGCCCAATTGACTTAATTGGTCAATATTGCATGTATGCAATATTGCATATAAGTTTTTGTGATATTCTTAATCTATATAATAAAGAACTTCATTTCCTATACTAAACTACATATTTATTCTCAAATATATTTTTTTGAAGTCTCGGGTATCCGGTTCAAGGCCGACTAATCCCGGGGGACCAATCCCACCGCCCACTTGCGGGGGTCCCGTTTAAAGCCAGAGCGCAAACTCTGTATGGACATGGCCCCATATAAATTGTTTGTACCTTAGGGGTTTCGAACCTGAGACCTAGAGAGGAGCACACTCCTAAATCCCAAGCCTACACCACTAGGCCAACTCCTTGAGGTTTATTCTCAAATATATTGAGTAGGGCGATGTCTAGAGCTGTCAAAACGGGCTAACGGGGCGGGCCGGTCCACAACCCACTTCAACCCGTCATTTTAAGGGTTTTGGCGGGCCGGTCCACGGTGGGGACGGGCTGAAAAATACTCAACCCAACCCACGGCGGATTGCGGGCTAGCCCACGGGCTTTTTTTTATTATATATTAATATTTTACTTTTTTACATTTATTATTATGTACGGAGTATATAATTACTAAAAAAAAAATTAAAATAAAGTACACATAATTTGGAATAATCTTTGATTAAACCCACACATTGTTATGTCAATAATTTTAATCTCTTATAATTAGAAAGTAGACCTCAAATATATATTATTTTGTTTAATTAACAAATTAATCGAACTAAAATTTAAACCTTCAAATTGTTTAAATTCTTATTGCATGAAAGAATTCCGTCTCATCTAAAAGTCCGAACTTGTAGAGAGGTGGAGAATTAATTCTTGTATATTAATTTCTAACACTCCCCCTCACTCGTAGGCCGGATTAACACCTCTTACCCTTTTTTTTGGGGAGGAGGCCCATCGAGTGGACAATTTAAATGGGTGGAGTGCTTTCAACAGGAATCGAACCCAGATCGTTTTGCCCGGTTTGCTCTGATACCATGTGAACAATAATATTTGATCACCGTTGAATTGGTGATGTGAGCCGCTTGTATTAATATAATGAGATTACAAGAGATATACATGGAATGTCTAACAACCTTATCACTATCACTAATAATATTTACGAAGATATAATAAGATTAATCAAAAACTTGACAAATCAATTCAACTATGAGTAGTAAATATTAATTTGTGAATACACGTCTCACCATACTCTCTCTCAATCTACTAATGATAATTATGCTCTTATAAAAGAATAAGTTAAAAAAAAGATTTAAATCTACATTAATTATTATATCTCTCATGTGAATACATGGACGACAATGGTGTATTTTCATTATCAAATCTTAATTTTGTGTGATTTTGAATCGTGATTTAAAGTTGAATTGAATTCATAAATTTTTATTTATCACATTTTTACTTACAATTCAACTTAAAAAATAAAAAAATATATTTTTTAAAAGCCTGCGGGTCAACCCGCCCCGTCCACGGTCCAACCCGCTAAAACCCACGACCCATACGGTCTAGTCCATACGGGCCTGCTTTTTAAACGGGCCTAAATTACTCAACCCAACCCACTTTTTTTATAGGCGGGGACGGGTCAACCCAACGGGCCTAGCCCATTTTAACAGCTCTAGCGATGTCTATCGGGCTGACCCTAGCCCTATAGAGCCAGCCCTACAGGGTCACGGGTTAAATGGGCTAGGGCCTTAACCGGTTCATACTTAACGGTCCTACAATTGTTGGGACTTAACTCTAACCCTAGCGGGCCACGGGCTAAACGGGTCACTAACGGACTACAATATATTTTTTTAATTTTTTTAATTTTAAAATGAAATGTCTCAATTGACGCGTCCAACAAATAAATAAAATAAAAATATATATAATTAGTCAGTGATCATTAAATGAGAAAATAAAAGTATAATTTAAACACAATTCTAGAACTCATGAATCTTTAATATGGTCAAATAAATATCATAATCTAATAAAAAGTTAGTAATAATGACTAATGGATGTTAATGAGTTGCTTAATACTTAGGGTATGATTGGTATAGTGGAATAGACCATGAATGGAATCACCATTTATGGATATATTCCAAATTTGATGATTGGTATGATTTATGGAATGAAATCATCATTCATTGTGGAATGGTGATTCCCAAATGTATGAAATTCTCATTCCTTCCCACCCCCATGGGTTTAAGGAAGGAATCAAAATTTTAATAAATTCTGTAATAAAAATTATTAATAATAATATTTAATAATAATAATAAATTATAATATTTAATAAAAATATATAATCTAAAAATAAAATAAAATATAATAATATATTAATTTTAGCGATAATATTAAATATAATAACATAAAAAATAATTTAATTTTTTAAAAAAATATAAATAATAAAAAGTACTATATACTCCCTCCGTCCCTGAAAAGTTTGCGGGGAATCTTGGGCACATGGTTTAAGAAAAAAGTGTAATGATGAGAGTGTTGAGGGATAATTTTGTAAACTTTTATATATAAAGTAAATAAAGTAGGTGGGTTGAGTGTATGGTGGGTCCCAAAAGTAATGGCATAAAGGGTAAATATGTGTATATTGTAAGGGTGAGGATTGTAATGATTATTTCTATTTTGGGGTATGCAAACTTTTCGGGGACAAACAAAAAAGGAAAGTATGAAAACTTTTCAGGGACGGAGGGAGTAGTATATACAATATATTATTTTCAATAATATAAAATAATAGTATAATAATTTTTGATAATATAAATAATAAAAAAATTAATTTATTTAATATTAAAAATAATTATAATATTAGAGTATTATTTTTATATAAAATATATATTTATTATAAATAAAAAAATTAAACAAATATATATTAATAATAATAATAACTTTTCCGTATGATTATTAAAATATTATGAATAAAAATAATATATTTTTAACAATAATCAATAATATTAATTTTAAATAATTGTAATATATTTTTAACAACACTCAATAATAATAATTTAAAATAAATTTAACAATACTACATTTAATTCTCACGTTCATTCCCATGGTATACCAATCATATAGGAATGATCATTCTTATGTCATTCCATTCAGCCCCAAATTCATTCAATCATACCAATCATGCCCTTATAGTTATGCACCAAATGACCCAAAGTTTGTTTGCAAGTTACTGAGTATTTATTAAAAAAGAAAAGAAAAAAGTGTAACAATTCGGGCTTGCGGCCTGGCCCGATTTAGCCCACGGGCTAACCGGTCCGGGTCAAAAAAACCTGAATTTAAACGGGCCTACGATTCATGAACCCTAACCCTGCATTTTTTAGAGTTAAACGGGTCAGCCCGGTTAGCCCTGCCCGGATAAACATCTCTAAGTAGGGGTGGGGTATTTTAAACATTTCACTTACTTTATAAAAATTACTATAATTTGAGACATACTTAATAGGAATTAATATACAAGAATTAATTCCCAACGAAGCGGAATTCTTTCATGGTATCAGCAAACGACCTAGGTTCAATTCCTGTTGAAAACACTCCACCCATTTAAATTGTCCACTTGATGGGCCTCCTCCTCAAAAAAGGGTAATAGGTGTTAATCCGGTCCACAAGTGAGGGGAGTGTTAGGAATTAATATACAAGAATTAATTCTCCACCTCTCTACAAGTTCGGATTTCTCTACGAGTTCGGACTTTTAATTCCTAACACTCCACCTCTTACCCTTTTTGGGGAGGAGGTCCATCGAGTAGACAATTTAAATGGGTGTTAATCCGGCCCACGAGTGAGGGGGGTGTTATGAATTAATATACAAGAATTAATTCTCCACCTCTCTACAAGTTCGGACTTTTAATTCTTAACACTCCCCCTCACTCCACCTCTTACCTTTTTTGGGGAGGAGGCTCATCGAGTGGACAATTTAAATGGGTGGAGTGCTTTCAACAGGAATCGAACCCAGATCGTTTGCCTGGTTTGCTCTGATATCATAAAAGAATTTCGTCTCATTTAAAAGCTCGAACTTGTAGAGAGGTGGAGAATTAATTCTTGTTTATTAATTCCTAACCATACTCAAAAGGAATGTATGAATATCTTTGTAGGAAATTCTAATTAACTCTCTTAATTTTAAATGAACTTCAACTAGTGTTAGCAAATTCTAATATCAATTTAGAGCCGGACCGTTTTCTAATTAAAGTTAATATTTCGTTGTTTGTAAATTTTTAAAAGTGATAGTATTGATAGACATGAATGATTTTTTAATAAGTCAAAAACAACTCCCGTGAAACCTATATATTTATAGGGTAGGGTTGGTGTAAACTCAAGGACACCATGCACCTGAGTTGACCGTTGATCTATCAACGTTTGATTTTTTTTTTTAAAGAAAATTTACACTTTTCAACAATATTTTCAATTATATTAACATACACTTTTATTTTTTAATTTATTAACAATATAAGACAATCCTTAAAACCTATAAACAAAATGAGACAAAAAAGTTTAGGAGGGTATATTCAATTGAGATTCTGTTGGATTTTTTTGTACTTTAAAAAGTCAGTGGATTTAGAAAATCCATAGACTCTGTGCAGAGTTTGACTGGCTTTTTTATTGATTTATATGGATTTTCATAGATTTGACAGAATTCTAAATACACATTTTTTTATTAATTTACATGGATTTCCATAAAGTACGCCCCTAAAACTATGTATGCAAACGTATATCGAACACACTTGTATATAAAAAAAATTATCTAAATTATTTAGAAAAAATACCAAAACTATATTAGTTAAAAAAAAAAATTATTATTCATCATTATTATTCTCATACTGTGTTGTAATTGGTTTTGAGAAAGCAATTCCAAATTTTCTCTTCCATGTCAAGATGTGGTGAATTTTGATCTTCTTCATATTCGATTGGAAATTCATGACAAACTATGGATGCAAACGTATATCGAACACACTTGTATATAAAAAAAATTATCTAAATTATTTAGAAAAAATACCAAAAATATATTAGTTCAAAAAAAAAATTATTATTCATCATTATTATTCTCATACTGTGTTGTAATTGGTTTTGAGAAAGCAATTCCAAATTTTCTCTTCCATGTCAAAATGTGGTGAATTTTGATCTTCTTCATATTCGATTGGAAATTCATGACATTCTTTCCCGAAGAAAGTTATGTAATCCAGCCAATACTAACTAATTTGAAAATACCAAAAAATCTCTCGCGAAATAATTCAATTGCATTTTTGGGGTAACGACCTTGACCACCAAATTGAATAACTCAATTGCATTTTTGGGGTAACGACCTTCACCACCAAAATCTTTTAGATGATATAGAACACCACATGCTAACTTGATCGTGAATAAATGTTCTTAGGCGATCGAGAACTTTAAGATCGTGAATAAATGTTCTTAGACGATTGTGAATATATTATTGCTAAATGTTCTTAGGCGATCGAGAACTTTAAGATCGTGAATAAATGTTCTTAGGCGATCGAGAATATATTATTGCTAATTTAACACTGTCAACTGTGCCAATATACTATAATTTTTAAAGAGAGAACATAATTTTAAAATACAGAGATGTAATTTTTTCACGATAATAATGATGGTGAAGAATCTGTGATGCTTATTGAAGAACATAGTTACGTTTCTTGATATTATTTCGTTTGAAGAATTGAAGAACATAGTTACGTTTCTTGATATTATTTCGTTTGAAGAAGAGGGTTGTGTAGGATTTTGTGGTTGGAATTACAGCAAGAATGTCTGTATGTGCTTTCGAAGGCGGCTTTGAAATTTTGTTAGAAGAACAACAAAGTTTTTTTTTTCTTCTCTTTCAGGGCCTTCTGAGAGAATCCGCTGAAATCTCTAGTTTTTAGAAGAGATTTTGAATAGTGAAATTTATTTATATTTTTGAAGGAGAATCCAACGAAATCCATAGAGTATTAAAATACATAGATTGTTGAATACCTAAAGATTTCTAAAGACTTTTTAAAATCCGTATTGAATACCTCAAAATTTTGAAAGACTTTTAAAAGTCCGGATTGAATACCCCCAAATTTTAAAAGTCCAAAAAAATCCAACAAAATCTCAATTGAATACACCCTCCTTAGTAAAACAATTAAGACCGGTCATAAAATCCCAATTATACTCTTTCTTTATTAAATCAACAATTAAATCTAATAATATACTCTATCATAATCAATTTCTCATTTCTCTCAAAACCCTAATGGCCGCCTCCCTTATTTTGAATTTGGGTGAGTCTCCGAGAACCGAGACGACGGACTGTGTGTGAGTGTGAGTGGCGGAGATGGATGAGGGTGGTGGCGTCGACGCATGAACAACGGCGGAAGAAGAGTTTCCGGCCACTTTCCTTCATCTCCGATCATCCCGCGCCGTCGTCCCGCCTACCATTCTCTTTCTCACCTCTCCCCCTCACTCCTCCGCCTAGAATTGCTTTCGTAGAGAGAGAGAGAGGCTGGCCCATCAGATCGAAATCTCCAACCCTTTGTTGAGTTTCATGATGATCTGGATTAAATTGTTCCATTTGACGATAATTGTTAGTTATTGTACAGTGTGAAAGCCTCTGAATTCTCATGATTCAATCCATGGATGATTCATGAAAACAAGTTGTTTCAGTATGTTGGTTTGAGGTAACGATTCTGTTTTTTTTTAGATTTACTTGGTTTTGATTACGACCCTGGGATGAAAATGCTTGTTTCTGCCTCCTTTGAGTTTCACCTTCATTCCTTGGGATAATTGAATTTATGCGTTTTTTGGGTTGTCTATGTATGTATACTCAATTTCTGATATTTGAAGACTACATTCGTTTTGATGTGTGATCATCAATGTAAAGATTTTCTTTCCACTATATATTGCATCTATATATTGTTCAAGGAAAAATAAGCATTTTATGGATAATGTAGCTTTATTATAACATTACTTCGAATCAGTTTCATCTTAAATTTGGTTGAGTATCATGATTCTTTTCTTTTGCGCAATTCCTTCCTAGATTCCACTTTGTTATGTATACTTAATCATTTCTGCTTTGTTGCTTATTTAAGCAACATAAATATATCCTCCCTGTTTTTTTTTGTTTTTGCTTTTTCTTTATTTGTTTCTCCCTTTTTTATATTTCTTTTATGTGATGATGATTATTGAATAAATTCAATTTAATTGAGCAGATTGGTTCTTGGATATGCGTATCTTGCTTTTTAGTGCTTCAAAACTGTAGAGAAAAACAGACTTGAGATTTCAGAACTCCGGTTTTGGTGTCAATATTGGGTAAAGATTCATCCTGGATTCAATCGAAATGCACTAGTAAATATTTGGGGAATTATATTTCTTCTAATTCTACTTCGTTGTTGATAGATTCCTCCTGGGTTCAATCGAAAATGCATCAGGCATTCACCAAGAGTAACGATATTCTCAATCTCTGCCGTGAGTGCACATGATTCATCCGCCTATAATACTATTGATGAATTAAATCAAGGAGTTTGTGATATACAAGCTATTGGAGTTTGCACTTATTTGTAAGCATGTTTCAGAATTCTAATGTAAATTTTAGATTCAATAGTTTATTTACTTCAAGAACTAAGAAAATCATACGCCCCTCATCCACGAAAAGTATTCCCATTTGACTTATATTCTTTGTCCAAAAAGTGTAGTTTCATACCCTTTATGAAAAATATCACCCTTCAACCATCACTTAATTACTCAAATTGCCATCAACTTTATTCACAAACAATCATTTTATTCACAATGGACCCCACAATACCCTACAATACCTCACTTTATCTCTTTTATCTACATTTTTTCTTAAAACATGTGTCCCACTCCAATACATTTCATGGACGGATGGAGTAATTATTATAACATGTATGATAAAGTGTTATATTATTATTATGCAATGCACATATTATATATATTCACCAACCTATGTATATATGCACATTAGTTGCGCATTACGTATAAGACTACAGGCCAATCCGACCTTTGTGTTAAAAATTCCAATGAAATTCGAAATAATTTATTCTAATTTTTCAGTACATCAAAAATTTAAAACTAACATGCAGAAAACAAACACCTTGAGAATCGAGCGAGTAATCGAATGTGCACAGAATTAATGGTCTGCATATTTGAAAGTATATGTAATTATCGATTGCATATATAAAAAACGCATGCATATTTGAAAGTATATGCACTTGTCGGTTGCGTAAAATAATTTTTTTAAATGAATTAATTTTATTAAGTATTTCATAATATAATTTATATTTTAATAAATATATTATATGTAAAATAATAACAATATGAATATTTAATTAATTAAAGTATATTTTCGATTAATAAGAAAATTATTGAATATATAAAAATATGAATGTGGACAAACAGCAAATATGATCTCGAATTTTAGGAAAGTAATTTGAATTGAAAATTGCGCTATAATCGAGGGATAATCTCTTAATTTTTTAAAATTTAAGACGTTTGACTTTGCATATTTGACATTAATTAATTTAATGATTTGAAAATTCGAAATTAATGGTAAGACAAGGGTAAATTGGTACAATTATGTATCATTTTGTCTTTAATTGAAACTTTATAAAAAATTAGCCTGAATCTTAAAAACTAGGTGTGGATTGTTCTATATTGTTTTTCCCCCAAAGTGCAACACAATATTACTAAAAAGTGTAAGTCAATATAACCGAAAAGTGTAACACAATATTACTAAAAATTGTAAGTGTTTATAACTGAAAAATACAACACCATTTTAGTAAAAAGTGTAAGTCATTATAACTGAAAAGTGCAACATAATATTACTAAGTCACAATAACTGAAAAATATAACAAAACTATTTATTATTGAGTATGTCAACAACTTATATAGTAAATGAACATTTTTATAAGGTTGAATTATACGGTTTGAATCTCTCCTCCATTTTATTTTATTTTTAATCGAACAATTTGATAAAAACGATCCCATAATATTAATGACAATTGCTATGAATTGTAGTTGAAAAATATTTTCACACTTTTTATTTATTATTAATATTACACTTTTAGTAATTATTATTTAAATTTTTATAATTAAGAAAAATATTTATAAAAAAAAGTGCAAGATTTATTTAAAAAAAAAAACAAAAAAAACAAATAAAAAAATGGAAGAGTGACATGGCACTCAAGTGGACCGTGCATTAAGAGCCTCACTCCTTTTAAAATTGGATTATATTTTCTTTAGTCCATTAAGTTACCATAATTTTGAATTTAGTTCATCAGGTTATTGCTTTTTGAATTTAGTCCATTAAGTTTCGATTTATTTTAATTTTGGTCCAGTTACTTGCTATAGTAGGTTTAACAGGTCATTTTTTAAAACACTCCCCATAAAATGTTATACACACCCCAAATGTTAAACACACCACACTAAAATTTAAAAATTATTTTTTTTACTATATTCACCCCCAACTATTTCCTATTTAATAAATTTTCAAAAATAATTAAATTAAAAAAATAAGAATTTAAATTAATATGTAAAATATAAATAAAACCTATAAAAAATCACCTAAATCTTCAAAAATTAAACAAAACTAAAAAAAAATTAATTAATTTAACTAGTTTTGAAAATTTAGTTGATTTTCAATTATTTTTAAATTTTATTTAGCCTTATTTTCGACGTTTTTTATAGAAGTTAAAACGCAAATAAAACATTAACAAAGAAATGGAGTTTTAAATTTATTTTATTTTAAATATTTCTTTTATATTACCTAAACCTACTGACACCCCATAAATTTTATATACACTCCAAACGTTAAACATAAAAATTCAAAAATCAAATATAGTTAAATAAAATCATAAACATATTTAATAAATTATCAAAAATAATTTAATTAAAAAATTAAGAATTCAAATTAATATGAAAATTATAAATAAATCCTATAAAAATACATAAATCTTCAAAATCTTAATAAAGCTAAAAAATTAATTAATTTAATTAGTTTTAAAATTTTAGTTGATTTTTTAATACTTTTAAAGATTTTTTTTATTTAATTTAATAATTTTTTCAAGTTGATTTTTTTAAAATTTATTAAAAATCTTCAAAAATAGTAAAAAAAATTAATTAAATCTTCAAAACTAATTAAAAATTAATTAATGTTTTTAGCTTTGTTTAATTTTTGAAGATTTTAGTGATTTTTTATAGGTTTTATTTATATTTTTTATATTAATTTGAATTCTTACTTTTTTTTAATTTAATTATTTTTAGCAATTTATTAAATATGTTTATGATTTTATTTAACTATATTTAATTTTTGAATTTTTGTGTTTAACGTTTGGAGTGTATATAAAATTTATGGGGTGTTAGTAGGTTCATATAATATAAAAGAAACATTTAAAAGAAAAATAAAATAAAATTTAAACTTCATTGCTTTATTAATGTTTTATTTGTGTTCTAACTTCTATAAAAAAACGTCGAAAATAAGGTTAAATAAAATTTTAAAATAGTAAAAAATCAACTAAATCTTCAAAACTAATTAAATTAATTATTTTAGCTTTGTTTAATTTTTAAAGATTTAGACGAATTTTTATAGGTTTTATTTATATTTTTCATATTAATTTGAATTCTTATTTTTTTTAATTTAATTATTTTTGGCAATTTATTAAATAGGAAATAGTTGGGGCCTTGGGGGTGTGTATAGTAATAAAAAATGATTTTTAAATTTTAGTGTGGTGTGTTTAATATTTGGGGTGTGTATAACATTTTATGGGGTGTGTTTTAAAAAATGACATGTTAAACCTGCTGTAGCAGGTAACTGGACCAAAATCAAAATAAATCGAAACTTAATGGACTAAATTCAAAAAGTGGTAACCTGATGGACTAAATTCAAAATTGTGGTAACTTAATGGACTAAAAAAAATATAATCCCTTTTAAAATCAACTTTCCCCTATTTAATACTCCCTCTGTCCATAAAATATAGTTCCATTGGAGTGAGACATATGTTTTAAGAAAAAAGTAGATAAAGTTATGAATAAAGTGATTGTTTGTGAATAAAGTTGATGACAATTTGAGTAATTAAGTGATGGTTGAAGGGTGATAGTTTCCATAAAGGGTATGAGACTACATTTTATGAACAAAGAATATGAACCAAATGAGACTGGAGGGAGTAGTTAGATTCATAATTCATTCATTCATTTCGATAATCAATTCTAAACCAAACTTTATCTGTACCCATCTACACAAATTGACTAAATTGAACGAAAAATCAACATATAATTACACCAAAATTTGTATAAACAAGTATATATTTCTTTGAGCACTCCAAAAGTTTGTTAAACATACGTGATGGTGGCAGCTTGAACATCTTGTTCAATTCTAATAACTAGAACCAGGCTCAGTCCTATCTTAATGTGAGGCCAATTAAGCGATCCAGGTTAAAAAATGTTTCAATTTTTTAGGAATTTATTTTTAAAATATATATATATATATTATAATATATTAATATAACTATATAAGACGCATAAAAAGAAAATTACGAATTTATCATCATTCATCAAATAGTGTTTAAATTGTGTATATTCCGCATAAAGAGAAAATTACGAATTTATCAGCATTCATCAAATAGTGTTTAAATTGTGTATATTCAACTCAAAGTATAAAGTTTGAGGAGTACACTATATATAGAGAGCTCCACATTCTAGAGCTTTCTATCTCACAATAGTTTGTTAAATATATAACTACCTTCCTATATGTATATGATGTGTATGTATACAAGTGTGTGTGTCACATGTGTGAGTTGCATGCATGAGGTTTGCATGCATGGCGCCTGTGTATTTCTATATTCTTCAACATGCCCCGGAAGAAACCAAACCATGTTGACCTAGGACAGTTTGAACCAACTGAGGAGATGAGCAAAGCGGGCTGGAGCAACGGGTTTGGTGAGAAGGTCAGCTGGTTGATCTTCAGAAGTGATGAATCGAACATTAAGACCATCTCCAATGGCACTCTATTTATAGAGTTTAACTTCAAAAGTGAAGTTTTGCTCCCTCCAACTGTACTCTATTTTGAAGTTTTGAAATAGAGTTTTGAATAGTAAACTTCATATATGGAGTTTACTATTCAAAACTCTATATTTTATATCTATTATTTTATTAATATTTATAATTCTATATTACAATTCTATATTAATAATTTGTTAAATATAATTACAATTCTATTGTTATACTAATTTATAATATAATATATATTTTTTTGTGTGTGTATTAATTATTATTACTAACAAAAAAAAACGTAAAATACAATAAAACATACATTAGTATATTAAATATGTAATACATTACATATTAAAACGTACATACATGCATTACTTCTACATATAACATTGACATATTAAAATAAGTGAACACAAACTAAAAAGAAATACAAATAATAAAAAAATGATACACTAGTACGGCGAATGTTGAATCCAGATGGAAAAGTTTTATTGTTGTAATATTTAATTTAAAATTTAATTTACTAATTGAATATTTAATTATATAAATTAATTTAAATATGAAGAAAAATATATTATTTAATGATTGTAATATATTGAAAATGAATAAAATAATAAATAGAGTAAGATATAGAGTTTTATGGTTGGAGAAGGTTTTTCAAATAGAGTTTGAAAAAGTGTATTTTAGAGTTTAGAGATCTTCATTTTAGAGTTTGTGGCTGGAGATGGCCTAAGCATTCCATTTTGCACCTTTTCTCTAAGAAAATGAACGTCCACCTCGATGTGCTTAGTATGGGAGTGAAAAGCTGGGGTAAACGTCAAAGTGATTGCCCCTTGATTGTCACACCAAAGTAGACTAGGAGTGAGAACTAGAATGTGTAGTTCCTTGCAAAGACTGACAATCCAGATGAGATCAGTTGTAGTAAGGGCAAAAGCCCTATATTCTGCCCCTGTGCTGCTTCTAGCTACTACAAATTGCTTTCTCGAGCTCCAAGAAAGAAGATTTTGGCCAAGAGTGATACAAAACCCTGAGGTGCTGTGTCGGTCATCAATGCTCGAAGCATAATTTGCATCCACAAAGTCTTGCAACCTGAAATCAGAAATAGGAGAAAAGGAGATGCCATGAGTTAAAGAGCCTTTGATGTATCTAAGAACTCTCTTACAAGCTTTCCAATGA
Organism: Galeopsis tetrahit; assembly: GCA_963675135.1. NCBI lineage: Eukaryota > Viridiplantae > Streptophyta > Magnoliopsida > Lamiales > Lamiaceae > Galeopsis > Galeopsis tetrahit. The sequence continues at coordinate 19,266,935 of OY776123.1, forward strand.
TTTTGAGTTGGATTTTACAAGAACTGGGATAATTTGTTGACACTGAAGGCTATGTCTGGTCTGTTTAGGGTAAGGTATTGGAGAGCTCCAACAATACTTCGATATAGAGTGGGTTTCTAAAATAGAGGGTTGACTGTGAGAGAGAGCGCTTGGAAGAGGGACAGATTGGTGTTGGACAGGGTTTGGAATCAGTTAGGTGAGCTTTGGAGATGATATCATTTGCATATTTGGACTGAGTAAGTTTGATGAGAGAATGAGTGGAGTGAGCTTCTAGTCCCAGAAAGTAGTTGACATCCCCCAAGTTTGATAATTTAGTTGTTTTTTATTCGATTTTTTTGTATTTATTCGGAAGTTTTTTTTCTTGAAATATTGGTATTTTAAAATAAAAAATTGATTTTTTTTTCTAGTAATTTTTTTTATATTCATTATTTTTTCCAGTAAGTTTTTTCGAAAAATTAAAAAACAGATACAAATTTTTTACATGTGATTTCCTTTAAAAAAATTGGGGATAAACTCATAAAAAGGAGAGGAGGAAAATAACTTTAACTTGTTATAAAACCCAGCTCATTACATATATGTAACTGACAACAAGTATTTGCCTAAAAAATGAACTTGAATTATATATAGGGTGGGACTATTTACACCTCCATTTCGGTTTAGAACACTCTCCCTATGAGTTTAATAATATAATAATAATATAAAAAACTAAAAATACTCTTTAAGTCATATTACACTACTAAATGCACCCCTATTACTAACTGCACCCCTCCTTCACCATTAAACCCTAAATCTAAGTTTTATCCAGTCGCCGCCATCACCACCACCACCAACAACAAACAAAAAAATATCACCACCACGGATGAAAATATCGGTATCAGTGAAAATATCGAGACCTTAAATTTATGGAAATATCGATATCGATAAATTTTAAAAATTGTAAAAATTTAATAACAAGCCTTTAGTACATAAAATAGCAAAATAATTTGAATACATTTTATATCAATGATAAATTTATATAAAATATACTCCCTCCGTCCAATTTTATTATGCCAATTTCTCCGGGCACGGGTTTTAATGAATATTGATTAGTTTATTCATAAAGTAGATAAGTTGATGGTATGATGGAGTATTGTGGGGTCCATTTGTAAATAAATGATTATTTATGAATAAAGTGAATGGCAAAGTGGGTAAATAAGTGATAGTAGGAGGGTGAAGATAAAGTAGTATGAATAGTATTATTTCCAAAAAGGGTATGGGCATAATAAAATTGGACAACCAAAAAAGGAAAGTGGGAATAATGAAATTGGACGGAGGGAGTAATATACAATGTTATTTCGTATGACATTTATAAATATTTTTCAAAATTTATCGACATTTTCTCGATATTAGGCTCGATAGTGTTATTGTCTACCGATATTTATCGATATTTTTAATTTTTTTTACAAATATCGTGAAAATATCGATTCTTCCCAATATCGATATCGGTGACCCCGAAAAATGGATATATCGGGGATATTTTCGGATATTTTCATCCATGATCACCACAAACAACAAACAAAAAAAATTCAGAACTTAGAAAAATTTCATTTTTTTTTTAAATTTCGACAAACCAGTGTCGACCTCACTCTCGTCGACACTGGTTTGTCGACGAGAGTGTATATGGTCGACCTAAGTTTGATCGAAAAAAATAAAAAAAAAATCTTAAAAAAATCGAGAGTGTATATGGTCGACCTAAGTTTGATCGAAAAAAAATAAAATAAAAATCGACAGTGTAATGTCGATCATATTCACTCTCGTCGACATCGGATTGTGGATGAGAGTGAATATGGTCGACATTTATTGGTTGAAAAAAAATAAAAAATTTTTTTGAAAAATATCGATCACTTTAGGTTTAACCCAAATTACACTCTCGTCGACAAACAACGAGAGTGTATTTTGGTCAACCTAAAGTGGTCGAAATACGAAAAAAAATAAACAAAAAAAATCAAACTTGGTCGGTGGCGAGGGGGTCGATAGGGGTGGGGGCGACGGGAAAAAAAGAGGAGAAGGGCGGTGGCAGGCGGCCGCGGCGCTGGACGGGCGGCGGACGATGGGCAGGGGCAGGAGAGGGCGATGGCAGGTCGGAGGTGGAGCTGGCGGCGGCTGGAATGGAAGGGTGGGAAATGTGGAAGGGGAAAGAGAGAAATTAGGGTTGGAGGGGTGTGTGTTTAGAGTAAATGGTGTTTTTTAGACAAAAGGGTATTTAAGATAATTTTAGCGGTGCATCCATCCTGTCATATTTTAGGCCGTGTTTGATAGACCCGATTTGTACACGATTAGGCCATTATCTGGGCTAAACGGTTGTTTGATATGCTTCTGCCAGGCCCAATAGAAAAATAAAGCCCGCGTGTAAACACTGTTTCTCTTATGGGGAAGTATCGCGTAAAATTGGGCAGATTAAAAATCTATACTGCACAGTGATTGAGATTGGAAAGAGAAATTACTTAATTGCCCACCATATTTAATGCTAACCCTAAATTTTTCAGCCCCATTTGCAGCACTCCCTGAAAAATTCTGCCATCCATTTTTTCTGGCGATTTTTCTTCACACCATTGCCACACTAACGTATCAAGTAAAATCAAAGCCAAAATCACAAGTTTCTTTTGTTGATCTACGAAGATCTCTACTGGGTTGGAGGTTTCGTGTTCGAAACTGGATCGAGCCTTTCACCATTGACGAACTAGTAAGATCTACCCATTCACCATTGACGAACCCTTCACCATCGACGAACGATCGGTAGTACGTATTTAATTTTTCGCGTCGAGCGTTTGTTCGTGTGTGATTTTTTGTTCATACTCATTCATTTTTTTTCTAGGTTTTAGGTTTCAAAGGTATCTCAGGCGTTTTTGGTTCATCACCGCGGCGGTGACGAAAGAGACGCATGATCTATCATCGTGACGAAATCGAAAAATGACGAACAGAAATTAAGCTACCAAATTGATTTCAAATTTGAGAAATGTTTATTTTGCTACTAAGGTTAAAATGGGTATTTCGTATTTTGTTAGAGAAAAACAGAGCAACAAATTGGGGCTAATCTTAGTTACATAAATATATATCAGGTTGTGCATTAATTGGAAGAGTGTTCTAAACCGAAATGGAGGTGTAAATAGTCAGACCCTTATATATATATCCCGGGGGAAGTTAGTTAATTAGCGTTTCCGGGAAGCAGTAGCTGTTTGACTTTCCCGCCATATGATACGATCTACGATTCCCTTTGAATTCTGCAAAATTTGCTTCTATTTCAAAATCATAACTCAGTCAACTTCAAACAATTCTCCTACTACCTAACCCAATCCCCACCATATTTATAATCCCAATTTCAATTATCAATCATATTACTAACAATTCTCCGCCTTTCCACTAACAATTTAACTTGTACCTCTTCTCTTTCTCCACTTCATTTGTGTAGATTCGGGAATTAATTCTGCATCAATTGGTTGAAGAAAACACCTATAATCCGTATTTCAGATTAAGTTATGGCGAGTAGGGGCGGCGGCGGTGGTAGTAATCGGAAAGAGGTGGTGCTGCGGCTGAGGGCGGAGGAGGCGATGCAGTGTATTGGATTGGGCTATGATTTGACGCTGAATTTGCGGTTGAAGTATTGCAAGAAGCAACAGAGTAAAGAGCGGTCAACGTTGATCTCTGTCGATGATGGCCAGTTCAGAGATCTCGCCATCCCCGGTGGTATTTTGCTCCATAATGTGCCCAATTCTATCAACTGTGATAAAGGCGAGCGGATGCGGTTTAGCTCCGACGTTCTATCGTTTCAGGAGGTATTTCGATTGGTTGTAATTAATTGAGTGCACAAAATGATGATTGAAAGCTTGTTGTTGCCCTTTGGTTTAATTATAAATAAATTGCAATTCCAACTTCGGAGATTAACTCTTGCCCATTTCTTTTCTAGGTTAAACAACTTCATTTGGGGGATAGTAATTATGGTGAACAAGTTGTTTTGGATTTAATTGTTGCCATTTCTAGGATGGTACATCAGAAATTGTCAAAAGTTCGAATTGCAATTTTTTTTATTTTTTTATTTTAAATTGAGGTTTTATGGGTCAAAACTTATAAGTTTAGATTAGATTGCAGTTTACAAAAATATATGTTGATTTCAGCAGCAATTAAGCATAATTATAATTGATGTTTTCTATGAATCAAAAGCTGAATTGTGACATGATATTGGGAATTTTGAATTATGTAGTGGATGGATTATGGGTAGCCAGGTCTTGAATATAAGTGTTAATGATTGTTTTTCACTTTCTAGATGTCGGAACAGTTCAACCAGGAATTAGCACTTTCAGGTAAAATCCCAACAGGTCATTTCAATGCAGCTTTTGAATTCACGGGTTGTTGGCAGAAAGATGCTGCTTTCACAAAATCTCTTGCTTTTGATGGGGTGTTCATCTCCCTCTATAGCATCGCATTTGAAAAGTCCCAAGTAACGCTCCAAGATCATGTCAAACAAGCAGTACCATCATCATGGGATTCAGCTGCATTGGCAGGGTGAGCATTAAATATACTTTTTGCTTTCTGTAATATGTTCTTCCTTGAGCTTTTCTACTTCTTCTCTTGCCTAACTGCTCCAGGTTTGTAAACGTTTAGGGGGTGTTTGTTTATGGATTTTAAATCCAGTAGGTGTATTCGATGAATAGTAAAAGATGTATTTAGATTTTGTATATAGCCCATAGATTGATTGTGTATTGAAAATTGTGTGTAAAGTTAAAGGGAGGAGAGAAAGTGTTGAGTTGGCTATATTATACTGTAATAATTAAAAAGTGGGATATAAATGATTGATAGTTTACTGAAAATTGTGTTTGGAAAAAATAAAACAAGCGTATTATAGGTATTATAGGGTAGAAATTTGATAGAATTTGAAATCTTATACCAAAATCCGGTTTAACAAACGAGGTTTTGGATCTGAAAAAAAAACGTGGGGCGAGGGTCATGAGCAAACACACCCTTAGTTATGATCCTACTCTGTCCCATACTCCCATTACTTTTGTTGCCACATTTGTTGTCTAATGAACCATATTTTGTGAACCTGTTGCTTAACTGCATGCTTATGCTTATAAGTTTTTTGGTTAAGAGATCTTAACTAATTTATTGGAATGAGCCAATGTGAATAAAGATGACCTAACTCGTGATGTTCTTTTTTTAGAACTGACTTGTCTTCTTTTTCTGAAAACGTAATGTGAAGGTTTATCGAGAAATACGGTACCCATATCGTGGTTGGTGTAAAGATGGGCGGGAAAGACGTTGTTTACGTAAAGCAGCAATACTCGTCTCCCCTCCAGCCCAGCGATGTGCGGAAAAGATTGAAGGATGTTGCAGACAAGAGGTTTAGTGATGCTAATGGACAATCTAGTGTGCAACCTGAGAAAGCCTATGACAGGGAAAAGGTTCGTTCTGTTTTCTCATGTTTCTGTCGTGCATTTTTCTATAATCAGATTCAATAGGGTGGACCGTGATTTTATTTTCTTGCATTTGGATTAATTATTGTCAAACTCTGAAAAGGATCATACTTGCATTTTCCTTATATAAAAAGTAAAGTTGCTACAACTGCAATCTATGAGTGCTTACATTTTTAAACAAACACCGAGTGCATGACATGCTAATGCTAAAAGAACTGCAGTATAGTATAAGAAAATATGCAACAGCTGAAAGAATATTAGTATCACCAAAGCAACACCAGTACTCCTGAATTTGGGATTTCGTGAAAACTGTTATTAATTTAGCATGTCTATTTCCCTTTTGTAGCCTCAAAGAATTTTATGATAATGAATTATCCGGTTAGTTCCTTTCAGATTCTATTTTTCTGGAGTCCTACTACCCACACTAACTCTAAAATCCTCTAAGCACCACCTCATTTGTTAAGCACATCTCAATAAAATTAAAAAATTGACCTACATTACTAAGCACACCACATTTGAATAGAGGGAAAAATGCATTCTCATTCCTATTGAAAAACTTGAAACAAGCGCCACCTTATTCTTAAGTTACACACAAGGGATCTTGGTAGATGCAGTCCAATTTGTGTTGAGGACTTTTTTCAATTACTAAAGAAGAATGATGCAAAAGTAGCATCTACACAGATAGGAATATCCTTTTGCCTTGAAGATGAAGTTAGAAAGTCGCTTGTAATTGATATATGGTTTAGGGAAAATAATTTTTTAGTCCTGTAAGTTACCTCTATTTCACTTTCAGGCCTATCGATTTTCACCGACAATTGAAAATAGTTCAGTAACTTTCAATTCTTTGACATTTGGTTGACCAATCAGACTCTACCATGTGACAAATCAGGCATTGCCACGTCAGTGTCCACGGAATGTTTTACCTCCTACAGTGAGTTATCGAACTAAAATGTCGAACAATTGAAAGTTACCGAACTATTTTCAATTCATGAAAATCGACGAGACTTAAACTGAAATAGGGGTAACTTACAAGACTAAAAACCTATTTTCCCTATGGTTTGTTAGGAAGAATTTTGACTGAACTTCACCAAAGATTGTCTCGTCGAGATCTTTTTGTGTGTGTGCCTGAGAACGAGTTTAGTTTATCATTGAAATGTTTTATTCTGTTGAGCAGAGTTCTCCTATGAGATCCTTGTAGTTAGTTGCCAACTAGAGTTGCCATCTCTATAATCGTTTTGTGACAATAAGCTGAGTTCTAATGCAACATGTGACAAGAAATATGGTTCTTGTTCTTGTAAATCTGTAATATAATGAACTTCTATAATCCCATTTGATTTATTTTCAGGTAGCAACTAATGAAAGAGGAGTTGCATTCAACACACCAAATTTTTACTCAACTCAAGAGGTAATGAATTTTGAAAAATGATCTCATTAGTTTATGGATGCTAGTCTAGTATCCATCGGAATTGAATTCCGTCCTGTTAACTTCCAAAATTCAACTCTTTTGTCTTTTGACCGGTTACAGCTGGTGAAACTGCTATTGAGCTGATGTATCTTTTTTTTTTTTTTTTTTTTTTCAATTTTTAATATTTCTTATATATATTTTTATTTTGTCCCGTTAACTTTCAAAATCGGTTACTAACCCGCTGTAACTTATCAAAGGACTAAAAAGTGAATTTTGAAAGTTAACAGAAAGAAGTTTTATTTAAAAATGGAGTATCCTGAAAGCAAAACTCGGAAAACTTACAAGACTAAGAAAAGCATTTTAGTTAGATTACATTAGTCTTGGAAGTTTATGGTTGTTGTTCATGAAAATTTCAGGAAATAACTTTCCTCTGGAGTTGGAAAGGCGGAAGCAGCGAAAGGAATATGCCTCATAATGAGTGGTGTCAAACTGTTCAGCTTGAGCCTGAAGTCATCTCTATGTCCTTTATCCCCATTTCATCTCTCTTGAGTGGAATTGATGGGAGTGGATTCTTAGGTCATGCTATCAATCTATACTTGCGATGTAAGCAAAGAAAAAAATACTTGATCATCAACCCAGCTAATTCGAGTTAAAATTCATTTTGGTTCCGTAACTGGTCCTAAAAAAGTTGGAATTTTCAATTTAATCCCATGAGTCCTTGATTGGTCCGATTTTGGTCCAAAAGTCGCCGGAATTTGAAGTAGGACGTCGTTTTGGGGCACGCTTTTGTCACATGAGGTGTAAAATTGGTCCCATAAACTTTTACCTTTATCACAGAAGGTCCTAAAACGTGCCCAAAAATGATGTCGTGCTTTCACAACCATGCGACTTTGGGATCAAAATCTGAGTTAAATTGAAAAAACTTGACTTTTTTGGGACCTTTTGTGAAAAAGCCAAAAAATTTAGGACCAAAATTGATTTTAACCCAACTAATTTTCATTGTAAACTTAAGTTGATTTTCCGTTTGATCTAAGTCTATTTTTTTATTGACACATCACTTGTGGTTTTATACAATTTTTATGATGCTTTTAGTATAGAATTCATCTTAGCTTCATCTATTTTCTATCTCCTGAATTGTGAATTCTAAGCATGATAGGGATGATGTAAATACATTGGTCATCATTGACATGTAATTGTCAGAATAAATTTTGTCTCAAGCCTTTTTTTCCGCTGCTTGCAGATAAGCCACCTATTGAAGATTTATATCAGTTTTTTGAATTTCAACTTCCAAGGCAATGGGCACCTGTTTATGGCGACATTCCCATTGGTCCCGACAGAAAGCAGCAAGGTGCTGCATCTTTGCAGTTCAGTTTGATGGGACCCAAACTGTATGTCAATACTGATGAGGTATACTCTACAATATTTGACTTTGTCTGTCTGTCTGTATCAGTTTAATCTCCAGACAGGTGCATGCAGTAAAGATGAAACAATGCCCCACTTAAACTGCTTTTCAATTCTTTCAATACATTATTCCATCTGTGAATAAATACTCTTCAGGCAGAGTCCTCCATACTCAATATATAATAAGCTTATTTATTTAGATTTCAAAGCAACAAGTCTTGTATTTTGATCTCATACAATTAAGGGGCGATTGATTCAAATCTTTCAATGGGAATGGCAATGAGAATCATCGATGATGAATTACAATAACAAATCGTTACATTGTTAGTGTATTGTTTTAATCTTGGAATAAATTTGGACAAAAATGGTTATTGGTTGGGGATAGTGGAATGATTTAGGGTGAGGTAGTTAATTGATAATGATTATTATCTTATTTTGAGTTTCATTACCTCGTACAATTACCATATATTCAGTTCCATTATCATTCACACTGAAGAATTACGAATTAAGCGTCCATTGATCTCTTGTGGAGACTGACACACAAGTTTTTGTTTATTGATTGCTTTAGAATTCTGCATTGTCTTTTCATTCATCAGGTAGATGTGGGAAATAGACCAGTAACGGGGCTGCGGCTATATTTGGAAGGAAAAAGGAGCAATTGCTTAGCAATCCATTTGCTGCACCTATCATCCTTGTCCAAAACCTTCCAACTTCATAATGACTCCAATGGAAACAACACTTCATCCGTTGATCAAAGGTATTACGAAAAGGTGAAATGGAAAAGTTTTTCACATATATGCACTGCCCCCGTTGAGTCCGATGATGATCTCTCCATAGTCAGCGGGGCCCAATTTGAAGTCAAGGAATCGGGCATGAAAAATGTACTATTTCTACGCCTCCGTTTTTCCAAAGTCAATGGTGCAACTGTTGTGAAGAAACCTGAGTGGGATGGCTCCCCTTCTTCAGCTCAAAAGTCTGGAATTATATCAACTTTATTTAGTACTAGTAATTTCTCCACAGGACAAAAACCTGCTCCAAAGCTATCTGATGTTAACATAAACTCTGCTTTATATCCTGATGGCCCTCCTACGCGCACACATACGGTTAAACTTCTCAAGTATGTTGACATGATGGAAATGACGAGAGGGCCCCAGGACCAGCCCGGGTACTGGGTCGTCTCGGGGGCTAGGCTTGTAGTTGATAATGGTAAAATATCATTTCGGGTTAAGTACTCTTTGTTAGCTGTGATGTTGTCAGATGAAGAAATTAAACGGTATTAGAAGGACGTTGATTGTGTGATGTAAATAAATAGACAAGTATGTGCAGTATTTCTTTGTGGGATGTTGCTAAAGAACGTTAATATTAATGTGCGATCTTTGAGAAATCTTTTGGCTTGTATAAACATCCTAGGCCGGTAATATCCCAAAGTATAAATAGTCTCAACAATCTAGCCCAGACCCATGAACAAATTAAAGCGTGAAGCAGAAACCAAAAATAGAATCTTCTATAACACGACAATAATTAAATGACACAAATAGAAATAAATGAATATTGTATAAGTAACACTGCTTACACACTAAAATTCTTTTAAGCACACCTTAAATCTTAAGGTATGATCACTTTGGTCGAACAAAATGCTCGTATGCCACTTCGGTCTAGTAAAGAGATTTAGAAGGGGTATTGTTGTTGTCATTTCACATATAATTTATTTATGGGGGTGTACTTAATATACCTATATATTTTATTAAAATTTTTTTATCACTTTAATATTTTGTTTGAATGAGCACAGTAACGCTAAAAAATATACAGTCTATTATAATAGAAACTCATAATATTTTGATCCAAATCACATTTTCTTAAATTAAAGGTGGTGAAAAAAAAGTGATTGTTTACTTAAGCTATAAATAAAAATATTAGATTTGTAGAATAATTTTATCAAGATATCCCTCGACCCTTCTAATCTCATTTCAACATAAAGAATATAAATAAATAAAAAAGAACATAAGTAAATATATACTCCCTCTCGGGGAAAGCTCCCCATGAGCTCCGGGCACGGGGGTTAAAAAATACTAATATAATAAGTAGATGTATTAGAGGTGATATGATTGACAGAAAGAATAATATAATGAAATGTGAGAGAGAATAGTTACCAAAAAAGAAATTTATAGTTTTCATTGGGACAAACGAAAAAAAAAGTTGGATAGCAATTTCACTGGAACGGAGGGAGTAATTGTTTAAAAAATACTATAAAATTGTCAAATGAATATAAATAAATAAATTTCAGAAGTGGGTTATATGCCCCTCCAACAATGTTAGATACACTCTCCACTTTCATTTATTAATTAAATATGTATGTAAAATACCATATTTATCCTTTTATTAAAATATTACAAATACATGCACTTGACCTCAAAACTCTAGCTCTAATAACCCTAATTTTACACCAACCGCCGCTGCTGAACCATCACCTCCGACAGCCACCGGATCCAAAATATAAAAACTGAAAAAAAAAATCGATGATCGACACTGGTTGGTCGACCATTGGATATATCGTCGAATCTAATTTGTCGACGAAAAACACTATTGTCGACAACATTTAATCGAAAGAAATGGTCGACCATAAACATTATTGTGGACGACAATTTATCGTCGAAAATGAAAAATAAAAAAACCAATAAAAACTTACCTGATTCGCAAAAAAGATGAGAGAAGAGCCGTCGGGGAAGAAAGTGGGAACAACGGATGGGTGGTGGGGGGAGGAGGAGGAGGCGGCAGCGCTTGGCAAGAGGGCGGCGCTGCCTATTACAGAAAGAAAAAAAAAAAAAAAAAACCTAACTTGAACACTGTTTTGCAAAAAAGAGGAGGAAGGAGTCGTCGGGGAGAAGTTGGAAACTGTGGTTTGGGTGGGGGAGGAGGCAGCTCTGGGCGACGAGGGCGCCGTCGTCGCTGATTGCAGAAATGGAAAAGAAAAGGGAGGAGGGCGGCGCTGGAGGACGGGGAAGGAGGTTGAAGAAGAGTAGGGGTTAAGGTGAAAGAAAAGAGGAAAAGTAGGATTTTACAGTGTACATTTATCATACCAATTTTAAAATAAAAGGGTATAATAGATAATTTGATGGAGTGCATCTATCTTACGTGTATAATATCAAAGATCATCACCCTGCGTGTATCGGGGGTGCATCTAACATTCATGGAGGGGTATATAACCAACGCCTAAATATGAAGAAGGCCCAAGTTAAAATCGCAATCCATAGGCCCAAGGCCCAAATTTCCAAATTACCTTTAATGCCCCCACTATAAACTGATATGAAGACTGATTCTCCTTGCAAAAATGTATACCATCTAATTTTAAAACCAACTTTCCCATTATTGTAATCAATTCTAAACCAAGCTTTATCTGTAGCCATCTACACAAATTGACGAAATGGAACAAAAATTCAACATAAAATGCAACAATAATTACACCAAAATTTGTATAAACAAGTATATATTTCCTTGAGCACTCCAAATGTTTGTTAAACACACATGTTGATGGCAGCTTGAATATCCTGTTCAATTCTAATAGTTAGAACAAACATTAAAATTATACAAGTCTAGCCTTCTAGGATAAGAATCTACGACACACTAGAATGTCCACCCTTGTTAACGATCATTTACTCCAACAACATTTTGAGTTCCTCGAACAATGTAATATTTTACATCAAAAATACATGCTTCTTTGTCCATCTCCCCCCTTCCTCAACTAGAAATCTTGAAAGTTCTTCACTCGCAATTTTTTTAATATATGCATGAGGGTTAGATAGGACTAGGAGCACTCCAAATTTGAATTAAAAAAAAAAGGTGTGTTGTCTAGGTTGATTAGTACAAAATTAGAATTGAATTGACATTGGTGCTAGGTTTAGGTTGAGGTTGAGAGGGACGGCTAGAATAATTAGTACATAAATGCTTAATTTAATTGGTGTCTGGTGACAAAGATGAGATTTTAATTTGTATGATTCCATCAAGGTCAATTCTTAATTTGGTCTACTAAACAGTACCAATTCTAAATTTGGTGGTATTATTTTTGCTTCAACAAATCAAATTAATTAATTCAACTTTTCACTTTCATAAACAACTTATGCTTATTTTATTTATCATCTCCCAATAAAACATCCCAACATATTCATTGTATTTTCCTCCTATTAATGAACCACAATTCTTTCTTAATAAATCACACCGAAATTTGTGTCCCAAAACTTTCAAAAAACAATCAAACATTATTATTTTTATTTTAAAATAATTTTAAACCCAATTTAATTTATTTATTTTCTCGAGGGAGACTCGGTAGAGAATCTTTAGTTATACTGTTAAACAATATTAGCACTCATTTACCAATTTATTTGGAAGGGACGTGTTTGAAATTATATTTTCAACTTGTATTGCACAATGTATTATGTACACTATATATAGAGGCTTAGTTTCTAGAGCCTTCTATAACAACTTGTTGTTAAATAAACAACTAATGCTAACTACCTTTCTTCTACAACTAACTAGTGTGAGGGTTTGCATGGGTTTTGATCCCATGCATTGTATGCTTTGTGAGGGACCACGTGAGGGTTTGCATGGGCTTTGATCCCATGCATACAACTATACTCAACACGCCCCCGAAGAAAATGGACCACAGTTTAAGTGAGGTTTAGCCAAGCACTAAGACGAGCGAAACGATTTGGGGCAAGAGGTTTTGTCAACAAATCAGCAGGCTGATCTTATGAGGAAATGTATCGTATATCAAGAATGTTCTCTTTGACCTTTTCTCTTAAGAAGTGAACATCAACCTCAATATGCTTGGTTCGGAAGTGAAACGGAGGGCTGAAGGCAAGAGTGATTGCACCTTGATTGTCGCACCACAGAAGAGCTGGAGTAGTAATTGGAATGCACAACTCCTTGCATAGGCTGGTAATCCATAGAATATCAGTTGTAGCCAATGCAAGAGCTCGATACTCAGCCTCGGTGCTGCTTCGTGCCACTACATTTTGTTTTCTGGAGCTCCAAGATATTAAGTTTTGGCCAAGTGTAATGCAGAAACCAGAAGTGCTTTTCCTGTCATCTAGGCTTGAAGCATAATCCGCATCAACGAATCCCTGTAGCATGAAATCAGAAACAATAGAAAATGAGATACCATGAGAAATGGAGCCCTTAAGATACCTAAGAACTCGTTTACAAGCCTTCCAACGGTTTTGTGTCGGATTTTGCAAAAACTGAGAAAGTTTGTTGACACTGAATGAGATGTCTGGCCTGGTGAGAGTTAGGTATTGGAGGGCACCAATGATGCTACGATATAGAGTGTCAAATAAGGGGCTATCTGAGGAGGAGAGTTGAGTTGAGTGGCAGAGTGGGGTAGAGCAAGGTTTGGAGGAAGCAAGATTGGCTTTGGTGATGAGATCAGTAGTGTATTTGGACTGAGTGAGTTTAATGGATGAAGGGGTGACATGAGCCTCAATGCCCAGAAAGTAGTTGATTTCTCCAAGATGTTCCAGAGAAAACTGAGAGTGTAGTTTGTCAATGAGATCTTGTACCAAAGAGACATCATCTCTTGTAATAAGTATATCATCTACATATACCAGCAGCAGTGTAGTTTTCCCATGTAGAGCTCTATGGAATAAGTAGTGATCAGATGTAGAGTGAGTGAAACCTTGACTGATCAAGAATGCCTTAAGGGTATCATACCAAGCCTTGGGAGCTTGCTTTAGGCCATAAAGAGCTTTTCTGAGTTGGCACACATGAGAAGGATGTTGAGCATTCACAAAACCCTCAGGTTGAGCAATATAGACAGTTTCATGAAGTGAGCCTTTGAGAAAAGCATTGTTGATATCCACTTGTTGTATAGACCATCCTTTTGAGACAGCAAGTGTGAAGACAATGCGTAGTGTGATAGGCTTGATGACAGGGCTGAATGTATTGAAGTAATCAATTCCAGCTTGTTGTTGAAATCCTCTAGCTACCAGTCTAGCTTTGTATCTTTCAACAGTTCCATCCTTGTTGTATTTGACTCTGAAGATCCATTTAGTGGTGAAAGGGTGAATGGTTGATGAAGGAGGGACCAGCTCCCAAGTACCATTCTGAATAAGTGCATCATACTCTAGCTGCATAGCTTGCTTCCATTCAGGTTTGAGGATGGCTTCAGAGACAGAATTAGGTTCAGAAATGGGAGTTATGGAGATGAAGGCCTTTGGCTTGAATATGCCAGATTTAGATCTTGTTTGCATTGAATGAGTAGGAGGAGGTGGTTCAGAAGAGTGGGATGAAAGGGAGTTTTTAGGAGAGGTGGGAGTTGGGAGCTTGTATCTAGTAGAAGATGATGAGGAGTGTGATTCATGATGAGGAGAGGATTGATTGGTAGCAATAGGAGATGGAGGCAGTAAGTACCTAGAAGATGAGTTTGTGCTGACAGTAGGTGTGGGAACTGATGTAGGTATGAAGTGAGGAAATTGAGCAGAAAATTTGTGAGGTGGAGGAATGGAAGTAGGAGATTGAGATGTGAAGGAGGGGAATTCAGATTCATTGAACTGAACTGAGGCAGATACATAAACTTTACCAGAAGGATGTAGACAGATATATCCTTTGTGAATAGGACTATATCCCAAAAAGATGCACTTGGCACTTCTAAACTGAAGCTTGGAGGAGTTATATGGTCTAAGAAAGGGAAAGCAAGCACAACCAAACACTCTAAGTGAATGATAATCAGGAGGCATGAGATATAGCTTTTCAAATGGAGATGAATGTTGTAGAATTGGTGTAGGAAGCAAGTTAATCAGATAAGCAGCAGTGGAAAAGGCATGTCACCAAAAGTTCATGGATAGATTGGAGTTAGCAAGCATAGCAAGGCCAAGCTCAGTCACATGTTGATGCTTTCTTTCAATTAGGCCATTTTGTTGATGAGTATATGCACATGACAGATGAACTTGAACACCAAGAGGCTTTACCAATTTATCCACAGGCAAGAATTCAGTACCCATATCATGCTGTAACACTTTGATCTTTACACCAAACATTCTTTCTACTGTGTTCATGAACTGATGAAAAACCCCAGCAACCTCAGATTTGGCCATTAAGGGAAACACCCACACAAACCGTGTGAAATCATCCACAATGGAAAGATAGTATCTATAACCATCAATAGACATACAAGAAGCAGGCCCCCATACATCCATATGCAATAGCTCAAAAGAAGTAGTAGAATGATGCACAACAGAATTGAAGTGTTTAAGATGCATATTGCCAAGTTTACATTCATCACAAAATGTGTCAACAACATTATTACAAGCAATATTCAATCTCTTCAATATAGTAGAAAGAGTTGTATTGCCAGGATGGCCTAGTCTACAGTGCCATAGTCTCCAACTATTGCAACTAGAATTTCCTTTATTCACATTATCAGCAGATCCATTATTCTTGAGCTTGATCACATTATTGCATACTCTGGAGGAAGTGCCCCTCAAGCAATCAGCACCACCAAAATTGAGAACATAAAGACCATCTTTAAGCTCCCCTCTCAGTAGGATCTTGTGAGTTTTCAGATCCTTAACAAGACAACAATCAGCAAGAAACTCAATAACAGCATCATTATCTTTGAGAAATTGAGAAATGCTCATGAGGTTTTTAGTAATAGCAGGCACATGCAGAACATTATCCATCACAACATATCTACTTTGATCACATGTAGGCATGGAGAAATAACCAGTATGTGATATAGGTATAGCATCACCATTACCAACAACTAAAGAGTCCATACCTTGATAAGGAGTGGTGATATGAAGATTAGACAGTTGTGAGGTGACATGGTGTGTAGCACCACTATCAATGTACCAAGGAGAGTTGGAATAGGAGGTGGAGGCATGAGAGTTGGAAGTGGAAGCACCTGAATCCATGGAGCCAGTGAGAGATGAAGTATAAGGAGTGTAAGATGCAGGGTAAACTTGATGAGGAGATGCAGTGGTGTGCTGAGCAAAGTTGGCCTGGAATGGAGTAGTCAAGGGAGGGCGATGAGCTGGAGGAGATGGACGAGAGTTCTCAAGGCCATGGAAGTTTTGATCAAATCTCTTAAAACACTTGGCAGCCACATGATAATTTCTGCCACACAATTGGCAAACAATTCTAGGTTTGGAGAAGACCTTACCCTTGCCATGAGGTTTTCCAGAATTATGACCTCTAGTGACAGCATTAGCAGATGGTTGAGCTGGAGAAGCAATGTGTCCACCAACTAGATTCTGTGAATGAGCATTATGACTTAGGAGCCTCATCTCATAAGCCTGCAGCATAGATTGCACCTCTGGAATCGAAGGAATGGTTCCCCTGGTGGTTAGGGAGACAACAATTGCATCAAAATCAGCACCAAGGCCTCCTAGAATATACAGCACCAATTCAGCATCACTAATAGCTTGACCAGCATGATGAAGGCCATCTGCAATTGCACGCATCTTCAAAATAAATGCATCGATGCTTAGATCATTTTTCCTTAAAGTCTGAAGTTGCAGCCTCAATATCATTGCCTTTGCACTTGATTGTGACTGAAACAGAGATTCAAATGCCAACCAAAGTTGAAACGAATGCTCACAGCGGCTGACATGCCCTAGCATTGACTCAGAGACAGAGCTTAAAAGCCAGCTGAGTAAGAATTGATCTCGGCGTTGCCACGAAACTGAATCTGATTCAGATATAGTCGGATTCTGTGGAACAGCAGTACAGAGAAGAACATCGTCGAAGCAATGTGCTCGAACCGACGCAAGAACTTGATTATGCCAAAACGGATAATTGTCATTGTCAAGGCGAATCGAAAGAGTAATAAAACGAGGAAGAGGTGAAGGATTAGTAGATGATGTAGTCATGATTGAATAACAGAGGATAGCGGAAGGATTGAGGATCGAGAAGCTGAAGAAAAGAGAATGAAAAAAACGGTTACACAATGAACATGGCAGTTACTGTTTATGTGTATGGAAGAAGATAGGCATAGGAGTGTTTGAAGAAACAAAAAAACCGGATGAAGATATGAATGAAATGGTTTGAAGATTCGAAGATGGTTTGAAGATTTGAAGAAAGGTAGAAGAAGAGAATTAGAATTTGCAAAATCAAACACAAACCATGAGAAAACCTGCTCTCATGATACCATGTTTGAAATTATATTTTCAACTTGTATTGCACAATGTATTATGTACACTATATATAGAGGCTTAGTTTCTAGAGCCTTATATAACAACTTGTTGTTAAATACAACAACTAATGCTAACTACCTTTCTTCTACAACTAACTAGTGTGAGGGTTTGCATGGGTTTTGATCCCATGCATTGTATGCTTTGTGAGGGACCACGTGAGGGTTTGCATGGGCTTTGATCCCATGCATACAACTATACTCAACAGGGCGTTAAACTCCTGAGGATTTTTTAGAACTATTTTTTTTTTCTATCTTTTCTTCTACCGTAATTTCAACAATTTTTTTTTTTTTTTTTTTTGTGCCTTGCTCTTCTTGTGGAGTTTAGAGTTTTCTAAATATCATCATCACTTTTTTTATTACAAACTAAACAATTCACAATTTTGAGGCAAATAATCTTAATTTAAAGTTCATAATTTAATTTGTTTTCATAATGTTGAACAAGCTAAGTAATTTAAAATGTATTTTTATTGATATGTAAAATATGTGGGCTCATGGCTATAAATACAATTGAGTAGAACTATCTAGAATTAGTTATTGTTTATAGATCTAATTAACTTGTAACTAATTTGTCAGACTTCAGATGTAATCCGCTGATATTGAGTGTATTCAGCTGATGTACCTCATTTGATGTACATAGCTGATATACTTGGCTGATCTAGATGTACTCAGCTGATGTAGATGCACTTAGCTAATGTAGATTTAACACTTATTATATTTTTTGGTTTCAATTTTATGGAGAGAGGATTGGATGGTCGAAACTTTATCTCATAGAAAAAATTATCATATATTTGGTAAATGGTACGTACATTATTTTGAAATGTTTTGAAAAAGTTTATGTTACAGTATTTTTTGTTTTATTTTTATTTTGTGATTTTAAGATACCTAATTTCATATCATAGAAATTATTTTATTTGATAGGTTCTTACGTGTCTTTCTTGCAATTTATTAAAGAGTTTCTCATTTTTTATCTCCTTATATTTTTTTCGTTTTACTTCCATTTTTTTTCCTAGAGAAAGAGAGTTTCTCATTTTTTATCTGTTTTTTTGTGGTTTTACTACAATTTTTTTTTCATTTTTTCACTATTTTTTTTGTTTGTTTGTTTGCTTACATTTTTTTTTCCAATTTTATCTCATAAAAAGGAGAGAAGATTTAATGGTCGGCGTTAATCTAATACGTTGTAAAAAATTTAAATTATATTAAGAGACTTTGGATTTGGATTTTTTTTTTACTTTTTAAGGAAGAGTTTAATCACTAGGAGAGACAATCCTATATACTCAAATTTGAATAAGGACAAAAAATTATAACATTTTAATTAAGGTCAAATTGATATGTAAATACCCTCTTATGCCCCTTGGTCTTAAAATTCAATATTAACGCATTATTATAATACAATTTGAAATTTAAATTATAAATCACCACGAGAATCACTCCCCCCCCCCCTAATCGTTTTTTTTTTAAGAATATGTCAATATTTTTCAAAATAAAGCAATTTGTGTCATTTCTTGCAATTCATATCAAGAATCTATCATTCATCCGTGTCATTTATTGCAATCGAGAATTCATCCGAGTCATTTTTCAAATTCGATCATTCATCTGGTTCATTTCTTGCATTTGATATCAAGAATCGATCATTCATCTGAGTCATTTGTTGCAATTGATATCAAGAATCGATCAATCATCTGTGTCATTTCTTGCAACTGATATCAAATTTTAACCCAATTTGATATGTTTTGAGAACTTCTCTTACAATTGATATCAAATTCAACCGTGTTTCAAGGCTTCAGATTAGGGTTTATTGATCGATTTTTCTTATATTTAGTAACAGTGTCAGATGGAATATGCAGTAATTCTAAAGTTACAATTCGAGAAAAAAATGAAGTTATATATTGATCAGCACATATGCAATTGCATTCATATTATTTTCGCATATATTATGTTTCAGTTTTCATATATGCATTTATGCTTACAACTTTTGTAGCGATACGTTTTTACCTCATCCCTGCAATGATAGCTATTGTTATAGCTTTCCATATTATAACAATATTTGAAAATTCTTTTTACGTATATTAATTATAAATAAAGTTAGCTTATAAATTCACAAAGTTTGCATATTTAATTGAAGTTTTGCATATTCACCCAATATTTTTACATATATGATGTTTCAACTTTCATATGGACACTGTTATCCATAAATTAATATTGTCTTATTAAATTTATATAGATATTAAACCATATATTCGTTTGAAAAAGTTTTTCTATGCAAAATCTTTAATTTTGTTATATTATATAGGGAATATATTGGGTATTACGTTTTTTTAGTTATATAAAAATAACATTAAGACATTTTAATATAACATTAATGTTTAGTGGAAGTTACTTCTAATTTCATGGAGAAGTTACAAGTCACATTTATACGATTTTCACTTATGACAAAGTGGGATAGCTCAAGTGGTTAGAGCACCACTACCTAGGCCTTAGGTCCTGGGTTCGAGTCATGGGGAGGGGAAAAAAGGGATGGGTATTTAACTTCCATAAAAAAAAAAAAAAAAAAAAAGTAGGGTACCCGTGCTAACGCACGGCCAGATATTTTAAAAAATGTCGTAACATTTTAAATTTTAATTATTATTTATTGTGTATCATTTTATAATATCACTAACTTATTTTTTAAAAATATATTACTCCCTCCGTCCCACAATAATTTTCACACTTTCCTTTTCAGGACGTCCCACAATAACTTTCACACCCTTAAAATGGAAAACTCTTTATAAACTCCACCCTCACAATATCCTCAATTTTACACAAATGTCATTACTTTTTCTCCACACATACACAAAAGTCAACTCATTCTTTATTTTATACATAAAGTTTTTTTCAAAACTACCCCTCAAAACTCCACTCATTATTACACTTTCTTAATTTACGTGTCCACCTACCTATGAAAGAGGGAGTATTATTTATTATCTATTGTATAACATTAATTATTGTTAACTCATAATTATACAGTACTAGAGATGACTCCCCGCGTATTACGCGGTATATTGATAAAAGTTACGGAGTAATATTCAAGTATAACTCATATTTTAAAAGATACAGTTATAAAATTCCATACGTAAATTTACTTTTCATAATTTTTTATTTTGAATAATTTTTTTAGGTATAATTAGTATGATAAATATAATTTTATCAATTAATTTATAATATGTATTCAATTACTGATAAAATTATATACAAATGAATTTATCTTATTAATTAATTAAATTGATATATTCTATAAAATGTATAGATATATTTTTAGACAAAAGAACATAAAAGAGAAATTAATCGAAATAAGATATTAATTGATTTTAATTTTAATTTAGGTAAGACTTTCCATTTTAATATCAATGACATATGTATTAACCAATAGTTTAATTACACATTTAAATTTTAAAAAATCAATTTAATCTCCATGCGACACATCATCACATTTAACCATATGATGACATGTGGCAATATTAAACTCCCTATTAGTATATAGGGGTGATATACTACATCAAAATTTAAGAAATAATAAAATTTAAATTTTTAAGATTTTACAAATATATTTTTTAGATTAAATTATTTTTACTTAAAATTTTAATTAAATCGATAATTTATACTCTCTCTAATCTTGTAATTACTTGCACATTTTTTTTAATGATACGTCTCAATATTATTTGCATGCTTTTAATATGTAAATAACTCACCAAATTAATACCTTCACAACATTATTTTATTTTCAAAATTATCCCTTATTTCGAACTCACGTATTCTTATACACCTTAGTAAATCACCCAAAATACTCTTATTTTATTTGACCCCACGTCCCACTAAATTAATTTTATTAAAAAGTGAGTTGATTAAGGTATGCAAACGAAATGAAAAAAGTATATAAATATAAATTTAATATATTTACAAAAGTTAAAATATAAGTATATAAAATTAATGTCTAATATTGAAATGTAAGTATATTTATAATATGACAAAATTATTCAACCATTATAAAATGTTAAATAGTGGAAAAATAATTCAATAAGAGATGAATTACCGTGGTATTTAAATAATATAGAAGTAATAATCTAATATCGTATAATAGAAAATAAAATTATGAATTTTTTTGTAAAATTTAAATATTAAATTATTATAAATTTGCACATACCTAAATACTTCATGAAACACTAACAGTATTTTATTCTAGATACAGCTACATAAAATTAACTATAATTAAATACAAGCTTCTAAAAAAAAATATGAGAGATAATTATTGTCCCTATCTTTTATTAAAAGAGGCTTCTACATAAAATTAACTATAATTAAATACATGCTTTTATTATTGTCTCTATCATATGTAGGGGTGTAAGTGAGTCAATCTAACTCGCGAGCTACTCGTACTCGACTCGAAAAAAGATTGAAATCGACTCGAAGTTAATCAAGTCGAGTTTCGAGCTATTCGAGTAGCTACCGAGTGCGAGTTTGAACTCATAAATACTCGGCTCGAAAGGCTCGCGAGCCTAATCGAGCTTGAACATTATTTATTATTTTGTCATTAATATATATATATAATTTATATTCATATATAAGTAATCGAGTCGAGCCGAGCCGAGCTGAGCTCGAGTTTATTTTAGAAAAAATATGTTTTACAATTAATTTTGAAAATTATATAGGTGATCGAGTCGAACCGAGCTCGAGTTTATCGAGTTTCTTATCGAATCGAGCTCGATCTTTAAAATTTTAGACTCAACCGAGTCGAGTTTCGAGCTCAGCACTACTCGGCTCGACTCGTTTACATCCCTAATCATATGACATAATCAATGGAAACTGCCTACATTAAAACTTGAAAGACAATCTGGGATTATAAGGAGTCGACGTAAATCTCAGTATCAATGTTAATTGTCCAATACTATTTCCAATTATAACCTTAAGTTCAAGAACCTTATCACTAAACATGGTTATAACCAACCTATACATAAAACAAAATATTATATTATAAATTTATAGATAAAATAAATGCAAAATTTTAAATGCTAGATTTAAAAAAAAAAAAATAGAAAAAAAAATTAAAAAATAACATAATTTTGATTTCATTGCACAAGCCTTGATATATATTTCTAAATAACATCACCGGTGCTCCAACTTTTAAATTCAGTTCATGATCAGGTACACCTGAATACTTCAAAACATTTAAAATTCAAGAGTATGCACATCATACAAATTATTAACATTTGAATCATGTGGTCATTTATTCGCCTAACAACATTTAATATATGTGCAAGAATAGCTTTACTTTGAAAATAATTATGATCATCCATCAAATT
This sequence comes from Galeopsis tetrahit, assembly GCA_963675135.1. Classification (NCBI taxonomy): domain Eukaryota; kingdom Viridiplantae; phylum Streptophyta; class Magnoliopsida; order Lamiales; family Lamiaceae; genus Galeopsis; species Galeopsis tetrahit. Next base: position 19,289,705 of record OY776123.1, read on the forward strand.
TTAAAATTGGGATAAATGTTATTAACAATAGTAGCAATCATATCATCACCACCTTTTAATAAAATATCCTCAATTTGTACATCACATTCATACTCAGTTTCTGATCATATACTACCATCTCCAATATTAGATGTTATCCATTCAAAATAATTCTTAAATTCATGTACAACTTTATCAGATCCCAAGTTGTACAACCTCATGTTCTAAAGTTCAAAAGAGTACAATTATTCCACGAATTAATTAGATAAATTGATTGTAGCGTTGACGATATCCTATCTCACCCTTTTGAAATAACGGGTAATATCTGACATAAATCACCTCCAAATTAAACATAATAGTCTTACTACCAAAAGGTAATCCAGATGACAATAGATTTGTGAGCTGCATAATATCTTTAAAAGTGGTATTAATAGTCTCAATACAATATATATATATGTGTGTGTGTGTGTTATACATTGGAGCTTCATCCCATATTATAATATTACATTTAATCAAGAGCTTAGCAAGAGAACTTTCCTAATGAATATTGCATGTTGAATCTTCAGTAATATTAATTGGAATGACAAATCTGTAATGAGCAGTACATCCATCAGGAAGAAGGAGTGAAGATATAACACTCGTTGTTACTTTAATTACAATCTTACATTTAGAACTCAAACCAGCTAACAAAGTTTTCCACATAAAAGTTTTGCTTGTTCCACCATATCCATAAAAAAAAAATACATCACTCTTATCAGACTGAATGGGCCTAATTATTATATCATGCACACCACGTTCTTCAACACTAAATTTACTAATTAAATATCCATACTCTAATTAATTTCAACTTTGATATGTTGTAAGCAAACTCATTCACAATCAATCTATTTCTAAATAAAAAGTTTGGATCTTGTTTTGTTATAAACATGCCTTCAATAGCCTGCAAAGATTTACTAAGAGCCCGAAACATACTACTATGTATCAATTTGTATCAAACAACAATTCTTGACTTCACCATTAGTCATTCTAATTCTACATGAATTTAAAATTAAAAACGATAATCCATATGTCCCTTATTAGATTGTCCCTTTGACTTTGACATAATATTTAATGCGGGAGTTGTTTATTAGTATTATCAAAGGTAAAAATAGTGTTTTGTTGAGGGTGTATGAGTAAATTAAGGAGGGGATACGTAAGACAAAAAAAAAAGATGATTTTGTGTAGAAAAGTAATGACATTTGATGTAATTTTAAGATATTTAAAGGAGATGATTTGAAAGAATAAAATTATTTTATTGTCATTTTAATAGGGGGCAATCTAATAAAGGACCGAAAAAAAAAATGACAATCTAATTAGGGACATAGAGAGTATTATTTAATTATATTAAATAAATTAATATAAAATATATAATTTCATCATAAGTAAATTAGTGATAAATAAGTTAATATTATTTACTATTTTAGTTAAATTATTTTATTGTCATATTATTTACGATTTTAGTTAATATTTATATTTACTACTTAGCTAGTTAAAATAGTTTAACTAAAATGATTAAAAATAAGGAAAATATTTTTAATAATGAAATAATTTCACATATCTTTAAATTAATAAAAATTATTAAAATTGTAATTCAACAAACTTGAATTATACCATAGATCATAATTCATAAATATACCATAAGCATCAATTAACAAAATTTATATTTTGAATAATAAAATCGAATAATTAAGAATAGAATTAATCTATAAATATAAATATTGATTTAAATTTAAATGTTAAATTGATCTTATCACCAATTAATTAAATTTATCAATAATTGTGGATATTATTACCAAATGCAGAAGTGGTGGCAAAATTAGCTACATTTAAGAAATCGGTTACAAATTTATTGAATTAAAAAAAATTAATATTGACTAAAATTTAAAATTACATCAAAAGAAAAATCTACAACTAAAATTCATTTACATACGAAAATATACATTTATAGAATGGACTATAATGCATATCTCCGTAATTCTATTTCTATAATAATATATCGAAAACTTACAAATTAATTATTGTTCTACAAAATAATTGAACATGAATTGAGATGTGTTATGAAGATGAACCATAAAATAAAGGAGATCCTACAATTAGACAATTGATCTAATGGTCCATAATTTATCAATGAAAAAATGAACGGTCAATATGAAGTGGAGATAAAAAAAAATGAACTGTCATTAATTGTCAAACTTACCGAATTAACAAAAAAAAAAAAATTAACGACTCTGATGAATTGATGAAAACATGATCAATGGTCCACAAACTTTTGTGCCGCAATAAAAAAATGTTAATGTAATGTTGTATTATATATTTATAGATTTTGAATATAAATGAGTGTTGTGTTGATAATCTGAATAATTAATTTTAAATTAAATTAAAATTTGAAACTCACTCATGCCAACTTACGCATATATATAAAAAAAACAATTAATTAAAATTAATAATCTCTTATAAAATTAAAAAAAATCATGTATAATCCTTAAGATAAAATTTGTTATTGAATAGAAAATGCAGCCTAATTCTAAAAACCAATTAAGTAAGAATATTGGTTTATAAGGAAGAAGATGATGAAAATAAATAACTATTAAAATTAATTTAATAATCAAATAATCTAGAAAATTTGTACAAATCTTGAAATTTTTTTGTGAAATAATGAATTTAGTAATCCGCTCATAAGCAGTGTACATTTCACATGTTTTTTGCTCATATACCTTGATGCAGAACTATCTTCCATCAAAGTTGAAAACCATTAAATTTAAGAAAAATTGTAATACACATTAATTTTTATAACACATGATTAAATACATGAATTTTTTTTGATCAAACAAAAGAAGTATATATTATATATGTGATGTATATTTGTACATAGTACCGGAAGTACTTATCTGTTGAAGTTGAAGCATTAGAAAAAAAAACAAAGAAAACAGTGTCAACTTAAATAGATTAAGGGAAACACAACGTAAATGTAAAAATATTAAAAATCTTCAAATAAATAATGATATCTTGAACAAATCTTCAAATTTTTGAAGAATATGATGGCGAAATCTTCAATCCCCTGTTCAAAAAAATTTCATAAATTTACAATTATTCTTCAAATCTTCAATCTTCGAATAAATTAATAAATAAATTTAGAAAAGTCTGCATACATCTTGCAGAAGAATATAGAAAATTTTATTTGAGATACACACCTATGAAAAAATAAAAATAAAAAACCTAACATTCGAAAATACAAAAGACAAAAAGAGAGATAAGGTGAGAATGACGAATAAAAAAGATGAATTTATAGAGAAAATAAGAAAAACGTTACCAATTTTAAGCAATTGATCTAAATGTTAGAATTCAATCAAGAAATATCAACGATTAAAACGAAGGATGATAAATGGAAGGACGGCAAAGATCAAGATGAAAAAAATCAATCAACGGATCAAATTGTTTCCCGCCAAAACCAAAAATGATAATGTGATGGTGTATTATATATTTATAGATTAATGGAGTATTTTATTATTAAATAAAAAAATCTCACATTTCAATTACATTGTATAAATAAATAATTGGTATATCCCATGGATTAAATTTCTTATATATAATATTATATCTTATAATACATAAATTATTTTTAAAAAATTTCAACCGATTTTCTATGCATATAATTAATATGGAATTTTCAAATCTCAATATTTTGTATGGTATCATTTTTTAAATATGCATAATTTTCGTTTAAATATTTAAAATCCAATAGCATTGGATTTTTTGATGTCTAACCATGACGCAACATTGTTGATAACTATTTACATTATTATTTTTTAAAAAAAATAACCTCTAAATTTAGTTTTTATAGTTTTGAATTCACAAAATTTGCGTATTTAATTGAAGATTTGCATATTCACCCAATATTGGTACATATATGCTATTTCAGATTTCCACCTTCAACCGAAGAGAAATTCACGTTGAATTCGATTTCTGCAATTGATAAACATTTCTATTCTAGTTAGAATTTAGGAAAGATTTTAAATTTTAGAAATTGAGTTATTGTGGCGCTATTTTCGAGAAGTTTATGTTTTTTTAATTGAATATTAAAGCAATATTAAGAAAAGTAATTGAATATGCAAAATTCGAATCTTAATTAAATGAAAGGGTATAGTTGTACATTTATCCCCCATTTTGACCTTATTTCTAACTCCAAATTTTTTCATCTCTAATTGAAATCTCTATAGGTGAAATGTCCCCTATTTGACCTTATTTCTAACTCCAAAATTTTTTGTCTTTAATTGAAATTTCTATAAGTGAAATGTTCCCTATAGAAACTCCCCCACCAACTCTAAACATGTTATGACCAAAATCATGAGAGGGTGTGATTGTTGGGATCAAAAGTGCAATTTGCTCTTAAAAAAAAAAAAAAAAAAATTCGGAACGTCACACAATAACTTTTACACCCTTAAAATGAAAAACTCTTTATAAACTACACCCTCACAATATCCTTAATTTTAAGCCATTACTTTTTCTCCACATACATCCAAAAAATCAACTCATTTATTTACTTTATACATAAATTTTGCAAAATTATACTTCAATACTTTATTCATTATTACACTTTCTTAATATGCGTGTTTATCTACCTATAAAAGTAATATGACGGAACGGAGGGAGTATTAATTTAGAAACGAAAAAATATTTGTTTTCAATCCCTGCTTACTAAGCAGGTCGTGCACTTATAGGTCTAGTTTGGTTTGTTTGATTAGGTTGGATTAGGCTTGATTAACTTTTTATTCACAATGAATCAAATGTTTGATTTGATTGATTATGGCCCGGGATTTATACAAGGCTAGACAACTTTGTACTATTTTTCATGCAAATATAGAATTATTAATCATAGGGGAGGAATGAGTTAATTTATCCAACATTATTCCATTTCCATCCAACCATCCAAACTAACTCAGGGATAATATTTCCCTTGCAAGTTAATAAGCGTTTTCCGGGAAGTTTGACTTTCCCGCCATACGATATGATCTCCGACTCCCTTTGAATTCTGCAATTCAAAACTTGCTTATACACTATTCCAAATTCATAACTCAGTCAACTTCAAACAATTCTCCTACCAACCCCCCACCAAATTCACCCAATTTTATAAAATAATATCCAATTCTTGACTATTCTCCGCCCTTCCACTCACAATTTGATTGGTTCCTCTGCTCTTTCTTCATGATCAGCTTCATTTGTGGAATTAATTCTGCATCACTTGGTTCAGAAAACCTATAATTCTGTATTTTAAAATCAAGTTATGGCGAGTGACGCTGGTAATAGTCGGAAAGAGGTGGCGCTGCGGCTGAGGGCCGGGGCGGAGGAGGCGGTGCAGTGTATTGGATTGGGCTACGATATGACGCTGAATCTGCGGTTGAAGTATTGCAAGAAGCAACAGAGTAAAGAGCGGTCAACGTTGATCTCTGTCGATGATGGCCACGTCAGAGATATCGCCATCCCCGGGGGTATTTTGGTCCAGAATGTGCCTAAGTCTATCAACTGTGATAAAGGCGAGCGGATGCGGTTTAGCTCCGATGTTCTATCGTTTCAGAAGGTATTTCGATTGGTTGTAATTGATTGTGTTGTTTCTGTTTGAAAGTTTTTAAAGCTAAATTGCTGCTAGAATCACGCTTTTTTGTAAATTGCACCAATTTGAACTTTTGGGCAGATTGACTCTTGCCCTTTTCTAGGCTGAACGACATCGTTTGCTTAGTATTTAGGGTGATCAACGTTGTTTATGATTTAATTGTTGCCGAGTAGGATGATACGTCAGAAATTGGCAAGAGTTTTAAATTGAGGTTTTATGTACCAAAACTCATAAGAATCTAAAGCTGAATTGTGACATGATATTGGGAATTTTGAACTATGTAGTGGATGGATTATAGGTAGGTTTTGAATTCAAGTATTGATAATAATTTTTCACTTTGTAGATGTCGGAACAGTTCAATCAGGAATTAGCACTTTCAGGTAAAATCCCAACAGGGCATTTCAATGCAGCTTTTGAATTTACGGGCTGTTGGCAGAAAGATGCTGCTTTCACAAAATCTCTTGCTTTTGATGGGGTGTTCATCTCCCTCTATAGCATCGCATTAGAAAAATCCCAAGTAACACTCCAAGATCATGTCAAACAAGCAGTACCATCATCATGGGATCCAGCTGCATTGGCAAGGTGAGCAGTAAATGTATTTTATGCTTTCTGTCACATGTGCATCCATCATCTTCTTGAGCTTTTCTACTCCTTCTCTTTCCTAACTGCTCGAGGTTTGTAAACGTTTTGGGGATGTTTGTTTATGGACTTGATTGAATTTGAAATCCAGTAAAAGGTGCATTTGGATTTTGTATATGTTTAGGAGTGTGGATTTTGTAGGATTCGATAGGGTTGGATTTTGAAATTACAGATGATAGATGATTGATTGTGTATTGGAAATTGTGTATAAAGTAAGCGAGAGAGTATATGATAGACATCTTATATTTATCCTTATTATTTTAGGTCTAGAACAAATAACATGTGGACTTTTGTTACTTAGGGCTTAAAAATTCCGTACAAAAATCCGATTTGACAAACCAGGATTTGGATCTAAAATAAAAATGTGGGGTGAGAGCCATAAACAAACACACCCTTGTTGCTTTCAGTTGTATTTGAAGTTATACTTGGCCAAATGAGTTCCCCAATTCTATCATTTTGTCAGTTTAATGGATGACATGACTATTCATACTGCTATCATATTAATGCTTCACATTTGAAATTTGGAACGTGTTATGATCCTACTCTGTTCCATTACTTTTGTTGCCACATTTACAGGTGGTTGTAAGATGAACCATATTTTTTTGTGGCACCAACCTGTTGTTTAATGGCATGCTTATAAGTTCTTTGGTTAGAGGTCTTAACTAATTATTGGAATGAGCCTATTTGAATAAATATGACCTAACTTGTGACGTTTATATTATAGAATGACTTGTCTTCTTTTTCTGACAACTTAATGTGCAGGTTTATCGAAAAATATGGTACCCATATCATTGTTGGTGTAAAGATGGGTGGGAAAGACGTTGTTTACGTAAAGCAGCAACACTCGTCGCCCCTCCAGCCCAGTGATGTACAGAAAAGATTGAAGGATGTTGCAGACAAGAGGTTTAGTGATGCTAGTGGCCAATCTAGTGTGCAACCTGAGAAAGCTTATGGCAGGGAAATGGTTCGTTCTGTTTGCTCGTGTTTCTGTCCTCGTGCATTTTCCTATAATTGGATTTCATAGGTGGACCATGATTTAATTTTGGAAAAATAGTTTTATTAGTCTTGTAAGTTACCCTTATTTTGATTTTAGTCTTGCTTACTTTCACAAATTGAGAATAGTAAATTTTTGAAATTTTGGTCGGTGACAGGGCTATTAGAGGTGAAACATTTGGTTGACCAATTTGACTTTGCCATGTGGACAAATCAGATCCACATCAATGTCAAATGGATTTTTACCTCCTAAGCCAGTTACCAGACCAAAATATAAAAAATTGGAAGTTACAAAACTATTTTCAATTTGAGAAAGTAACAAGACTGAAACCGAAATAGAGATAACTTAATGAACTAAAAATACTATTTTCCCTTTTAGTTTTTTGCAGTTGGATGAATTATTGTCAAACTCTGGAAAGGATCATACTTGCATTTTCCTTGTATAAAAAGTAAAGTTGCTACAAGTTAAGATCATTTTGTGTGTGTGCCTGAGAACAATTTTAGTTTGTCATTGAAATGTTTTATTCAATTGAGAAGTGTTCCCCTATGAGATCACTTCAGTTAGTTACCAACGAGTTTTCATCTTTATAATCTTTTTGTAACGATAAGTAGAGCTCTAATGCAATATGTGACAAGAAATATGGTTCTTGTAAATCTGAAACATAATGAACTTCTATAATTCCATTTGATTTCTTTTCAGCGCGCAACTAATCAAAGAGGAGTTGCATTCTTGGATCCCAGTACACCAAGTTTTCACTCAACTCAAGAGGTAATAATTCTGAAAAATAAACTGATTAATCAATGGATTATTTAGTATCCATATATTTTTTGGGGAAAATGTGTGTTTAGTCCTGTACTGTAAGTTTACCCATTTTTTTGTTTCAGGACATTTCTCTTTTTGGAATTGAATTTTGTACAGTTAACTTTCAAAATTCAATATTTTTTAGTCGTTTGACCGGCTACAGTCAGTCAGCAACTGGTATTGAGCTGACATGCCAATTTTTTTAATTTTGAATTTCGTCATGTTAACCTTCAAACCCGGTAATTGACTTGCTGTAGCCTGTCAAAGGATTAAGAAGTTGAATTTCGAAAACATTGAGTGTCCTGAAAACAAAACTTGGGAACCTAGGACTAAAAATACGTTTTCCAATTTTCTATTGTCACGACATTCTTCAGTGGGGTTAGTCAGATGAGAATAATCTTGGAAGTTTATGATTGTTGGTCATGAAAATTCCAGGAAGTAACTTTCTTTTGGAGGAGGAAAGGCGGAAGCAGCGATAGGAATATGGCTCATAATAAATGGTGTCAAACTGTTCAGCTTGAACCTGAAGTGATATCTATGTCCTTTATCCCAATTTCATCTCTCTTGAATGGAATTGATGGGAGTGGATTCTTAGGTCATGCTATCAATCTATACTTGCGACGTAAGCAAAAAACATAATCCTTCATCAGTGCCTTAGTTTATAATTTGTATGCTCCATTTTTTTTTCTCAAGGTTTGTGTGAACGTCAACAAAACTAATTTGACTTAAATTTTAACCCCATAACTTGTCTAATGTTCAATTTTGGTAAAAGGAAAAAAAAATGTTCACTTTTCGCTTTTGTTCTATTATTAAAAAAAATTGTACAATGTTGGCCTCAAAATCACAAATTTACAAATTTGTGTCGTTTTATGTCACCCAAATGTCATGTGAGGATTTTTTTTTTTTTTTGAGAGGATTAATTTGGGGGAAAATTTGGACAATAAATAAGCTATGAGGCCGAAATTGGACATTCGCGTGACATAAAACGACACCCGCTTACAATTTTCCAGCAATGTTGGATCAAAATTGGACAATGCTTTTTATTGGAACAATTGAAAAAAGGTGAACTTTTTTTGGACCAAAATTAAGTTGTAGACAAGTTATGAGACGATTTTTTTTTTTAACTCCAACAAATTCCAACTTGAGTTGATATAGTGTTGATGTACTTCTGGATAAGCGCTTCCCTGCTAACCATGCAAATACTAACTGCCATGTCTATTTTATTATTGGCACATCACTTATGTTTTACAATTTTTATGATGTGCCAGAGAGCACTTTTAGTATAGAATTCATCTTAGCTTCATCTGTTTTCAATCTCTTGAATTGTGAATTCTGAGCATGATAGGGATGATGTAAATGCATTGGTGATCTTACTGTCATCATTGACATGTAATTGTCAGCATACATTTTGTCTCAAGCCCTTTTTGCACTGCTTGCAGATAAACCGCCTATTGAAGAATTATATCAGTTTTTTGAATTTCAACTTCCAAGGCAATGGGCACCTGTTTTTGGCGACGTTCCCATTGGTCCCGACAGAAAGCAGCAAGGTGCTGCATCTTTGCAGTTCAGTTTGATGGGACCCAAACTGTATGTCAATACTGATGAGGTATACTCTACAACATTTGACTTTGTCTGTCTGTCTGTATCAGTTTAATCTCCAGACAGGTGCATGCAGTGAAGATGAAACAATGCCACTTAAACTGCTTTTCAATTCTTTCAATACATTATTCCATCTGTGAATAAGTACTCTTCAGGCAGAGTCCTCAATACTCAATACATAAGGGGCGCTTGATTCAAATCTTTCAATGGGAATGGGACTGAGAATCATCAAATGGTGAATTACAATAACAAATCGTTACATTGTTAGTTTATTCTCATTAACGGTTAACCACTACAATTACCATATATTCATTTCCATTATTATTCACATTGAAGAATTATGAATTAAGCGCCCATTTATATATTATTTGCTGTAGTTCTCTTGTGGAGACCGACACACAAGTTTTTGTTTATCGATTGCTTTAGAATTCTGCATTTTCTTTTCATTCTCTTTTAACAATCAATCAAATGATGAGTAGTTGATAAATTGTGGCCAAAATTATTCATCAGGTGGACGTGGGAAATAGACCAGTAACGGGGCTGCGGCTATATTTGGAAGGAAAAAGGAGCAATTGCTTAGCAATCCATTTGCAGCACCTATCATCCTTGCCCAAAACCTTCCAACTACATAATGACTCCAGTGGAAACAACACTTCATCCGTTGATCGAAGGTATTACGAAAAGGTGCAATGGAAAAGTTTTTCACATATATGCACTGCCCCCGTTGAGTCCGATGATGATCTCTCCATAGTCAGCGGGGCCCAATTCGAAGTCAAGGAATCGGGCATGAAAAACGTACTATTTCTACGCCTCCGTTTTTCCAAAGTCAACGGTGCAACCGTTGTGAAGAAACCCGAGTGGGATGGCTCCCCTTCTTCAGCTCAAAAGTCTGGAATTATATCAACTTTATTTAGTAGTCATTTCTCCACAGGACAAAAACCTGCTCCAAAGCCATCTGATGTTAACATAAACTCTGCTTTATATCCTGATGGTCCTCCTTCGCCCACACATACGGTTAAACTTCTCAAGTATGTTGACACGATGGAAATGACGAGAGGGCCCCAGGACCCGCCCGGGTACTGGGTCGTCTCGGGGGCTAGGCTTGTAGTTGATAATGGTAAAATATCAGTTCGGGTTAAGTACTCTTTGTTAGCTGTGATCTTGACAGATGAAGAAACAGTATTGGAAGGTTGATTGCGTGGATGTAAATAAATAAGTATTTGCAGTAGGAATGTAGTATTTCTTTGTTGGATGTCGTGTGATGTTTGAACAATCTTTTGTTTTTTATTAGTGTTTTAGTATCATTCTCCATGTAAAGGCCTCACTATTTGACATTGTTGCTATGAATTAATTTCTTCATTTTCTTTTCTCCTATTTGTATTTCAATTAAAGTTACATGGTCACTGCATTTGGAACTCCACCACCACTTGTATTATTATGAAACTAAAGAATCTACATAATCATAATTCTTCAATGAGAATGCAAATTAAAATGAATAGCAATAATTTTGGCTTCGTGAATTTTAAATTGATGGATTTAGTTTAATGAACAACAAATGATTAAAACAATGGAATGATTGTGTTTAGTTTAATAAACAAAAAATGATTGTTGATTTGTAATTATATCTCCTCAATCATTCCATTGTTTTAATGAACAATCATTTTATAATTCATTAAACTAAATTCCTCAATTCAAAATTCATGAAGCCAAAATTATTGCTATGCAAATTCATGTTATATCCTAAATAATTTATAATGCTGTGTTGAGGTTGCATAAGATCCAATAGCACAGAAGATTATGACATCAATTGATGACAGTTGTTTTTTATGGCTTTGGGAGCATGATCAAACTTCATATATAGCAAATGTAACCATATAATTACATGATTAGTGAACTGGGAGTCTCCCAAAAGCTCAAGATAAACCTACCAAACCAACGTCAGAATATCTAATACCAATAGCTGATTATTTACCATAAGATGTTGTCTAATTTCCGTTTTCCAACTAGGGAAATATGCATTGATTCAAAACGAGCACTCGGCTACCTACTACCACGATTTGGGCAGGCATTAGCAAAGTGGGACGGATCCCCACAAACAAAACACCTCCCAGAAATGGGCTCACCAGTAGCAGACATGAACGTTACATCATGTGCCCCCCTTCCTCCACCCCGACCACCTCTCCTGCTGCTATTCGATGCTGATCTACTAATGCTTCCACGTGCAGCTGTTCCTCCTCCTCGTGCAGCTGTTCCTCCTCCGTTCATGCTATCTTCCCAACTGCATTGCACACAAAAGTTATCATTCGTACCAATATCATAAAATTCAGTTACCCTTATTTTAACTCTAGTCTTGTTGACTTTCACAAATTTAAAATAGTCATCTTACTTCAAATTTTTTGACATTTTGGTCCGGTGACCGGCTGTAAGAGATGAAACATCTGGTTGACTTATCAGACTTTGCCATGTGGACAAATCAGACTCTACCAAGTCAGCGTCAACAAGATATTTCACATCCTACAGCCAATTACGGGCCAAGATGTAAAAAAATGGGACAATACTAGAACCAAAATAGGGATAACTTACCTTTTTTATTAACTATCTCCCCTCCTACAATCTTTCTCCACAAATCATATTACTATTCCTCAAACCCACAATCATTTTTTGTGTCCATCTACTTCAAGTTAGAGCAAAACACTAACAATATAATCATCAATTCCATTGTAATTCATTTCATTACAATTCTCATTGAGATTTTTGAATCAAGTACCCCTCAGAGAAAGGTTTTGAAGGAAAAAAATGATGTACATTGTGCACAATCAACTACTAGCTATCTGATTCTGATAGCACTATCCCTATCAGATGATATCAAGCTAATCTGGTCTGAAGGATGTCATTAAATCAGAATAAAGACTATGCAACACCATAGAAGCACAAACACAGAGACTTGAATGCTCTGACCAAAATATATGTGCAGTAGAAGAGAACTCCATGGAGCACCTGACCCAAATGTTTGGATCGAGATGTGAGGGAGCACTTTTTATGTCATAATAAGAACTTTGCCTATTTAGGTCACAAAAGATAGAATAACTATCAATTCGAAACTGAAAGATTAAAACATTAATTTGAATACATAAAAGATAAAATATTTCAAATTAACAGCCCACAAATTGGACATCTTGTAATTCACAGTCATAATATTAGTATATGCTGGTTTTATCGTATTTTTCATTTATTCTTTATTTATTTTTTAGTTGTTCATACATATGAAATTCATCTATCAAAAGAATTTAGAATATGATTTTAAAATTATCTTTAAATAACTAAAAATTATAAGATGTCAAACAAAGTCTTAAATTTTTAGAGCTTTACTTATAAGTTTTATCTTTGAGGCCCATTATTGATGTTTTTATCTTTCAAGCCACAAATTGATAGTTATTCTATCTTCTCAGGCCCCAAATTGATAAAAGTCCTAAAAAAATATCTGCATTAAAGAGTAGACTGATAAAACATGATTTCACATACACAAAAAAGTTGCATCCCTGAGCTTGACATGAGTAGAACTTCCTCCCTCTATTAGCCGCAGTATTAGCTGTGCGCAAATTGCAAGGTGCACCACATGAGGTGCATGGCGTTGTAGATTCTCCTGTGACATCAAATGAAACAACAGGAAGATTATATATGATTCCAATTTCAATCTCTGGCAGACAAATTGGGGCCAAGATTGCAGTTGTTCAAGTGAATAAATAATTTTGATGTGAGATGATATTTTAGAATTAACACATTGCGTAAATATGTGAAAATATTAAATAGATATCGTAGGCAGATGTAACACAAAAACAACAACACTAAGTTTAAGAGAAATGAAAGTAGTCATCAAACCATCTTGTGCAGCAGCTTCATTACGACCCCGTGAACTCTGAGAAGAACCAGAAGATTGCCATGTTTGCCTAGCAGCCGAATTTCTAAAATCACTTTGGTGGGCTGTGCGGGATGGTGTTTGCCTAGCAGTCTGATTTCTAAAATCACTTTGCTGGGCTGTGCTGGATGATGTTTGCCTAGCAGTCTGATTTCTAAAATCACTTCGCTGGGCTGTGCTGGATGGTGTTTGCATTTGTCCTCTTCCTGGAAACCATAGTTAATGAAACTTAATGTCGTAATAAATTGATAAGGGTAAAATATACAAGGGAAAAAAATGATTGTGAAAGATACAAAAAATACACTGTTTTAACCCTTCCCAAAAACTCATTATGAAGTCAAAATGGACACAAAAGTGAAAGATAAGGAGCATATAATTTCTTATGGCATTAATTTATAAATATAATTATTATGGGCTTACAATATGTTATTACTAGAGGTGGGAATTTGTGTTTTCATGTCGACACGATAAGACTAAACACCAAACATGGCATGACCAGAATCCATGCTGGCACGACACGAACACGAGAATTTTTGTGTCGAAGTGACATAATATGACAAAAAAAAAAAATTAAAATAGAATCTACATTATAATATTACACATTACACGATATGTCGATATGACATGATAAAATATGATACGAAAGAAATACAAAATCTCCAATAGAAGAACGAAGTCATATATTTAATTGAAACTTTTTTCCGAGTTCAACAGTTTGACACGAACATGATAAGCCTACACACTAACCCACAATTTTGGGTCATTTTCGTGTCGTATCTGGAATTGCCACCCCTAGTCATTACCATGTGATATTAATCTCTTAAAGCATCATAGTAGGATAGTAGCTTGGGTTTGTTTTGTGCTAATGCCCACACAATATAGTTATCAATGCATGTCTATAAATTTATGATAACTTCTCATACAGTTCCCATCTTCAACATACCAGGAACATTGGAGCTGTTGCGGGATCCAGTTCCACATATTTCCACCAGTTGTTTTAAAGTATCATCACAGCCACCAATGCAACCTGAAAAGTGATAATACTCAGTTTAGGTTGCTGTACTTTAGTATTCTACATTGTTACACATACAAAAAGACCAAGGATTATCACTTTATCAAAAAACTACACAACCATTATACATTCTTCAATCAAAAGTCATATCCTAAGAAAATTAAGGGGACATACAACACTAAACAACACAAGAGAATGCACAGATGAATTATCGATGATTTCCTGAAGGCCAAAAAATCTTACCCAAATGATCAACATTGAAATTTGGTGGTATTTCCAGCCGACGAAACTTGAACTGAATCATGTGAACAGGTCCTGCAGACCATGTTACCATGTAAATACACCAAACTTCGTTCAATAAAAGAACATACAGCTTATGGCACATAGGAGGATAAAGTCCACTATGTAAACGATATAAAGCATAATAGATATCAATCATGGCCAAAATAACTCAATGTTGGCAACCTGGAGAGCAGGTACTGCAAATGTTTGTGGTAACCGTGGCCTCTGATATAGATCCTGGAAGCCAGACAACATTCCTGCACTGCAAAGTTAAGAAAAGATTTAGAAAGCTACCATAAAGATAAAATTCTTTGACACCAATCATATAAAAATTGTTTCTTTGAGTTATAATTTGTCTACCCTTCAGAATTACCATGTAGAGGCAATATGACAATTTATCTTTGAATACATCTCTTCTGGATTTACAAGACAAAACAGAGGAGCATGGATAAAATCATAAAAATGCTTTAGTTTCACAATAAAACTAAATTTCTTGTAATGCATAATTTTGGCCAAATCTATAAAAAAAAATATATACAAAAATATATCCCAAGAATTGAATAAGAAAAACCAACACTACACTCAAATACGAAAAAAATTACAATAAACTTAAAAATCGGAGATATGTCTAGAGAATTAATGAGATAATATTTTTTAAAAAATTTACTACAAGGGTAAAGATTAGAGAGAACAAGATAAAAATGAACTTATTTGTATTATATTTTTTCAGCATATATTGCTTTTGTAGATCTTATAAAACAAGATTTGAAGTTCAAAATAAATTGGAAAAAAAAATCAATTTCTTGCACTAAGATAAACAATCTTGAATGTTAAGTCGAGTGTAGTGGATATTTTTCTTAATTGTTGTAAGAAGGCACCTACTTGAGGGTAGCCTAAGCACCCAACCATGAAAGTTCCATCCTGCAAATCAGATAATAAATCATCAAAAGCAGAAAATAAATTGAACAAAGACCTTACCCAGTAATTAAATATAAATACAGATTTTTTAAAGACCAAAAGTTGGCTCATAAAACCTACCTTATACAAAAAATATGCAGGTAGATGGAAGTCAGGAGAAAAGTTAATAAAGTAATATGAGCAAAGATTTGCGGAATAACTTCCGCGTAGCAGTACACATCGCATATGTAATCCTTTTTCAAAAATTTGAGGGGCAACACAGAAAAAGATGCACAAGTTATTATACATGATTTGCAAAGAGACACTAGATAATTTGGCATGCTATGAGCTTGAAATATGAATTACACATGGAAGAAAATAAGACAATTTATAGTTCTAGCATCTCCAAATAGGCAAACATATTACATCCAAGAAAAAGGAGAGCATATTTAATCAAGAAGCATTGACAGAAATATAGAATTAAATGAATGCAAACAATAGTATGGACTCGTGGGAAACCATTTGGTTGGGCTGCATCTAACTGCCCTTAACTATCTCAGCATATAGAACCAATAAGAACACACTAAATCTGCAATGCCCAGTGAAACTTTCTAGATAACTCTCATGCGACTTTTTACAACAGCATGACCTCAAAAAAGGGTATCAGCAAATACCGGCTTTTTCCTGAGGGCCATATCTGATTCCTGGCAGAGACCACATTTCCTAACGATTTCTCCAACTGAAGAATGCTGTTCATTTCTATTAGGTCTGTTTGATCTGCACAGAAAGCGGATACTTGTTAGTGAAGGTACAACATTCTTAGTTCATGATCAAAAAACTGCATTTACCTCTCAAAGAAAACAGCCATGGCTTCAAACAACTTTCCTTTGTTCAGTCTAGCCTGCAAAAAACCTTAAAACTAAGAGGAATGGAGAAAAGCAACAAATAAAAAGCAGATCTGTCTATACAGAAAGGTTAAAAGATAGGAATATAGTAATAAGTGTGACGGAGGTTAACATCATACAATCAGACGAATATAAGCATTCCTTGCTTGACATACAATAAAGAATTGGGATTTTCCACATGCCTGCCACAAAATATTTCAGATTACTGATGCATGCACATCCTCATGCATCTACAGTTGCGACTGCATGTATTAACAGCACAGAATGGTTCATTCACAAGTCCATACGGTGATGTTTGATTTGAGTTTAGAGTGGATTTTGAGATCCTTATAAATGGTATTGATGTGTGTTTATTTTGAGATTTAAGTAGGGTGAGGTTTAATTTTATGTCAAATCAATGTATAAGAATGAATTATTCTGTTGTTGGGTGTAATTGTAACGATTGGATGATGTGGGTTATGATTTAAATATATTAAAGTGAAAGGAGAGAATTTTGATTGTATTGAATAGCTTGACAGTAGGCATGGGCATATCTGCCTTACCCGACCTCGAGCCAAGTACAACTCTTCTCCAAGCTCTTTGTAATATATGTATCAGTAATAATTAATTTGGATTGTTAATTTTTTTTAGCCCAGACTATTAAATTCAACTAGTTAGAACTCAATTAAATTTATTTTTAAAAATAAACCAAAAATTCAAAAATCAACACACTTATTTAACATAAATCCCAATCTTCTTTTTTTTCCACATATTTAACCAGCTAACCAAAAACACAAATTATCATTTAAAGTAAACTCACTCATAGATTAATTTGTATATCATGTTGTGTTCTTTTGCTTTGTCATCCAAATTTAAAAAGGTTGATATTTCTTGTGCAACTTATTAACAAATAATACGTGACATGTTTTGTAGGAAATAAAATCCTATATTAGTTTCTATCAAAAAAATCCCTTTTGAATTTATCCTTGGAATTTATTAAGCATTACTTATCAAAAAACATTGTTATATATGTATTTTTATTATTATTAAAAAAATTCTAGCTCACTCTTGCATAAATTTTTGCATTAATTGTAGTGGTAGTTTTTTAAACCGAATTTCAAAATTTCGAAGTAGAACCTTCTTCAGAGTTCAAAATCCTGAAACCGGTTTTGAAATCTCAAATCAAACATCACCTACAAGTTCCACCTTTCACATATTTGTTCAACCACATTAGAAATGTGATTTTTAATACTGTAACAAAGTAGTAGTTAGTAAAGGCATAAACCCAGATTAGGCACATGCCATAATAATAGAGGAGCCAATAGAAGTAAATGTTAGATATAAGATCACTAGTGAAGAAAAATAAAATAAGAAAGATCATAATGGCAAATTGGGACCAACTTACATCCGCAAAACAGGTTTTCATCTCCTGTACCCAAATTTCCACAACTTCAGCCTTGCTCTTTGAGCCGTCCTTAACTGCTTTCATATCATTCTCCATCTTGGCACGGAGCTGTGGTTTCCACAATTCATAAATGGTCCTACAAACCCCAATCATTGAAAAAAAAATTACAATTAATCAAGAAGGTGCTTGTTTTATCTCATCGTACATGATTACTTCTCATATGCTTACATGGGAGTTTAAATGGTCATATGGTACTATGCAAAGGTATATGTAGGTTCATTATCAATGCCAAACAATCATTTATGCAAATAGGCAAAAACCAGCCATAACTGAGTGACATTCAAATTCAAATATATTACCATTGGGAATTGGAAATTGGAGATTTGACTGAACAAAGGGAAGCCTCCTAGGAACCCAATGGAGTAAAGAAAGAAAAAAAGTGAACATGAATCTTAGGCCATGTAGGTTCAATTAAGTAGTAGCACAAGTGAGAAGTTGGATATTCCTTCTGGTGCATAAAGAAGGCAAATAAGTTGTGCATCATTGGGTTACATCAACAAATTTACATATTTTCCATGAAAAGAGCATTTCAAGAGGCGCAAACTGAGTTTTATCATTGTCGGATAATGACGCTCTATTTCAACTCCAACGTGTGGCTTGCACTACTCAATAAGAATCAATCACATGATGCATATAAGGTTCAGAACGAATATTAACTGAGTTAACTCACCCCATGTCGTCGTATCCCATTACAAGTGCCTCACCCTGCAATTACATAAAACTCTTATTAGAAGTATGTCACTTGATTAGTGTAGGTATTCTTCATGGTTTGAATTTATAAATTTATAAAGTGGGATAAGTATATCATAACTGCCATTACACATTAAAACCTTGAGAAAAATAAATCAATCTTTAAAATCCATGAAGAGAGTCTGGAGCTCTCAAGATGCCAAGGACCTTCTAAATCTTCTGCACTAATTGGTATTATAAGATAAGAAACTAAAATATCCAAATATATATGTTATGAAGAAAGAGTAATCCGTCGTATCAGTTCTTAAACATTCAAAATGCAGAACAGCTACACAGTTTTCTACATGTCGTGAAGAAAGCATAACCCAGAAAAGCTCACAGCTATTTTGTTTCTGGGTGGGGAATGGGAGAGGATAGGGCTTTTAGAAACAGAAGTGCATGCCAGATAGAAATTGAATTTTAAGACAAAGTCCCCCAAATCAATCTTATTATTCTGAATTCCTAGAACATACATTTGATATCCGAATACACAGATACCAATTAAATTTTAAAGCAAAACAAGTCTTGTTTAAAAATTAAGGGGGTGGGATTGAATAAAACAAATCTCTGAGAGAAAAGAAGAAGTTACAAGTTTTGTAGGTGAGAAACGCATGCTTGCATCCTTTGTGGCATAAAATCGATCAAGAAGCTTTTTAATGTGATCATGCATTGTCGCATCCGTTCCAATGCCCTCCTATCAAATTCACACAAAGTATAAATTGACAATAACATCTCTAATAAATTTTCATGGGCTTCTGAAAGTTCAGACAAATAAATAATAGTACATGTTTTTCATTCGCAATTTATCCATTCCTTACCTCCTCCATACGACTTAGTAAATCGGCCTCACTTAGAAGAGGCGGAGGTCTGGTAACTCCAGAATCAAGAGTTAATGTTGTGGGTGTAAACTGCAAATAACCTTCAAGCATTAAATATCCATTCTAAAATCACCAATTAGAACAATTGGTCAAAACATGTATTATACATCTGCCCTTAACCTTTCTAGTTTGAACAATTCCCCATTTTGGTGGCAGGGTATTGATGATGTAATTTTACTCTACTTTGATATTTATACAGTCAATAAAACAATAGATTAAGTACCTCATTATGAAGCATGCATACTCTTGTGAAAATTTATTCTGCCAATATAACGCATCTCAGCGTGCCAACTTCAGACGACTAAACTACAACTCCAGAATTCAAAACAGTTTTAATACGAAGTACTTTACATTTCTCCTTATGATCCTTACAGGAGGAAAATAGCCAAAAGTATGGCAAGTCGTATACTTCTATTTAATTGAGATAGATAATAAGGGTTGTGATTAAATCAACCAATCCCCTCAAGTACAAGAGACAAAAACGATAATTTTTCATCAAGACACTTAACACAAGCATGGATAGTAAATTTGTATACTCCAGAAATTTTCTAAATAGCCTAAACATATTGAATGCTTCACTGATTCTTTTTCACGAAGAAGAAGAAAATGCATAAAAGGCAGAGTACATCAAGTTTGCTCCTTTAATGAAAATAAAGTTGAAACCAGAGTACATCGAGAAATGATCAAGATAAATTAAGTAACTTTGAATATAGATCCATTAAATGCCTAAAAAAGTCCCTTGAGACATGCTATGAACTAACCAATGAGGTGAGAATCTTAATATTCTAATTTTGAAATCAAGATTATTCTAGACAAGGAATGAAGCTTTCACAAAAGGCAGATAAAGAGTGATGATTACAAAACCTGTTGCCCACGCTGGTATGTTGGGATCACTGAACCTCCCCATGATTCAAATCGATATACATCCAAGTAATTTTTCTGGAAAATATAAATCACCACAAGTTCATTAGGCAACCAATTTTTTCATGAGAATAAAAACAAAGGAAAAAAATCAAATATAATATGTTCAGTATCAAGTGTGGGGAAAATAGCAATGTTTAACAGTGGAGTGCATTTGGAGTCACCCCACAAAATGTCAATAAAGTAGAGATATGTGTATTTCCTCGTACGACTGTCAAAATATGCTGCTAACCTTTCAAAAACAGCTAAGTACCTACAGATTCCCATTAAGTGCATCGTTTGAGTGCGAAATATTCATTGACTATGTCCAAGAATAAGCTAAAAAGAATTTGTTGCCTACGGGTTGATACAGAGTAGATTGATTTAAAATCCTTTTGGAAACACATGTTTGGTTTTACTTTCGTATAGGAAATAGAGTGTTTTCTAAAACATGTATGAGATTATTGAAAAGCTCCAAAATAGATATGAATACAAAGATGCAGAGTCAAAATATGGAAAATATCTCAAAAGTCAGAAAATATATTTTGTTGTCCTTGCGAATGTTGAGTCACTAGGCATCGTTACATGGTATAGCAGAAATTATACTGCAGCAAACAGCCCCTCTTGCAATCCCTAAAATATTGAATGTCAAGTTCTCAAAACAAAGGGAAGGTCTAGATAATGGTGAAAACACAATGATATTAAGCCTGGGGTGAAGCTTAAGGACGTAAGGATAGACAGCTTTACAACTAGAAGCTCTGGAAATCTGAACAATGAGAGTTATTTATTTACAACTTTCTGGAGGAGTTAAATTGAACTGTAGCCATCATATGATTCCTTATGTAGTTATGTGTGCAGTTCTGTATCCACATTGTTGTTTATTTGCAGTGTCTAGTAAAGAACTACTTTTAATGAAGATCAAAAGCCACTACTCATATCATCAGAAGCCAAGAGGGCCCCTTCAGCTTCTTACATGCAAAATGGCAAGGCAAATATACAATCATATGAAAAGGAATAGTAACAAATATTTAAACTGATAAGCAGCTCTACTACGTCAAAGAGCGCACAATTTTACCAGTTATATTGATCTGTTAAATTTCTCTTCTACCAATCATAGATATACTTTAAATAACTGATTGCAGTCATTTTACATGTTATTTTAAGTCCATACGGTGCTGAACTTATGAGGTCAAAACATATGCATTAGATACACAAAATATAACCAAGGATATTGCAGGCCACTACAAGTCGATTACAGAAGAACCTAAGAAATAGGAAACTTACAGCAAGTATCACTCTCCCAGATGCAGAAAATTGTTCACCAGCTATGTCAATTTCAACTGTGGTTTCAGCACCTCTGGCTGGTTGAGAAACACAAGCAAGGAAATGGCGGACAACCAATTCATACACCTTCTGTTGCAGATTAACATTATGCTTAAACTCAAAAGTCTCCAATTCTCAAATCATCAGCAATGATCAATACAATAAATGAAGTTTATTTGAGTGATTTTGTCAAAAAGTGGTACTAACATGGTGATCTTGACTCCATCTAGATTCTCCAGCAGAAAATTTTGTTGGGTGAATGGGAGGGTGGGCTTTGTCATTATGTCCACCATTACTAGGATTTCTCCAAAGACCTGCTCCAGGATCTAGCAACTGCTGGGCATATGGGCCCCATATTGGGTGTCCTTGCTGTTCTTGAACTATACTCTACACCAAACAACAGGAGGTTGAAGAAATTCTCAGAATTTCTGCAAATTATTATTATTTCTTTCTTTTAAATATATATAAACTCCAAGTAACGTATGCCATGGAGATAGAATGTATGTCTTGTCAAATCTTAAAGACAGTTTGAAATGTCAATGGGCATACTATTGCTGAATATGTCTCAGGCAGTACACTTTGGTTTACCAGACAAAGTTAGTCATTCTACTTTTGTTGTTACTAAGTTAACAATTTTATCGCTGGGAGAGTACAAGCACCAAAAGTCATCCAGATTTCCCTTAAAATAATAACCACGTATATTTGTATTGCATAACTATGACTTTGATTTTTTGCCTTAAAAATTGAACCCATGGGATTGAGATTTCCAATTACAGACAATTAAGTCAAGAAAAAGAAGAGCAACGGAAGAATGATAATGGTGATTAATTACACCTCTTACATGTCATTCATCTAAGAGATGTAACAGAAGACGTCACATCATTGTTTAACAGATAATACCAACCAACACCCTTTATCATACACATTACTCAAAGCCAAAAGTCAAAAAATGTTACATACATGCAAATCTGTGTCCGCTGCGAAGCAATCAGTCTCTGTACGAGGATAACTGATAAAACCAGCTTGATATAAATCTTCTGCCACCTAATTTGGGTAAAAGTATACGCAGGAGTGAATTTGTGCCGCTTATGACTTGAAAAACAAAAATATTAGACAAATTGTAGATAAAATACAAAACAAAACCTGACGTTGCATGCATACAGTTTTAGATGATATTTCAATTTCCATCATTTACAACAAGATTTAGCATGCAGATTCTAGGCACTACCTAGACAAGTGTCAAAGAAAATATAGCATTCTTAAGGACAAGCAAACACACTGGAAGCATTAATGTATTGTCCCTGAAAATGATTTATGCTTCCTACTTTATCAAAAGAAAACTGTCAATGACCCAAGGGAACCCTGAAAGGAATGCTCCCAAACTGTTAATTTCGCCAGTCAACATATTAGATA
This sequence comes from Galeopsis tetrahit, assembly GCA_963675135.1. NCBI lineage: Eukaryota > Viridiplantae > Streptophyta > Magnoliopsida > Lamiales > Lamiaceae > Galeopsis > Galeopsis tetrahit. The sequence goes on from OY776123.1 coordinate 19,313,063, forward strand.
CAGTTAATGTTACATATAAACATAGAGAAATCTGGAAGGTCAAGTCAATAAAATGTTCTGATTGTCCAAGCTGCCCTAATGCTACAGCTAACCAAAGTTGTTATCTAGATTTATATCAGTTTTGTTATATTTAGGAAAATGTACAGAGATTCAAGCTTTACACGGTTAAAAAGCTTCATCAATGGAGTTTCAAATTAAGATGCTGGAGAAAATCACAAGTACAAGCGTGAGCACTTCAGTCATAATGGAAAAAGGTAAAACGTGAGAATAATATGATACATTCTTGGCAATAAAAAGCTGACCTTCATTGCCTGCGCTGAACTCATTCTAAAGTAACGTGAAGCACGCTTTTCAAGCTCTATTGTACTCAAAGGATGAGGAGGATATTTGAACTTTTCTTGCAGTCTAACATTCGTAACCTGAAGGTTAAATTGTCATGACCACAATAAACCAACAATCATCCATGAAATTATTCACAAATATTAGCACGTCTCCAAAGGGACTCACAGTTGCAGTGGGTTCCTGGATACACATTTCGTATATTATTGTTGCACATGTATAATCAAACAAATGTCCTCGCCTGCCATGTGACAGCACCTTCACAATTCAATACAAATAATATGATTTGAAGATGATTGCAAATTGAAATGATAATTACATCCAATTAAATGTAGCAGTGCCTTCTTCTGAATTGTGAGTACAGTTAATAGACCAGAACTCTTCCGGTTCATGTGATTGGACTTCCCAGAACCTTTCCACGACAAAGCCCAGGGTAGGAAACTGCACACATTCATACCAAGTATTAGGCATGAACAACAGCAAAACACAAAATTAAGAGAAATGAGCAGAAAAATGTAAGACATAAAGTTGTAGAAAATAGTATTTTTAGTCCTGTAAGTTATCTCTATTTTGGTTCTAGTCATGTTGACTTTCATGAATCGAAAATAATCCTATAACTTTCAATTTTTGACATTTTGGTCTGGTGCCCAGCTGTAGGAGGTGAAACATCATGTTGACGTGGCAGAGTCTGATTTGTCCACGTGGCAAAGTCTATTGGTTGACCAGACGTTTCACCTCTTACAGCCGGTCACTGGATCAAATGCTGAAAATTGAAAAGCTGCAGGACTATTTTCAATTTGTGAAAGTTAACAGGACTAAAATCAAAATAAGAGTAACTTATAGGACTAAAAATAATATTTTCCCTAAGGTGATGTTGGGTTTTAAGTGACTTTTAGAAATCGATTTTTTAAAACTAGTGGTTTCTTAAACCTGATAAACAATAAGATGTGTGTTTGTTTTGGGTTTATGAATAGGGTGATATTTAACTTTATGTCAAATCAATGTGTAAGAGTGGTAGAAGTTGTATTATTGTTGAGTGTGATTGAGTAATGTGAATTATGATTTAAATATATTAAAGTGAAAGAGAGAATAGATTGAATTGGAAAGTGTGAGAGTAGGTTAATTTATAAGTGTTGTTGTGGTGAATTTTTAAAACTGGTTTTCAAAATCCTGAACTGATTTTAAATTTCAAAACCCCGATCCTGGTTTTTAAAACCCAAAACAAACATCACCAACAGTAATGATCAACTAAAAAAATCAAAAGTTCTTTCTCATTTATCTTCTCATGTTTAGCAATGAATTAGGGCATGTCTTACCTGACAAGGACCATAGCTTAAGACAACATTTGTTTCTTCGCTAGTGAAATCGAGGACAAAAGCATCTCTCAGAAACATTGTCTGAAACCGTGTGAAAGAAGCTCCTATACGAAGATCAATTTCCTGCATAACATAATCACTCCATGAATTTCTTTAAATTTTGAGATGTGTCATGTGAGGCAAAGACTGTGCTGAGGAGCCAAATGTTATTCAAAAACAAGGTATTTTGAAGGTCTCTAATTTCTATAGCCAACTCCATTCACAGGTTATAAATTAGGGACATGATGATATATACACCAGGATACGTGACACTGTAGAAGTGAATAGCTTCAAATATAAGGTTGTGAAGGAAGCCTTCATAGAATAATAATCAAATGCAATAAGCTTATAGAGACTTACTTGCCGAACATCTATAGCATCAGCAAGCAATTTATCAGGACGACGAAGGCACCGAACTACTGTATGAATTGCACCTTTAATTTCACTGAGCATCCCAAAAAATTCAGTTTGCATAAGCAAATGTAAATGAATAATGCAATCAAAAAAAAACAAGAGTAGAATATCATCCAACAATCAAAACCTATCGGTTAGGGCAGAAAAACGAGCTCTAAGGATGTTGAGATTTCGATTTGCTCTTGTGCAAACTTCAGCCACCTCAAATGCTATATTTTCTCCTTCGGGGTCACAATCGAGCCACAAGATGAGCCACTGACATCTTCTAGCTTCTTCCTCCAGTGTTTTTTCAATGTCCAATTTATCCTAAATTAACCAAGAAAACGAGGCAGCATCTTTCAATTTAATCATCATTGGAGGTGAAACTACAAACTCATTGCATAGATATTAGCCATATTCATGGCCACTTCCTCTTAACAGAGAGTTACACCGGCTTTGCCAAACACATAAACATCACAGACACTCTTTTATATGAACAATTTTTAGGGTCACAATTTTTGTGGAGGAAGAAACGATTCATAAACAAGTGACATTAGTCCAGAGAATATTCCAACATGCTTTCCACGTAATCAGATATTCTCCCCAACGTTAAATGAGAAGACATGAATTAAGGAATGAATATATAACTAAAGCTGTGCTGGATGCCATAGCCTTTACCAGCATAAATCCAACCTTCTCTGCTAGGAATGTATGAATGTAGATGCCATATAACTAAAAAGATTTATAAACTATCCAACAATAGAATTTTACATAAAGTCATCATAAAAAACTCACTATCAAATTTTTTTATGTAAACTTTGCATCATTCCCAAAGGCTGAATCTAGATGAATAGTATGGGCGTAACTAGGGCAATATCAGTAAAGAATTAATATTGAAATAGTAAAAAGTAATCTTTAAATAATACAATGTATGTGTAATGAAGAAGTCTTTGAAAACTATTTTGTTCTTCTGTTTTCATTTCTTTCTCTTTCTTAGGGTTTTTTTTTAGGGGGTGGGGGTGGGTGGTCAAAGCCCCACCACAACAATGAGGTTACGCTCCTGAACTTTCTGATCACACTATTCTACACATCAATTTAAAACTCTATTAAAAATCACTACATTCCCGAATATACAGTCCGAGCATCCCTGAGAACAAAAAAATGTGGAACCATCGATATCTCTATTAGCCATTTCAAAAATGAGAGGAAAATGGTATCAGAATCAGAAAACGCAAACACGGCTGCTGCAAATTCACTTAACAATTAAATAAAAGCGCTAACATCCACGCACGGAAAAAGCAGCTCCAACACAGAGGATACACATTCGAAGTAACAAATGAAGAACATTACCTGAGGTACGTATTTTTTGACTGGGGCATGGTAGAGATCGGCAGGGTCACAAGAGTGCCACTTGCGATACCGGTCATCGAAGTCGAGCTCCATGAGATGACCGGTAACGGAAGTGAATGACATTTGAAATGGCTGATTATCAACGGTATAGTTGAATTCGAATATCCTGTTGTATCTAGAGCGGCCGTCTCTCGCTCTACACCCCCCGCCGGAGAGAATGCCGGCCGCTGCTTTAGCCACGGATGGCTTCTCTGCCACGTTCAGCGCCCTAATTGGCCTCCCACCGCCGCCTGCCATTCGGAAAATGGTGTTTCGAGAGGGGTTTGCTAGTGCTGGTGATATGTAAATGCGAAATTCACTACAACTGGTTGTTTTGGGGGATTTCCCCGCCTTTTTTCTGGGAACTGTGATTTGACTTGGATACCCTTTGCTTGACTGTCCCAAGGCAATCCAACCAGTCGAGTCGAATAGTATTTGAGTTTGATTTATTTTATTTGGTCAAACTCAAATTTAGGTGTCAATATGATTTTTTAAGACTTTCAAAATTTATTCAATCCGAATTTTTAAAAAAATTTAAAAATCTTTAGATATTCATGGATTTTAATATTTCGTGGATTTTACTCCCTCCGTCCATAAAAAATGTGCTCATTTCTTTTTTTGGATTCACAAAAAATGTGCTTATTCTATTTAAGTAGTTAATTTTTGAATATTTTTTCTACTTTACTAACAAGATTGAGTATCTACCAAATATATTTTTTACTCATTATATTAAATATATTCTTTATAATTAAAATATGTTTTTTTTAAAAGCATATATAAAAAAAAGTGAGCACACTTTTGGTGGACAGATGGAGTATTTGATTCTCTTCCAAAAATAAAAATATATTTCATTTTTCAAAATCTTTTCTAAAAATCAGAAATTTCAAGTATTCTCTCATACTTTAATTTACTTTGCTCCATGTACAAAGATTTGGAGAATGTCCTGATTATGAGGACTTGGAAATTGTGAAAATTGTTGTAGGAAAACTACTGATGCAAGGACATTAAGAGATGATGAAAATAGAGATATACGCATACAAGATTTGAATTATGATGCTGAAAATGAGATGTTTTTAAGATAATCTCAAAATGATCAACTATTTGGTTACACACCACCTCAGGTTCCCTGAAGTGTCTGAGGTCTCCACTTAAATAAAAAGTCAATCCAAAATAAGTAGAGTTCAATATGAAGTAAATTCTACCTCATAATGGTCTCATTGAAGAGATTAAAAAACTAATAGGCACTTTTGAAGGAGTTCATAGACTCTTAGAAAAAACTTATACAACTTGATGCTAAATAGATCCCAAAATTTGGATGAAGACATTCCTATCAAAGCATTTGACTTGCTTGACCCCAAGTAAAAAAAATATACTCCCTCCGTCCGCCTATAAGCTTCCCATTTTACCATTTTCGTCCGTCCGCCTATAAGTTTCTCATACCTTTTTTGGTAAATACTTTTTCTTACACTTCACTTTATATCTTACTTTTTCTCTCTATCTCTCTCCTCTCTCAATCACATCACTTGTACTATATCTATTATTTAATCACTTTTCTTAATCTCTGTGCCAAAAAGTAACGTAACACTTATAGGCGGACGGAGGGAGTAGTTTTTTTAAGATGACGGTTAAGGAAAGAGTTTGGATAGCTTACAAGATTAACAAATATTGATTATTTGAGTCATGTAGTAGATACTATTATATATTTTGTTTTTTTGAAGACTCGGGTATTCGGTCTAAGGCCGACTAATCCCGGGGGACCAATCCCACCGCCCACTTGCGTGACTATTATATATTTTGTTGGGTGATCTTGTGTGAAATATTGGATATATCTCAATTCACACTCACATTCTTTATAAGCGCATCCACTAACAGTCCAATTCACACTCACATTCTTTATAAATACACCCACTGATAGCCCAATTCACACCCACGTTTTTAATAAATACATCCGTTGATAGAAACTATACCTGGTCGTCTTTTTCGTTCAATTTCCGGCCACCCCAGACCGCGGCCGAGCGCTGCAATTTACAACGGTCTTAATCTTTAAATATTTTCTATTTATTTGAATATTCTTTAATAATTATTATGGGTTAAGGTTATTTTGTATTGCTACATGAAATAATATATTTTAATAGATGCAATAATATATGTTACTACATATTATAACGTGAGTTACTATATCAACAAAAATACTAGAAAAAAAAATCTTTTACTACATAAAAGAATCTATGTTACTATATAAAATAGTTTGTGTTATTACTACATGTAATAATGTGTTCAACTACATAAAAAACAATATGTTACTATATACAAAAGTTTGAATTACTACATTGAATATGTGTTTGTTACTATATGTAATTTTATCAAATGATCTAATATTTTTGCATCATCCTGCAATAAAACAATCTGTATTACAACATGGTTATTGTGTTTACTACATGCGATAATATATGTTACTACATATTATAATGTGAGTTACTACCTCAACAAAAATACTAGAAAAAAAAAGTGCTACTAAATAAAATAATTTGTATTACTATATAAAATAGTTTGTGTTATTACTACATAAAATAATGTGTATTACTATATATTACAATTTGAATTACTACATTTAATAGTCTGCGTTCGTAAATAAATTAAAAAATCACATAAACATGTAAAATAAAATGTCGGTCAAAATTAAAATACAAGCGGGTCAATTGACAAATAGAATAATTAACCCAAATGAATTAATGGTGGCCCAATAACATATATTTTTAGCCCATTGACTTAATAAGTCAATATTTCCAACCCAATTGACTTAATTGGTCAATATTGCATATAAGTTTTTGTGTTTTGTTGGCGATCTTTTTAAGACTTTTTTTTCATTGCTATTATTTGAGTTGTATGCAACATGGAAAATCGTAAAGTATTGAAAATCAATAATAAAAAAAAATGTATTCCACAATCATACTAAGTTTATGAAAATCCATATAAATCAATCAAAAAAGTCAATCAAACACTGCATGGACACTATGAATTTTTTAAATCCACATACTTTTTAAAGTCCAGAAAAATTCAACAGAATCTCAATTGAATACACCACTTAATTATTGAACTAAATGCGTCGATTATGTGGAGGGTCAATAGAATAAATATGCATAATATATTATATATTTAAATCATTTTATAAAATAATATTCAAATAAAAAAGTTTGAGATCAATGCATAATATTCATGTCACACATATTTTTTTTATCAGTATAATTATCACTTGTCATTTTATTTTAAATATTTCAACTCTTTAAAATATGACACATTATAAGGGGATTCACATGGATAGACTGAGTAACTTTTATATAGAACGTCAATTTTATATTATAATGCAATTAATCAATATTAATATCATAAGAATTACAATATTTCATATCAACCCCAACATCTTAAATAAATTAATAATTATAAAGAAAATTCAATAGTTTATAAGAGTATATTATTTTGAAATAGTGGAGGATGGATATCCCATATATTTTGCTTAGAATATATTAGATAATTATTTTTAAATGTTAGTATAAAAAATGTTCAATAAAATTGGTATTCGAAATATTAGATGATTTATAGATTGATTTAGTTGGTAAACAACATACTTAAAAGGTGCAAGGTTCAAATTACCCCTTAAAACTAGGGATGACAATGGAGCAGAGTAGGGCGAATATCTCAATATTCATACATGCCCTGCCCCATGCTCTGCTATGTGGCAACATTTTAAGCTCTGTTATGCCCTGCGCGGGTACCTGCCCTGCCCCGTCCTACCCCACGCTCAATATAAGGCAACATTTTAAGTCTTGCCTCACCCTGCCCCATCCTGCCCCAGGTCTCTTTATATATATATATAACTAAAAAATATTTAAAATGAAATCAACTAAACATTAAAATTCACCATTCAACTAAACATTAAAAATCAACAAAATCATAACTAAAATGAAGAACAAACTAAATAATCAAATCCACGACAATTTCATATTCATTCAAAATTAACAATAACTATTACATAAAAATTACTACTCCCTCCGTCCCGTAGGAATTTGCACACTTTCTATAAATGGATGTCTCATACCAATTTGCACACTTCATAAAAGGAAATATCTTCATAACCCCCACCCTCAAAATATACTCTTATTTACCCATATGCCATTACTTTTCCACACTCAATCTACTTTTTACTTTACTTTATTCATAAATTTTTACAAAATACCCCTCAAAACATCAATCATTACACCTTTTCTTACACATTTCTTAAATTGTGTGCCCACCCAAGTGTGCAAGTTTCTATGGGACGGAGGGAGTATATGTTTTTAATTTGGGGCGGGGCACGGCAAGGCGAGAGAATAAACATGTAGATCCATGCCTACCCTGCTCTGTGCACGGTGTTAGAATTGATGTGAGAGAGATAAATAAAACGATAAATGAGAACACGGATTTACGTGGTTCACTATCAATGTGATAGCTACGTCCACGATAGAGAAGAGAGGGTCTGTATATAGGGATATAAATATAAACCCTAAAAGACTAGCTCCAAAAGGAGGCCCAAAACAGAAACTTAGAGTTCAAGACATTCCAAATATAAACCCTAATAGAAACTTAGGGTTCAAGACATTCCAACACACAGGGTGGGGCTGACTTCCCTCATTTTCAGAATGAGTCAGGGTATGACGAGTCCAAATCTCTCGGGGCAGGGCGGGGCAATTTCAGGGCAGGTCATTTTGTCATCCCTACTTAAAACTCCACTCATTACATATTTTTATACACTCAATCTACAATTTTCTTTACTTTATTTTTATAAAGGTTTACAAAATTATCCCCTTAAAACTCCACTCATTGCACATCTTCATAAGAATTACAATATTTCATATCAACCCCAACATCTTAAATAAATTAATAATTATAAAGAAAATTCAATAGTTTATAAGAGTATATTATTTTGAAATAGTGGAGGATGGATATCCCATATATTTTGCTTAGAATATATTAGATAATTATTTTTAAATGTTAGTATAAAAAATGTTCAACAAAATTGGTATTCGAAATATTAGATGATTTATAGATTGATTTAGTTGGTAAACAACATACTTAAAAGGTGCAAGGTTCAAATTACCCCTTAAAACTAGGGATGACAATGGAGCAGAGTAGGGCGAATATCTCAATATTCATACATGCCCTGCCCCATGCTCTGCTATGTGGCAACATTTTAAGCTCTGTTATGTCCTGCGCGGGTACCTGCCCTGCCCCGTCCTACCCCACGCTCAATATAAGGCAACATTTTAAGTCTTGCCTCACCCTGCCCCGTCCTGCCCCAGGTCTCTTTATATATATATATAACTAAAAAATATTTAAAATGAAATCAACTAAACATTAAAATTCACCATTCAACTAAACATTAAAAATCAACAAAATCATAACTAAAATGAAGAACAAACTAAATAATCAAATCCACGACAATTTCATATTCATTCAAAATTAACAATAACTATTACATAAAAATTACTATATGTTTTTAATTTGGGGCGGGGCACGGCAAGGCGAGAGAATAAACATGTAGATCCATGCCTACCCTGCTCTGTGCGCGGTGTTAGAATTGATGTGAGAGAGATAAATAAAACGATAAATGAGAACACGGATTTACGTGGTTCACTATCAATGTGATAGCTACGTCCACGATAGAGAAGAGAGGGTCTGTATATAGGGATATAAATATAAACCCTAAAAGACTAGCTCCAAAAGGAGGCCCAAAACAGAAACTTAGAGTTCAAGACATTCCAAATATAAACCCTAATAGAAACTTAGGGTTCAAGACATTCCAACACACAGGGTGGGGCTGACTTCCCTCATTTTCAGAATGAGTCAGGGTATGACGAGTCCAAATCTCTCGGGGCAGGGCGGGGCAATTTCAGGGCAGGTCATTTTGTCATCCCTACTTAAAACTCCACTCATTACATATTTTTATACACTCAATCTACAATTTTCTTTACTTTATTTTTATAAAGGTTTACAAAATTATCCCCTTAAAACTCCACTCATTGCACATCTTCTTAAAAATTGTGCGGGTTCAAATTCCTTTGGAACACATGGAGTAGTTATTTTCATTGAACAATATTAGTAAATTTTATTAACTGTTCTAATTGTTTTCACTGAACGATATTAATTGTGTACTAGTTGCACGGATGCATTAAGATAACAACATTATTCTAATTTATTTATTATATAAACATTAGAGCTAGTCTTATGTGCCCACCATGCAATTGGGCATAAAGATGAAGCGTGACACTAATTTTAACGAAACGTAACATTCGTTTTAATTGAAATATATAAGTTAATATAATAAAATAATATTGTTTGTATATATAAAATAATTGCAAGTAATAAAACGTGACACTACCTTTAACTAAGACATGACATTAATTTTAACTGATACGTGACATATTAAAACGTAACATATTAAAAAAACACTAACATTGATAGGTATAAAAATGAATTAAATTAAATATATAATAAAAAAATTATTAAATTAAATATATGGAGGAAGGGCGCCATTTTTTAATTTTTTTTTTTTTTTTTTGTAGAATTACAAGATAAGAATATTGAAATTGCATCTCTCGCTGATCACCTATCTATAACAGATAAACTCTACCAAAGACTCATATTCCAAACTCAATCTTGAGAGAGTGGAGAGTCACACGAAAGATAGCAAATCTGCTTAAAAAAAAGAAACAAATTGTCGCCCACTATGACTCGCGCTACAAACTTCCCAAATCATAGAAGATGACCCAAGAACAGCCAGTGTCAACCAAACACAGCTTCCAAACAACAAGGACCCACAAAAGGGGCAGGATACCCACAACAGGGGAAGAGGACCCATAAAAGGGGAGATAAAACCAACCGTAAAGCAGTAAAGAAAACAACAACAGTAAAAAAAACAAGAATCTAAAACGGGATCAACGGAAGAAACTCAATCATACGGTCACCGTGGCTCCGTCGGAGAGGATCTACACATTGATCCCAACGGGGAGACAACTCTTCTGCGGTCCGGCGGCATTTCGACGATGGTGAGCGGTGGTCTGACAGCGGATCTACTCAAACGATGGACGGCGACGATCGATCAAGATAGCTTCTAGAGTTGAGGAGAGGGAGAGGAACATGTGGGCTTGCAGATGAATAAGATGAGCGGTGTGGGCGATGGAGTTTTTGGGCGGTGCTTATTTACCAAGCAACGAGAGAGATTATTAGAGAGAGAGTTTTTGGGCGGTAGAACTATATATAAGGACGCCATTTTTTAACCGTGTCCCTTGGATCCACTATTTGAAGAAATGACCCCTTTTTTTTTTTAAATTTAATATAATACTCCCTCCGTTCATATTTTCTTTTACACGTGAAATGACACACAAAATAAGAAAATTGAATTTAATGGATAATTTTATTAAAAAATAATGACATTTGTGTAAAATTGAAAATACTATGAAACACGAAAGTTATTGTGTAAAAAAAATAAGTTATTGTAGGAGGTAGTATATTATATTTTAAAACAGCGGGAAACACGAAATACATCCGCGAAAAAACAAAATAATTAATAGACTCCTCAAAATCTTTAATTGCCCTGTGCCCTAGATTTCACTCTCGTCTCCTCCAACCAGGAATCGATCAGTAGAGAAAGAGAAGAAGTGGCAATTACTGCTCCAACGGTAGGTATTGTGCTCAATGGCTTTAAATTGATTTCAGAATATGGAATAGCTGATAGGCTTTAGGTATTGTGACCGAGGACTTTGAATTGATTTTAGAATCTCGAATAATTGATACACTCTAGGTATTGGGGTGCTTGATGTCTTTGAATAAAATTTTCAAAATATCGGTAGGTATTGTGCTCAGTGGCTTTCAATAGATTTCAGAATATGAAACTGTTGATGGACTTTTGGTATTTTGATCGAGGACTTTGAATTTGATTTTAGTAACTCGAGTAATTTATACACTTTAGTATTGAATAGATTTCAAAATATCGGTGTAGACTCATCATGTGATATTGATTATACTTTAATTTTGAACTGAACTAATAAGTACATATCATGTGATATTGATTATACTTTAATTTTGAACTGAACTAATAAGTACATATCATGTGATGTAGAAAATCTTCAAATTTTAGGGATTCTTGCTGAAGAAAGAGATTTCTCAAGTGTTTTGAGAAATTTGGGTTTGGTCAGTAAACAATGAATCTTCATGAAGATATTTTGACTGAAATACTTATTAAACTCCCTGCCAAATCCTTAATCCGTGCCATCAGTGTCTGCAAATCATGGCGATCTCTCATCACAAGCCCCTCCTTCATATCTACTCATCTCTCAAACAGTAAAAATCAAGCCCTTCTTCGGCGCTATGATATTCACGACAGTCGGGAACACTACACAGTATTTCTAAAACGAGTACCCTTGGGCATCAAGTCTGCGCCGGAGATTGAATTCCCCCTCAAAGACCCAACTGGATATTTCAGAATAGTGGGATCTTGCGATGGCCTTGTGTGTTTGTGTAAATATTTGGAGCCTATAACAATATGGAACCCTGCCATTAGAAATCACATGTTTTTACCCCAATCCCTTGTCAATCCGAATGAGGCCCAACTTGTTGTGCTTGGATTTGGAGTTGCTAGTAATGTTTACAAGGTTGTGAAGCTTGTTTACTGCAAAAATCCAAATGACGATTGCTTGTTTATTGGTTCACCACATGCTGAGATTTTCTCCCTTGGCACAGAGAGTTGGCGAAAACTTAGTGGATTTGATTTCAGGGGTCTTCGTGTACATACAGAGCGTCCTATTTTCATCAAGGGGTTTGTGCATTGGATTGCCTATGAGCCAATGAGTGAAAACAGTAGTAATAGTAATCATTCGATTTTGACATTCCATGTTGGTGATGAGGTTTTCGGTGAAACAATGTTACCAGAGGAGTTGAAGGGGGTAGATGTAGGGATCTTGAGTCTCTCCATAATAGGGGAATCACTTGGAGCCTTGAAATGTTGTATGTATTATCCAAGGTGCGATGTTTGGATAATGAAGGATTATGGTGTGGAAGAATCGTGGACTATGTTATACAGGATTGACTTTGAAGGTTTCAATAGTGTGGTTGGATTTTGTGGGAATGATGAAGCTCTACTGGTCGTTAGAGGTGAATTGGTTACTTATAATGCAGAAACTAAGCAGATTAAGCATGTCGGGGTTTTTGGATATGCATGGTCATTTTGTGTGGATGATTATAAAGAAAGTCTCATGCTGCTCGGAGGATATAGTGGAGGCTCGCGGGAGGAGTTGAAAAGCTAGTGGTGGAAATAAGAATGAAGACAATTGGATGGACAGGCAAGACTTCTAATTTCATTGCATGTAACTCATGTTTGAATTTGCTTTTAATTGATCATCTAAGTCTCTGTATTGGACCATTATGTTTAGTAATGTCGGTTTCTTACTCTGTAAAACTGATATTCTTATGAGTTCAAATATTACACAGAACAGAGAATAATATGAAAAGGTGCAACTATTTCTTTCTATGTAAATATGAATTCATGATGAATTCAAATATTACACAGAACATAGAATAATATGAAAAGGTGTAACTATAAGGCTCCGTTTGGTTGGGTGGATTTTGACTTATGGATTTCAAATCCACAACCCAAATGCATTCTATATGTTTGGATTATGAATGAATTTTAAATACTAAGATTTGTGTCCACGCACTTTTTAGTTTAAATTGTGAGAGATTTCAAATCCTCACTAAAATCATGTCATTTGAAATCCATATATTTTCAAAATATTTCATTTGAAATACCTCCTCAAATCAAATCTCTCCATCCAAACGCAACCTGAGTATCATCAACCCAAGTACCTATCTGATGGCTTGAATTTAAAGAAAAAAAGAAAATCGAAGGCTTGAATCTATATGGAGTTGAATTCAAATGTGTGAAATGCTTATACATCCGGTTCAACCATTTTTTTCGTGATCGAAAACTATGCCACTGATATGTCTTTTCAACAATGAATATCAAGATAGGGAAAGATCATAAATCCACACATCAAAATCCTATGTCTAAGGTCTATTTGAATGGAGGCATTTAGATGTATAGATTTTAAATCAATAATTCAAATCCACTTCTTCCTCAAATTCACTTCTTCAAATTTATTTGAATTAATTTTAAATACTTAAATTTGGACTTATCTTTTTAAATTAAAATTCTCACCATATCATTTGAAAACTATATATTTTAAATTATTTTATTTTAAATGTACTGAAAAATCAAATTCCTTCATCAAACACACGACCTCTATTTCATTTGAGATCTTGAACTTTAATTAATCTTAATTTTTTAATGATAATGTGAGCACCTTGAACTTTAAATAATATTAATTTTTTTTATGATATTGTGAAAACCTAAAAAATGAGCACCTTGAACTTTAAATAATCTTAAATTTTTTTAATGATATTGTGAAAACCTAAAAAAAAAAATAGACATTATGTCCCTTGGCTTTTTATTGTGCATTATATTATACTAGGTAGGGTTGAACTCAATAGTTGAGGGGTTAACCAGATTTGTTTGTTTAAATTTTAGTATATTTGTGATTTTATATTTAATTGTATTATAAATAAATAAATAAAGAAATTTGAGGAAGTACATTATTAGAATGATGAGTAACAAAAGTTTACAATAGGTACATATATATTTAAATACTTGTATTATACAACTACACTGTACACATATTCATATATATTTAAACAACTGTAGTGTAAAACTCTACCTTTTTTTGAATTATAAAGTACTGATTGTAGTATATATTGTGTTACTATGTAGTGCAATTTTGATGCGAACGACTGCCATTTATTTCTTCTTCGATATTTGATGTGTAATCAATCAACTCTAGTTCATGTTTAGCACCCTTCGTAAAATGATAGTGCATATTGAATTAAAAAGGAACCTTCTTATTAACACTTCAATTTCTTGTTGGAATGTGAAATTGTATTGACACTATCCACAGTCGATGCAGCTGCAATACCTATTAATATCCATGGTATTTGTAAATGTAATGGTGAAGAATTTATAATTTATATGAAGTTGAGGTATAGGTATATATATACACAATGAAGAATGGTTTGTGAGGGAATTGTATGACTCATTCTTTCCACTTGTCAAACAACATGTTGTAGTTCCACGTATACTTGTATATGTTATGAAATGTGTGAAACAACTTTTGTATTTTATTCATATAAAAAAGGGAAATAAGATAATATGTCAAAAGATAATTTTATCCATAATTGTTGAAATTGAAAATAAATAATATGTCAAAAGATAATTTTATGGATATATTTGTATTTTTTTTTTAAAGCGGCAAAATAAGGGAAAATATCAATTTTGGTCACCCAAGTTATTATATTCTATCAAAATTGATCATTCCGTTAGTTAATCTGTCACTGAACTAACTGAGAAAGAGTTTTGAGCGCCAAATTTTTCAAAACCTGAGTTAAAAAATTTACATGCATCTTCTCATGTGGAACCTGGTCAGAAGAAATTCTGATGCATCTTCTAGAACGTGATTCAATCTGCACAATTGTTTAAATAACATTTCAAGAAATAATAATAATCTTAGAAAGATATTTAATGTGAAAAATAAGTTTATGAATTTTTCTTGAATGGATAATTTTAGATAATTATTTACAATTAATATGCACCACAAATTATGCTCCGATAATTATAAATAGGGAAATGAATTGAAATGTTTCTATCTCCAATTATTATATAAATTCAATATGAAACCAGGAATTGGAAAACAAAGTACAATTGTTTAAAAAAAACAGAGTACAGAGAACACAGTGTCTGAATAATTTTCAATCACGGTGTGATTGAAAATTATAAAAACGATGGTTCCATTCATGAACCACTGCCACTCTTTTTTTCCATGTAAGTAGCTAGGTTTGACAATGTAATTCACTCTTCCTTTCACAATAATTGGATTGTGAACACAACCCTATAAAATAAGAAATTGGGCCGCACTTATGTGCAATATTTCACGTGAAATATTAGTATATTTAAGGAAAGGTCAAAATTCGCGGACCTTGTAGCGGGTTTGACCGGTCAAACGAATATTTTCTTAAAAATCGCGAAAAAGTCGCGCGCAGGAGGCTAACATGATAACGGGTTTTATGTGTTACTGTAAGTACAAATAACTCATAAATTGACTTTTCACAGGAAATATTAATACAAATTAATTTAAGGAAAGATAAAATAGAAAAATTTGCTCTTAATCCGTGTTACTATAAATATAATTATATGCTACTGTACGGACAAATACGTGTTACTGTAAGAACAAGTAACACACAATTAGCTTTTGAGTAACACATATTTGACCTTAAAGTAACACAGAAAAATGTGTTACTATATAAACACAAGTGTATTACTGTATTAAGAAAGATGTGTTACTGTATAACTAAAACGTCATTATTGAGAGTGAATGAGATACCCACATTAAAAAAGACGAAGAACAATAATTGAAAACACGAACAACACAATTATGTTGAATAGTTTATCGATCGCTACAATTACAAAAACAACAATTAATTGGAATAGATTTATTGTTGATTTTTTTCTCATTAATTCATTCAAAAAATAAAAATAATAATTTCTCTGCTTGTTTAGTGATTAGCAGATCAGAAATCTGAACAGTTTCTGAATTTTTTTTTATTATTGAATCTGCAGATTTCTCGCAGCAGGCAAAAGATAAGCATCGCAAAGAAGGAGAAATATGTCCCCCCAGAAGATAAGGCATCGCGAAGAAGAAGGAGATCGGTGCATAAAAGAAGGCAGCGTAGAGAAAGAAGAGGAGTGACCGGACGGCGGCACAGAAAACAGAGGAGAGAAGAAGATGGATACCGGATAAAAACATAAGATTAGGTCATATTGCACCATAAGACTATGGTGAAATATTGTATATAAGTTTTTGCCTAAGAAATTAGTCACGTAACATTACAAAAATTATAAAATGAGATTGTAAGCCAAACACACACACTGCTTCTACCTTAAAAAAAAGTTTGATTGAATCACGTTATAAAAGATGCATGAAAATTCCTTCTAACCAATTATTACAGATAAATATAATGAGAATTCCCTCTATAAATATAATAAAATAATTTAGTCATAAAAAAACAAATATTTTTTGTGATTGACTGAGATTTTTCAATGGGTATTTCTTCACACTCCACAGGTTCCACATGTTTTATTAGTTCTAGAATGTATGAGAATTTTTTCACCTAGGTTTTGAGAAATCTAGCGCTCAAAACTCTTTCTCCATTAGTTAATGACAAATTGACTAACGGAATGATCAATTTTGATAAAATATAATAACTGAACGACCAATTTTGATAGTGATTAAATGTGGGTGACCAAATATGAAAAGAGGTAAATTTGGGTGACCAAAAAATGATATTTTCCCGCAAAATAATATAAATTAATTAAAGGGCATCAGAGATGCTCCAGAACATTACAGAGAAGAGTTGGTCTCCTGTGCATAGTGTGCACGTGCACACTAATGCAACACTAATGCACAGGTTAACCCTTATCAATCAGAAAATGCGAAAATTAATAGCAAAGTAGTCGTTGGTACTGTGGTTTCCTGAATCCAAAATAGGTATAAGGTCACATGTTCAAAACTTTGTGACCTCATTTTTTTAATTAAAATAATTATCACTTTTCAATACAATTTTTTAATTAAAATAATTTTAAAAAATTACCACTTTTCAATAATAATAGTTACCACTTTTCAATACAATTTTTTTAATTAAAATAATTTTAAAAAATTACCACTTTTCAATAATAATAGTTACCACTTTTCAGTAACAAAATTATCACTAACAAAATTACCGCTTTTCAATAATAATAGTTACCACTTTTCAATAACAAAATTAGGGTTGGTCTGCTATGAACTCGAGTGCATGTTGTGCACCCTAGTCCATGTTGCACTTTTCAGTTTTACTGACTTACACTTTTTGGTAAATGGTGTTGCACTTTTCAATTATTAAACTGTATAATAATATTTTTAGTTATAGTGACTTACACTTTTTAGTAATATTGTGTTGTACTTTTCAGTTTAATAACTTACACTTTTCTTTAGATTAGGGTGCACAACATGCACTCGAGTGCATACTAGACTTTACCACAAAACTAACATTTTTCAGTAACCAAGAAAGAACTACACTTTTGAGTAACAAAATTACCACTTTTCAATAATAATAGTTACCACTTTTCAGTAACAAAATTACCACTTTTCAGTAAAAAATAACTACACTTTTTAATAAAAAAATTACCACTTTTGAATAATAATAATTACCACTTTTCAACAACAAAAATTACCACTTTTCAGTATTAAAGACTACAACTTTTTAATAACAATGATTACACTTTTCACTAATACACTTTTCAATAAGAAGAACTATATTTTTAGTAATAAAAATATCCACTTTTCAATAAGAAAAAAACTACCCTTTTCAGGAACAAAATTATCACTTTTGATCAATAAGAAGGAACCACACATTTTAGTAACAAAATTACAAATTTTCATTCAGAAAGAACTACACTTTTCAGTAACAAAATTACCAATTTTCAATAAGAAAGAACTACAATTTTCAATAACAAAATTACTAACATTTACAAAATCTGCAACTATGCCATTTAAATATAGCACTGTGCATCTCATTTGTTCAATGTTGCAGAATTTGTATTCAAAATGTTCTTCCTAATTCATTCAGCAAGAAATGATCCATTTTCAGATTTTGACAACAAAAAGAGACTTGTTTGATGCCTTGGCATAACAAACAATTTTGAAAAACAAAGTATCAACGATCCATACCGGGAATTGAAATTTCTATTGGCGGCCTCTCTACATCATAAAAATGTGCCTCTGGTCTTGATACTGAAAGTTCGATCGAAATCTTCGACGATGGTATTAGCAAATGAGGGTATTTCGAATTGAGTACACCGGCGGAGTTAACAAGGATGCAAACCTCCGATTTGAAGGCCGTCTCCGCCGCGTCGAAGAACGATTTCACCTGTTCCAGATTGGATATGTCGGCTTTGAAGGCGACGGAGCGGAGGCTGGAGTCGGTGTTAATTTGAGCGACAGCTGAATCGGCTTCGGTTGAGTTGAGGCGTAATTGATGACGACTTTCGCACCCAGGGAAGCCAGATGGAGAGGAGAACTTCAGCGTCTTTTCCGGCGGATTCCGATAAGGGTACGTGAAGAGAGAGGGTGGACGGGAGTGAAGAGGTGGAAGGGTATCCACTTTTAGGCTTCCTTGTTTATATTTTCCAATTATAAAAAACGTGTGCACCGTTTCTTCTTTGGTGCACACGGTGCATTTAAGATTTTCCCTACAGAGAAAGAAACAACACAAACATAGCTTAGCTAACATATACAATGATTAGGTTCGCAATCCCAGTACTCAAAACTATTTCAATGGTTAATCATAGATTTCGCCTTGAGCCATCTGAATGTCCCGATTTTGATGCTTTGAATCATTTTGTCTACGTTAAAAAGAGTACCTCTAAAAACAATCTCGTTCCTCCTTTTCCATAGGATCCACACGATTCCATGCCAAATTAAAGACCAGGCCTTTTCATATTTTTTCTCCAGCTTCTGTTGGTGACATTTAAAATGCAGCAGCCCCTTTTCCCCATTTTGGAGCTCTAATCCAAACCAATTATACACCAGGTGCCAAATCCTGAGAGAGATATTGCAATGGAAGAATAGGTGATTTGTTTCTTCTGCAACCGTATTGCACAACCTGCAATGTTGAGAGTAGTGCTCATTGTATGCCTTTCTACGCCTAAGATTCACGATTGTTGGCAGTGACGGACCCAGAAATTTTCGGTAGAGGGCCCGATTAACATTATTATAAAAAAAATATATATGTACTCATTATTTTCATCAAAATTTCACATTATAAAATTGTCAATACGTCACATTTCATTAAATTAAATTGATCGGATAAGTTGACTTTTGCTATGTTTTGGTACAAGTTAATACTCCCCCCGTCACGTGATAACTTGCACATTTTAACTGATTCACTTTAAAAAACAATTGAATTTAGTGGTGTAGAGTCAAATAAGAAATCGTATTTTGAGTGATTTGATAAGGTGTAAGGAGGATTTAGTAGGATGTAAAATAGATTTAGTGAAATTTAGGATAAAATGTAGACCCAAAATGAGTGACCATTTTAAAATAAAATGATGTTCGGATATATATTAATTTTGTGGATTATTTTTATATCAGAAGTGTGCAAATAATTATAAAACAGAGTATTAATTTTAATATGTGTGAAATTATCAAAATACCCCAAACTAATTTACAAAATTAGTGGAGGGCCCACGGACCCCCTGGGCATTACATAGGTCCGTCACTGATTGTTGGTATCTTATCTTGTATAATTTCCCAAAAAAAAGAAAAAACTTTATGCAGCATTTTTTTTTTGTTAAATAAATACAATTAATATATTATTAAACATACTGATCATTTACAAACATGTGCTAAACCTTACTGACCACACTGAAAACAAGAAGCAGAACTACCTACTCACAAATCATCACAGATTGGTATTCGATTATACTCAAATGTTGGGACAAATATGAATGACGTATTTAAAAACCAGCAAATTCAAAGTTCAGTACAGATTTCTAAAACATGTTAAAAAGGCCAAATGATCAGCTCTAGCTCAGTCATCCTCCAATACAAACATTAGCAGCCTAATGAAACCTATTAAAGCAGTACAAGATTGAATGAAGACTTATCGGTGCTTGAACGAATTAAGATAAGTAGGGTGTAACTATGCACAATTTTACGACTATCATCAATAAAACTTATTTACAGCATATGAGAGTAAACCAACAATTTATCAAACAGTTGATGTCCACATAAATATCCTAGAAGGATCATTAAAATCATGGGGATAAACCAACTTCATTGAAAAAGCCGGCAATAGACTTTATATAACACATTGATGAGCAATTGCTTGTTAATATGTCAAAAGATAACCCTCAAGCTGTCCATGGATATCCTTAATCTTGGAAATCTCTAATGTCCACAGATAGAGAATGTGCTAGCAATCATAATCTAATCTCTCTTTAGAATGTAATCCCTCACTAACACAAACCAACAAAATAGAAGCAAAGTCATTTCAGTTGTATAAAATCTGGAATTATTTTATTTAACAAGGGAAGAAAACGGTTGAACTTACTGGTACAAAATTCCTTTCTTTCCTCTCGGTTGCTGTGTTACTTTAGTACCTCTTGTACCACCTTAATTGTACTACCTACCTTAATTATTATTAATAAAATCCTTTTGATCGACCAAAAAAAAGTTTTACTAATTCAAAGAAAATTTATAATTTTAAATTGCATCACTAAATTCAACCAAAAGAATACGAACTCCTACCACCTCTAAAAGCCCCAAATTAATTAAATCCCTACCCACCTACTAATTGAGGGAAGGGGTGAATTGGACACAGTAAGACAACTAAAAAATGTGAAAAATAAATTAAATTAAAATCCAAAAAGGCAGAATCAAAAGAAAGCAGAGATAAATTGATAAACTCAGATACACAAGGATAGAGGGAAAACGTGAGAGCATAGACAAATTCATAAATCTTACACTATTCAGCAAGACAACTCAAAAAATTAAAAAACCAAATTAAAATTCAAAAAGCCAAGAATCAAAAGGAAACAAACACTACACAAGAATAGGAAGAAAATGCGAGAGCATAGACAAATTCATAAATCCAAGTACACTGTGAGAGAAAGAAATCCGTGAGAGATGGAGAACTATCCTTGCGACAAGGTCGAGAGAAGAAAATCACAGAACTATCCTTACGGAAAGATGATGACGAACTATCGTGAAAGTAAAGAAAGAGGAAAGAGCATTAGGGAAGAAAGAACAAGTGACTTGCATGATAAATGACACGTTAACAACTTATTCAGTCTTTATATATATAGGGTAAGATAAGATAAGATGCTTAATACTTTGAGAATCATGAGGTGCATCAAACCATACATTAACTGAAATGTTTTGTTACAATACAGTAGAAAGCTAGCTAGCTAGGACATGAATTACAAACTCTACTATTCATCGTGTGCAACTACTTTTTCCTGGTTTCGAGCTTTTTCCTTCTCTTTCACTTCCGACCCTTGATTCTGCTGCTCCATTTCTATTCAACAACCAAATAAACAGGTTAATGGCCGAATAAATCACCATATTGTTGCAATTTAAACTACTAACTTTCTTAAATAGTTGCAGTTTTATCCTGTGACTATATTTTATGTTTCTGTGTATGAAATAACAAAAAGTCCATGAATTTATTTACAATTCCTTTTTTTTTTTTTTTTTAATTGACCATCGCGTAAACCAAAAATAGTCATGTGGTATAATTTACCGGATACAGTCGTACGATATATAAGTAGAATCTTTTAAATATTCATCATCTTTTGAATTGAAAATTTAAAAACATAGTTTGGGTAACCCAAAATTTAAGGGGAAATGCACGCTAAAATATTGATTTTAGCAACGAAATAGAAAATTTTGTGGCTAATTTTGTAGCAACAAAATAAAATGAGAACAATCGTGGGTCGTGAGTACCTGGAGGAGGAGGTTGGTTTTGTGTTTTGTACTGGTTTCCGCTATATGTTCCACCGAATCCTTCATCATCACACCTCGTTACATATCCTTCACCCAGTGAAGACATCGAATCCCTGCATCAATTTTAACCCACTTCTTTTTCAATTGAATTATATTTGCACTCTCCAATTTTACTGTAATATTGGATCCCCTAGCTAATAAATAACACACTCCATTTATAAAGTAATATTACAGCAACACACAAGTGTAAAATACTGTCTTATTACTTCATAATAAATTATAAGAAATTGCAACTTGTGCTTCTTACCAATTTTTAAGTAAAAATAAATAAAAAATAAGAGCATTTACAGGGTTTTGGATTCAGGGTGGGCAGGTTGCTTCTCCGGGTCCATTTGGTGGGGCCCCGAATCAGATTGCGCAAATCGGATTGTAGTGATATTTATGCAGGAGGATATGGTAATGGTACTAGTACTAGTATAGCCCACCTCACTGCTTTCTGCATATCTTTATAATGAAAAGAAGAAGAATGAGGAATAAGCTTTATTTACTATTTATAAATGTAGATTGATAGAAATGGCGGTGCATGGCTAGCTCTATCTCGTAGCTTCACGCGTGTCCACTTGTGTGCTTTCATTTCATTCTTATCATTTAATCGCATCACTTGGATTTATCCACAAGGAAAGCCACATTTTGATCTTTACTTTTAAAGAATTTTAGCAATTATTAACCCCCTTCACAGTCCTCTTGGATATGAATGGTAATCTCAAACTTTAGACTGAAATTTAAATCTTTCAATTTTGAATCATACCATTCAAACACAATCTTGAATTATTTCTCTTCTATAGGACTGTAGACATTCCAAGAGAATAATCTGTGTTAGTTACTCAACAATCCAAGGTGGTGATACAACACCCGGTTGAATACATCAGAGGACATCAGGGGACATACAACCAAAAAAGAACCCAAGATGCAATAATTAAAGCATCAAATAAGTTTAATTTCCAGAATCAAGAAATCATACTCTATTGAGCAATCTCCAAAATGAAGATATTGTATTAAGCAGCACTACATTGCAAACATGGCACCAAAGATAACTGCTTACTATAAACCTAAGCAACAGAAACGAAAACTTGAAACACGTAAAGCCAGTACACTAATAACCTAAAAAGGATCCATCAAGTATCTTATGAAACTGGAAAACATTACACAGGACAATTCATCTCAATATACACATTTCAGTAATTTGAAGGTGGTGGGAAGTCTCTCCCTTGGACATTCTGATTCTGCTGCGGAGGAGGAGCATAAGCATTCTGAAATTGCCCCTGACCCGGTCCCCCATTCGGTGCAAAGCTAGCATTGGGGTCAAAGTAGCCAGAATTTTGCCCTGGGCCATAACCCTGATTTGGAGGTGAAGGAGAATCTCTAACAGGAGAGTTCTGGTTTTGGTAGTGGTTTCCACCACCCCCCATATTTCCATAGGCTGCATTCTGATGTCCTTGAATAGGTCCCGTGGGATAGCCACCCTGATTCGGGCCTGGGCCCGGTTGATAGGGTGGTCCTCCAGTGCTTGGGCCAGGCCCATACTGATGGTTAGGTGCATTTTGAGGGGGCCCTCTCATGTTATTTGCTGGATAGTTTCCAGGGTTATTTTGAGGGGGGCCATAACTCGGGGGTCGTCCCATGTTGGGCTGTCCAGGCCCGGCATTAGGTGCAGTAGCTTGTGGGGGAGGCATATTTTGTGGACCTCCAAAGTTGCCACCTGGTCCTCCAGTATTCGGCCCTTGCATGTTGTCTCTTCTTCGCTCGAAATTTCTTGATCTGTCAAAGTTTCGAGGTCTGTCATTGCGCCTGTTCCTCTCTTGCGCTCGACTATTGTTCCTCACCCATTCCTCGTGATATTTAGGGTCATATGGAACAGCCTGCCCGTTGATAAATGGTTCACCTGCAGTATATGGGATAAATGTGAAAATGCTTAAACATATTTAGGGGGTGTTTTTGCTTCTTATGGATTTGATTGGATTTGAAATACAGTTTTGTGTAGTAAAAGATGTGTTTGGATTCTGTAGGATTTTGAAAATACAGGTGATAGATGATTGACTATGCATTTGAAATTATGTGTAAAGCAGGAAAGAGTGTAAAGTAAAAAGGAGAGAGTTTTGAGTTGGGTAGATAATAGTACTCAGTAATAAATAAAAGGTGGGCTATATGATTGATAGTGTATTGTAAATTGTGTTTGACAAAAAAGTAAAATAGGAGTATCATAGATATTATAGGGCAGAATTTTATAGGATTTGAAATTATATACCAAAATCCGGAGAAATAGACAGGGATATGGATTTGAAATTATATACCAAAATCCGGAGAAATAAATGAGGATATGGATTTGAAATTAAAGTGTGGGGTGGAGGGCTAGGAACAAACACCCCCTCAAGTGAAGGGTAAGCCTTTCCCAGAGACTTAATGTGGACAGAACAGATTATAACACCAACAGTTCGTAAAAGAACCAGAGAAAGGAAAGATGCTGTGTGAAATTATACCAGCTAGTATATGAATGAAAGATTAACAAACTGATGTTAACAAATGGAAAATTCTCCCACTCCGAACAGAAAATGCACACATTATGCAACATAAAATGGAACCTCATACTGTACCTCCATAATCCTTATTTTTTACATCCAAGTATGAATCAGGGAGCACCCAACGAACTCTAGGCAGTTCTGCACAAAAAGTTTTAAATCAAGTTCCATAAACAGTAGATAACAGCAGAAAGTAATCATGAAATAAATTGCTCACCCTTTATCTTGTACGAGAGCTCTTCCGAAACAAGAGCTCCAAAGGCAAAGTAATGCCTAGTAGAGACTGAGTAGATTTTCATTCTTGCTTCTTCCTCACTGCAGGTTTTACAGGTTTTAGAAGTTAAAAAACAAGGAAACAAAAATAGAGGTACACCTTGACTCAAGAAGATAAATTTCTCTTATCAAAATACTATGCTAATCAACATAACACTCAGAAACCATGTGACAATAATAACAATAACTTGACCATCAATACAATTAAGTGGTAACATATAGCACATAATTCTACACAAAATAAACCATGTTTTATTATTTCCAATATTCAAGCAATACTACTTAAATAATATCTGAGTTACACAACTAATCTAATACATATATTTCATAGTATTCCATTTAATCCGAATGCCACAATTCATCGTATAAATTCAAAACATTAATCGTAGACTCCATACACAGTAAAAGATACCGATAATAAGGGGGAAAACACCCTGATTCCCCTCCCTCCTTCAGCAGGATAAAAAAAAAACAGAAAATATAAAATACCGGATAAAAAAACAGAAAATATACAAGAAAAAGATCAAACCTCCCAACTACGGTAGCAAGAGTTTTGATATAGCTATCGATGATATCGTCTCTAGTGATGTCACCTTCCGGAGGGTCCATTACCACCAGCCAATGCTCAAAATCACAACCGTCAAGCAGAATCGTTTCCTTCGGGGGACGATTCGACCAGTTAGGGTTTGGATCATTAAGGGAAGTAGTCGTCGGTCGAGTCGAGAAAGCCCTGGTAGAAATCGCAGGCACAAGGCGGCGAAAATAGGAAATGGAAGCAGCCGTCACGAGAGCGCGAGCGCGGAACAGATATGCTGAGTTGGGGATGGAGGCGGCGGAGGCGGTGGTGTAGGAATGACGGAATATCGATGTGAGTGATTCCTTGGTGGCGGAGAGAGAACGAGCAAGATATCGAGTCGCCATTTTTTCAGTGGTAATGGATGAACCCTAGAGAGTTTACGAGTCTCAGGCGATTAGAATGAGGGGTTTAGGGGTTTTAAGAGAGTGGAGTGTCGTTTTGCTATGTCAAAACAATATGTCAAATTACCTTTTACGCTCAAAAAAAAAAAAAAAAAAACAATATGTCAAAACAATTAACAATAATGAATATATATAGAACTAGTAGAAGACCCCCGCAAAATTTGCGGATGATAAAATAAATAATATTTAGTAAAACAATGAAAAAACAATGAAAAGAAAAATTAAAAATACTTTAAAAAATGTATAATTGAAAATTATAATTATAATTAGAAAACTTAAATAGGAAAAAGAAGTGAAGGAGAGAGAGAATGGATAAGAACGAAAAATAATTTAAAAAATTATAGTTAGCGAAGAGAGAGAAAGAAACGGTTAAACAAAATAAAATAAAAAAATCAGAAATTCTATAAAATTAGGAAAACAGAAAAGGGAAGAGTTGGGATGACACGTAAAGAAAAGATTCAGAATTAGTATATAAGGGTAGATATAGGTTACACTACCCAACGCCTATTAAAGCTTAGTTTGATTTGTTTAATAAATAAGTTAATTTCAAATTTTTTTATAAGTCTATTTATTAAGGTTAAATAATTAATTTTAGTTCATATTTTTTATTAAATTTAATACATACTTTCTTTTTAAGTAAATTATATCCACACTTTTCATTTTGTTATCAAATTTAGCATAAATTTTTTTTTTCATACTCATACTTTTTATTTTTAATCAAATGTAGCACATAATTTTTATGTTTTACCAATTTTAACACATGTTTTAATTAATTAATTTAAAATACAAAAAAAATGTAAAAATTATCTAATAACTAAAAAGAAAAAAGAATATCATAAATATGTTTAAATTAAAAAAATCAATTTAAATCTACAAATTTAAAAAATTAAAAATAATTGAGAATTGAAATTATGTAAAACTATATATTGAATTAAAAATAAATTTACAAAATATATATAAAAAGTATAATAATTGAATTATAATTGTACTCCCTCCATCCATCAAAAGTATGAACATACTTTTAGTGAACAAAGGAGTATATATTTTTTTTTAAATAATGTTTTGAGATTCTTTAAATAATTTTTAATTTTTATATATTTTCTAGATTAAAAGAATATTACTGTATAATTTTAGATTTTTTTTTATAAAGTAAGATATATTTATTAATTAATATACTTATATTTATAAAAAGTGTGGGTATAAATTGGATGTGAGTAAAAAAGTGTGTGCTAAATCTGATAAAAAAATGAAAAGTTTGAGTATAATTTGGTTAAGAAAAAAGTATGTACTAGATTTGAGAAAAAATGAAAAGTATACGTATAATTTGATTAAAAAGAAAAATATATGTTAGATTTGATAAAAGTAAAAATTATAGTCTAAAATTAATAATTTAATCTAAATTAAACCGGCCAACCTATTTAACTTCGTTTATACACTTCGTCATATTTCCTTAATCATGCAATATTAATTAGGTAATAAAAATAAAATTTTGAAAAATTAATTTATTAGCATATCTTACAATTTTCATATATAATATTTTTCCATGCATGAAATCTGACGCCACATCTAATTAGTACGGAGTATCTCATAAAATTCTTATATCTACGTGACACACAAACTTATAAATTAATTACGTCAATTAACAAATTGAAAAAGAAAGAATTTTATTCTAGCACAAGTAATATCACTATGCGTATCTATATATCTATATAATAACACAATAGTGGCTTATTGGAGAAGTTCCCGCTTAAATTGCCAAAATAATAAAATATTGTTATAGTGGGTCCATCAGTAAATCTTCCTTTATATTAATTTTCTCTCTCCACTCTCTATACCGGTCAATTTTCTGTATTATTCATATAATATTATAATTCATATATATCTTTTTATTATATTTGATCAAATCTTCATATCTATTTTATAAATATGTTTCTTTTTAAAGATTATATAAAATAAATATTTATTAATTATGCTCAATTAATTATTTTTGATAAATCTTAATTTTATCCAATATTATTGTGACATTTATTTTTTAAATAAAATATTAAAATTAATGGTTCTAAAAAAATTCTTATACAATTGTATGTATACAAAAAATTATTTATTAACATCACATTGTTTATATAAATTTATATATTAATTTATAAACCATCCGCACGAGATAAATATTAAAAATACGTATATTATATTGTTGTTAAACTTATTTTTATAATATAAATTAAAGAAATTAACTCAATTTAATATATTTGTGAATTCACATCCTTTTCAACTCACAACTAATTGAAATTGAATAGTAATCAATACACAATAAAATTAATTTATAAAAGTAATACTCATTATTTTAAAATTATTATCCTAATATGTACTCCATTATTTAGGTGTTTAAGTATTTATTTTATGTTATATTATTTTTATCGTATACAAATTTTAAAAAATACTCCAATGTTTCACAGTGTATTATCCTACTCCAACGTTTCACAGTGTATTATCCTACTCCAATTTTGAAAAGGGCACATGTTATAGTTTGAGTAGAAAACTATAATAGTTTCCGGTTGAAAATGAGATTTTTTTTTTTACAGTGAAAATGAAAATTATAAAGCAAAAGAAATGAGAATAAAAAATAACTTACTGATAAAGCTACGTTCTTATTTAAAATCTTATTTAAAAAGCAAGTAACGTATTAAGTTGCTCATAATAGTAATTACAAATCAAATGCCAAAAAAAAAAAGTTGAAATCGTAAGAAATTTAACAATGAATTATAAATAAAACAATAGTTCATTTTCAAATTAGCACTGCTCAGAAGCCAAGCGTATTGGAAAGTTTGACAGGAGATGTGAAATACTTTCTAATGTGCTGAAACAAAAAGTCTTGAAGTACAATAGATAGCTTGATTTCTGCAAAAAAGATTGCAGTATGCAGCCTAATTGCAAAAACTTGGACACACATGTTAGAGGTAAATAACTAGACACGCGCAAAACCGAACCGCCAAACCGGCCAACCGGCCAAACCGGCGGTTTTTAACCGCCGGTTTGACAAACCGAACCGTAACCGAAAAATGGCGATTCGGTTACGGTTCGGCATTTTGACAAACCGCAAACCGCCGGTTTGGCCGGTTTTGGCGGTTAACCACCGGCGGTTTTTTATTAAAAAAAAAAAAAAAAAAATATTTTTTTTTAATACACAATTCTTCTATTTTTAATGTATAAATTTAAGTTATATAATTTTTATTCAATTCTAGTAATGTATTTTTTAAAAAATGAGTTAAAACGAATAAAAAACGAACGAAAACGGAGTGAAAACGAGCGAAAACGGAGATAATATTTAAAAAAAAAAAAAAACCCTAAACCGCCAAACCGCCAAACCGGCGGTTTTCAAACCGAACCGCCGGTTTTCAAACCGAACCGCCGGTTTGAAAACCGTAACCGTAACCGGCGGTTCGCGGTTCGGTTACGGTTCGCCGAAACCCCAAACCGTAACCGCCGGTTTCTAACCGAAACCGGCGGTTTGTAACCGTTGCCCATGTCTATAAATAACTACATGAAAAATGGACCACAAAACTCAAAATTAGAAGAAAGGCCAACCATATAAACAAATTGAGTTGAGAGAGAGAGAGAGAGAGAGACGAATAGAGAGATCTAAACATTATGTGCACAGTAGAGGGAAGGGATAAAATGCTTATATATAGATAAAAATCACCACTTCAATACGATGAAGACCAAATGCCAATAAGCAGAAGTGGACAGCTTCTTATATGGAGTAACACAATAGCAAATACCACAAAGCACTCAGGAAAGAAAAAAAACCTTCAGGTTCCAAATACCAAGATTCCAAATCTTCCATGCACCTAATTTGGACTACAACAACATTTTTATTATTGTGTTTCCATTTCCTATTATTTTGTTTTAGGGAGACAGCACATAAAGCAATATAAAATAGTGTGAACTCTTCAAGTATATTAGTAACTATATAGAAGAATTCATCGTATTACATAAAAAGTATAGAATATAAGTCATAAAGAGATTTTGGAGTTTATTTATATTTACAACCACTATTGCATTGCCTCTAGGATCAAGGAAGCTCCCCTGAGAGAAATACATTCACATGGATTCTCTCTATTCTAGTAGACATGTGCATGCCAATTCCTATATCTTTCCTCCATGCATTAAAGAATTGAATATACAAGTACTTTGTAGTCACCAAAAGAAGTTCATAGAGTAGTAGAAGTATCATATATCATACAAAAGCAAGAAAAGGAAAGAGTGAACAGTACCTGTTGTATGGGATAGTGTAGAGAAATATTTAGGTGACCTCTACGAATAGGTCGTCGCAAGAAATATGGTTCATTTGACTTCCTGTAACTACACTGTTATTGGTACTTCAATCAAGACTATATAAAGATTATGTCAATCTTGTATCCATTTTTGTTACAGAACATCAAATGGTACCAAAAGTGTAGCCAAACGATAAGGTAAAATGTACAACTTTAACTACAGAGTTAAGGTAAGAAATCACTTTTCTATTAGCCAAAAAAAATAAATTGAACTATCATATATTCAACAGTTAAATATAGCTTTTAGGGGTGTTCTCAAAAACTAAATAATCGGGCAAAAATATCATAGAAAACTATACCTGGTGGAGTACCACAACTCACATTTGTGTTCATCGATGTGTTCAACTTCAAGACTAATAAACTAAGAACCAAGCGACAATTTCTGATAACCCAAAATGGCTCCAATGAACTTCATTACTTCACCATAAATCTACTGGGAGTGTAAGAAAATATATGGTACTTAAAAGTAGTAATGATAATTTGATCAACCAAATTTCTGTAAGAAAATTAATAGTGTTGAACATAGATAAAGAACTATTTTACTTGAACAAAGAACAGAAAACAAAGGCAGCAAATATATATATTTTTAATATCATGCTCATCTGTGCAAATCTGAACTTTCCCCGCTTTTCTCGTAATCAATGACTGCAAGACATATCCTCACTACCAACAAAAATAACCCGCAGATATAAAAAAAGAAGCAAGTGAATTACAAACAATAAATAAGGAAGCAAGTTAAAAAAATATATAAAAATCCATAATGTAGTGATGGAATAAACATAATTACCATTATGCAAGATTCACACAATTGACATACATGCTTACGATGATGGAATTTTTTGCTTATCTCATGCTCTACCTGAGATTCCACCAGAGTACCTATTGTAGTTATAGGAGCACTGCACAAATTCTATGCTTACTGTTTTGCAGTGATGGAATACACCACTATGTTCTAATTCCATCCATATATAATCAACCGTATGCAATGCTCTCCAATGTTGTTCTCTTATTTGCTAACTTGATAAATTGTCTTCTATGTATAATTCCGTATTAGGAATAAAATTAATAAAATAAACTCAATATTAGGAAAGCATAACATGCACATTCATGAATGAGTTATGACATCATCTCAAATATCTTCATACTGTACTCATCTAAAAAATATTCAAAGGAAATAATTGTTCATAACAATTGCAAACATTGGGTTTATCTTTTACTTTTTTGAGGCTGCTCCACTAATTGAGAAACACAGACTCAAAATGCTCTGAAAAAAAGATGTATATAACGTATAGGAAATCTCAAATACAATCTAATATATGAGAATGAAAGGAAGTCGAATACATGAGGTGAAAGATTTAGACAATTAATTTATCTCAAATTAACGGTTGAAATCTTATGAAGAATACTAATACATATATCGAGAAGGAGAAAACCATGTTTATGAGCATATGTAATTCAAAAATGTAAAATTAATATAATTGTGTGAAGAATATTCACTCGTTCATCAATCAACAACAGTTAAAATGAAAGCTTTTGTTTACTGTCTTTTGAAAGCACCATCCAAGAATGCTTAAATGCCACTTTTAACAGTGTCATAGACTAATAATTTGATTTGTTTACTTGCTAAAGGGTGTATACCTAATAAAGATTCAGAATCAAATGACATACTGCTAGTTTCCTCAACTAACAAATGCAAATTTCATTATATATACTTCGATAAGAAACTTAACCAATAATTTTTCAGGTACTCTCCACGATAAAAAATACAAAGGCTGAAGTAGTAGGACTGACGACTTCAAACTACTCTTTGCAGACCAAATAAAATTGAAAATAACAATAAAACGTACATAAAAAATTAAATCGGAGGACTTCATATGAATAATTTCCAATATTCTGAATAGTGGGTAATTTACCTTAGTGGAGCAGCATATAGGGTGCGTAAAAAGTCGTATGCGTAAGAGACTGGTTCTATTATGAGAATTAATTTGAGAATAAGAGAGTTAATTGTAAATGAAACAAAAATCTGGGAAACAGATATGAATATTGAAATGAACTTTTGAGAAATCGATTTTTGTTTAAGCATCCATATAAATTATTCTTAACAAATTGAAAAGATTACATATAGAGTGTGAGGGGGATTACCTGCTTAAAAGTGTAGGGAATCGGCCATGGGCGTAGAGTTCTCTAAGAGTGGCTACGGCGGCAGCAATGTGAGATGAGGCAACGCCGGGAATTTATAGAAAATGGGCAGTTTCCTTCAATATGTGACAACACTAAAAAGATGGGGAAGGAGACTTCGTTGATACGCCCTTACATAATGAATAACAGTTGATTTAAGGGTAGTTTTGATAATTAAAAATTCAGAATTCTTCCAAGGAATCTGTAATTTTTGGTATCCCTATTACAGAAGGAGCGGTGTAGAAGCTAGGGATCTTCTTTAAGGAATTTGGGCATAATATATTTAGAGAAAAAGAGGAGAAAAAAAGTACTGTGAAAGAGAGAGGAGAATGAGAGAGAAAGAGTTGAGTAAAACAGATAAATACAGATTTTTAATAAAAAATAAAAGAACTCATAAAATAATATTTTAATATTTCAACTTTTTGGCGGTAACTTGCAGGAGAATCCTATTCTGTTTTTATATATATATAGATTAGGAATATAATATTGTATCATTCATATAATATTATAATTCATATCTATCTTTTTAGTATATTTGATCAAATCTTCATGTCTATTTTATAGATATGCTTCTTTGTATCTATAAATATAACTATTGTAAAACATTAGGAGTATTACTTATCAAAAAAGACTATATAAAATGAATATTTATTAATTATGCTCAATTAATTATTTTTGGGCAAAGTTTAATTTTATCCAATATTATTGTGACGTTTATTTCTCAACTAAAATATTAAAATTAATGTTCCTAAAAAATATTTTTATTTATTAACATTACACTGTTTATATAAGTTTATTAATTTAAAAACCGTGCATCGCACGGGAGAAATACTAGTAGGAGTCAAAAATAACATCTAGGTTGATTATATTTTATTTATTTATATAAACACAATTTTGACCCTTTAATTGATAGAATTTGGAAGAAAAAAAAAAGAAGACACCATGCATAATGGAAAAGCAAGGAGTATTACTTGGATCTTCTTTTTCTCTTGAAAAAATGTGTACGATTGTCCAAATCGGACTTAATAGCATCAAATAAGTCTCAATATCTTGATTTGATTTTTCTACAATTATGGGAGTGTATATTCCAAATTGATTTATTTCCTTTTTATAGAATAGGAAAGTCTTGATTTATTTCCTTTGGATAGAATAGGAAAGTCTTGGAGAAAAAATCTCATCTTCTATATAAAGTTATTTAAACACTATTGTACTCTTCAATTAAATTCAAAGAAAATCATTTTATTCTCATTATACTATGATATCAACCTAAAAACCAATCCTAAAAAACCCTATATATTCTTTTTTTTTCTTCGTCCATATGATTTGAATGCGCAGTTTCTGATGATGATTTTGTGATGCATCTACTTACTGGACTTGGATTTAAGTATGATGCAATTATTGTTAATCTCACAATTTGAGGTGCCCTGCCTTCTCTTTCTAAGGTGCATTCTTGTTGGGAAATGAAATGATTTTGATTAAGATACTAAAACCCTTAATTGATGTAGTTCAAATTAGTTGTAAGTCTTCAGTGTAGTTGTCTCAGGAATGTTGAGACAGTTATGACAATTCAATCTAAGGCTAGTATCTCAGGATTGTTGAGATACATAGTTCAGGATAGTTTTCATAGGTTACATGTTAGGCAACTTAAGATCTTAGGATATTTAGTTAAGGGAGACAATAAAAGGTAGATCAAATAAAATAAAAGGAACCTAGGACCATAAGCTCACAAGTCGAGCCAGAGGCTGGAGTGCCATTAAAACCTTGCCTGGGAAAATCCTCCTTAGGGATAAAACCCAGATCAAGGAAAAAGGTACACTCCTCTACAAGTCAATGTCTATAGAAGACAGAATATAGATCATTATGCAGAAATGAGAGTAAAAAGTTTGGGGGGAAGCCTCTCCAGACACAATCAAGGTCAGTCTTTGCCACAACATCCGCCGCTTGGTTGGCCTCTCTGAAGACATGTGAGTATCTAATGTGCATGTCCTGTGTAAGAGGGTGGACTTGGCTCCAAAGGCCTTGCAGACGCCAAGGAATAGAAGGGTTGGTGCTCATAAGAGTGTCAATCGTGAGAGTCGAGTCCGACTCAATCCAAAGGAAGTGTCATCCCTGATCATGAGCATACTTGATGGCCATAAAAACAACTGTCAGCTCAGCCT
The DNA here is from genome assembly GCA_963675135.1 of Galeopsis tetrahit. Classification (NCBI taxonomy): domain Eukaryota; kingdom Viridiplantae; phylum Streptophyta; class Magnoliopsida; order Lamiales; family Lamiaceae; genus Galeopsis; species Galeopsis tetrahit. Next base: position 19,347,714 of record OY776123.1, read on the forward strand.
CAATAGGGAGGCCCCAACATACCATTGAGGCAACCACGGCCACAAAGAATCCCCTGAAAGTCCTGAAAACCGCCCCTGCATGAAGGTTACACGGGGAAGAAGTAGCACTGCCGTCCGTGTTAACCTTGTACCAACCCGGATCAGGCGGGAGCCAAACCACAAACGAGCCGTGTCTCGTCGGTCTATGTCTGCTCGAAACCCTAAGGGCCCGAGCAATCAGTAGATCTCGAACTGTACCGTCCGAATAACCCCTACAAATGGTGTTGGCCTCCTTGATACCTGAAATGATTTGTGCCATGCATCTCCTAACAGAGGGCAAAATCCCATCGAAAATCACTCTATTCCGCATAGTCCAGACGACCCAAATAGTTGTGACGAAGCCCGTCCTCCACAACTCCAAAGACTTCTAGCCCAGCTGAACTTTAGTGGCCTGAAGGAAGATGTCTAGGAAACTGATCCCAGTGTGAATCGTGACCCCAAACAAGTGGGTCAGTCTGCTCAGAATATCCAATGCGAATGGGCATTGGGCCAGTAGATGATCAAGAGATTCTGAGTCTCTGCGACACAACACACAAATCGACAGACCCTATGTTGGGAATAAAATGAGATATGTTTTGATCTAATACCAAAACCCCCTGAGACATGCCTAAGTCAAAGATGATTATGTTCTAAGAATGTTAGAACATATAGAATAAGGCTAGATGAGGAGCTAATATGTTAGGCAGCTCTTAGTTGTTTAGATGCATAGTTTGAGGGGGAACATATGCTTTGAAGATTATCAAGAACAAGTCCCCTCAAGGCTCAAATTCTGGAACAACCACTAAGTCTATTGAAGACCAAGTATACTGATCAGGAGAGTTGTCCAGAAGAGTTGTCTCAGCACAATTCATCAAGAACAAGTGTTCTGAAAGCTTGAGGACAATCATACTGAAGAGTTAGAGACAACTATACCCTAAAGATCCTCAATGAATCATGCTAAGATCACTTTCAAGTGAAGCAAAGGGTAAGAGCCAAGTCATCTGAAATGAGCAAGCCAACCATGCTGATAAGCAAGTCAGCTGATAGTGATAAGGAGAGTTGTCCATTTGATAAGGAATGTTGTCCTATCATTGGAACAACCTTCAGAAGCCATGTCCAAGTCTTAACAAAGGAATCTTGAAGTCAGACATTGGGAAGAGTGCTGCAGAATGAAGACAAAGCCTATACAACCGTTTATTTCCCAAATGAGGACATGTCACTATCAAGAATCTGTCTTCTAAGAAGAAGAAGACATTTATGGACATTTGAGGCTGCCTCTCCAACGGGCAAATTCTCAATTGTCTATAAATACAGAAGTCTGAAGACCATTTGATAGAATCCAACTGAACTCAACCTTGACAACTATCCTACAAGCAAGAGTGCTTTCAAAGCTTTCAAAGACTATCTTAGTCTTCATACACTTCTTCTAAGCTAAACTTCATTGTATATCCATACAAAGCTTAGAGAGATATCCTATCCTTATACACTGATCTTCATTGTAAAGGATATCTCATTAGTTGGAACCTTACTTCAACCCTTACCCCTTTCAAGAGTGAAAGTGAGAAGGTTGTAGTAGTAGAAGTGGTAGGAGCTGACTGTTGAGAGAAGAACGGTTCAGTTCTGAGTTGAGAAGAGGGTACTAGGACTCTAGACATCCTAGGGATCAATTCACCAAGGAGTGGTGTTCTTGATCAAGTGCACCTTGGCACTATAAAACAAGTTATTTCCAAGAGTGAAGGAATTATCCTGTTAAATCAGGGAAAGTGGATGTAGGAGCTTGAGTCTCTGAACCACTATAACTTCTTGTGTTGATTTACTTTCAAAGTACTTTCATACATTCAACATTGCACACAAAACTGATCTTTCAAAGGATACATATTCAAAGACTGTGCAAAAGATATTTGGACAAGTTCCCTGAAAACTGGACTGTATTGACTAAGTGATTTCAGAACTTAAAAGGAGTTTAAACTAAAGGGCCAACCACTAATTCCGCACATATAACTCTCTTAGATAGTTATTCAACTAAGTACTCAATAGTACTTAGTAGTTTGATTATCTATAAAAAGTTAATCATCTTCAGCAGAGTTGTCCAAGACAACACTGCTGATCTCTGGTTTGATCAAAGTTTGAAAAGAATTGCATACAAGTGTATTCCCCCCCCATACACTTGTTATATACTCCTTTCAGTACCAACAAGTGGTATCAGAGCAGGGGTTCAAAGACCACTGCTTCTGAAAATCCATCTTGGTTTTCAAAATCACATATTTGGTGTGGTCACTGAACTGATCTATCTGAAATCCTATCAATTGTTGACTAACTGTTTGTTCTTGAGATATGGCCAACAACAATGCTGCTGTTCCACCTCCTGCTGTTCAAGGATTGGACAACATGGTCACAAATCCAGTCAACCACATATCACATCACAAATTGCCCATGTTCTCAATAGACAATTATGATTTCTGGAAAATCAGAATGAGGGCTCATCTTGCATCTCTACACACTGATATGTTGAGAGTGATCACAAGAGGTCCTTTTGTGTTCACTCTAGTTAATCCCAGAGTCACTGAGGCTCAAAAGGCAGACACAAGAGAGGTGCTCCCCAAAGATGAAGATGACTTCACTGTTGATGAAAAGAGAAAAGATAATTTGAATTATCTTGCAATGAACACCCTCTACCAAACAATTCCAGATGCAATCATGGGAAGGGTCTACCACTGCACAACTGCCAAAGAAATTTGGGATACTCTTGCTGAAATGTGTGAGGGTACTGAAAAGATCAAGAAGAACAAGCTCCAAGTGGCAGTGCAGAAGTTTGAACAATTCACAATGGAGTCTGAGGAATCCATTGACAAGTTTGCTGGTAGATTCACTGATGTGATGAATGAAATCAACTCCTTGGGCAAGGTGTACTCCAAGAGAGAAGTTGGTTTGAAGATCTTGAGAAGTCTCACTCAAAAGTGGGATGTCTATGCTGTCATGATGCAAAATACCAAAGATCTCTCCACCATGCCCATGCAACTAATCTTCTCTGAACTCAAAGCTTATGAGTTCGATCTCAACAGAAGAAAGCCTGTTGAGGAACCTTCAAATCCTACAAAGGGAGTGGCATTCAAAGCCAAAACTGCTGAACCAGAGATGCAGTCCACTCCTAGATCATCAAAGTCAGTCTCCAAGACTGAAATGAAGGAGGAACTAGCCTTGATGGCTAGAAGGTTTGAAAAGTTAAATTCAAGGTTTGGTAGATACAAGAAATTCTACCAAGACAACAAATTCAGGAGAAGGTACAACTCTCCTGAAGCTCAGGCTGAGGTCAAGAAGCCTGAAGAGAAAAGATCAGAGGACAAGTACTCTGATAGGAGAAGGTCCAGTAGAGTTGAACCTTCATCATCAAAAAGAAGAGATGAACCCAAGAAAGATGATGATGAAGACTTGTGCTATAATTGCAAGAAGAAAGGGCACTTCCAGTATGACTGCCCTGAATTGAGCTCTAAAAAGAGAAGAGAAAGGCAAGCAAAAAGAGATAGAAAGTTCACCAATAGAAAGGCCATGATGGCTGGTGAAGAATCTGAAAGTGCTGAAAGCTTCAACTCCTCTGATGGACTATTCTCCAACAGTGAAGATGATGATTACATTTGCAACATGGCTCTTGAGGATGATGAGGTATCCTCTACTTCTAGTTCACCATCATTCATCTCACAAAACACTAGTGAGGTCAGCCTAAAGCTTTCCCTTGGAAAGTTGATGGAAGATTTCACTATGTTACAAGAATTTCATGATAATTGTGTGAGAGAGAATGAAAGATTGGCAATTGAGCTTACTAAAAACTCTGAGCTAGCTGTTGATGTCAAGTCTACTGAGTTGTATCAACAAGTCTTGAGAGAGCTTGAGGAAGCAAATCTCAGGGTAGTTGACCAACAAAAGGAGATTGATGATCAACTTCTATCTCAGAAAAGAAAAGATTTTGAACTAAAAATTCTAAATGCCAAGTTTGAAAACCTCTCACATGAGTATGACATTCTTAAATCAAGTGAAGAGAGGCTGAAACTAAAGATGTCTACTCTGAAGAAATCCTCTAGAGCAATAGAGGAAATTCAGAGTTATCAAAGACATATGGCTCAAAGAAGTGGATCAGGTTTTGATCCATTTGAATCTTCACCTTGTCTTAGTGTTGCTTCTACAAGTAACACTAAGAGAATCTTTGTTAAGTCAGTGGCACAAACTGAAAATGAAAATATTCAGCCACTGAACAAAGGAAAGGGCAAAATGGATGACTTGCCTACTCAAGTGCTTCAGGAGACTAGGCCAAAACCTAAGGAAATGGCCAAAGCTCCTGAACACAAGAGGAATGTTGGTCAGCAGAGTAGACCCAATGGAAGGGCAACTCTCCTGAACAATGTTCAGAGGAGTTATCCAAGGTATAATCAGCCTAGGCCAACTCTACTGAGAAAGCCTCAGCTGACTAGACCTAAGGAAAACTATCCTCAAAGGCAAAATAAAATGAGACAACCAAAACCTTTCATGCCAAAGGGTAATGGTCATAAGAAAGCCTTTCCTCAAAGATTCCCTCAAGTAGCACAAAGAACTCATAAGTTCAGGAGATTTGACAACTCTCCTGAAACTTACAGAGTTAACACTTTCACACATACTTTCCCAAAGGCATTTAAGGGAAAGACAATGTATGTTGATGCTAGAGGAAAACAACTTAGCCACCTTGAATCAATCAGGGTTATTAGGCAAGTTTGGGTTCCTAAAGGTACAGCTAACCTCTCAGGACCCAAAACTCAAAGGGTACCTAAACCTATCTAATTGCAGGTACCATTGGGCCACAAGAAGAGGAGCATGAGTAAAAAGTCAGCATGGTACCTTGACAGTGGATGTTCAAGGCACATGACTGGAAACAAGGAACTCCTCACTGATTTTATTGAAAAAGAAGGCCCAAATGTCACATTTGGAGACAGCTCACAAGTAGCAACAAAAGGTTATGGTACTTTGATGATTGGTAACATCAAAAAGTATCCAATGTGTCTTATGTGGCTGGTCTCAAATACAATCTCCTAAGTATCAGTCAATTCTGTGATAAAGAGTTCAATGTTGAGTTTTCAAGTGGAAAATGCTTAATCAAAGATAAGACTCAACAAATTCTATTGACTGGAACTAGGAAAGGAAATGTGTATTTTGCAGACTGGGACAAGTCTACTGATGCTGCATGTTTCATTGCTAAGAGTTCTAGTGAACAAAGTTGGTTATGGCATAAAAGATTAAACCACTTGAACTTCAAAACAATGAACAAAATTGCTAGGAATGCATTAGTTAAAGGACTACCTAATGAGGTTTTCATTAAGGAGCATGTTTGCAAACCATGCCAAGAAGGAAAACAGATTAAAGCCTCATTCAAAGGAAAACCAGTCATATCTACTGAAAGGGTACTTGAGCTTTTACACATGGACTTATTTGGACCAATTACCCCTGCAAGCATAAATGGTAGAAAATACACATTGGTGGTAGTAGATGACTTCTCTAGGTTCACATGGGTGGTATTTCTCCTTAATAAGAAGGAAACTCAAGTCAAACTACCTGAACTTCTTAAGAGATTGTCAAATGAGAAAAGCCTTAGCATTATCAAGATAAGATCTGATAAAGGCACTGAGTTCATAAATTCATACATCAATGAGTATTGCACATCTAATGGAATAGCTCATGAAACCTCAGCAGCTAGAACTCCTCAACAAAATGGAGTTGCAGAAAGAAGGAATATGACTTTAAAAGAAGCTGCTAGAACCTTAATTGCTGATTCTAACTTACCTAAGAGGTTTTGGGCTGAAGCTATAAACACTGCATGCCATACTCAAAATAGATGTTTGATCACTAAGGGGCAAGGCCAAACCCCCTATGAACTCTGGAAAGGAAGATTGCCTAAAGTGTCATATTTTCACATATTTGGTTGTAAATGTTTCATTCACAATAATGGGAAAGAACAGTTGAAAGCCTTTGATAGCAAAGCTGATGAGGGAGTATTCCTTGGATATTCTCAAATCAGTAGAGCTTTCAGAGTCTACAACAAGAAAACCCTTATTGTGGAGGAAACACCTCATGTTGTGTTTGATGAATCTATTCATGAGTTCAGGAATAAGAACTTGGAACCAGAAGAAATCACACAGAGGACAACCAGACTGAGCCTAAAGGACAAAGACACTGAATTCATAGATGTTGTCCAAGCCAATCTCCCTGAAAAATCTACACTAGACAACAATCCTGAGGCAAACCCCACTGAAGGAAATTGTGAACTGAATGAACCAATCCCAGTTCACATCCAGGTAACAACTACCAATGATGAAGCAGTTCCTGCTGAGGTAGTTAATGGGTCAAATAATCAAGGGGGAACTCAAAATGTTGAAAATGCCAATGTCCCTGACATTGAGTACAACACCCCTGATTATGATCCTGAATTAGATCCTGCATTCAATTATCCTGAATTTTATGATCAAAATGACTCAACTTCAGTAGAGGACAACTCTACTGAAGAGATCAGAAAAAGAAGGACTTGGTTGTCTGACCATCCTACTAAGCTAATACTTGGTGACCCAAGTATATGAGTCAAAACAAGGAGATTTCATGGTGAAAGTGCTCTATTTTGTTGTTTCTTGTCAGAACAAGAACCAAGTGACATTGAGGAAGCACTTCAAGATGCCAACTGGATAACAGCCATGCAGGAAGAACTGAACCAATTCACCAGAAATGAAGTATGGGAGCTGGTGGATAGACCTTCACATCAAGATGTTATTGGAACCAAGTGGGTGTTCAAGAACAAAAAAAATGAAAATGATGTAATTGTCAGAAACAAAGCAAGACTAGTGGCAAAGGGCTACTGCCAGCATGAAGGCATTGACTATGATGAGACCTTTGCACCTGTGGCAAGGCTAGAAGCAATAAGGCTCTTTCTAGCCTATGCAGCCCACAAGAGGTTCAAAGTGTACCAAATGGATGTCAAGAGTGCCTTTCTGAATGGAGTCTTGAAAGAAGAAGTCTATGTGGAGCAACCACCTGGTTTTGAGGTTGGAAATCAAGTTTACAGACTAAAGAAGGCTCTATATGGACTCAAACAAGCCCCTAGGGCTTGGTATGATACTCTGTAACAATTCCTCTTGGATCATGGATTCATCAAGGGAACTGTGGACAGAACACTCTTCAGAATCACTGAAGGAGAGGACATCTTGCTTGTCCAAATTTATGTGGATGACATAATATTTGGATCCCCCAATGAGAAGCTGTGTGAGAAGTTCTCAAAGCTCATGCAAAGCAAATTTGAAATGTCCATGATGGGGTTGATGAACTTCTTCTTGGGTCTACAAGTTAAACAATCAAAAGAAGGGATCTTCATCAACCAAGCTAAGTACACCAGAGAAATGATCAAAAAGTTTGGGTGTGCAACTAGCAAGCCAGTAAGGATCCCAATGAACACAAATTGGAAGATGGATCCTGATGAGAGTGGTGTTCCCACCAACTTTACTGAGTATAGAGGAATCATTGGCTCACTCCTCTATCTCACTGCCAGCAGACCTGACATCACCTTTGCAGTAGGTGTTTGTGCAAGGTTTCAAGCAAATCCTAAGAAATGCCATCTTGAGGCTGCAAAGAGGATCTTGAGGTATCTCAAAGGCACTGAAAATCTAGGCCTTTGGTACCCTGCTGATGACAACATTGAGTTAACTGGCTACTCAGATGCTGATTATGGAGGATGTAGAATTGACAGAAAGTCCACTTCAGGGACTTGTCAATTCTTGGGCAATAAACTCATATATTGGTTCTCCAAGAAGCAGAACACAGTGGCTACTTCCACCACTGAAGCTGAATATGTTGCAGCTGGAAGTTGTTGTGCTCAAATCCTTTGGTTGAGACAACAACTAAGAGACTACAATGTCAACTCTACTGAAGTGCCAATATTTTGTGACAACAACAGTGCTATTGCAATATCACAAAATCCTGTATTGCACACTAGATGCAAACATGTGGACATCAAGCATCACTTCATTAGAGATCATGTGGAGAAGAAGGACATAAAGTTGGTCAAAATCCACACAGATCATCAAAAAGCTGATATTCTAACAAAGCCACTTGCAGAAGCAAGGTTTCTAGAGCTATCAGCAGAGTTAGGACTACTTGATCCAGGGAAGTTGGACAAGTAAATCCTTTGAAGTTAATGGGAGTAAAGGGAACTGGAATGATTTTCAGCAGACTTGGTCAAGTTTACTGAAATTCAGAAGAGATGACCTCAAACTTTCAGGACACTTGTCCATTGAATCTCAGGACACTTGTCCACATCTTTTCAGGACACTTGTCCAAGTGGGGTCAGATAAGTTGTCTTGGCTATCAAACAATTTTCTTGGTTTGATAAACACCTAATTTGGGCAATCATTGCCTACTTTGATATCTGTCCCAACTACAGATATCATCTTTATGGGATTTAATTTGTCTCCCACCCAAAAGGTCGCTTTCCATGCATTAAATGCTAAGATTTAACTCTTGTTTGCATTACACTTTTCAAGCCATGATCTACCTTGAAAACTCCCCAACCATTAACTAATATTAAACAACTTCCACGTTTTGAATAAAATCAATAACTCACTGTTACATTGGTTTTTGACCATTGGATCGAAACTGGCCAACTCCCCTGAAATCAATCCTGGCCGTCCAAGTGTGTTTTCCATTTTTGACAACCGTTGAAAACTCTCAAAACTCACCAACTTATTGACAAACATTCTTTTTAGAATATTCTGAAGCCTTAAGATCCCCCACAAACACTTCTTCCCCAAGTATTCGAAACCCTAGCTCTTATTTTCTTCAAACACTCTCAAATTCATTTCTGTAACCTTCAATGGCTCCCAAAATGAGACCAGAGATGATCATTGATTTCTCCAACAAGGCTCTAGACCTTGATTTTGGGTATCTAAGTAACAAGAACAGCCTTCACTTTGAGCCCATAGTATCATTTGAAAGTGAAGACCCTGAAGTTACTCCAACTCTTAGATGGCTGAGAAGAGCTGGATTGAAGAAGTTCATGGAGGAAAGACCAAGCTCTTGTTTGGAGAGCTACATGGCTGAGTTCTTTGCTTTCCTCAAGTGGAGAGGTAAGCCTGAAGATGGTGAAGTTGCTACAAGACTTTCTTATGTGGCAGAGGGAGAGGAGGAAGAGAGATTTCACAGGGTGAAATTCTCTGAAGAAGATCTTGAAGGAGCTTTTGGATTACCTTCTAAGGGAAGGAATCCAGAATTCTATGGTGCAGGCCATGAAGATGAAATAGCTCAAGAATGGCTATTAGTTCCAGGTCCAATCTCCTCAACTCAACATAAGAAGACTCTTAAGCCAAAATTTCTCAACCTTTTTAAGGTAGTTGCCAAAAGTCTTTTGAGCAACACTGGAAGTTTGGAGCAGGTCAGCCATCCAAGAATAAGGATTATGGCTGCAGTTATTGATGCTAGTGACAAGGGCATCAAGTTTGATTGGAGGACCTTCATCTTGTCTATCAAGTTTGATTGGAGGACCTTCATCTTGTCTGAGATGATGAAGGAAAAGGCCAAGTTTAAGGTGAAAGTTCACAATAAGGTTGTGCTAGAAGGGAAACTCAAGTATTGCACCAGGACAAGCTTGTTGATTGAGAGATTTTCCCACTATTCTCAAATGCAAACCTTTGCAAAGCCCCTCCCTGCCCAGAAGATAATGTTCAGAAAGCTCAGCAAGAAAACTGAGCAAAGGAGGATGCAAATGGCAAATCTTGTTGAAGAAAAGGTTGAAGAGAAGCCAAAGTTGAAAATGAGAGGAGGCCTGATTCCTTGTGTATAACTTTTGACCAAATTTTTGAAGATGACTTCTTAACAGATGCACCCATTCAAGTTGATACTGGATCAGCACAAGCTTTGCTTGGGATGCAATCAGCAAAGTTGGACTCCTTGACTCACCAAGTCCAGTCAGCTCATGCAGAAACCACTAGAGCTTTGGATGAGCATGGAAGAACCTTAGCATCTGTGGAAATGAGGCTAACAGGCTCTGAGGATATGGTGCTACCCACATTGGAAGCAAGGATAGGAGGAGTGGAATCTGGTCTTCAAACCATTTCCACTGAAGTTCAAAAAGCCAAAGCCACCATGGAGTCCATCTCCAAAAAGTCAAGAAGGATCAGAAGCTGCTAAGAGACAATCACAATGCAAATGTTCAAGCTATCAGACTGACCATTAAGCAAGCTCTTGGTAAGAAGACAGCCTTGCAGAAGAAAAAAGCAGAGGCACAAAGGCTTGCTATGGTGAAAGCAGCTTCAGAGAAATTTTCCCAAGAGGTGATGGCCAACATTGCTGAAGGTGCAGTGGCCAACCTCACTGAGCTTCTCAAAACCCAACTTGATGCATCCCTGAAAGCAACCTTGGAGGAGGTTGTCCAACAAAAGATGAAGTCTGTTCTAGCTTTCCTTAGCTTGAGGAGTGATAGGATGCAAAATATACATGATGAGAATGTATATTTGTTGGAGGAGATGAAGTCTCTAACCCAAGCCCAATCCTTAATGGCTTCTACAATGAGTGAGCTCAAACCTCAGTGTTTTGATGCTGCAAAAAAGGGGGAAAGGGAAAGAGCAAGGGCAAAAGGTGCCTTGGTCATTGGAAGCCCAGTGAAAGGGAAGGACAAAGTTGCTGAAACTAAAGGAAAAGAGCCAGCAGTGCTGAACTTGGAAGATTTGGATGAAGAGGAGCAGTTAGCACTAGCCCTGAAGAACTCAATGGCCTCAGCTCAAGAGGAAAAAGTTAGACTACAGCAAAGACCAGGAGGAGAGGTGTCTGGTTTGGACAAAAATGTTGAAGGTGTCCAAAAGACGAGAGCCAGTCCGACGTGGGCACCTTGCCCCAAACCGCTCTCTAAATCGCAGTGGAGCGACACATGGGTATGAAGGTGCCCCAAATCCATGAATCCCAGCTAGGCCTAGGCAAGGGTGTCCTAAGCAAATCATATGCCATGCTAGAAGAGAGTTCCCTTGAAAGTGAGCCCTCCCAAATACGGCTGTCAGGTCCCCTAAGCACCGTGATTTGCAGAATATCCCTGACAATCTCCCTAAAATATGTGATAAAACAACTCGGGAAGTGCCATCAATCATCATAGAAAATATCCCCAACCGTAAACGTAAGAGTAGACGCGAACAAGTCGGGCAGACCCATCCTCTCAGAAATAGTATAACCTAGCCAGTTGTCGTGCCAAAAGCTAACTCGGGACTGTCGACCAATCAGCCATCTCGAGTCGTCCTGAAGTCTCGTAGCATGCAGACGAAGACCCGGGCTAATAGAAGAGACTCTACCATAGGGTCTCAGCCTGTGATTTGAATTAAAATGCCTCTTATGCAGAGGCTCCGTATCTGGCGATCTATTTTGAAGAATATCCCAGCCCAGCTTACAGAGAAATGAGGCATTTGCCAGACGGATAGAACGAACCCCCAATGGAGCACAGACCCGCTGCCAAGAAACCGAACAAGCCCTATTCTTTCGATTCACATCCCCCTTCCAAAGGAAGTTTCGCATAACCGACTCCACACGGCGTAGCAGCGAACTAGGCCATTTATAGACCATCATCGAATGCACTAAAGAGACTGTAATTACAGAGTTGATCAGGCAGTGTCGGTCAGCAAGGGACAAAGTGTTACCCTTCCACTTGCTAAAGTTAGCTATGACAGAATCTGCAATTGGCTGTAGATGTGCTTTCCTTGGACTGCCACGGAAGATCGAAACCCCCAAATAAGTGAAGGGGAGTGTGCCCTCCGCGATGCCAGTAATCCTGAATGACCTACGACGCAGCCTCCGAGGTACAGCTCTCCCAAAGAACACCCTGGACTTTAGAGGGCTGTAAATCTGACCCGACAGGCGCCCATACCCTTGCAAGATGGAGTGCAGGTTCCTGACGTTAGCCTCAGTGGCTCGTAAAAATATCATGATGTCATCCGCGTAGAAGAGGTAGCGGGGGACATTACGAATGGGCTGGAGCCTACCTCTGTCGATCTCCCAATCAATCCATCTTCCAAGAGCCTCATCCGCGATACAGAACAGTAAAGGAGACAAAGGGTCACCCTGTCGGACACCCCTCATACAAGAAAAGTAACCTTTTGGCTCCCCATTAACAAGAATCGAGATCCTAGCTGAGTCTAGAATTCCCCGAACCATAGAAATGAAATCTGCTCTGAAACCCATCCTAGCTAAAACCGCCTCAAAAAACTGCCATGAGATCGTATCGAAGGCCTTAATCATGTCCACTTTCAGCGTCATATACCCACGGATCCTCGGATAATCTAGGGTATTAATGGCATCTGAGGCCAGTGCAATACACGTGTGGATTCGCTTACCCGGAACAAACCCAAACTGATAAGTAGAAAGGCAACCGCTGATGAAGGTACCCAGTCTCGACGACAAAACCCTTGTCATGACTTTGAAGATGAAATTACCCATCACAATTGGTCTGAACTCCTCCACCCTAGTGGCTCCCTCTGTCTTAGGAATCAATGTCATGAAGCACGAATTCAGACCAGGTGGCAGAAGCAGTGTAGTGAAATAGTGTCTGACAGCAGCAATCACATCATGATCCACAATGTCCCAACAATTTTGAAAGAAGGATCCCCCAAAACCATCAGGTCCCGGAGCGCTCGAAGCGTCCATTCCAAAGACTACACGCCGAATCTCTTCAGCCGAGAGAACACTCAACAACAGAACATTCTGGTTGGCAGTCACCACAGTGTTCATAAAACTATCTAGAATGGAGGCATCAAATCGCGCAGACGGGTCATAAGCGAACAACTGAGAGTAATAGGCAACCACGTGTGCACTAATGGTGTTCAAGTCTATGATGGGGTCCCCATCCACAATCATCGAAGCAATACTACCCCTGGAGTTCTTAATACGTTGGGATATATGGAAGAAGCGTGTGTTCCTATCCCCATCAGTCAGCCACTGCAATCTGTTTCTCTGTGTGTAGAATTCCTGTCTGGCAGAGAGCAGTCTGTTCAGATCGACCTGAGCCTGAATCTCCTCGGCAAAGTTGGCCTCGGAGTCCCCATCCAACTCGATACGATGTTGAATATGTGCAAGATGTCGAGTGGCCGTCTCAAACAGGTTGAACACATTCTTGAAGACCGTTTTGTTCCAAACCCACAGAGCAGTCTTGAGTCTCTTCAACTTCCACATAATCCGGACCATGGGATTCAAATGATCCAACGGCTGAGCCCAAGAAGTAACCATAACAATTTTAAAGGAATCGTGCTGGACCACACACTGAGAAATCTGAAGGGACGTCTAACCTGAACCCAATCTGATTTGACTGTAAGGAGCAACAGATAATGATCTGACATGAGTCGAGGGAGAGCCATAACCTCAACACCAGCCCAAAGATCCAAAAATCCCTGATTGACTAAAACTCTATCCAACCGAGCAGCCGTGTAACCACGAGGACCACTCCGAGTCACCCAGGTGAACTGGGCCCCAGCCGTTTCCAAGTCAACTAACTCTGACTCATCCATGAACTCCCTGAAGTCCAGAGAAGCTCTAGGGGTGGCCACTGAACCCTACTCCGCTCATGAGTTCCTGTCACAACATTAAAATCACCCAAAACACATAGACACGTGGTAGAAGACGCTAAAACATCAGCCCAAAGTAAACGACGAGTAATATATGAATTACTAGCATTCGTAAAACCAAAAGGCCAAACACGAGTGGAATCCCTAGTCTTAATCAGGATGACCTGCTTCGACATATGACAGACTCTAGAAGTAAGAACATGCACAAATTTACAAAGAACCCAAATATTAGGTACTGAGGTATCTCTAAAATTAACAGCAAACCTAACTAAATTCAAGGAACGTAAATAATGAGGTGGAAGGCTAGAGAACATAACCTTCGACTCGTAGATGGCAACCCAATCGGGGTCATGAGTGCGACAGATCTCATATAGAGCAATCCTCGACTGCTCATTCCCTACCCCGCAAATGTTCCAGGATAAAACAATCATCTATCCCTCTGTGGCGAGCCGTGCATCGGCAGCTGGTCGATATCCTCGTCAGACCAGAGGCCAGTCTGTCGAACTGCAGCTGAGATCTCTGCTGGACCATGATCCTCCTCTTCTACCACAAAGTGTTCCCTGGCCATTGTTCTTAGGTCATCCTGAGTGTGCTCCCTCCTAACAGAACTGAACTGGGCTATAGCACGGGCAAATCGTCCTATACTCATATTTCCCTCAGGAGTATCAGTCGCAGTTCTGATGTGTATATATGGATCGTCACCCGGAGCATCACCCTCTGGCTGAGGGTCGGAATCCACATATTCCTCAGAAAGAACCTCGAAGGAGTTTACCATGGAGACTGGTGGCGCAGTGGACCGTGCCGGAGTAGTGTTAATAGTAGAGGTTTCAGTAGAGGTTGCAACAGGAGTAGTGTCCTCAGTAGTGTCAACAGCAGTGGGTGTGTCTTGGGATCCGGTATCTGTCCTAGCCTTACTCCTGCCCCTATGGACTGAAGCTCTCCTCTCTCTGCGTCTAGCCGTTTTCCGATAGAGAGCCAAAGAATGTCCCACAATCTTGCAAGAGGTGCAGAACTCAGGGAGGGACTCGTAGTGGATGGATGCATAAGCACTGTGACCAGCCCTATCATAGAGTATACAGTCAGTTGGGTGTGTGTGCATTGATTCGGGTGGATTTTACACACTTTAGATGCACATGTGAAGCTCATTTTGATGATTATTTCATTGAATTATGGATTGATTATGATAATTTGAGCCAAAATGAGGGAAAGGTTGTGTTTTGTCGATTTTGTAGGAAATACGATGGAATTTGGAGCAAAACACCAACCATACTTTACTGAATCAAGAAGAGGAGTACACCATTGGGTTCGTCTCGAAAAACTGAGTGGAATAGCCAAAAGAATCAAGTCAATCGGACACCCGAGGCGAAAGATATGCACGAAACGAGAAAGGGTCAAAGTCGACCGTGCAAGCACGGCCGAGACGAGGGCTCGAGATAGGGATGCTCGAGACAGATTTTTTGGTGGCCGAGCGAGCACGGCCGAGAAGCAAGCTCGGCCGAGCACCTACCTCAGGCCAAAATCAAAGGCCACGGCCGAGTCCCCCTCTTGAGACAGCAGCGCTCGATGACAGAAAAATTGAGGCCATGCCATGGCACGGCCGAGCCCTCTCCGAATCAACCCTCGCACGCCTCGGCCGAGACAAGGCCACAGCCGAGCACCCTCCACCCCTGTTACGACATGCCACGGCCGAGATGTTGCCACGGTCGAGCCTTGTCCAAACCATCAACGCGCATAGCACAGCACGGCCAAGCCGTCTGCTCGGCCGAGCACCCGGAAGGCCAAAACATGATTTTGCACGGCCGTGCTCCGTGCACGATCGTGCTATCCCCAATTTCGGCGCCTTTTGCCAATTTTGGCCATTTTTTAGGGACCAACTTGCAATTTTTGCATCCAAACCCTACCCCAACACTATATAAGCCCCCATTCTTGAAATCATTTGTACCTTCCCCCAATTCCTCAAATTCCACACATACAAACACATACTTGGCGGTGATTTGACCACAAATTCTTCAATTCTTCATCAATTCATGCAAGAAAGGCATCAATAGCTTGGAAATTTCATTCCCCACCATATTTTAGACTAAGCTTTCTATTTCTCTCTCTTTTTATTTAGTTATTTCATTTAGTTTTGTTTATTTGATTATGTTGTTGATTGGCTAGAACACTTTTGGTTCTAAGGCTTTGTAAATATTTGGATTGAAGTTTATGAACTAATTTCTTGCTTTAAATGGCGTTTGTCTCCTGTTTGTATGCTTAATTCTCATTTGGAAGCATGTTATTATTGGCCATGATAATATGTTTAATCTATTGTTAATTGGGGTAGTATCGAGAGATTTATTCCATTAATCGTATGTAAGCATGCAACCCGGTATTACAATGATCTCGAGAGGGGATTAGTTATCAGAAGGGAATTGAATGATCTTTGGGGCTATTTTAGGTGGTGTGATGTTTGTAATGTAGAAATACGAACTTATGTTGCATGCTCCTTTGGATTAGTTGTATCGAGAAATTGATTAATTCTTCTTTAGTGGTCAATCCTATAAGAGGACAACCATAATTGCCATTTGAATGAGTTACAAATCATAAATGGATATCTAAATGTTGCAAATGCCTTGGAACCTACTTTCTCATCTTTGAGTTCACCAGTATTTTCTCTCGTTTTGTAATTTGCATGAGCATTCATTGATCGATTTCCATATTACTCTTTTAATTGTTTACTTGTGACAACTTTAGGTAGATAATTAGGGGTAATCAGTACATTTCCACTTAATCGATCACGTCTATTTAGAACTAAAATCGACAAACTCCACTTTTATCACTACGCCTCCTCGTGGGATCGACCTCGTACTTACTTCGCTACAATATACACCGTATACTTGCGGTTGTGTATTTTGGTGTTGCATAATACGTGAATCATGCATGTCCACTTCCACAAGCAATCTGGCATAGTGCCGTAAAGTACCTTTCAAGGTGCGCTCGTCGATTTTCACCAAGGTGCCAGTAGCAGAAGTTAATGCTTCCAAAATCAGGGGGTCCCAATAAACCCTAGGAAGACCCGAGATGCGGATCGAAACTTGAGCCAAAGACGATCTGTATGTGTTGGGGTCGAAGTCAGGGGTCCATTTGATGAGGTGAATGGCCACTGGCTGCAACTGCCAAGATCTAGTCTTGAAAACCATATCCCTGTCCTCTAGAGTGGGGAAACCAATCTCATAGAATCCTTTTCCCATAGAGCTCACATTAATGTCGGGCAACAACCATTTATCTCTGAGACGCTCTAAAAGGCTAGTGTGGTTGTACGGCTTATCCCCAGACTGGATGGTAACTTGACCAATAACAGTACTGGTAAACAATGAGACCCTCTTCTCAAAGATGTTGTCGTCAATACGAACCACGAGTTCATCACCATAAAAAACCGGTCTCATAGAGGCAGGCAAAGCTGAACGTGGATGTGGAGGCTCCGTGCTCGGTCTGGCTGTGGCCCTGGCATATGAGATTCCAGGCTGGGTCCGTACCTATGGAGGAACGAAGGACGAAGCAGTACCATAAGTGTGAAATAATACAGGAAAATCACTATGGTGATCGTACGTACCCTATGGGCCGGAGGGATGTGAGTGAGCACCCCGTCCGGCATCATTAGCGCCAATCTGCGTCGGGGCAGAAGCATGATCAATCATAAGCATCTTTCTATGAGATGTCTCCCTCTGATCACATTGGGAGGCCTCCTTACAGTAGTCACCCAAGGGTGTGTTCGTCTGCAAAGAGTTTAAAAAAGCAACAACAGAACTATCCTTTTCCACCAAATTATGTAAAACATGAGTGGGTGTATGTGACGTACCCGCGCTGCCGGAAAGGCGAGGGTCATCTTCTTTTTTGGCCAAAGCGTAGCCAAGTCTCCCCGAGGCAGCAACAATGTCATCCATGCTACGAATACCATGCCACTTAAATAAATCAAGTAAAGGAGCAGAGAGCATGTTCGTTTCTAGAAAATGTGCAAAATATAAGTTTGGATCAGCCAACGTACCCAGTGTGCCGGAAGCATGCAGTGGAGCCATGCCCCCGGCCGAAGATAAGCCAAACTGCCGAGTGGCAGTAATAGTAGCCGAGTAAGTCGGGGTAGGTGCCCGTAACGTCGGTGAGGCGATGCCCTTGATGCCCGAAGCGGTCTTTTGGTTTGAAGGGAGATCATGAGGGTGAACTGACGAATTCAGTGGGTGCAAATTGAGTGGAGGGTGAACTGACGAATTCAGTGGGTGCAAATCGAGTGGTGGGTGAACTGATGAATTTAGTGGGTGCAAATCGGGGGGAGGGTGTACTGAGAAGTTTTGTGGGTGTGTGCCAGGGTTGTGAGGCCCAGAGCCAATGGCATGCCCACTCTTGGAAAACCCTAGCGGGGTTTGCGCCGCCGACAGCGTAGGTGTAGGCTGCAGCGGCCGGTCAGCTGGGCCATCTCCGACCACCGTGTGGAGGGCCGCTGGAGTCGAAACGTCGCCAGGAGCACGGTCGCCGGGCAGTTTCCGAGGGCGGCCAGCGCAGCCATCTCGAGCTTGGGGAGGGGCTCGATCTGTCTGGGGTCCGCCGTTAGAAGCGAGCGGCACTGTCAGCGGCACGGTGAATAGCAAGCGGCGGAGAGAGTCGTCGATTTGGGCTGCAATAACTCGTAAGAAGTCGGGATCTGTGATTAAGGATCGTAAGATTCCATCGCTGCCGTCTGGTTGGGGCACGGAGCAGCAGTCGTTGACGGCGGCTGAGTGAGGGGCGACCGTCGGCGCCGGCAAGGGGTGAGAGGGCATCAGGTTACCGACCGGAAAGCATGACTATCGTCGGTGATACAGTGAAATAGTGTTTACGGCAATGTGTATTCTGCAGTCTTTTTAAAATCCTTTTAGTTAAGGGGGAATTTAGTATAAGAAACCAAATTCCCTAAAGAACTGAAGAAGTGGACAACTTGGCTGATGATACAAGATTGAGCCTGAACAACCTACCTGGTCTGAAGTATGTTAAAGATGATAAGTACAGTCGAAGATCAAGATCGATCACTACCATTTCTTGAAGCTCAAGCAAATGCATTAAAAGTCGATGATTGAAGAACTTGCATTTATGAAGCATTGAAGACCAAAGAACATTCCAATTGCAACTGAGAATGTTAAGAGAATTTGTCTCTTCAGACCGTTGGCAAAGAACAAAATTTTGACAGTATTGACCTTGGAAAATGTGTCTATAAAGTGACTGGCACAATCTTTCAGCCGCCAAAATCAGAAGTCAAGAGTCAAACATTCAAGCAACCTTAAAAGACCTTCTAAGACTATCGGATAATAGAAGGAAGCTCAAGTAACCGTTTTAATGGAGCTGCAAATAGAATAATTTGAATGTTACCTCTCCAACGGGTATATGTTCAAATTATCCTATAAATACTGAAGTCGTTCAAATGGATGATGCATGAAAACTACAAGCATCCAAAGCATACAAGCCATCAAGCAATTCAAGTATTCATATCAGTTTCCTATCACTTCAGCATTCTAATCTAAGCCAAAATCCTATATTCGTATCCAAGCTTAGAGAGATAACATATCCTTACACATTATACTAGGACTCTGAATTGAGAAACTATAAGCAGTCAAGAGAAAGTACAGTTTATAGTTCAGAGAAGTTGAGCACTAGGACTCTAAATTCCTAAGGATCAAAATACTTAAAAGTAGTGTCTTTGACCATTGCACCTTGGCACTATAAAACAAGCTAATTCTAAGTTTAAGGAATTATCATATTAAATCAGAGAAAGTGGATGTAGGAGTTTGAGTTTATGAACCACTATAAATTGTTGTGTTATTTATTTTCAGTGCTTCATTCAAATTCATACATTGCACTCAATTTATATTCAAAAGTTTATTTCACAAGTCTCCTAAAAACTTTTTTTGGGACAAGTCCCCTGAAATTAAGTACTTGTGTTTTTCAGAATTAAAATGAGTTTTTCCACTAAAAGGGTCAACCATTATTTCACACATATAACTTGTATAGATAGTCATTCAACTGATTACTCTATAATTCTCAATAGACTTGTTATCTAAAATCAGGTTATACATTATTTCTGATATCAGGGAGTTTGGCAAGGCAACTCATATGACCTTAAAAGAAGTGTTTAAAACAAAAAATTGCATACACAAGTGCATTCCTCCCCATACACTTGTGTCATACTCCTTTCAAGACCAACAATGTATTGGAAGTTCATGAAATGCGGTTGAAACAACTAATTGTTACTCAAGTGATAGCTCCTCCTTGTGGTCCTTTTGTGAATTTGGTGAGCAGACTTCCTAGATGTGGTCAATTCAAGGGTAAACAGAGGTTTCCTCCTCGCACTAGAGTGATTTGTCAACTTTGTGGAAAAGCAGGACATGTGGTTGCTAAATTTTTCAAGCGTTTTGATCAAACATTTCATGGCTTGGAGAATACTTAACTTGCTATACAATAAAAGACAACGGTAATAAGGGGAAAAAAACCTTAATTCCCTCCATTCAGAATAAAAAAATGTCAAAAATATACAATACTGGGCAAAAAAAAAAAAAAAAAAAAACAGAACAGAGGCCCAAAAAAGATCAAACCTCCTAACAACGGTAGCAAGCGTTTTGATATAACTATCGATGATATCGTCTCTAGTGATGTCACCTTCCGGAGGGTCCATAACCACCATCTAGTGCTCAAAATCACAACCATCGAGTAGAATTGTTTCCTCTAGGGGGCGATTCAAACAGTTAGGGTTTAGATCGTTAAGAGAAGTAGTTGTCGATCGAGAAGGCCATGGTGGAAATCACCAACACAAGGCAACGAAAATAGAAAGTGGAAGCAGCCATCACGAGAGTGCGGAACATAAATGCTGAGTTGGGGATGGCGGTGGAAGCGGTTGTGTAGGAATGACTGAATATCGAGGTTAGTGATTCCTTGGTGGCGGGGAGAGAACGAACGAGATACCAAGTCGCCATTTTCAAAGAAGGGTTGCTAATGGATGAACCCCAGAGAAAGCGTATGAGCTTTGCAGCAGATCAAAATGAGGGGTTTAGGGGTTTTATGAGAGTGGAGTATCGTTTTGCTATGTCAAAATCATGGATGAAAATATATCCTGAAATATCCCCGACATATTCTCGATATATCCATTTTTCATGGTCACTGATTGATTCACGTGTTATGCAACACTAAAATAAACAACCGCAAGTGTACGGTGTCTATCGTAGCGTGATAAGCACGAGGTCGATCCCACAAGGAGGTTAAGCGTAAAAGGGTAGTTTGTTAATCGAGTTCTATTTAGACGTGATCGAATAGATTGAATGTTGAATTACCCCTAAGATTGCCTAACAATGTGTCACAAATAGACAACGAAAGAGTAAATAAGAAATCGATCAAATACCATACAAATCAATAAAACAAAAGTAAAGTGGGTGAAGACGCAAAGAAAGAAGGTGGGTTCCAAGGCAATTGTAACACCTAGATGTCCGTTTATGAATGTTATCTCGTTTAAATGGCCATTAAGGTTATCTCATATAGGGTGATCACACAAGAAGAATTAATTAATCTCTCGATCTAATTAACCAAAGACGCAATGCAACATAGGCTCGTATCTCTACCTCACAAACGTTACACCGCCTAAAATAGCTCCTAAGATCATTCAAGTCCCTCTCCGATAATTAATCCTCTCTCGAGATCATAATAATACCGGGTTGCATGCTTGCATACGATTACATGGAATAAATCTCTCGATCTTACCCCAATTAACAATGAATTAAGCAAATCATCATGGCCAATAACAACATGCTTTACAATGGATAATTAAACATGCAAATAAGAGATAAACACCAATTAAAGAAAGAAATTACTCATAGACTTCAATCCAAGTATCTACAATGCCTTAGAACCACAAATTGTTTAGCTAACTACTAACATAATCAAATTACAAAATCCAAATGAAATAACTAAATAAAAAGGAAAAGAAAGAGAAAGCTTAGTCTAGAATGTGGTAGGGAATGGAATTTGGGAGCTATTGCATCCTTTCTTCCTTGATTTGGTGAAGAATTGAAAGAGAAATGACCAAAACACCTCCAAGTATGTGTAACTATGTGTGGATTGGGGGAGAATGTCTTGGATTTCAAGAAAAGGGGCTTATATAGTGTTGGGGAAGGGTTTGGATGGCATATTTGCAAGTTGATCCCTAAAAAATGGAGAAAATACAAGTTTGGCACCGAAAATGGGGTGACTCGGCCGAGTTGGGGTCACTCGGCCGAGTGCGCAGAAAAACATGAAACTCGCAGATTCGGCCTAGTAACCTTACTCGGCCGAGTGATGTCCAATTTAGGGGCTACGGCATTCAACCTTACTCGGCCGAGTTGGCTCACTCGGCCGAGTGCGCAGTGAAGTGCAAAGTTGCAGATTCGGCCGAGTAACCTCACTCGGCCGAGTGCGCAGTAGAGCTCAAAGTCTCAGATTCGGCCGAGTTGACTCACTCGGCCGAGTTGTCTCCTCCCCTTCTCGTTTCATGCATAACTTTCGCCTCGGGTGTCGGATTGACTTGATTCCTTTGGCTAATCTACTCCGTTTTTCGAGACGAATCCAACCGTGCACTCCTCTTTCCGATCCAATCACTTGTGGTATGTGTTTTGCTCCAAATTTCATCGTTTTACCTACAAAATCGACAAAACACAACCTTTCTCTCATTTCGGCTCAAACAATCATAATCGATGCATAAATCAATGAAATCCACATCAAAACATGCTTCACATGTGCCTCTAAAACGTGTAAATTCCACCCGAATCACTGATATCGATATTGTGAATGATCGATATTTTCACAATATTTGTAAAAAAAAATCGATAAATATCAATAGACAATAACAATATCAAGTCTAATATCGATAATTAACATAAATGGGCTTCAAATTAATTCTTCATGGGCCTAAAAATAGTAAAATTACACCTACTTCCTTTCTTCATTCCTCACTCCACATGCAAGTAATTGGTTGGATACTTGGACCAATTCTTTAATTTTAAGTCGAGCACATTGAAAATGGGTTGTTGGAAATAGGCTTCAAATATTTTTTTCATTCCTAAAAATAGTAAAATTACACCTACTCCCTTTCTTCATTCCTCACTCCACATGCAAGTAATTGGTTGGATACTTGGATCAATTCTTTAATTTTAAGTCGAGCACATTGAAAATGGGTTGTTGGAAATAGGCTTCAAATATTTTTTTTCTTTCTTTTATTCTTAATGGGACTGACTATTTACACCTCCATTTAGGTTGTATGCACTCGCCCACCCAGTGTAATAATATAATAATCATTCGAAAACCCAAAATACCCTTTCAGTAAAATTACACTACTAAATGCACCCCATTACTAACTATACGCTATGTTCAACTTTAAAACCCTAACCATAATTGTTGCAGCTGCTGTCGTCGTCACCACCATTTCCGTTGACCACCAAACAAAAAATATATATATATATCCAAAAAAAACTTAGAAAAATCACATTTTTTTTATAAATTTTGGCAAACCAGTGTCGACCATAAACACTCTCGTTGACAAATCGTCGACAAATTGTTATCGACGAGAGTGTTTATGGTCGACACTGGTTTGTCGATTTTTTTTAAAATTTTTTTTGACTATTTTAGGTCGACCATATACACTTTTGTCGACAAATTGTTGTCCACGAAAATGTATATGGTTGACCT
The DNA here is from genome assembly GCA_963675135.1 of Galeopsis tetrahit. Taxonomy (NCBI): domain Eukaryota; kingdom Viridiplantae; phylum Streptophyta; class Magnoliopsida; order Lamiales; family Lamiaceae; genus Galeopsis; species Galeopsis tetrahit. Next base: position 19,371,035 of record OY776123.1, read on the forward strand.
AAAATAGTAGAAAGAAAAGGGAAAAACAACGTTCTACAGAAAAAAAACCCAGAAAACAAAACTAAAATGTTGCGCACAAACTTAAGTGTGGGGCAGCCGACATCTTGGACTAGGCGGTGGCTAGTGGGTCGATCGATCGGACAGCGGGTTACAAAAAAAAAAGCAGAAAACTGGAGAAAAAGGTACCCGGAGGCGGCGGGGAGAGGGTGCTGATGGTGGAGGCGACAGCAGAGAGTTGATTTTTTTTTTTTTTTTTGTGCTGCCTGCTATACGCATCGAGAGAGGGAGAGGCGGGCGGCGACAACAACGACCATGGTGGGGAGGCGACGGTAATAATGGGGGAGGAATGAGAAATGAAGTGAAGAAGGAGAAATAAAGAGAATAAATTAGGGTTTTGGAAAGGGGGTGCATCTAACGGTGGGGTGTGTCAAGTAGAATGCACTAAAATATTCAAAAGGGTATTTTGGAAAATTTGAGAGGAGTGCATACATCCTAGACATTTTTTTTGGGAGGTGCATCAATCGGGGGTGTGCACTCAACCGAAATGGAGGTGTAAATAGTCAGACCCATTCTTAATCCCAATGTAAATTTCTGTCATTCTCGGATTATTCCTTCAATTGACTCCATAATATTATTTGAGGCGTATTTTGTTCTAAAAACAACATTTTTCCTATAAAAATAGCAAAACATACGCCTTTCTAATTTCAAGTGTAATTAGTCAATTTAATGTAAATAATGCATGAAATCTTATAAAATGATGCAAGTTAAATACAAGAATTTAAAACAATTTTTACACTAATCAACAAGATTTTTCCGTACAATTATATTTGTGCATGTGGCTTTGTTTCAAACATCGGTCTAGGTGGCCCCTTGTCGACTCGATTTTGCCTCTATAAGCTTTTTTTTGGTGAAAAATCAATCTAGGTGCCCATGTTTTTTTTAGGCGATCTTTTGTGCAATATTGCATGTATGCATCTCAACCCAATTATACCAAAATCAAAACCATAAGCCCATTTAGCCTAAAAGTGAAAACCCTAAGCTAAATCTTGCGGGTCTCAATTCAGGTCCCAGTCAGTTTTGTTAATAAACTACATGTCCGAAATATTGTTACTACAAGGCCAAAAGTTTACTATTATATGCCTAAAAATAATTTGGCAAATTCACCCAAAAAACTAAGTGTCCAAAATTTTTTTGGACATGTAGTAATACACTTTTGACCTTGTAGTGATAAAATTTTGAACTTGTAGTAACATAGTTTTAGTTATGCAGTAGCAAAAAAAATTTGATTTAAAAAATATTATAGTAACTTCGCCCAAAAAAATAAGTGTCTAGAATATTTTTGGACTTGTAGTATTACACTTTTGGCCTTGTAATTAGTGACAAAATTTTGATCTTGTAGTAACATTTTTAGTCATGTTGTAAGATAATATTTGGAAGTGAAAAAAAATATTTTAATTAAGGTTGACACGCGTTTGACCCACGAATTTTGACCTAAATTACATTAATTGGTTAATGTTGCGTGTATGCAATATAGTATACAAGTTTTTGTGTGTGTTTTTACTTTTTTTTTTTTTTTTTTTTGTTTAGGAGTCCTATTATAATGAGAATATAATGATTTTCTTTGAATTTAATTGGGGAGTACAATAGTGATTATATAGAAGAGGAGACTTTCTCTCCAAGACTTTCCTATTCTATCAAAAGGAAATAAATCAAGTCTTTTATATTCTATCAAAAGGAAATAAATCAATTTGGAATATACAATCCCATAATTGTAGAAAATTAAATCAAGACAAGAAATTGCGATTTATTTGATGTTATTATCCCCCCTCATGCAAGACGTGGGATGAGGTCCAACTCGTAGCTTGATTAGAAAAAATATTCGAAGAGCGGTCGCGGTAGAGCCTTTGTAAATATATCCGCTATTGCGAGTCAGACGGAACAAAAGCAGTGGTCAAACGACCAGAATTAATGAGTTCCCGAACAAAGTGATAATCTATGTCACTGTGTTTGTCCCGTTTATGGGGGCTTGGGTTTTGGCTGAGAAAGACATCATTGTTGTTGCCGGAGAATAGTGTAGGGCATAAAGACAACTGAACATGCAATTCACGAAGAAGTTGAAGGATGCATTCTAGCTCAGAAGCGACATTAGCCAAGGCTCGATACTCAGATTCACAACTTGAATGGGAAATAGTTGGTTGTTTCTTTGCACTCCAAGAAATAATGTTTCCACCGAGATAGATGGAGTATCCATAGGTGGAACGTCGTATCTCAACACAACAGGCCCAATCGGCATTAGAGTAAGCCGCGACTGTGGGTGACAAGGTACGAGTGAAGGAGATACCATATGAGGGAGTATGTTTGACATAGCGTAGGATGCGCTTGACAACTTGAAAGTGCTCGATCATCGGGCTATGAAGTTGTTGACCGATAAGATTAATAGAAAACCACAAATCGAGTCGAGTGATCGTAAGGTACTGAAGGGCATCCACCAAGTAACGATAAAGAGTAGGGTCGTCAAACAAGGTACTATCTGTAGGCAAATGACAACCTATAACAAGAGGAGTAGACATATGTTTGTTGTCTTCGGGGAGGCCCGTTGAAGAATGTCTCGAGCGTATTTTTTCCGATTAAAAAAAGACCAGAAGGGGTGTTAGTAACTTCAAGACCCAAAAAATAACTCAACTTATCCATATCCTTTATAGCAAATTCTTGATAGAGCCGAGCAATGAAATACTGAAGAAGAGAAAAATTGTTTCCTATTAAGATGAAATCGTCAACATAGACCAAGAGATACTAAATTTAAGAACCATTAATGTAAATAAAGAGGGAAGAATCAGAACGACTACAAGTAAAACCAATACTAATAAGAAAGTCATTGAGCCGCTGAAACCAAGCACGAGATGCTTGTTTGAGCCCATAAAATGCCTTCTTGAGGTGACAAACATGGTCTGGAGGTATGTGAGTTGGTATCCACAAAACCAGGGGGCTGCTCCATGAAAACAGGTTTGGAGAGGACACCGTTTAGAAATGCATTTTTCACGTCAAGTTGATGAAGAGGCCATTTATTTAACACAACCAGAGATAGAACAATACACACATTAGACGTCCAAAACATGATTGAAGGTATGTGAATAATCAAATCCCAAAAGTTGAGTGAAGCCTTGAGCAATGAGACGGGCTTTGTAACGATCGACAGAACCATCGGCCAGGAACTTGGTTCAAAAAATCCATTTGGAACCCACAATGTTGGTATTGGGAGGGCGATGAACCAGGTCCCAAGTGTAATTTTTCAAAAGAGTCGACAACTCCTCATGTATGGTAGTTAACCACTCTGGGCGCTTCAGAGTAGCTTTAATACCACGAGGCTCATCAACTGCAAAAAGAGCATTAAAAAGAGTGGTGAAAGTATAATTAGGAATGTGTTTAGGTTTAAAGATACCAGACTTCCCTCGAGTTTGCATGGGATGCAATGACGTGGAAAAAAGAGTCATGGAGGAAGGGGAGCCAACGATAGGAACCGGGGCAAGGCCGTCAGGAACAATAAGTGGAGCTGGATCAAAAGCACGCCCAGTCACAGAAGGGGAGGTGGGGCTCGATATAGAGTTCGACTCGTCTAAACATATCGGGCAAGGAGCGGTGGGTGGGACCAAGGTGGAGAACCCAAAGCAGAAGTAGGGGTAGCATGTAGACGTGCAAGCTCCAAAAACTCTGAAATATGAAGTGAAGTAGAAGAAGACCTGTCAGACAATTTAGAGAATGGAAAAAACAATTCATCAAACTTAACATGACGAGAAATAAAAACGTGGAAGAAAATAGGATCATAGCAACAAAACCCTTTATGTGAACTACTATAACAAAAAAAAACACATGCAATACTTCGAGGTTCAAATTTGTGGGCAGCATAATCCCTGAGACACGGATACACCCGATAACCCAAGGGGTGAAAGTTCTTAAGATTTGAAACATTAGAGAAAAGTAATTCAAAAGGTGATTTACCACCAAGTACTCTAGTGGGTAAGCGATTAATAACATAAACAACACTACTAAAAGCATCTACCCAAACAACATAGCAAGACCGGTTTCAGTAACATGTCAATGCTTACTGAAAACCCGTTATTTTGAGTTGGGGTATAAGGACATGACATAATGTATTTGATGCCATATTGAAGATTTTTTTTGAAACTTGTTATTGGTGAATTCGGTACCCTCGATACCCCCATCACAATGAAAAGTTTTAATGTGATAAGAATTTTGATTTTCAACAAAGGCATGAAATTGAAGCAGCATATCATAAAAATCAGATTTATATTTTAATGGATAAAACCACGTAAATCTCGAATGATCATCCACAAAAATGACATAATATCGAAAACCAGAATTAGATATATATAACGGGCACCGGCCCCCACAAATTACAATGTATCAAATCCAAAATAGAAGAAGAACGTTTATCATCTAAGACAAAAGGTAAACACTTACTCTTGACTTTCACATATAATAGGTTTATGTAATAACGAGGTAACAAAAATATTTCCTGATTATTTAAAAAGGAAACAACATCTAAAGAAACATATCCAAGACGGGAGTGCCACAACTCGTAAGATGTCGTAGGTGGTCGGGACGTAACCAACGCCATCGACATATTATCCAAAACATAGAGACCATGCTTACGATGCTATCGAGCCAAAATTACCTGAGTGACCCAATGTTGAATTTTAAAGCAAACATTAGTAAATATAACACCAATAAATGAATTAATAGTTAATTTTCTCACAGAGAGCAGGTTTTTAGTAAGCCCGAGAATAACTAAATTATTATTTAAAGATAAAGAAGAATAGAGAGAGCATGAGCCAATATGAGAAATATATAATAAAACATTGTTACCAACGATGACTTTATCTCAACTTTTATATGGAGTAGAGACATCCAAACGGCAGACAGACGGGGTCTTATGAGCGGAGGCCTCAGTGTCTAAATACTAATCCGATGAATGCGGATCAGAAATGGAGCAGGCCGAGAAAGCCTCGACGACAACAAGGTATGAGAGGGGCAACAACAATCTTCATAAAACGATAGAGAAGAGAATTAAATTTTTGAGAAGAGGTATGGATAGCCAAGAGAGAAGGAAGACACTGATGTTGGGAAGAAGTTGTCCAGGAAGAAACAAAAAGAATAACATTTCTTAGGATTGCATTTTAAGATGATAACATGGTATAATGAGAATAAAATGATTTTCATTGAATTTAATTGAGTACAAAAGTATCTATATAGAAGATGAGACTTTCTCTTCAAAAATTTTCTATTCTATCAAAAGGAAATAAATCAAGACTTTCCTATTTTATCAAAAAGAAATAGATCAATTTGGAATATACACTCCCATCATTGTAGAAAAATCAAATTAAGACATTGAGATTTATTTGATGCTATTAAGTCCGATTTGGACATCGTACACACTTTTTTAAAAGAAAAAGAAGATCTAAGTAATACTCATGACTTTTCCATGATGCATGTGTTAGGGTTATACTGGCAAGTATGCTTTTAGTGCTACTTATGTATACAAACTGATTTTTGCACTTATTAATGAGAATAATTTTTTGTCACTGGTTGCTTTAAATATAATGAATGGTAATTATTTATTGCATAAACGTTCAGATGTACTTTACATTGTAGACAATGTGGTGTGTAGAAGATCACAGAAGATCACATTGTCAGTTCCTTGTATATAAGTACAATTGATTCACAACTTAGATGGAATTGAACAATCCATTGGTAGAAGTTGAGGTGTAAGGCTCAGATTGGTTTGTCTTGACCAAGAGATTACACTGGTGCATTATGATTTGCTGAATAGGACCTACAGAGAGGTAATTCTTATAGACTAACTTAAGGAATGAAGAATTAGACCTCAGTGGTTGTTGATTTCTTAATCTCTGTCACTTAAATGGAATTGTCTGTAGTTGAGAAGTATTGCTTTGATTTATTATGGGTAAAGAATCAATGTGATTCAATACTTTGTATTTTGGGCAATATTATTAATTATAGGACAGGTTGCCAAAATTAATACAGAGAATCGTGTCTTGGAGTGTCAAGTTGATTATGTCCCCTTGGTAGGCTCAGAAGGTTTATCATATCAAATCTGATCAGTGGAATTTATTTTCGGTATGATAATAATGTTGAGCTGTCCTTACTCCGAGGAATAAAATATATTAATTAATTAAAGCATTCAGTAGCTTAAATTAATTAATGAACATTGAATCTTAAACACGATAAATAATAACCGGGAGCCATATTTCGTAATATGGGTTAGGATGGATAGTGCAATATTAATTCTATAGTGGAATGAATTAATATTAATGGGCTGGAAAAATATTGTGGCTCAATATTGATTTCTGGGCCCATTGGGAGGTCCAAACATAATTCTCCTAAAGGCCCTCAATAGCCCAATAAAAGTCCATTAACTAAGGTAATTACAAAAATAAGAATTAATCTTGTTGCAAGAAAGAGAGAAAAGTAGCGCTTAATGGTAGAGAATATTATGTAGAAAAATAAGGAAATAATATAATATTTCTTGGAGAATAAAATATTTCTAGATCTCCAATATTATTTAAAATTAGCTATTCTCTCTCTTATAAATATAGGAAAACCGCCACTCTTAAGTTAAGAGTTAAAAAAGAGATCTATATTTCCTTGAGAGTTAATAGTTCGTGAGATCTCCCACCGGATCAACGGGGCTAGGACTCAGGGAATACTTGAGGCAATTGGGTTGAAGTTATTATTCTTCTCAACGGTATCTCTCCGATTCAAAGGTAAACACGTAATCCCTTAGTTCCGCATGTTTAGGGATTTAATTATTTACCGTACATTCATTACAGGAATTAGTTGATTTAATTTGTTTAAATTATGAAATTAGATTTATGATAATTCATATTTAAATTACGTCCCAAATAAATCCTGGTAATTTTAAAGGAGTCTCAAAGGAGATGGGGAATGTGGTCCCATAATAATTTCCCACAAAGAGTTGGGGACCACATTGTTGGGGGACTATTATTGAGTATTGGTATAATTTCCAACAGCATGGTGTCTTTTTTTTCTTCCAAATTCTATCGATTAAAAGGTGAAAACTGTGTTTATATAAATAAAAATTAAAAAAAAAAATCTAGCCGACCTAGATGTGATTCGGGTGGAATTTACGCGTTTTAGGGGCACATGTGAAGTGTATTTTGATGTGAATTTCATTGAATTATGCATGGAATATGATTGTTTAAGCCGAAATGAGAGAAAGGTTGTGTTTTGTTGATTTTGTAGGTAAAACGATGGAATTTGGAGCAAAACACATACCACGAGTGATCGCACCGGAAAGAGGAGTGCACGGTTGGATTCGTCTCGAAAAACGGAGTGGATTAGCCAAAGGAATCGAGTCAATCCGACACCCGAGGCGAAAGTTATGCATGAAACGAGAAGAGGAGGCAACTCGGCCGAGTGAGGTTACTCGGCCGAATCTGCAACTTTGGCCTCTACTGCGCACTCGGCCGAGTGAGCTTACTCGGCCGAGTAAGGTGGAATGCGTATCCTTGGAATTGGACATCACTCGGCCGAGTAAGCTTACTCGGCCGAATCTGCGACTTTCGCATTTTCTGCACACTCGGCCGAGTAAGCCCAACTCGGCCGAGTCTCGGCTAAACAAAGTCGTGGCACGCTTTTTAAGTGTTCCACTCGGCCGAGTGACCCCAACTCGGCCGAGTAACCCCATTTTCGGTGCCAAACTTGTATTTTCTCCATTTTTGAGGGATCAACTTGCAAATATGCCATCCAAACCCTTCCCCAACACTATATAAGGCCTCATTCTTGAAACCCAAGACACCTTCCCCCATTCTACACACATTTACACATATTTGGAGGTGTTTGGCCATAACTTCTTCATCTCTCCACCAATTCATGCAAGGGAAGAGGCATTAGCTTGGAATTTTCATTCCCTACCACATTCTAGACTAAGCTTTCTATTTCTTTTCCTTTTTATTTAGTTATTTCATTTGGATTTTGTAATTTCATTATGTTAGTTAGTAGCTAAACAAACTTTGTGGTTCTAAGGCATTGTAGATACTTGGATTGAAGTTTATGATTAATTTCTTGCTTTAATTGGTGTTTGTCTCTTATTTGTGTGCTTAATTCCTTATTGCAAAGCATGTTGTTATTGGCCATGATGATTTGCTTAATTCATTGTTAATTGGGGTAAGATCGAGAGATTTACTCCGTTTAATCGTATGCAAGCATGCAACCCGGTATTATTATGATCTCGAAAGAGGATTAATTATCGGAGAGGGACTTGAATGATCCTAGGAACTATTTTAGGCGGTATAACATTTGTGAGGTAGAAATACGAACCTATGTTACATTGCGTCTTTGGTTAATTAGATCGAGAGATTAATTAATTCTTCTTATGTGATCACCCTATATGAGAAAACCTTAATGGCCATTTAAACGAGATCATAAACGGATATCTATGTATTACAATTGCCTTGGAACCCACCCTCCTTCTTTGAGTTTTCATCTGTTTTACTTTCGTTTTCTTACTTTGCATGATTAGTTGATCGATTTTATATTTACTCTTTCGTTGTCTATTTGTGACACATAGTTAGGCAATCTTAAGGGAAATTCAACACTCAATCTATTCGATCACGTCTATTTAGAACTCGACTAGCAAACTCCACTTTTACGTTTAACCTTCTCGTGGGATCGACCTCGTGCTTATCACGCTACAATAGACACCGTACACTTGCGGTTGTTTATTTTAGTGTTGTATAACGCGTGTATCAAGTTTATGGCGCCGCTGCCGGGGAGGTTTTTATAAGCTCTAGAGTGTAGGCTAGGAGAGTTTTAGTTTAGACAATTTATTTGCTTTCTTTATTTGCAAAAATCCAAAAATATTTGTGTTTTTTTTACCTTGAGTTTATTTGTATATCTCACTCTCGTTTGTTCTTGTGATAGACATGGTTTATGATCACACGATCTAGGAGGAACCACCAAGAAGTTCTACCTTTAGATCCGGAGATTGAGGCCAATTGTCGAAGAAGGAACGGAGAAAGGAGAAGACTAGAGTTGGAAAGAATGAACCGAAGGGAGAATCCGGTTGAAGAAGAGGAGGAACTTGAGAATCACGGGGTCAAAGGAGTCGAGGAACCTAACGGGAATGGAGGTAACCGACCTCAAGGAGTGCTAAGGGACAACTTTCGTCGTAGAGTTGAAGAGAACATTGGGATGGAAAGAAATGTAGAGCAACGAGAGGAAAACGGGAATCAACGAGTTTTGAGAGACCATTTCCGCCCTATTCCAAGGCCCTATGGAGGAGCGGGTAGGGAACCCGTTGATGCTCATAACTTTGAGCTCAAACCGGCACTAATCATGATGGTTCAAAACAACCAATTCGGAGGGTTGTCGAAGGAGGATCCTAACCTCCATTTATCTCAATTCTTAGAGATAAGTGGAACGGTTAAGATCAATCGTGTTCCCCAAGACTACATCCGCTTGCAACTCTTCCCCTTCTCACTCCGTGATCGTGCAAAACAATGGTACATGTCTCTTGATCTAAGGACAATCGAAAATTGGGCCGACCTTGTAGATGCCTTCCTTATGAAGTACTTTCCTCCAAGCAAGACCATCAAGATAAGAGGAGAGATTTCTTCATTTATGCAAGATGACGATGAGTCATTAGCCGAGGCTTGGGAGCGCTTCAAGGATTTGATAAGAAGTTGCCCTCAACATGGGTTCTCAAGGGATCAATTGATTTGTTACTTCTACAACGGGATGGACCATCGAACGAGAGGGATGGTAGATGCCTCGGCCGGTGGAGGTTCTTTGCTAGGAAAAACGACGGATGAGGGTTATGTGCTCCTAGAGGAGATGGCAAAGAACGGAAACCAATGGCCATCCGAGAGAAGGCAAGCTCGGAAAGTTGCTTCAACCCAAGACTTGGATGAGAATGCTAAACTCTCCAACAAGGTGGATAAATTGATATCCCTTATGACGGCTAAAGCTTTAGTGGGGCCACGTGACGAGCAATATGAAGAAGCCCACTACATGAACAATCAAAGGGATAGGCAATTTAGAGAGAGAGGTTGGAACGATAGGCAAGCCTATGAAAGTCCCTCCAATCCCAACCAATATCATCCGAATTTGAGGCACCATGAGAACTTTTCTTATGCCAACACAAGGAATGCCATCATCCCACCTCCAAATTTCAATGTGAGAGATGGAGCTATTGTGGAGTCTTCATCAAAGCCATCAATGGAGGATATGTTTGGTACTTTTATGGGGGAAACCACGAAATTTATGAGAGAAACTAGGGAGAATGCAAACAAGACTTGGCAAAGAATTGATGAGCAAGGAGAAATGATCAAGAATGTGGCGAACACTATGAAAGCCATGGAAAAGCAAATGAGCCAACTTGCTAATGCTATTGGAAAGCAACACGTTCCGGGGCAATTCCCCTCTAACACGGAATTGAACCCCAAGGAGCAATGCAACTCAATTAAGTTGAGGAGTGGCACAAGCTATGAAGGCCCTATGATGCCAAAGGAAGATGGTGAAGAGGAACAACAAGGAAGGAAAGTTGAAGAGAAAGATGCTGAGAAGGAGAAAACAAGTGAGAAAGAAAATGATGCACATAAGCCTCCATCTCCACACAAGCCTCCAATCCCATACCCTCAACGACTCAAGAAGACGAGTTTGGATGCAAAGTTCATCAAATTCTTGGAGATGTTCAAAAAGATACACATCAACATCCCATTTGCGGAGGCCCTTGAGCAAATGCCTCATTATGCCAAGTTTTTGAAGGAGATTATGTCCAACAAGAGAAGGATGGTAGAATTTGAAACCGTGAACCTCACCGAAGAGTGTAGTGCCATCATCCAAGCTAAGCTACCTCCAAAGCTTAGAGATCCCGGTTCATTTACATTGCCTTGTGTGATTGGCAAAGAGGGAATCTATCGTGCTTTGTGTGATCTTGGAGCGAGCATAAACCTCATGCCATTATCACTTTTCAAATCACTTGGCTTGGGAAAATTGACGCCTACTACCATGAATCTTCAATTGGCGGATCGTTCCATAGTTTATCCCTTGGGAACGGTTGAGGATGTGCTTGTCAAAGTTGGGAAATTCATATTTCCGGTTGATTTTGTGGTACTTGATATGGAGGAAGATAGGGCAATCCCCTTGATCTTAGGAAGACCGTTTCTAGCAACGGGTGGAGCCGTCATCAACGTACGAAACGGAGAGCTTGAACTACATGTTGGTGAGGATAGAGTCTCATTCAACATCTACAAGGCCGTTAGATTTCGTGATGATGAGGAGGAAGAGTATGTGTACTCCAATAGAGATCCTTATTCAAAGCTCATGGAAGATAAGGTGAAAGAAGAGCCCGAGATAAATATTGTGGAGGAGAACCCCAAGGTGGAAGACAAGGAGTTAGAGATAGGCAAGAAGGCCAAGTTTGGGGGAGTTTTCTTCAAAAACTCCCCCAAATCAAGAAAAGCCACTTATGCAAACTTGGGGATGAATGAGGCATCAACATCCTATGGCATGATTGAAGAGCCGGATGGAGTGGCTAGTGGATGTTTTGATGGACTTAAGAAAGTTGTATGGGCAAAGAAATTCAAGAACAAGGGTGACAAGGGGGTGACGTGATATTCCCCTCAAGGAGAACCGTCCGGCATAGGACGTTAAAAATAGCGCTTCTTGGGAGGCAACCCAAGGTTTTATTGCTTTCATGCTTTTATTGCTTTAGTAGTTTTGATAGCTTGGTTTATTTTGTAGGTATGGATGAAGAGTACTATGGATAGCACATTTTGAAGAATAAATGGAGAAGAAATCAAAACCAACTTTGGAGAGAGGAAGCAAGTGTTGCAATGGTGATCTTTGAAGAAGCATTGGATGTGCAAGGAGGGAGGTAACAACTTGTAGCCCCAAACTTAGAATTTATACATAGTAAAATTCTAAGTTTGGGGGAGTTATTTTTCTTTTATTTTTCTACTAGTTGTTACCCTTGCACCGGTTCGTCATTCTACTTGTGTCACATTTTGCACCGGCGCACACTTGGCTTTCACATGCTTATATTGTTTAGGTTGGTTTTGATCATTTGTTGGGTAGTGGATATTTGGTGAAATGTAAGCATGAATAGTCATTGGAATCCATTGTTGAGTGGTTGTGGTGATGTCTATTTGCTTTAAATGTATGCATGATTGGTGTTGGAATATAGTATCATGTTGTGTTCATAATTATGATCTTTGATAGCATGGATGCATGATGTGTTGTTGCTTGGGGACATTTGATGAATGTGAGAGTCCTATTGAATAAATCGGTGAGAATTGAGCCTTAAATCGAACATGTAATCCGGTTTAGTTCATTTGAGAGTGGACTATGTTATTGCTAGTAATCCTAGAACTTGCCTAAATTCTTGTTTGAAAGCATGATTGTGTGAAACTTTGTGATGTGATATAGGCCATCTTGTTCTAAAAGAGTCACTTAGCCAAAATTTCCCAAAACCGAAGTGATTTTCCGTAGTTAATCCCTTGAGCCTAAATCCTTATTTTCTTGGCAAACTACAATATTAACCACTTAGCTTTTTGAGCCTTTGATACCTATATCTAGTGGGGGATAAAAGACAAAGTGGAAAACATGTGCTTGAATGAATATCTTTGGTGAAAGGAGAAAGTGGAAAAGTTGAAAAAAAAAGAGAAAGATGAAAAGAAAATCAAGGAAAAGAAAAGAGGGACAAAGAGCCCCAAAAGCTTGAAAAGAAAAAAAAATGGTTCAAAAGATGAGGTGATGAATGTTTGAGAAAGAATGGAAAAAGAAAAGTGAGGATGAAGTTTGTAAGCTTTGAAAGTGAAAGCACACATTGTAAAACAACAAGCTTTGTCCTCCACTAGAAGAGTCACAATTCCCAAATTCATCCTACCTTGTCCAAAGAGCCAATGTTACATCCTTGATTAAGTCCTATTGATTACATTGTTGAGCATTTGAGTGTTGTGAAAAGTAGAAGTTGGGCAAGCATATGGTGATTGCATAGCATGACTTGGTTGATGAGTGCATTAATATCCTTAATTTGTTTGTGTGTTTGAGAGAAACACCCCATCATGTGAGTAGAGGACTTGAGCATTTGGATTATGTTTCCCATTCACAATGTGTTGTGTGTTTATGCATTCTTTGATCCATGAGTGTGAATTGCAATAGTGGGCCTATGACCTTCATTGAGAAATGCACTTTGAGAAAGAGATATCATTACATCCTACTTTGCATGTGTGAATTACATTGAATATTCCATTGTGATCATTCCACCCTCATTGCTTTAAGTGCTTAGTTGTTTGAGGACAAACAACATTTTAAGTTTGGGGGAGTTTGATTCGGGTGGAATTTACGCGTTTTAGGGGCATATGTGAAGTGTATTTTGATGTGGATTTCATTGAATTATGCATGGAATATGATTGTTTAAGCCGAAATGAGAGAAAGGTTGTGTTTTGTTGATTTTGTAGGTAAAACGATGGAATTTGGAGCAAAATACATACCACGAGTGATCGCACCGGAAAGAGGAGTGCACGGTTGGATTCGTCTCGAAAAACGGAGTGGATTAGCCAAAGGAATCGAGTCAATCCGACACCCGAGGCGAAAGTTATGCATGAAACGAGAAGAGGAGGCAACTCGGCCGAGTGAGGTTACTCGGCCGAATCTGCAACTTTGGCCTCTACTGCGCACTCGGCCGAGTGAGCTTACTCGGCCGAGTAAGGTGGAATGCGTATCCTTGGAATTGGACATCACTCGGCCGAGTAAGCTTACTCGGCCGAATCTGCGACTTTCGCATTTTCTGCACACTCGGCCGAGTAAGCCCAACTCGGCCGAGTCTCGGCTAAACAAAGTCGTGGCACGCTTTTTAAGTGTTCCACTCGGCCGAGTGACCCCAACTCGGCCGAGTAACCCCATTTTCGGTGCCAAACTTGTATTTTCTCCATTTTTGAGGGATCAACTTGCAAATATGCCATCCAAACCCTTCCCCAACACTATATAAGGCCTCATTCTTGAAACCCAAGACACCTTCCCCCATTCTACACACATTTACACATATTTGGAGGTGTTTGGCCATAACTTCTTCATCTCTCCACCAATTCATGCAAGGGAAGAGGCATTAGCTTGGAATTTTCATTCCCTACCACATTCTAGACTAAGCTTTCTATTTCTTTTCCTTTTTATTTAGTTATTTCATTTGGATTTTGTAATTTCATTATGTTAGTTAGTAGCTAAACAAACTTTGTGGTTCTAAGGCATTGTAGATACTTGGATTGAAGTTTATGATTAATTTCTTGCTTTAATTGGTGTTTGTCTCTTATTTGTGTGCTTAATTCCTTATTGCAAAGCATGTTGTTATTGGCCATGATGATTTGCTTAATTCATTGTTAATTGGGGTAAGATCGAGAGATTTACTCCGTTTAATCGTATGCAAGCATGCAACCCGGTATTATTATGATCTCGAAAGAGGATTAATTATCGGAGAGGGACTTGAATGATCCTAGGAACTATTTTAGGCGGTATAACATTTGTGAGGTAGAAATACGAACCTATGTTACATTGCGTCTTTGGTTAATTAGATCGAGAGATTAATTAATTCTTCTTATGTGATCACCCTATATGAGAAAACCTTAATGGCCATTTAAACGAGATCATAAACGGATATCTATGTATTACAATTGCCTTGGAACCCACCCTCCTTCTTTGAGTTTTCATCCGTTTTACTTTCGTTTTCTTACTTTGCATGATTAGTTGATCGATTTTATATTTACTCTTTCGTTGTCTATTTGTGACACATAGTTAGGCAATCTTAAGGGAAATTCAACACTCAATCTATTCGATCACGTCTATTTAGAACTCGACTAGCAAACTCCACTTTTATGTTTAACCTTCTCGTGGGATCGACCTCGTGCTTATCACGCTACAATAGACACCGTACACTTGCGGTTGTTTATTTTAGTGTTGTATAACGCGTGTATCAAGATGCTAGACAATCCGACTACTAGTTTTCGACTTTTACAACATTGTCATGTGCGTGGTTATTACTCTATACACATAGTGATATTACTTGTGCTAGAATAAACTTCTTTCTTTTTTCAATTTGTTTTATTGACGTAATTAATTTTATAAGTTTGTGTAATTACTAATTAGTCCATATACATATGTGATTGAAGGAAAACCGTTAACTGGTGTCCTCTCCTATAAGAAGAAGGTAGCCTCAATTTTAGGTAATATGGAAAGAAACCGTAAAAAGACAAATTAATTAAGACGTAAACTAACTAGGTAGGTAATTAAGATGCATGCAGTGGGATTAATCAGATTAATCAAAAACACTAAATCCTTCTTCTAATCTCATCGATCCCAAGCCTCTTCATGACTTAATTTCTCATCAGGATAGAGGGTTACAGGGCTTGATAAATAAGAAGAAGAAGAACGAACACAATCTACCTAATTAATTAATTTAATTCATCGATTTACAGGTAATTACATTATATACCCTCCCTTTCCCCTCCCCATGTAATTACATTCGATCTCTAATTCCATTTAATTTGATTTGTAGGCAAATATGGATCTTTTCGTGAAAGCGAAGTCGATTAGGCTGGTGACGTACAACGACAGGTATCTGGTCGCGGAGGGCGACTGCTTGACCATCAGCCACAGCTACGACGGATCAGCGAAGAACGCCGTTTGGATCGTCGAAATTGACCACAATAAAGAGGTGATTAGGCTCAAAAGCTGTTTCGGCACGTACCTAACCGCCTCCAGCATGCCCTTTCTTCCCGGGGCCCCCACAAAGAAAGTCGTCCAATCATGGCCTGCTGCTGCTTGTGATCAATGTGATGATTCCGCCACCGAGTGGGAGCCCCTCCGCGACGGAATGCAGGTTCTGATCTACGTGTTTCATTACTTTTAATACAATAAATGACCTGATCATCATAAATAAAAGATTGCTACCTATAACTATACTATTCCTATAATATAATATTCTCTAATACTACTTATAATATATTATATTATTCCTATAATATATTATTTTATTATATACTCTAATACAGGTGCGTTTGAGATCCATCTACGGCCATTTTCTACGCCCCCACAGCGGCCTTCCCCCCTGGAGGAATTCGATCACACACGACATTCCTTACCGTAACAAGGCAAGGGAGAAGGTATTGTGGGACGTAGAGGTAGTCGAGAAATGCAGCATTCACTGCACATCACAGTCCTCGATCAACAGATCGAGGTCGTTTTCCGATTCCTTCGATTTGAAGAAACAAAGACTTCTGCAGGATGATCAGATTATTAATGCAGGGGATCATAGACTCTCCCATGCTAAGTGCTTTTGGTATCCTAAATTAGCATGCATGCCATTTTGATCATCATCAACAACATGCAACATAATTATAATTATGTATACTATACTATACTACAAATTAATTTACTATTGCTTAAGGCTACATATCGATCGGAAGCATTTTAATTTGTTTGATATGATGTAGCTATATACGTCATATATACAGACATATATTAATTATATACTGTATTGGTTAACTAGTATATATAGATATAGTTTTGTAAGTGTTGATGAAGGAAGGTGCATGTTTCATGTGTACATATATATATATGCCCGACTACTTTTTAATTAATTACTTCTAATTTATGCCTTGTTCAAGTTGCATGGATTTATATTCCTTCATATTAATTTTACTCCAAAACATGCAAAACACTTCTTTTTTTCTTTCAAAATCAATGTAATATTATGTCAAATTGTACACATGTGCATCAAATATGACAATTCCATGTACCATTTTTTTTTTGAATGGAATGAGTTCCGTGTAACCGCAAAAAGACTAGCACTTTTGAGGTAAACTTTTCACATATTTTTCTTGTATGTTAAGTAGGTATGATTGTTTTGGGATTTAAAATCTAGATTAAAGATTTTGAAATCTAATTGTTGGTTAAGTTTGTAATTTTAGAATTAGGATTTTAAAATTTTACTCTACAAATGCTTACAAATTTTACAAAAGTCAATCATATAAATACCGACAAATTCTTTATAGACTCGTTTATTACAATTTTTGCTTGTGATTTATGTTCTTTTTCAGTTTATGATTTCTAATAGTAAGCAACGAGCCCTACATATCTTTATTATAAATGATTTGTCTTATAAAAATAATATTTTTAACTGCGTAGCGAATGATATAGATAAAATGGATGACAAATAAACCAATCCGTAGTTACAAAAATAAATATTCCCATAAAAAATATAAATCCACTTTTTTGAGACACACGAAAGAAAGAAGTGCAGCTCCCTCCAAGTCTCCAACTATTGTCTCGTTGTATCGTTTGTTCATGCAATATTTTACCCTTGTTATAAAAATTGTTCTATTAGAAAAAAGGGGAACGCAATGAGTTTCCAGTAATTTTCAAGTCAACGTTCATATATAGAATCAACCATCCCTCCCAAGCAATTTCATCACCAAAACACAAGATCATCTACTCAATAATCATATACCTACAGCTGCGTACCAGCACCAAAGCACGATGTACAAGCATAATCCTCAAATCACACCCATACTCATCTGTTGCATCCTACTTTCTCTGCACTCTTTGCTCGCACACTCACACACAGTCTGCATAATCGGCAGCGGCATCGGCGGCTCCTCCGTCGCCCACTTCCTCCGCCGCTATGCCCCGCCCCAGACAATCGGACGAATCGCTATTTTCGAGCGAAACGGCGTCGTCGGAGGCCGCATGGCCACCGTCACCATCGCCGGTGAGACTTTCGAGGCCGGTGCCTCCATTCTCCACCCGAAGAACTACCACGCCTTGAATTACACTAAGTATCTCAACCTCAGTGTGAGAAGCCCTAAGCACGCCGATGACTGTCTCTCCTTGGGCATTTGGAACGGCCATGATTTCGTTTACAAGACGATCAATTCGAACTCCAAGCTCCCTATAGTTCAGCGCTTTTTGTCGATTGCTAATTCGATTCGAATGGTGTTGAGGTACGGGGTCTTTTCGCTCTTGCGGATGAGTAGCTTCGTTGAGGTAAATATTTACTAGTTCACGGGAAATTCTTAGCAGATTTTGGAGTTTTTTCATTTCTTGTTTCTATTTAAAATGTTAGTCATCTCTAGTATCTGGATTTCTTTATCGCTTGAAAATTTATACAATTGTGGTAGCTGCCGTACAAGAAGTTCATGCTGCATCTGGACATGAATGGAAATCTGTAGCGTGATGTTGCTCATGTTTTAGTACTTGTTTCATACAATAGCTTTGCCTCTTACATCATGTTATTTGAAATGTTCAGTTCTCATTGACTTGCATCTGTCCAATATGATGACTTTTGAACACGTTCTTTTTCCTATGATGGCACAATATATTCTTGGCTGATACTATCATTTCCAAATCAATTTTTCTAGGTTCTTTTGATTATATGATTAAACATATGATTTGCAGGCGACAGTCGATAAGTTTTTGAGGTATTATGAAGGTTTGGAATCCCGTCCCGTGTTTGACAGTGTGGAGGGGATGCTTAAATGGGCTGGACTGTACAATCTCACAACAACGATTTTAGGAGAGAAACTGGTGGAAGTTGGATTGTCTCCTTTACTTATTCAAGAACTTGCAACTGTGAGATATTCAACTCTCTATTGGTTTGTCTTTTACTCATTATATTTCTTTCACCATTCTTTTTGTTAATAATTATCTTACTTTCCCCTCAAACGTTCACAATGGCAAACAATAGGCTTTATTTTGGCTTGAATGTACCTCAAATGTATCCCTCTTATTATCATTTAGCATCTCTACGTCTGAGTTTTGTTAGTTGTTTTTCATTTGATTTCTACCACTAAAGTCTATGCTATCGTAATGAATATCAACTCTAGCACAACTAATATAGCAACATATTTCCACATTATGATTAGATTTGTCCATAGAATACTTTACCCAAATTTCCCCCCTTGCTCTACACTATATTGCTTTTCAGCTTCATTACTTTTGAGGAAATTAGGGTGGGTGGGTGGGGTACTTATCTGTGTCTTGATTTGAGGCTCTTGTAATGGTCAAAATATTGTTCAAGTGCTGTTTGACAACGACTTTGCACTTTTTCGATTTCCCATGTATTTTGTCTTGAATCTTGATTAGGTCATACTTCTTGTTTTATAAACATTTGTATGATAGTTTTTGCACAGTTTTTACTTTTAATCTGCTATATAAATATCCTCAACCTGTTGTTATTATCAAGAAAAAGTTTATGTTAGTATATGTACACTTTTCATTATTTTTTCAGTTAAGTAATAGCGTCTGGATAGAATATGCCTAGTATTCACAATGAAAGTAATCCGAAGAATAATAGCTCAGAGCTAAACTTTCAAGGAAGAAAAACTAAGTAAATGCAGAATTAACTGTATGCATTGATGTTCGATACTACACTTCCATGTATACTTATTACGGAGTACATTAATAAGAAAGGTCAAGATCATATTTAACCAGCTTAGTATTTGTAAGTTGAAGTCTTTGGATTTTTCCTCCAGGTTTCATTTCTGAATTCTTTGTGCATGTCAAGCGTAGATTTTGGATCCTTTTCCTTGCGTTGCTCATTCAAGAATTTTAAAGAAGACTTATCCATTGATCTAGGATGAAATTAGTACTTGAAACAGATTTGTTGAATTTTGTGCAGCAATAAGATGCAGGATCTGGTCCCGTTCTCATCTAAAGAATCTTTCATTACAATTGAAAAATCTTGCAGAAATACTATCAGTGAAAAAGCTATGGATTATAGTTTAAACACATAATAGGCTCTCATTTGAAAGTGAATAATTGATACTTGAAAGTGAACATTTTGCAGAAATACTATCAGAGGAAGTGAATAAATTGATACTTATAGGAAGAACTTACTCTCAAAAGAAACTTGGTAACCTTTTCCTTGCTGCATGTGCAAACTCTTATCATATTCTCTTTGGAAGTCCGACTTTTGGCTCATGCCTGTAATGGTACTGCTTAGGGGTGTAAATGAGCCGAGTCGAGTAGTTTCAAGCTTGAGCTTGTCAATTAAAAAACTCCAAGTTCGAAACTGACTTGAACTCAATTCTTTTGAACTCAAGCTCGGCTAGAAGGAAAGCTCAAAATACTCGAGCTTTGACTCAATGGAAAACTCGAAATATTCAAGTTGTATTATCTTAGCTCGAGCTTGACTCAATTAAATTCGAGTTGGTTTTGAAATTTTTCCAAGTTGAGCATGTGGAGCTCGTGCTCAACTCACTTACAACCCTACTACTTCTCCTGGAAACAGGCTATCGACTATATATTTAGTGCTCTTTGCTAAAAAATATTGAATTCTGTTTTCAACTAAATGCAAAATATCCTATTTGTGCAGGTTATCACCAGAATAAATTATGGGCAAAGTATGAACATTAGTGGGCTTGCTGGTGCAGTTTCGCTGGCTGGGTCTGGAGGTGGTTTATGGGCAGTTGAAGGAGGGAACTGGCAGATGGCTGCTGCATTAATCAACAGTTCAGATGTTGAATTGCATCTTAATGAAGAGATAGAATCTATCTCTTATCTGGGAGATATTTATGAGCTAAACTCTACAAAAGGAAAAAGTCACAACTGTCAAATCACTGTGGTGGCAACACCCTTGGATGAATCAAATATTCGTTTCAGTCCAGAAATATCAATTCCTCCAAGAAAAATGCAGCACACACATGCAACTTTTGTTAGAGGCCTGTTAAACCCTGTGAGTATCCTATACCCTTGTTCTAACATGTCCTCAATTGTCGTGAACGATATTATCCATAGTTCTAAGGCACAATGCATCAAAATGTCTCTAAACTGTTTGTTTGGGATTTTATTTGATTTTTGAAAACAGATCTTTTAAATCTAGAGGATTTTGAAATCTTGATAAATAGTAATGTATGTTTGTTTTTGGATTTTGAGTTAGGTGGTATTTAACTTTATGTCAAATCAATATGTTGAATGATATTGTATTATTATATTGTTGTCGGGTGTGATTGTAATGATTGAATAATGTGGGTGATAATGTAAATATATTGAAGTGTAAGGAGAAAGAATTGATTGTATTGGAAAGTGTGATAATATATTTATATGTATTGTTGTGGTGATTTTATGAAATCGGATTTCAAAATTCCAAAGTAGAATCGGATTTAGATTTGTAAATCCAAAATCTGATTTTTAAAATCCAAAACAAACTTCACCTAAACATTTGTTTTGATAGGTCCCTAAACTATTCTTTTATTTAAAAAACCCTTTTTAAGTATTGAAATTTTATTTTATGAGCTCCTTTGAGATGAAAATTGAAAGAATTTTTCTATTCACCTTAATGGTTGGTCTCATTCACTAACATTCATGTCAGCTTTATTTGATCTTAATTATATAGTGCAAAATTATTTTTCGCAAGCCATTTTAGGTACTCATCACCTAAAGTATTGAGGATCAAATGACCTCCACTGTTCCACAAAACACATCTGCATATTAATGAAATTAATGCACATATTTTTTAATGGAACCATTAAGATAAACCAAAAAATTTCGTCTCGAGGGAGCTCGTGAATTAAAATTCCAATACATGAAGGGCTTTTTTAAACAAAAAATAGTTTAAGAACCTATCGAAACAAACATTTATAGTTTATAGATCTGTTGATGCATTATGCCTATTTCTAACTTAAGGATATGCTCTGATCAGGCATATTTTGGCCTGAAAGTGTTGTCGGATATCCCAGAACTGGTGGGCACCATAGAGTCTGCTGATCTACCATTCACAAGCATCAGCATTCTTAAGCAACATGAGAATGACACGACCTACAAGATATTCTCCCGTGAAGCTATGGCGGATACCTTGCTCGATGATATTTTCAGGTAAGTATTTTGTTTTTGAGATTTTTCTGTAAATTGATTCCAGTTTATTCTTGTTTTTTATTCCAGTTTATTCTTGTTTTTGTGCAATACTGGAAGTCTGGTGATCCAAACTAAACTGCCATTTTTGTGTCTTCAGAATATAAACTGATTCCACCCCAAAGACCCACCCAACTTCTAAAAGTGCTACATATGTTTGTTTAAATGACTGAATTATCTTCCCCATTATTTTTCAGAAATTAATTTACTTTATTAATACTCTGATGATGTTTTGAAATTAGTAGGTTGTATTTTAACAAAATAGTTGGCTCAATTTATCAACAGTGGACACAATATTTTTTATGAAGTTGTTCTAATTTTTTGTTGCCAACATAATTTGTGTTAAAAATATTGCAGAATAATATAATTATCTAATAAGCTATAGTTATAAGTTTCTTACTCATCGAGAAAGCATGCCATATGTTTTTAAATAATCCTTTCCTAAAATATCAGTAATTATAAAAATCAAACTATTTATTTTTTTTCGATTTTTTTGATAGAAAACATAAATATTATATGTGAAGAGGAAATAGGTAAGCGATGAGAGATGCCTAAACCAGAATACATGCAGAGTAGGACTACATAAGTTACGGAGCAAATCTCAGTAAATGAAACTATGTTAACTAATAGAAACTGTAAAGTTAAAGAATATGAATAATGCATTTTTTTTTTATGTACAGTGTAAGATTGGAGACGATCAAGATCAACTGGGCTGCTTATCCTCACTACGAGGCACCGGAGAGATATGCTCCGTTCATTTTAGACACTAATCATCTATACTATGTTAATGCATTTGAGAATGCCGCTAGCACAATGGAAACAAGTGCTGTTGCAGCTGAGAACATAGCACGTCTCATCCTATCGAGACTATCTGGACAACTCGACACCAACTTGAAGACCTCTACCCCTGATTCATCTGAACTTTATTCGGAATTGTAAGAAGATGTCCATTGAATGTGTGTTGTTTGTAGATTGAGAATGCCCAGAATTTGAAGAGCTACTCATTGAGGTCGAGATATGAATCTAGATCGAAAACGCTATGTACACCCGTCCCTCGTCAGGTTTATGTGGCCTTATTATTTTATACACCGTGCATCAGTTTGTAGTGTGGTTATCGACCCAGCCTCAACATTGTAAACATCTTCGGCTGTAAATTCCATCAAACAGAGAAAATAAGAAGTGCCCACTACTATCTTTCTTGTTTTTTGTTCTAAATTTGTTATGCTAAAGAACACATAAGACAAGGCTGGGAAACCTAAGGGTGATGATGAGATTATTAAATTGTGAACTTAAAAAAAAGAGGTTATAATTAAATTACTTCATTTATAATTAATAAATATCTACTTAAAATTAAATCATATAACTTAACATTTGCATTTACCCTTCAAAGAACATTAACCAATTCAAAAGGCTTTAATGACTAAATTATCTTTTATCACAATACATAACAAATAAAAAATAAACTACTCATACATATTCATAAAAAAAGGGCAAACATTGAAAGAACAAGATACATGCTCTATCATCATGAATTACCAAGTCACTCCGCCTTCTCTCTAAAAAAGAGTTGAATGGTGTTCTTGATGAATTAATATCCTTAATTCATAATCCTCCGAAAGGTTTTCTCCTTTAAATTACAAACCTTATCCAGTTTTATTCCCTCATTTATTGCGTGCTATGTTTTTTCCAAACATCCTTTCTGCCTTTTAGATTGCATTGGGAAACAAATATACCCCTCATCATTTGATTTCTTTGAGTTGTGCACATCGCGAGTTCTGGAGCGTGAGTTTTACTTGCCTAAAGACTGGCCGTGAATGTTACGGTGGTGATGCCGTCTGTGAGTAGTAGTTTTGCATGCCCATGATTTACTTTGATTCTCGCAATGGATAGCCGTAATTTTGGTTCAAAAATTCGACAGAAAACTACTTTTCATCATAAGCCAATGGTAATTCTTCTCTCCCATGGTTTTTCACTCAGAAATGGTTCTATATATATGAGGATGAGAGAATGCAAAGAGTCACATTCAAAACTGTTTCTTCTCTTATACGATAAATCAAAAAATTTCTCACTAATGGCGATGGCTATCCAAGAACAAATGGGTGCAAGCACTATCTCTGAAAAAGAAGGATCCAACACGGAGATCCAAAATAATGAGCTCATCATCCCCACAACATCTGTTGCTCTTAAATTTGTGGCTAGGAGATTCTTTAACACGGCTGAACTGAAGAGGCTTCTTCTATCTTCATGGAAGATAGCTTCTCCCATAAAAATTACGGTGGTGGGAGAGGGCCTATTTGTGGTGGACTTTCAGGAAAAAGCAGATATGGAGGAGGTACTGGACATGCAACTATGGAACTTGCGCAGATCTCTGATGGTGCTCAGGCAGCTGACTGGAATGGAGAGATTTGCCACCATAAAGATGGATAAAGTGCCTTTTTGGATTCAGATCCATGGGCTCCCAGTGCATGCAATGAATAAAATCACTGGACAACGGCTGGGAAAAATCATACGGGCTGACCACGAACACGAACACGCAGAGATTTTATCATAGGGGTAAAATCGTTGTTGGTTGATGCAAAAGATGGTTGATCCCAGAACAGGTATGATTTTGGAGCCGTTAAATTTTACCATTCCGGTTGGTTTTGAATATAGAATGGAAAAAGAACCACTTTGGGGCCCTGAAAATGATAATGGGAAGGATTATAGGGTGGTTCACCATGTTGGTAGAAACTTTAGGGCATTTGATTTTAATGATTTTGTTGAGGTTATTCATGAAGGGGAGGAGCCATATGTACCCTATAGGGAGGAGGTTGGCCAGAATGTGTTGGAGGAGGTACAAATCATGGCTGCAAGTGATGGAAATTTAAATGGTGATGAGGACATTATCATACCAAATGACATGAAAGCTGGAAAAAAAAGAATTTGGAGGGACTTCTCTGCTGATCTTGCTGAATTTGAGGGAGCAGAAAGAGTTAGAGCTGAGATTGATAGTTTGATTTTCTTAAAAAAATCAAAAAGTATGCTGGAAACTTATGGCACAGCGCTTGGATATCCAGATATGGCGGAGGTTGAGGTGACTCAGCCCTGCCATGACGAATGAAGATCCTATGTTGGAACGCACGGGGTGTCTGCAGCCCGAGTGCGTTCGGAAGGCTTAAGAAGCTTGTCATGATGCATCGTCCTTTTATTTTCTTTATTTCCGAATCTAAATGTAGTTCTTCTTTTGCTGACGGTGTTAGAACTAATCTAAGGTTTTCTTCAGGTTTTTATGTGGATGCTAATGGTCGATCTGGTGGTTTAATGCTTTTATGGAATGAATGTGATGTTTCTGTTTTGTCGTACTCAAAGGGCCATATTGATTGTCAAATTTCGAAAACTTTTGGTAACTGGAGGTTTACTGGCTTCTATGGGCATCCAAATATAAACAAAAGATGTGCTTCTTGGCAATTGTTGAAAAGACTTAAGAACTACCTACCAACACTTCCTGATCCTTGGATTATTGGTGGGGATTTTAATGAGGTGTTTTTTAATGATGAAAAGAAGGGAGGCTTAGGTTGCAGAGCTACAAGGACATATCTTTTTCAAGAGGCTGTGTTAAACAATAATCTAAAAAGTTTTAAGACGTATGGCCCAAAATTTACTTGGCACAATCGAAGAAAAGGCAACCAGTACATCAAAGAAAAGATTGATCGATTCCTGGTCACTGAGAGCTGGTGTGAGAAGTTTCCAAATTCTAATGCAAAGAATTTGAGTTTTTTAGGATCGGATCACAGACCTATTATGCTTGAGCTTGGGAAGCAAAGCACAAATTGTTCAACAAAAGCCTCTAGAGCTTTCAAATTTGAGAATTATTTGATGAAGGAGCCAGATTTTGGTAAAGCCATGTGTGTGGCCTGGAATAAGTATGATCACCAGATGCAGCTGCCAGAAAAGTTAGAAAAATGTGGAAAGATCATGAGTGATTGGGCAAAGCACAAGGGTGGTACACTTACTTATAAGCTTAAACATGTCCAGGAAGAGATCAATAACATTTTGGATAATGAGAATGCAGACTCAAACATGGAAAAAGTTGGGATGCTAGAAGCTGAATTAGCAAGATTATCATCACAAGAAGAGTGGTTCTGGAAACACAAAGTTTTTCCACTCCAGGGCCAATATGCGCCGAAGAATTAATAGGATTTCGAAGGTGCAAAATGAAGATGGGGTGTGGCAGTATGAGGATGGGGAGATCAAAACAATATTCAAGGAATACTACGAAAGATTGTTTACATCTGGTCAGCCATCAACTGATGAAATTAGAAGAGCTACTCAATTCTTAACAGGTAAACTGTCTAGTTTGGAAGTCAGCATGTTGGATTCCCCATTCACCAAGGAAGAAGTATTTAAGGCTGTTAAAGACCTTTCACCATGGAAAGCACCAAGCCCGGATGGATTCCCAGCATCCTTTTTTCAAGCTAACTGGAGTGTGATTGGTGACAATGTATCAAATGCTATTCTCCATGTTCTTAATGATGATGGATCTCTACAAGCATGGAATCACACGATCATTACACTCATCCCGAAAATTGGTAACCCTTCTTTACCAAATCATTTTAGGCCGATTAGTCTTTGTAATGTCTGTTACAGAATCCTGGCTAGAACAATAACCAATAGATTCAAGAATATATTGGAGAGATTGATTGATCAGAATCAAAGTGCCTTCGTGCCTGGTAGAATCATTACAGACAATATTCTTCTGGCGTATGAAGGTATGCACTATCTTAAGACAACAAAGAGTAAGATAGGGTATGCTGCTTTGAAGTTGGATATGACAAAGGCTTATGATAGAATAGAATGGTCTTTTTTGAGAACAACTCTGACTGTTATGGGATTCTCTCAGAAATGGATCAATCTAATATGGAAATGTATCACTTCTGTGAAGTATTGTATCAAGATCAATGGCTCCATTTCAGAATACTTTGTGCCCTCTCGTGGTCTAAGGTAAGGTGATCCATTATCTCCTTATTTATTTGTTTTGTGTGCACAAGTATTCTCTTCCATTGTCTCCTCGGTGGTCAATTCCAAGCAGGTTTCAGGCATTAAAATTGCAAGATCAGCACCTGTGCTCTCACACCTTTTCTTTGCTGATGATAGTTTGTTCTTCTTCAAAGCATCCAAAAATGAGGTACAAGCAATGGCCAATGTGATATACACATATGAGAAGGCTTCAGGCCAATTGGTAAACAGGGAAAAATCATCGATTACTTTTAGTAATCTCACTTGCCAGGCTAATGTGGATCAAGCAAAAATAATTCTTGGAATTCAGTCATCACAGGGTCATGATCTTTATTTGGGTCTCCCAACAATGATACCCAAAGCAAAAAGGTTGAAATTCAACTATTTGGTGGATAGGGTGAAAAAGCATGTGCTATCTTGGAACAATAAGCAATTTTCTGAGGGTGGAAGAGAGGTTCTTATCAAAGTTGTTCTCCAGGCCATTCCATCTTATACTATGTCTTGTTTTCGAGTTCCAGTCTCAGTTTGCTTGGACATTGAAAAAATCATTGCCAATTTTTGGTGGGGTAACAATGAGAAAGGAAATATAATACATTGGAAAAAATGGAGTGACATGTGTGCACTTAAAGAAAGGGGTGGAATGGGGTTTCGTAATATGGCTCATTTTAACAAAGCTTTGTTAGCAAAACAACTCTGGAGGATCATCACGAAGCCTAACAGTCTGATGGGAAGGATATTTAAAGCAAGGTACTTCAAACACTCTACAATTTCTGATATTGAGGTGGGCTCAAATCCATCATTTGTTTGGAGATCTCTTATATGGAGCAGGGAGCTTCTGGATATTGGAGAAAGATGGAGGATAGGAAGTGGAAAAGATGTCCAAGTTTTCAAAGATAGATGGGTCAGTGGTCTTCAAAATGGAAGAATATCCTCACGAATTGCAAGTGCATCCCTTGTGAGTCGCTTTGTTCTTAATAGTGGGGGATGGAATGAACAGTTGGTACGCCAAGCCTTCTTACCATTTGAAGCTGAGAGGATTTTGAAAATGGAAACGCTTGGAGTTGAGGAGAATGATGAATTATACTGGGCAGAAACGTCAAATGGAAGGTATACGGTTGCATCAGGATATTCCTTATCCCAAAAACTGGTACAACGGAAACCAAGTCAAGAGTTTTTGAGAAGATTTGGAAGCTTAAAGTCACACCAAAGGTACGTATCTTCTGCTGGAAATTGGCTTCAAATATGATTGTCTCGGAGGGTAGATTGGCCATGAAACATATTCCTGTTAACTCAACTTGTACTTTTTGTGGATTTTTCTGGGCTGACTCCTTGCATTGCATTTTTTTTTTTATGGAAGTTAAATACCCATCCCTTTTTTCCCCTCCCTATGACTCGAACCCAGGACCTAAGGCCTAGGTAGTGGTGCTCTAACCACTTGAGTTATCCCACTTTGTCAAAATAATATTTAAATTTAAAACATAAAACTGATTGCATTTTTAAATGCCCATATGCTAAAAAATCTTGGAAGTATTTAGGGTTTTGGCAGGAGATTAAAGAGGCAATGCATGGTGATTGTGGTGAGTTTGTGGATTGGTGTGTTGATCATATGAAGGGCAATCAAATGGCTCTAATTATGATGGTGGCTTGGGCAATTTGGAAGGAGAGATGCAAGATTGTACACACATATGTGCATAAACCTGCATGTTTAAAATTCGAGGTAGGATGGGTGGTTTCATATTGGCATGAGTTTATGAGTGTTAAAAAGGTGGATAGTAGCATGCTTGATGTTATTGAAAAATCGAAACAACAAGGGACAATGGAAAGGTGTGGGAATGTGCTCTATACAGATGCTGCCTTCCAACCAAATACAAACTTTTTTGCTATTGGATATGTGGTTCTGGGCAAAGAAGGAAAAATCAAAATGGCAGGTGCAAAAAAGATTTTGAATAATGGCACAGTTTGTAGCAGAATTGAAAGGTATCGAAGTTGGATTGGAGAAATGTATTGAAAGAAAACTTCGAATCCAGGAAATTAGATCGGATTCAGCAGATGCAATTGATGCTATTATGAGCTCTGGAGAAGTGGGGGTTTTAGAAAAAAGGATGGTGAGCAAAATTTTGAATCTTATGCAAATTGTCCTAGTGTGGGATTGCATACAGGTGCCGAGAGAAAATAATAAACTTGCTCATACACTGGCTCAAAATGCTTATTACACTTCATCGCCTCAAGGTGGGTGTGAAGATGATTGTCCACAGTATTTTAAGGATCTAGCTTCATCTAACTCTTATACTTAGTATTTTGTATAATCCTTGTTGTATTGTCAAAAAATAAAATAAAAAAATACATGCTCTATCAGTCAAACTTGCGTTTTTAATTTAATTTAATTTTAACATAATGAATTAAAAAATGAATTAAAAAAATAAAAATATATCAAAATCTCTTAAATTTCCATGGCATAGTAGTAACCAATTGATTACATCTAAGAATTTGTTTAATAATAATTGCGATTAAATGTGAAGATAGAAATATTGACGGGTTCTAAGTCAAAAGCTGGTAGGTAACTAGTGACATACCAACAGACATCCCCACCACCCTTCATTTTCAAACCACTCTCAATTTTTCCCACAAACAAAATAAAAAGAATATATACTACTCCATCAAATTTCAGTTCACTATTAATTAGTATCCTCACCCTGTTTCACTTTTCGAATTTCACCATGTTCCACCTCCTAAATTTTAACACATGTTTCCCCTACTGAATTTTTGCTTCTATCAAACTTGTTATGTTAGGTCTTCCACCAACTCAAACTTATTTTTTTCCTGATACAGTGAATTTTTTTTTTTTGGCGGGGCATTGACTTGTACGCTGAACTTTCGTGCCAGTTTCTCTCTTTCTCATTTCCATTATTGTGAGTTTTCTTTCCCGTTTTTGTTTTGTTTTTTTCTTTGACGATCATCTGATATAAGAAATTCTTAGTTTTGGAGCAAACAAGAGGGAGAGAGATGGGAGGGGTGAATTCAAAGAAGGCTCGATCATCGAATCCTTATGCAGGGAGAAACAAACATGTAGAAAAGAGGCAGCAATTGGAGAGGGTAAGCAGTAAATTAGTGATGTCTCCATCTCCAACAGCCGTACAAGACTCCATTCAGAATGAATCCCCAAATTCGTCCAATGTCAGCGATGATGATTTTTACGATGGGATTCCACGATACAAGAGCTTATACGACAAATCCACATCATTGAGGGCCACTAAGGTTTTTCTCTTTTTTTGCCTCTTTAACTTATTATGAAATGAATAGAATATGCCCCTTTGGTTGTTTGGTTTGTGGGTCAACGTTGAATTGTTTTCTTCTTCTTGTTTCCCATGATTTGGAATTTTTAGGATGCAACTCTTTTTTTTTTTTTTTGCTTTGACGATGATTACAACATTGGCGAAACTCGAAATTGCTTCGTCTAAGATGTTTTGATTAGGAGTTAGAAAGTGATTCTTCAACTGAGAGGAGATGGAAAAATATGTACAACTGACACTGTTGATTAGGAAGAAATTACACGCATGGAAGAATCGAAGCAAATGGCTTGCATACATCTTATTTTCTTTCTTTCCTTCCTCCCTTTAGTGAGTAAAACTCTATGAATTCATTGTTTTCGAAAACACTCAGCAAATGATGCTTGTACATAATTGAGATAGAAATAAAGTAGGAGTAGTAGGTAAATCAAGAACTAGTATGAATTAAAGAAGGTGGAAGAGTTTATCACCTGTATTTGAACAAAGAATAAAACTTAACTATACCATCAGGGGATCACTTCACTTCTAAACTAGAGATTTGAATTCAAAGTTCTTTTATCTTAAAATCTAGACATTAATTACTAAAGTTACGGTTATTTTTTATTCAAATTGCATTTCTATTTAATATTGACTTGATGCATATGTGATGAACTTTTTGCAAACAAGTTTGACAACATTTATTGAGGTTCTATTCAGATATCTTTTATCCCAAAAATTTATCGTATAACGGTAAACAATGTGCCCTTTTCTTTTGTAAAGTTTATGATTAATTAGAAGAATTAGACCAACTCATGTCCTTGTAACTTAGAGTCGTTTCTTCTCTTCTGATATCATCTCATGCTGGTTGTCGATTGTTGATGGGGTGTTTGTCATGCTTTTCAAATATTTACTTTCAGCAATACAGTGGAAGGATTATAGGAATGCCAGTGTGGTTCTATTGTCTTCTCTGGGTTGGAACATTATATATATATAAAAAAAAGAGGGAAAAAAAGAGATATAATTTTGTCATGGTCTATCTGGTGATCTTCAGTCCTTGATTTCTCATTATGAATGAAGCTTTTGTATTTGTTTCTGTTCCTAGAGTCTTAAATTGAGAATTGAGGCTTTCTTGATGACTGGATAACACAATGTCCAGTAGATATTGAAGAACAATTGGTTGTGTTTACCAACAAGATAGTAGGTTGAACATATATAAATACAAAGTTAATGTTCAACCTTTTGAGAGTACTTTGAATGTTGAGAGTTTTTTCTAGAATAAACAATTTCAAGAATTATACAAAGCTGTTTTTTAGACAGTCTTGTGTACACCAGGTGTACCATGCAACTAAAGTTCATTTTAAAATGGTTTAATTGTTTTACAGAAAGGTATTAGTTGGTCAGTATTAGTTGTTTTTACTGAATAGTAGTAGTTGTTTTCGTTGAACAATATTAGTTGTGTAGAGTTGTACCGTACAACTAGTGTACAAGAGGCTTACTCCATTTTTAAGACTAGTCCAGTAAATATCATTTTTCACCTCGTTAAGCTTATTGGTCAAAACCTTTGCAGGTTTCAGAAGTGGGTGCTATATTAAGCAGAGCTGGAAGTGCTGGACTTAAAGGGGCAGTAGAGGTTTTGGACACACTTGGGAGTAGTGTGAATTTGAGCTTAAAAGGTGGATTTGTTACAGGAGCAGCAAATAAAAACAATGAACTTTCCATTCTAGGATTTGAGGTTGCCAATACAATTGTTAAAGGCTCAAATCTTATGCAATCACTTTCCAAAAGAAGCATACGACAACTGAAAGAAGTTGTGCTTCTTGAAGAAGGTGTGCAAAATCTAATATCAAATGACATTGATGAACTTTTAAGTATTGTTGCATCAGACAAAAGGTGGGAGTTCGTCCTCCACTGGAATTATCCAGGATTTCTAATGTAGTTTCTAGTCTTTCATTAATAAAAATTCATAATATGATTTTTATATAATGGAAACAGGGAAGAGCTCAAGGTGTTTGCAGGAGAAGTAATCCGCTTTGGGAATCGATGTAAAGATCCTCAGTGGCACAACTTGGACCGTTTCTTTGAGAAGTAACTTACTAAAGCTTTGTATCTTTATTACTGCCCCTGTTCCTAATCATCTGTCTGATTTTATCCGTTCATCCAAACCAACTTTTCATTTGTTAGGATATCAAAAGATTATTATACCCTTATTTATTACTGCATGATAATTACACCTGGATGATTAGGTATTTATTATGGGTATTGGTGGTAAAAATTGGTAAATTTTCTTGATATTAGCAAAGTGGCAAATAATTAGGAACACCATTTTGGATAGGATCATGCAGATAATTAGGAACGAAAGAGAGTATTGATTTTATGTTTGAAGTGATCTTTGCTCTTTAATGGTTGACTGCCACTTACTTTGCAGGCGTAGTAGAGACCGTACCCCTCAGAATCAGTTAAGAGAAAGAGCTGAAGCAGTGATGCTGCAACTGATGACTTCAGTTCAACTTACTGCTGTACGTATTACCTCTTCATTATCATCATAATTTGTTGGAAATGTTTGCTTTGGGATTTAGAGGATTTCAAAATCTAGTGGATTTTACAATCTTGATAAATAGTAATTGCATGTGTTTGTTTTAGATTTAAATAAGTAGAGTTTAACTTTATGTTAAATTGATGTGTAAGAGTGTGCGATGTTGAATAATTATATTATTGTTGATTACAATTGTAATGATTGATGATTATGTAATATTAGTGTGTTTTATTGGAAGTTGCATGTGTGAGAATAAAAAAATCATATTTGCACTAATGAGTCATTGGTGAGAGTATGATATAGAAAACCATTGTATTTATAGAGTTTATAGGTATTTGTACATACATTGACTGGTCATAAACCGGAATCTAAAATCCCAAAGTAGAACCGTTTAATGTTTAGTGATTTTGAGAAGAATAACACATGAAAACAAACATTTTTTAACTAGTTATAGTTCGTATGCTAAAATGTGGTGCTATATGCAAAATATATTACTCACAATATTTTGATGTATTTTGATATATGCATGAATATACATTATTCCTGAAAAAATGCCAAAAATACTAGTACAAAATAAAATATGCTACAAATTGTTTCTGCAGGAGCTATACCAGGAGCTGCATGCACTTGACAAATTTGAACAAGATTATCAAAGTAAGCGTTTGGAGGAGCTTAGATTTAATGCTGGGCAAAGAGGTACGTCTTTATTATTTTATCTTCTTATCCCATGAATACTCTTACATTTCCTAATATAAAACATTGAATTATGAGTAACTTTTTCACTAGTTTGCATTCAACTTGGTGACTTTAGGCCCATGATAGGATGACAATTGTGCCCTAATGTTGTTACACGTTCTCCAAAAAAGTGATCCGAAAAGTTAGCTGGAACAAAATTCGGTCTGATTATCACATTGATTTTGTTCAGACCAATTATCTCGGTGCAAATAAGCCCTTAAAGTATTATTTGGTGCATATAAGCCCTTCATCTTTTAAAAATTTACAAAAAGACACTTCTATTAACAAAATATAAATTTAACCGAAATGTAGTTCCCTCTATGTCGACAACTATTGCTACTTGATTATTCTATTTTCTACTTCCAATACCCATGCCTTTTCTTGGAACTTTCCTTATTTTTTTGTATGAAGTTGACCTTTCGGTCAATTAATAGACACTCTCTATTGTATATTGCCATATTGGTCATATGTCAAAAAACTGCTTTGATTTTGCTTCTTTCATGTAAAAAAAAAACATCACTACTCTATTCTTGGCAAAATCAGTTGAATATAACTTCTTAGCTTAAGCGTGGAAATTAAATCATATACCATGTTGTGCTCTCTTTTTATTTTTTAGGTTAATTGCTATAAAACATGACTTTTCACTTTTCTTAATTACAACATATGTTTATAAATTTACAATTCGATACACAATTTTAAATTATTTTTTTGGTTATATCATATGACTATTTCTGGGAACTTATGCGTACATCACAGCCGGATTTTTTTTGAAAAAATTGCTAATAATTTCATGGCCTTTTATTATTGTTACAATTTTATCACAAACTTTTAATTTTTTCCCAATTTCATATATTGTCATGCCAGCAGGACTTGCCGGAAGATAGTCATGTGATAGAATTATAACAGTTTTAAAAGGTCCTATATCCAATTGC
The DNA here is from genome assembly GCA_963675135.1 of Galeopsis tetrahit. Lineage (NCBI taxonomy): Eukaryota > Viridiplantae > Streptophyta > Magnoliopsida > Lamiales > Lamiaceae > Galeopsis > Galeopsis tetrahit. The sequence goes on from OY776123.1 coordinate 19,405,459, forward strand.
AATTTTTAAAAATATTGTACTTGCAAAAAATGTGGAAGATGTTGTGATTTATTTTGCAATTAACCCTATTTTTTAAGGGTTGACTGAGTTGTTTAATACTTATATTTATATCATTGTAGGAGACAGGGACAACAGCCTCAGCATATTGACTGGAAAATTGAAAAGCCAAAGGAAGTTGGTGAAAAGCTTAAAGAAAAAGTCACTGTGGTGCAGAAGTATGGAAGAGGTAGCTTTTGATATCTTTATTTTTCTAGATATCTTACAAGTTGAGCTTAAAACATCTTAAGTTATGATAGAAAAAAATATTTGAGCATGACAATCTTCTTCTAACGTGATAAATTGTAAGAAAGAAATGAAATGATTATTTATTAAATTTTATTATTATATTTAAATAGATAATCATCTTACATGCAACACGCATAATCGATTTAGTGCATCTTTTATAACTCTAGATCACATGTTTCCTGAATTGGTATGTATTCTTGGTGTCACTTGATGGATAATTTGGCGATCTTTTAACTGAAAACCTGTGTTATGTTGGAGAACAGGTTATGGAGACACTTGTCGATATCGTGTTATTTCTCAATCAGGAAATAAATTATACCTTTGGTAATCCAGGTATAAGCTCAATCTGAAATTGTATGCTTGAAAGTTGGAAATAAATTTATATATATATATAAATCTGATATAAATAAGACAAAGGAGAAGAAGATCAGTAGCCTCATAGCATAGTATTTGATGGTCTTGTTGGTGTCATTTTCTTTAAAACACTAAAACCTTCTTATGTAATGCCTTTTTGTTGATTTCCTTCTAGTAGTCCTTTAGTATGGATGCGTTTTTTCCCCCATTTGAATAGCCCAGCAGCTACTATGATGGAGCGATCTATATTTTCAGCTTTGAATGTATTAGAAGTATAGAGCACGTTAACTTTTCTAACTGTTCTTCACATTCTTATAAATTTAACTTAACACGATGCTTAAATTTTTTTGACCAAATACTGCGAGTGGATCATATTTCTACAATAAAACCTCTTGAATTTTTTTGTTCTGTTCTGACAAAGAAATTGTTAGATATGACTAAAATCCTTATGCCTTATCATGATAACGTCTTATTATTTGACTTCCAGGAGGCAGTGAAACACCAAAGGAAGGAATCATCAGCAAGCAGCAAAAGTTAGGGCCTGCTGGGCTTGCATTACATTATGCTAACATCGTTCTCCTGATTGACGCTATTGTGAGTTTATTTGCAACTTTTAAAAAGATTTTTCGGGGCGGGGGGAGGAGTGGTTCTGATTACGTTTTAATTCATGTTGGAAATTGGATAAATTGTGTTGAGAACCTCACTATGCTGCATGTATTTAGCACTATTTTCCATAACTATGTGAGAATTTTCTCATGAAATTAGGTAGCACGTCCAAGTGCCATTCCTCCAGACTTCAGAGATTCTTTGTACCAGAGCTTGCCTCCAAATTTAAGAGATTCTTTATGGTCAAAGCTTCAGTGTTTCCATGTCGAGAAGGAGGTGTTCTTCTGTTTATTTTCTTTACGAGTTGTTAACACAGTAGCTATATTTTCAGTTTTTATGATACATATTTCCTAATTAATCTCCTGAAATAAAGTGTGCATTGTAATATAATTCTTTTGCAGCTATCTGTAATGAAGATCAAAGATGAGATGGAAAAGACGCTTCATTGGCTTGTTCCTGTTGCCACAAACACAGCCAAGTAAGATTTACAACCTTAGGTAAAAAGTTTTGTGGTCGTGTTTTGATTGAAAAATTCCAACCATGGATTATAAATCCGACAAAGTCCCTCAATCTAAACGCAACCTTATAGTTTTCTCCAGTATCCTTCCTGAACTTGCTTTGTTGATTGTTCGGACAGGGCTCATCACGGTTTTGGTTGGGTTGGAGAGTGGGCAAACACAGGGTGAGTACTGTCGATGTCTACCTTCAAAAATACATGGGCATAATGCATTAAAGGTTCCTAAACTATTTACTTTTGTTTTGATAGGTCGTCCTTAAACTATTTTTTGTTTAAAAAGCTTTATAAGTATCGGAATTTTATTTCACGAGCTCCCCCGAGATGATAATTGACATTTTTTTTCAATTAGCCTTAATGGTCCCGATAAATAATGTACATGTCAACGTTATTCAATTTTAATTGTATACAAATGTATTTTTCGCAAGCCATTTCAGGTACCATCACTTGGAATATTGAGGTTAAAACGAATTGCACAAAGCACATCTGCATATTAATGAAGATAACGATCATTAAGATAAATCAAATGTTTTTTGTCAATGTTCGTTTTGCGGGAGCTTGTGAAATAAATTTCAATACGTGAAGGCTTTTCAAAATAAAAAGTAATTTAATGACCTATCAAAACAAAAATTGATGGTTTAGAGATCTGTTGATGGATTATGTACATGCTCTCAACTAACTATAAACAAGAACGCCCCCTTCTATATGCAGGTCTGATGAACTGAATCACAGGGTAGTTGGGCCTAACGAAGTCATGCAAATCGAGACGTTCCACCATGCGAGCAAGCAGAAAACAGAAGTGTATATTCTTGATCTCCTCGCGTGGCTAAATTATTTAGTAAGCCGGTGCAAGGGCAATGGAGGCGCAGGTGGAGCTCAGAAGAGATCCGCCAAATCTCATGTTCGCTCCGTTGCAAAAGATACAAGTAAGTCGTCAACTCGTGACTCACTTGTTGAAGAAAGCAAGACAGAAAAGTTGGATGATAATAAAAAAATGACCACAGAAGATGTGTTGATATCTCATAGTGTTGGTAGTGAGAAATCACTGGATGTGAGTGTGGAGAGTGTTGGATAGTGGATTGTTATGGTGTTTATACAAGAATTGTCTCATAATGTATATACACATGTTTATATGTATGGTTTTGATATGGGGTTAAATCTTGGATTTTTTTATGAAGCTAACTTCAGATAATTATTTGTTAAAATTGAACTCCGTAAGGAGTCGAATCAATTAACTCCTTATCCATATTCATCTAATATATGCTCTATTCATACATTTAAGATAAGACTTTTTCACTCTTCACACAAATTAAAAAAAAGGTAATGCTATGGACTCAGAATTACTCCATGTTATCATTAATAATTATAAACCATACAAAAATCAATAATTATCACCATTACCACCATTACGTTAAGTTTTTTTAATTTCTCTCACTAATCTCCCGGCACATTGAAAATTAATTTAATCTTCTCTATAAATGTATAATATTGAAAATTAATTTAATCAACACATTAAAAATTAATTTAATCTTCCCTAAGTATAAATGTACATTATTGAAAATTAATTTAATCAACACCTTTAAAATTAATTTAATCTTCCCTAAGTATAAAGTGTACACTATTGAAAATTAATTTAATCAACACATTGAAAATTAATTTAATCTTCTCTAAGTACAAATGTACACTATTGAAAATTAATTTAATCAACACATTGAAAATTAATTTAATCATCCTTAAGTATAATTGTACACTATTGAAAATTAATTTAATCAACACATTGAAAATTAATTTAATCTTCCCTAAGTATAAGGGTACACTATTGAAAATGAATTTAATGAAACTTAAGTGTACATGTTGAAAGGAGGAGTCAGACACTTTACCCTAAACTACCCTAAACTAAATACCCTAAACCCTGGACCGTAAACACTATATGCTGAGAAACAAGTAGTCTAAGATAAGTGTACCATATTGAATAAAAATTCATAATACATATTTGAAATTTATATATTAATGAAGTCTAAGTGTACACGTTGAAAGGAGTAGTCGAACACTTTACCCTGAACCCTTTACCCTAAACCCTAAACCATAAACATTATATGTTGAGAAACGAGTAGTCGAAAATAAGTGTACCATATTAAATAAAAATTCATAATACACATTTAAAATTTATTTATTAATAAAGTCTATGTGTACACGTTAAAAATTATTAATAAAGTCTATGTGTACAAGTTAAAAGGAGTAGTCAGACCCTTTACCCTAAACCCTGAACATTTTACATTATATCCTGAACCCTAAACCCTTTACACTATATTCTGAACCCTTTACCCTAAACACTGAATCATTTACTTCATCAATGACCATTATTTAAAATAAATTAAATAATTTGAATAATTAACTTAAATAATTAAAAATTTCTGAAAAGTTAACTTTTATATTTTACGAGAATAATAATTTTTGCCTAAGTTATTATTATGTGGCAATGCTACATAATATATATATTTTTTTCTAAAATTTTAAATTATTCCTATTTTATATTACAAACTTTATCTCTTCCATGTAAATAGAATTCACAAAAATTAAAAAATATTGTATCCCTTAAAAAATTAATCGATCCATGTTTAGTAAATAAAATAATTTTTAGATCTAAATACAAATTTTTTAAAATAAACAATTTTAATTATTTATAAATAATAATACATTATTTATAAAAGAAAAAGTTTTAACAATGTATGAAATAAATCATTTTATCATACGTTAAACAATTTTATTTTATGAAAAAAATTGTTTAATACTCCAATACATAATTGTTAAACTTATTCATTTAAAAACTATATATTCAAATCTAAAGTTTTTTTAAATAAATTTAGAAATATTTTTGGAATGGTTTTTTTTTTTTTAATCATCGAAATTATATTATTTTTTGAAAAATGATTTTTAGTTTTTCAAAACAACTTTTAAAAAAAAAATTATCGTATTTAATTATTATATATATATATTCAAAATAATTTTAAGATTTATTTAATATAATTTTATTTACTAAACATCCACGATTAATTTTTTGAGGAATGATATTTTTATTTTAGTTTTTAGTTTCTGCGAATCCTTTTTTTTTTTTTTTTGGTCAGGCAGAAAAGACTTTATTCAAGAGTAGAAAAAAAACCAAGAAAACAGGGTATTGGTACAAGTAGTACCAGATCTCATCGAGTACAGAGTGTGAAATACTAAAGGAGCTAAAACATAAACATACACATACACTCAACAGTTGCTGTCAAGATAGAATCTTGGCTTTCTATTCCAATCAGAAAAATTTGCTTGGGAGATCTTGTTGTCATAGCACATAAGCCAACTCCACACTCTCCCTTTCATTTCCTCTGTGATCCACCTTAAGTCCCAACTTGTGTTCTCGAAAATTAGATTGTTTCTCCACTTCCATATCGTCCACACGATGGAATAGAAGAGATAAGATTTATGATATAAAATAGGGATAATCTAAAAATATAGAATAAATAATATATTACTAAAATTAAGATGGACTAAAATTAATTAAAATTAAATTAACGTAACTGAAATTAAATTTACATTATATTTATTAAAATTAAGATTGATTAAAATTAATCGGTATTAACTAAAATTAATTAAATTAATTTATATAAAAAGATGAAGTTATTTAGAGTAGAAAGAAAGAATAAGAAGAAAGAGCTGAAATTAAGCGGTAACAAATAAGAAGGGAAGACTTTGATTTAAATACAAACATTGAAACTTGTTTTGTGTAATTATTGTTTGCCTCGAACAAATAAGAAGAGAGAGAAATGAGTGTCAGATTCTAATATTTAATTCAAAAATAATATTTCAGCAATATATTTGAAGAGTAAGGGTATACATGCGAGCATGTTCTACATGATAGTTTTTTAGACACTATTTCAACAATAACTGATTCAGGTATTATCTAACACCAAAATACACAACCGCAAGTGTACGACGTATATTGTAGCGTGATAAGTATAAGGTCGATCCCACATGGAGGTGTAGTGTAAAAGCGTATTTTGTTGATTGAATTCTAAATAGACGTGATCGATAAGTTTGAATGATGTAATTACCCCTAATTATCTATCAATTTGTCACAAGCAAACAATTAAAAGAGTAATAAGAGAATCGATCAAATGTGCTTATGCAAATCACAAAAACGAGGGAAAATACGAATGAAACTCAAATAAGAGAAGGTAGGTTTCAAGGCACATGCAATAATAATGAATCCATCTATGATTAACAATCTACTCAAGTGGTGTTGTGTTTTTTCTATAAGATTGATCACAAAATAATGAGTTAAAAGTTCTCTCGATCCAAATAACCCAAGAGAAATATAATTCAATTTCGTATCTCTACCTCAATTGCATCATAAAACCCAATTAAGCCCCTAAGATCATCACCCATCCTCCTATTCATTGATCATCTCTCGATCTCTCAATAAAACTAGGTCGAACACTTACAATCAATTAATCGAACGAGATTTCTCAATCCAATTTTAATTAACTAAGATCAACACATCACTATTGGACACTAATGACATGTTTTGAAGTGAAAATCAAGCATTCAAATAGAATTACAAACACCAATTAAGCAAAATACTAATTCATAAACTTCATCAAGAGTATTTACAAGGCCCTAGAACCAAAAGTGTTCCAACCAACAATCAATATGCTCTAACTATAACAAACTAATGAAATAAGCAAATAAAAAGAGAGAGAATGAGAAAGTTTAGTCTAATGGATGATGGGCAATGAAATTCCAAAGCTATTGATGACCTCCTTGCTTGATTTGATGGAGAATTGAAGAAATGAATGATGATTACCTCTAAGTGTGTGTTTATAGGTGAAGAATTCTTGTGGAAGAGGGTAATATGTTTTGAATTCAAGAATGGGGGTATTTATAGTGTTGGGGTAGGGTTTGGGGGTAAGATTTGCACTTAAATCCCTCAAAAATGGAGAAAATGGGCCAAAATCCCCGAATTCATCTCACCTGGCCAAAATACGAACGAAACGGAGCAAGCAGGGCGTGGTACCCGGCCAAAATACGAAAGTTTTGATGGCACGGGGCATGTCCGGGCTAAAGTGACCTGCCCGGGTGGTTCTACCCGGCCAAAACCTTCGATGGGTGAACTAATCCAAAACGTGGGTGTACATCACTGTGGCCGGGTCATTCTACCCGCCCGTTCCACCCGGACATGCTTTTTCGTCTCTTAATCGAGCTTCCGACCTCTGATTGACTCGATTCTTTTTTTCATTCCACTCCGTTTTTCAAGACGGATCCAATGGTGCACTCTTGTCTTTGGTCTAGTGAATTGTGGTAGGTGTTTTGCTCCCAAAATCCTTCGTTCTTCCTACAAAACCGACAAAACACCACTTTTCTCTTATTTCGACCAAAACAATCATAATCAACCCATAAATCAATGAAATCACACTAAAAATGAGCTTCATATGTGCATAAAAATGTGTAAATTCCACCCGAATCAAACCCCCCAAACTTAAAATGTTGTTTGTCCTCAAACAATTAAGCACTTAAGCAATGAGGGTGGAATGATCATAATGGAATATTTAATGCAAATCACACATGCAAAGTAAAGTGTGGTGAAATCTCTTTCTCAAAGTGCTTTCTCAATGATGGTGGTAGGCTCATTATTGCAATTCACATTCATAGATCAAAGATAACACAAATACACAACATATTGTGAAGGGGAAACAAAATCCACATGCTAAAGCTCTCTACTCACATGATAAAGTGTTTCTCTCAAACACACAAACAAATTGAGGAAATAGATGCACTCAACAATCAAATCATGCTTTGTGGTCACCACATGCTTGCCCACATTCTACTTTCTACACCACTCAAGTATTCAACAATGTAATCAGTAGGACTTGATTAGGGATGTAACTTTGGCTCTTTGGACGAGGTGGGATGAATTTGGAATTTGTGACTCATCTAGTCGAAGATGGAGATTGTTGTTTTTACAATTTGTGTTTTCACTTTTAAATCTTACAACCTCTATCCTCACTTTTCCTTTTTACTTCTTTTTTTAATCATTCTCATCTCATCACTTCATCTTTTGAACCAAGTTTTCTCTTATTTTCAAACTTTTGAGACTCTTTGTCCCTCTTTTCTTTCTTTCCTTTCATGATTTTTCTTTTCATCTCTTTTCTTTTTTTCTCAACTCATCCAACTTTTCTTAAACCAAAAGTATTCAAGCACATTTTTCCACTCAATCTTTTATCCCCCACTAGATATAGGTATCAAAGGTTCTAAAAGGCCAAGTGGTTAACATTGTAGTTTGCCAAGAAAATGAGGAATTAGGCTCAAAAGGGCTAACTACGGAAAATGACTTCGGATTTTTTTTTTAGAAATTTTGGTTAAGTGACTCTTCAACACGAAAGATGGCCTATATCATATCACAAAGTCTCACACAATCATGGTTTCAAACAAGAATTTAGGCAAGTTCTAGGATCACAAGCAATAACTCGATCCACTCTCAAATGAACTAAACCGGTTTAAAGTTCGATTTAGGGCTCAAATCTCACCGATTTATTCAATAGAACTTTCACATTCATCAAATGTCCCTAAACAACAACACATCATGCACTCAATGCATCAAAGATCAACAATTATGAACACTACTATCCATCACCAATCATGCATACATTCAAAGCAAATAGAAATCACCACACTACTCAACTATGGATCTCAATGATTACCTATGCTCACATTTCACCATAAGTCCACTACCCAACACATGATCAAAACCAACTCAAACAATATAAGCATATGAAAGCTAAGTGTGCGCCGGTGCAAAATGTAACACAAACGAAATGACAAAACAGTGCAAGGGGTAACACAAATAGTGAAAAAATAGAAGGAAAAATAACTCCCCCAAACTTAGAAATTCTAAGTTTGGGGCTACAAGTTGTTACCTCACTCCTTGCACATCCCAAACTCTTCAAAGATCACCATTGCACCACTTGCTCCCTCTTTCCAAAGTTGGCTTTGGTTTCTTCTTCATTCTCCACAAAAATAAATTCATGATGTTCCTCATCCATATCTACAAAAGAGACTAAGCTATCAAAACTACTAAAATAAGAAAAACATGAAAGCAATAAAACCTTGGGTTGCCTCCCAAGAAGCGCTATTTTTAACGTCCTATGCCGGAAGGTTTTCTTGAGATGATTTGTCAAGTCACCCCGTCATCATCCTTATTCTTGACCTTTTTTGCCCATCCGACTTTCTTAAATCCATTGAAACATCCACAAGCTAGCCCATCCGACTCTTCAATCATATCATCGGAAGTTGATGCCTCGTTCAACCCCAAGCTTGCACAAGTGGCCTTTCTTTAAAAACTCCCCCAAACTTGGCCTTCTTGCCTATCTTCAAATCTTTATCTTCCACCTTCAGGGTTCTCTTTCACAAGATTGATTGTGGGATCTTCTTCCGTCTTCTCTTTCACGGGCATTAGATAATGATCTCTCTTGGGGTACCCATATTCTCCATCCTCATCATCATGAAATTTGATGGCTCTATAAATGTTGAACAAGACTTTCTCATTGTTCACTTGAAACTCTAACTCTCATTTCCTCACATCAATTATGGCCCCTCCGGTTGCCAAAAACGGTCTTCCCAATATCAAAGGGATGTATTTGTCCTCCTCCATATCTAAAACCACAAAGTCTACCGGAAAGATAAAATTGTCGACTTTGACCAATACATCCTCTACTATACCCAAGGGGTACGTCATAGACCGATCCGCCAATTAGAGGCTCATTGTAGTTGGTGTGAGCTCTCCCAAACCAAGAGTCTTGAATATGGATAAATGCATGAGGTTTATACTAGCTCCCAAATCACATAAAGCACGAAATGTACCTCCATCTCCAATGACGCATGGTAAAGTGAAAGATCTGGGGTCTCTAAGCTTTGGAGGTAGCTTAGCTTGGATTATGGAGCTACATTCTTCGGTTAAGTGCACCGTCTCATACTCCACCATTTTCCTCTTGTTTGACATAATTTCTTTCAAGAACTTGGAGTAATGAGGCATTTGTTCAAGAGTTTCGGCAAAGTGGATATTGATGTGTATCTTCTTGAACATCTCCACAAACTTAGCGAATTTGTTGTTCAAGCCCTTCTTCTTCAACCTTTGAGGATAAGGAAGAGGCATTGCATTCTTGCCTTTGTCTTGTGGAGGAATGGTCTCTTCATTTTTTTCTCCCCTTCTTTCTCTTCTTCCCCTCTTGCCTCTTTTTCTTCCCTCACTATCTCTTCTTGCTTTTCTTTCTCATGGCCATCTCTTTTTTCAACACTCTTGGGTGTCATTACCACTTACTCCTCTTGTGGCATCTTGGGCCCTTCGTAGCTTGAACCACTCCTTAGATTTATAGCCTTGCATTGCTCCTTGGGGTTGAGCTCCGTGTTAGAGGGGAATTGCCCTGAAATGTGTTGACTTCCAACGATATTGGTGAGTTGGTCCACTTGCTTTTCAATGGATTTCACATTGTTAGCCACATTCTTGATCATTTCCCCTTGTTCATCAAGTCTTTGCCATGTAAATCTTAGTTTCCCCCATGAAAGACCCAAACATATCTTTCAATGATGGCTTTGATGAAGGTTCAACGATCATCCCATCTCTCACGTTGAAATTCAATGGCGGTTGAATGACATTCCTCGGGTTGGCATAGGAAAAGTTCTCATGATGCCTCAAACCGGGGTGATATTGGTTCGGATTAGGAGGATTCTCACAATTTTGCCTTTCATTCCAACCCCTCTCTCTAAAATTCTGGTCTCTTTGGTTGTTCATATAGTGGGCCTCTCCGTATTGATCATCACTTGGCCCCACTAATGCTTTGGTCGTCATTAGAGAGATCAACTTATCCACTTTGTTGGATAAATTGGCATTTTCCTCCGACTCTTGAGTTGAAGCCACCCTTCGGTTTTGCCTTCGTTCGGATGGCCATTGATTTCCCTTTTGGCCATCTCTTCCAAGAGAACATACCCTTCCTCCGTCGTTTTTCCCAATAACGATCCTCCACCCGCCGAAGCATCCACCATTCCTCTCGTTCGGTGGTCCATTCCATTGTAGAAGTAGCAAATGAGTTGGTCTCGTGAGAAACCATGTTGTGGGCAGCTTCAAATCAAATACTTGAAGCGCTCACATGCTTCAACCAAAGACTCATCATCATCTTGTCTAAACGAAGATATTTCCCCTCGAATTTGGATGGTCTTGCTCGGAGGGAAATACTTCATCAAGAATGCATCGATAAGATCATTCCAATTTTCAATGGTCCTCAAATCAAGGGAGAGGTACCATTGTTTAGCTCGGTCTCGGAGAGAGAAGGGGAATAGTTGCAACCGTATGTAATCTTGAGAAACTCGGTTGATCTTAACTGTCCCACTTATCTCGAGGAATTGAGATAAGTGGAGGTTAGGATCCTCCTTGGAAAGTCCGCCAAATTGGTTGTTTTGGACCATGACTATCAATGCCGGCTTGAGCTCGAAATTGTGCGCCTCCACGGGTTCCCGACCCGCTCCTCCGTACGGCTTTGGTATCGGATGAAAATGATATCTTAGTACCCTTTGTGGAACATTCACCCCATTTCCATTCGACTCCACAAATCCGTCAACATCTTGGTTTCTTACTTCCTCCTCTACCTTTTTTACAATCGGATTTTCCCTTCCATTCATTTCTTCTAACTCAATTCTTCTTCTCTCGGCGTTTCTTCTTCGACAATTAGCTTCAATCTCCGGGTCTAGAGGCAACAACTCTTGATGGTTTCTCCTAGATCGCGTGATCATAATCCATGTCTATCAAATGTTCAAAAGAGAGTGAGAATCAAAAGTAAAATAGAAATAACAAACACAAATATTTTTAAAATTTTTGAAGACAAAGAAAGCAAATAAAGTGTTTAGACTAAAACTCTATCAACCTACACTCTAGAACTACAAAACCTCCCAGGCAGCGGCGCCATAAACTTGATTCATGTATTATCTAACACTAAAATACACAACTGCAAGTGTGCGGCGTATATTGTAGCGTGATAAGTACAAGGTCGATCCCACAGGGAGGTGTAGTGTAAAAACGTATTTTGTTGATTGAATTCTAAATAGACGTGATCGATAAGTTTGAATGATGTAATTACCCCTAATTATCTACCAATTTGTCACAAGTAAACAATTAAAAGAGTAATAAGAGAATCAATCAAATGTGCTTATGCAAATCACGAAAACGAGGGAAAATACGAATGAAACTCAAATAAGAGAAGGTAGGTTCCAAGGCACATGCAATACTAATGAATCCATCTATGATTAACAATCTACTCAAGTGGTGTTGTGCTTTTTCTATAAGATTGATCACAAAATAATGAGTTAAAAGTTATCTCGATCTAAATAACCCAAGAGAAATATAATCCAATCTCATATCTCTACCTCAATTGCATCATAAAACCCAATTAAGCCCCTAAGATCATCACACATCCTCCTAATCATTGATCATCTCTCGATCTCTCAATAAAATTAGGTCGAACACTTGCAATCAATTAATCAAAAGAGATTTCGCAATCCAATTTCAATTAACTAAGATCAACACATCACTATTGTACACTAATGACATGTTTTGATGTGAAAATCAAGCATTCAAATATAATTAAGCCACACAAACACCAATTAAGAAAAATACTAATTCATAAACTTCATCAAGAGTATTTACAAGGCCCTAGAACCAAAAGTGTTCTAGCCAACAATCAACATGCTCTAACTATAACAAACTAATGAAATAAGCAAATAAAAAGAGAGAGAATGAGAAAGCTTAGTCTAATGGATCATGGGCAATGAAATTTCAAAGCTATTGATTGCCTCCTTACTCGATTTGATGGAGAATTGAAGAAATTGATGATGATTACCTCCAAATGTGTGTTTATAGGTGAAGAATTCTTGTGGAAGGGGGTAATATGTTTTGAATTCAAGAATGAGGGTATTTATAGTGTTAGGGGTAGGGTTTGGGGGTAAGATTTGCATTTAGATCCCTCAAAAATGGAGAAAATAGGTCAAAACCCCCGAATTTCATCTCACCCGGCCAAAATACGAACGAAACGGAGCAAACAGGGCGTGGCTGGATGAAACCACCCGGACGGGTGATTTTACCTGGCCAAAATACAAAAGTTTTGATGGCACAGGGCATGGTCGGGCTAAAGTGACCCGCCTGAGTGGTTCTATTCGGCCAAAACCTTCGATGGGTGAACTAATTGAAAACGTAGGTGTACCGTGTACAGCATTGTGGCCGGGTCATTCTACCCGCCCGGGTCATTGCACACGGGCATATTTTTTCGTCTCTTCATATCTCGAGCTTTCGACCTCCGATTGACTTGATTTTTTTTTCATTCCACTCTGTTTTTCGAGCCGGATCCAATGGTGCACTCCTCTCTTTGGTAGGTGTTTTGCTCCCAAAATCCTTCGTTCTTCCTACAAAACCGACAAAATACCACATTTCTTTTATTTCGACCAAAACAATCATAATCAACCCATAAATCAATGAAATCACACTAAAAATTAGCTTCACATGTGCATAAAAACTGTGTAAATTCCACCCGAATCACAAACTTCTATTAATAAAAAGTAATTAAACTCACTAGACTTTCAAATAAAATTCTCTCAACTAATTATTCAAAGAAGATTGTCTCACACACTTATTTAAAATTAATTAATCTAACCAATTTTTCCAACAAAATATTCTCCTCCTCAAGAGTCAAGATATAAATCTAACTGGGGTTAGAGATTAGTTAAAAGAAAAAATCACACTTTTGATCCCATTAACCACGATCCCTCAAGATTTCAGTCTCAAGATTCTAACTTTTGCTCCCAAAAGTAAAAAAGTTGACAAAAGTGATCACAATAAGATAAAAAAAAATGTATAAAATCATCTCAAACCAGTTAAATGTTGACGGAAAGAGGTATGTACATATCATGTGACCGTTAGTCATTTATTTCTGCATTTAAAAAAAATCTGATTAAAAAATATAAAATGTGTAATATTAAAAATTAAAAATTATAATAAAATCTAAAAATCGCATTAAAAATCTGAAAATCTCATTAAAATTAAAAATTAAAAAATCTGAAGTGTGAAAATGAAAATTCCAAAATTGTATAAATTATAAATTCTAAAAATTATAAAAAAACTGATTAAAAATAAAAAAATGGAAATTCTAAAAAAAAAACTATTTCCGCCCAAACTAGGGTTTACACATTAAAAAAATTATTATATATATATATATATATATATACTTTATCAATTAAAAAATTGTAAAAATAAAAACTAAAAAAATCTTAAAATCTCATTAAAATAAAAAATATGTAAATTCAAAAATCTTAAAATGTTCAAATTATAAAAATATGATTAAAAATAAAAAAATTGAAAATTTCTAAAAAATAAAAATCTCATTAAAATTAAAAGGACTTTTTTGCGCGTTTACGCACAAACTAACATATACTCCTTCTGTCCCACAAATGTTTGCACTCTTTCCTTATTCGTCCGTCCCACAATTGTTTGCACTACCCAAAAAGAAAACTTTTTCATAAACTCCACCCTCACAATATTCACATATTTACACAAAATGCCATTACTTTTACCCTCAATCCAATCATTCACTTTCCTTTATTCATAAAAGTTTACAAAATTACCCCTCAACACTCCACTCATTAATTTTTTTTTCTTAGTTTGCATGCCTATAAAATGGTGCAAACAATCCTGGGACGGAGGGAGTATGCATTAAAAAATATATATTCAAAATAAAAAACTATACTCTATCTATCCGTTCAATTTTATTATTCTCATTTTTCAATTTTTGTTGCTCAATTTCATTATTCTTTTTTTTTTTAAATAATACTATTATTTATACTACTTTACTCTACCCTTCAATTATCACTCTATTCATAAACAATCATTTTATTTACAAATGAACAAACAAAATAGATCATCATACCTCCAGCATATCTATTTATTTATATATATTCATTGAAACTCGTGCATAATGAAATTGGACGAAGGAGCACATTAACAATTATAAAATGAGTCGAAATAAAAGTTAAAAAAATTCTAAAAAACCTAAAAATCTCATTAAAAACAAAAATTATAATAATAAAAAGCTTTAATTGGGGACGAGTCAGAATTAGTATGATTATAAATTTTACACATTTTCAGTTTTTTAATTAGAGTTTTTTTTTTTTTTCTTTTTTAATCCATATTTTCAGATTTTTAGATTGTTGATTTTTTTTATTTTTTTTTAAAGATTTTTTTAGATTTTCATGAGTTTTTTCGATTTTTAATACACGTTAAAATGGGAAAAAAAATTATGGGGATCAAAACAATTAACAGTTGATTAACGAACCGATTGACTAAACAGACTATATGTGTCAACTTTTTTAGTTTTAAGATCAAAAGTTAGTCAACAAATGGATATCCTTGCCAACTTAAAAATTGTTGTAACAACAAATTTCGTGAAATTAATATAATAACACGAATTTGAAATATAATTTTATATCTTTCGAATTAAATCGAGAAATTTTGTGGATTTACAGTCTCTATTTTATTCCTCTGATTATTCTCTTCGATCGTTGACTTTGACTTGAACGGTTTTTTAGACGTAATATTTGCTTCGATGTTGATCACGATTGAACTTGAAGGTTCGTAACGTTAATCCAAGCAGCGACGGACGCAAGTGAGTGCTCGGGGGGCCATGGCCCCTCCCAAATTTTATGCAACAGTTAATTATTTATATATATTAATATTAACTTTTTTTTTTCTTTTAAGTTCCCCCAAATAAAATACCGAGTACACATAACCAATAATAATCTAAGCCCAACCCACACAAAAACTTTATACTAATTCTCTTTCCTGAATTAATTCCTTTTAAATTAAGAAAATCCCCCCATAAACATAACAAGCCGTCAACTGCAAATAGTAAGTTTGTTATTTTAATTTATCTGTATTTATATATTATTTGTTTTATTCTATTATTTTGATAGTTTTCTAAATATTTAATTTATAATTGACTATTAAAATGAATCATTTAATTATATTTAATTTATTTGAGATTATTATTGATAAAAATTAGATAACTTTATAGGAGTAGTACTATAATATTTTTTAAACATGTTTGCAATCAACTCATTTAGTAATATTAAATAAATAAAAATTAACCCCCTACAAAAAAAGAATTGATGAAGAAAATATAATTGACAATTTAATTTATTAATTTTTCTAAATTTTACATCACATTAAACAAAATAAATAAATAAAATATTTGTTGTTTAAGAATTTAAGTTTTCATTTTTCCATATATATATAATCTAATAGATTAAAAGACAATATTGATATATTTGAGAATCCTCCATCAATGTATTTTGATGTAAATATAATATAAATAAATATTATAATATATATATATTAATATTTTGGATCATTAAAAAAAATTTGGCCCCCCCCTAACCTTGACTTCTGGGTCCGCCCCTGAATCCAAGGACTTGACGTCTTGTTTTGGATTAAAAGCTGATTTGGGGAGCTTTTGGACGAACGCCTTCAAATGCGATGAAGAACGTCTTTGAATCTTCAAGAATCCGCGAAGAACGCCTTTAAATCTTTGAAGATTTGCGAAGAACACTCTGAGAAGAACGCCGATTCGAGGGGCTTTAACACCTTGATCTTGCTCCGAACGTCGCTTTCAGATAATTTTGGGTGAAGAACGACTTTGAAGCTCCTTCGAATGCTCAAGAATGCTTTGAATCTCTGCAGAGAATTGTAGAGTCTTGAAATGTTTTTTTTTTTGTTGTGTTTGAAATGAATGAGGGAGGACCCTATTTATAGGGTGAGGGAGTGAAGACTTTCCCTCTTTACCGTGCCACGTGGCGCCTTCTTACTGGCTGATGTTGATTTGATTGGTTTGATTGATTTTAATTTAATTATCTTCCTTTTTGAAGATATGTGATTTGATTTCCTCCATATATGATAAGTCAAGTTTATTCTTACCAATTACGAGTATTTCATACTCGTATAATTTGACCGACGTGTATCGTGTATATTAAATATCACCAATTTAACTATTTAATTAGAGAATTAATTTAATTAAATTCTCAAATTTTAAATAGTAAATTAATTTGATTTTAATATATATTTGTCCACGTGTCGCCATTTGATTGGGTGCAAATTTAATTTACTTACAAATGCCCCCTCGTGCTTTGTTCACGGACGATTTATGTCTTGGAGTGAATGGTGCACGAAGCTTATCGGACATTTAAGGACAAATACGTTTTTTTTTTTTTTTTTTTTGTGATCGGGTCGAAGTATATATATATATTTTTTCAAACCCAGCGATGTCAAGTTGGATCTCCCTTAATTGTCGAATTGTGCCCCCCCCCCCCCCCTTTTTAATTGGTTGGGTCTAATGCACTTTTTTTTTTTTAGCCCAGCAGCTGCCATCATTAGCCCAATTTTGGATTCGAAGTCATTTAAGCATAGGCCCGCATAGGTTTCTTAGCCCAATTGCTTTCTTTGATTTTAACAAGATTTTTCTTTCCAATTCTAATTCTTTCCTTTATTAACCGAACTTCAAATCATCCTATAAAAGTAGGCACATGTTCATTCATTCTTGCTCATATCACTCCATTGAGAAGAAGAAAGTGGAGGCACGCACGCATTCAACAAAACAAAATCAGAGGTAACTTTGTGTATCTTTTTTTTTTTTTTTTTGCGAGTTTGTTGTATTGAAGAGGATTACAACTTTTTCTTATCGACACATTCTTCACACGATGTCAGCTTGTTTGTATTCCTATCAATTTCATGAAATTGAAGAGGAGGACAATTTTTTCTTCTCAACGATTTCTTCACACGACGTCAGCTTGTTTGTATTCCTATCAATTTCATGAAATTGAAGAGGAGTACAATTTTTTCTTCTCAACGACTTCTTCACACGACGTCAGCTTGTTGTATTCCTATCAATTTCATGAAATTGAAGAGTACAATTTTTTTCTTCTCAACGATTTCTTCAAACGGCGGTAGGTTGTTGTATTTCTCTCAATTTCATGAAATTGAAGAGGAATACAACTTTACTTCTCAATGTGTACCTTAGGTTTTTTTTTACGTCCCTCTTTCGCTTTCTTCAGATCATCTTCGACTTGAGTTTTCACCATGGTTTACTTCAAAGGCATCACTTCGACTTCCGGAGTTCGTCATCAAGTGATTCTTAATGACAAACATCAACCTTTGGAGAGGGGGACTCGTTTGCTTGTTGAGGAGGCTGATGCTTATGATTTGGCGAGATCGAAGTCTGCTGATGGATTTTCAAAGGAAGTTATTGCTCGGTAGTTGGCCGAAGCTAAGGATGTCCTTCACAAATCTAGGGAGAAGCACATCGTGAGCTCTGCCCAAGTCGAGGCTTTCCAAACAAATTTGCAGCTGATCATGGATAAGGTCGCCAAATTGCAGCAGAAGATGAAGACGGTGTCTAAGACGTTGCAGCAGCATCAGGTATCCCACCAAAGTGTTGAAGCGGAACTTGTGGATGCTGAGAGTCGAGTATCTTCCATCACCAATACTCCCTCGGTTGGGGATACTATGGCCAAGGATTTGAAGAAGATGAAGTCTAAGCTAGAGAAATCTCTGGGAGATTTGAATCTCTTTGTTTAGCTTGTCTTAGGACTTTTATGATTGTTTACCCGTTGTTTTTCCTTCTTGTTTTTTTTATGAATACTACGTATCCACATTTATCTTTTACTTCTGAATCTTCAATACTTGCTTGTTTCTTTTATGTCTCGAATATTTGTCGAGTTAACTTATGTGACCAAATTAACTCGAATCATGACTGTACTTAGAGATATGCTAAGTTGCCTACGTACCCCTTTAGAAGGGATCAAGTCATAACGTAGTTCAAGGGAGAACATAATTTGATTTTGGGAGGGGGTGCCATACACAGTTTATACTCATGCGGGCCAGGAGTGACTATTCTGTTACTATTGTAGACAAGGTAGGGATTTAACTATTTAACCACTTAAAATGCCTTTCGTGGGATAAATTAATAGTTTAACCACATGTAATTACCTTTGGTGGTTGTCGTACACAGTTTAGACTCATGTGGATCAGGAATAATAAGCAGTTTAGGCTCATGCATCATGGAGCATGGTGATTGCTTCACGCATAGGGGTGGGTAAATATATCGAAATTTCGGTATACCGAGCTTATCGTACCGAAAAAATACCGAAATTGTCAAAATTTTCGGTATACCGAAATTTTCGGTATGATAACCGTATGGAAAATGGCCATACCGCGGTATTTCGGTATATACCAAAAATTTCGATAAGTTCGGTATACCGAAAATATCGGTATATCGATATATAACGAAATACCGAAATATTAATAAAATAATTATTTAATAATATAATTAAAAAATTTAAATTAATTTTTTTTTTTAAATCCAGACTTCTCTCACATCTTAAATTAATTTACATGAGTTATTAATTCATTAAAAAAGAAAAACATTAAAAACAAAACCCTAGATCTAAAATAGATCGCGTTCTCTATAGAGCTGTTAAAACGGGCTAGGCCCGTTGGGTCGATCCGTCCCCGCCTATAAAAAAGGTGGGTTTGGTTGAGTAATTTAGGCCCGTTTAAAAAGAAGACCCGTATGGACCAGACCGTATGGGTCGTGGGTTTAGGCGGGTTGGACCGTGGACGGGGCGGGTTGGCCCGTGAGCTTTTAAAAAAATATATTTTTTTATTTTTTAAGTTGAATTGTAATTAAAAATGTGATAAATAAAAATTTATGAATTCAATTCAACTTTAAATCAAGATTGAAAATCACACAAAATTAAGATTTGCGAATGAAAATACACCATTGTCGTCCATGTATTCACATGAGAGATATAATAATTAATGTAGATTTAAATCTTTTTTTTAACTTATTCTTTATAAGAGCATAATATCATTAGTAGATTGAGAGAGGGTATGGTGAGACGTCGTGTATTCACAAATTAATATTTACTAATTATAGTTGAATTGATTTGTCAATTAATCTTTCATTGAATATTATATATATATTTATTCTACCCTTTTGGCAATAAGGATTTAAACAATTTGAAACTTTAAATTTTAGTTCGATTAATTTGTTAATTAAACTAAATAATATATATTTGAGGTATACTTTCTGATTATAAGAGATTAAAATTATTGACATCAACTATGTGGGTTTAATCAAAGATTATTCCAAATTATTTGTACTTTATTTTAATTTTTTTTTAGTAATTATATACATAATAATAAATGAAAAAAAGTAAAATATTAATATATAATAAAAAAAGCCCGTGGGCTAGCCCGCAATCTGCGTCACCGCAGCAGTACACCACCTCTGCACTCGCGTCGCCGCCCCTGTATTTCTCTCTGCTACTTTCGTTGTCGCCATCATTCTCTCTGCTTCTTTTGTCTGTGTAGCACGTCAAGGTAATTCGTGTTTTTTATGCCTATTTAAACTATTTTATCAGTTGATAATTGGTAATTGGATTTTGGGGTTCATATTACAGAATAGAATACAGATTTTATGAAATTGAAATATTGAATCAGATTTTTTTTTTTTTTTTTTTTTTTTTTTACAGGAGTTCATGAATCCATAATTGGTAAATGGTAATTAATAAGTTTTTAAGAATTTTCTTATTTAAGAATCAGATTATGAAATATTGAAAATTTAAAATATATCATATTTTATTAGATTATCAGATTGATAATTTTTAATCATAATTGGTAGTCATGAATCGTGATAGTCATGAAATTCAGATTAGAGTAGTGTGGGTAAGTGGAATTCAGAAGCCTGATAGTCATTTACTCATTTTGGTGGTTAAGTTCAGAAGCTAGATTATAGTAGTGTTTCCACTTATTGGCTTAAATTCATTTTGGTGGTTAAATTCAAAAGTCTGTTTGTGTTAATAATTAAGTTTTTTTTTTTTTTTTTTTTTTCAGATGTCAGATGGGGTGTTTTACAGATTATGAAATATTTATGATTTTATTTTATTTTTATAATTTTCAGTTTTAATAATTTTTTTTTTTGTTTTACAGATGGAATCTGAATCTTCTCAAACACTTCAAAGTCCATCTGAAACACCAAATACAACAACTACAGAATCACATGATCGTGAAGATTGTTCAAGTCGAAAACGAGCAAGACACGAATCGATGAAGCCTCCAGTAGTTACTAAACAACAAAGGAGCCCATATTGGATGCATGTTACGAAGGGGACTCGAGTAATGGATAATGAGAGCATAAAAGTAATAGCGACATGCAATTACTGTAAAACTGAGATTCCCGTGTCTAAAGGAAGTACTAGTGGTTTAAAAAATCACTTGGAGAGAAGGTGTCAGTCAAACCCATTGTACGATAAGAGTAAGAGTGAGAATGATCAAACAATATTGACGAATGAGGTTATGGGACAAGGAAGTTCTTTGATTTCTCACAGTTTTAATCAAAAAAGATGTGAAATGAAGCTTACGGAGTACGTGATTACGGATGAGGTCTTTTTTCAAGTTGTCGAAGGGAATGGATTCGTAAGCTTTGTTCATGAATTACAACCAAGATTCAAAATCCCCGATCGAAAGAAAGTTGCAGGTATGGTTTACGATTTATTCTTAGTAGAGAAAGCTAAGATAAAATCTGTTATTGGTAGCCAAAGAGTGAGTATCACCACTGATACTTTGACATCCATTCAAAACATAAACTACATGGTTATCACAACTCATTTCTTAGATAGTGAATGGAAATTGCATAAAAGGATTATTAATTTAAAAAAAAAAATTAATAATCACGTTGGGAAAGAAATTGGCAAGATGGTTGAGGTTTGTTTGAGAGAGTGGGGGATTGACAAAGTTTTTTCAATTGTAGTTGATAATGCATCTTCTAATCATACTGCTATTGATTATTTGAAGAAGAGAATGAAAAGTGAAAATACTTTGTTGTTTGATGGGAAATACTTGCATTTGAGGTATGCATGTCATATTCTTAACTTAATTGTTAAGGATGGTTTGAAAGAGCTTAATACATCGATTAAAAGCATAAGGAATGCAGTTAGTTTCATTCATTCTTCCCCTGCAAGATTGAATAAATTTAGAGAGTTTGTTGTGCTTGCCAAGTTTAATAATATGTCAACTGTGCTTATGGATGTCAAAACTAGGTGGAATGCAACTTATAAAATGCTTGACGTTGCATTAAAGTTTAAAAGGGTGTTTGATAGGATGTCTGAAGATTCAATACCTTTTATTCATTATTTTCGTGAAAATAATGAAAAAAGTAAGGAAAGGATAGTTCCTCCAATTGAAGATGATTGGGAGAATGCAAAAGCTTTTGTACATTTTCTAAAAAAGTTATATGATGCCACTTTAGATCTAAGTGCAACCAAGACTCCTACTTCTCAATTGATTTATCAATCCATGGTTTCAATTGCAAATTGAGATTGAGAAAAGGAGTGATGATGAATCGGATCGAACTCTTAAAAGAGTTGCTAGTGCAATGAAGCTTAAATTTGATAAGTATTGGAGGGATTGGGATAATGTGAATCCTTTGATTTTTATTGCCAATGTTTTGGATCCGAGAAACAAACTTCAAATGATCAAGGTTAGTGTCAAAAAATTGGGAGGTAATCAATGGAGAGTTCAAGAAGTCGTTGAAACAATGAAAACGAATTTGGTAACTTTGTGGATGGAGTATAAGGGAATGAATGATGTCATGAATATTGAGAAATAAAATGTGCAAATTGAGGATGCTAGTGAAGATGGTACTAGCATTGGTGGTGGTGATGGTCTTTATGATGAATTGTATGGTGATGTGGCTGCACAAAATGAAGAAGAACAACTTCAAGAGATATCCAACGAAGTGGATAAGTACCTAGCTGATGATATTGAAAAACGATCTAATCAATCTTTCAATCTTTTGGAGTGGTGGAAAGGGAGTGAATCTAGGTACCCTATCCTTTCAATTATTGCAAAGGATATTTTTGCAATTCCAAGTTCGACAGTTGCTAGTGAGTCGGCTTTTAGTTTGGGCAAAAGGGTTGTGGATCCTTTTAGGAGTAGTTTACGTCCTAAAATGGTAGAAGCATTGGTGTGCACTAGTGATTGGCTAAAATCAGAGGAGATGAACTTTTATAAGGATCCAACCGATGATGACCTTGAATTATACAAGAAAATTGAAGAAATTGAAAGATGTAAGAGTTTATATTATAAATTTTATTAATAGTTTTTAAATTCCTATTTTATGATATTTTGTGTTCACTCTTTTTAATTTCTCTTTTGCAGCTACAATTACCCATCAAGATTGTTCTCTATCTACCATCCAATCCTAAGCTTGAAGAGGTTGAAAAGTAATAATATATTTATTTTTTACACTTTAATATCTATAAATTGAAATTGATTAAGTTTATTGAAATTGATTAAGTTTAGTCTTTTGCAGGTCTTTTGAGATTATTGAAGTTGAACGAGAATTGTGTTTTGTATTGTTGAATTAGAATGAGATTGTATTTTGTATTGTTGAATTTGAATTAGGTTGTATTTTGCATTGTTGAATTTGAACGAGGATTGTATTCTCTTTTAATTTGTGTTTGACATATTCATAATTTTTATAATTAATTTAGGTATGAAATGGTATGAAACGGTATATCAAAAAATTTCGGTATGATTCGGTATGGTACGATATACCGAAATTTCGGTATGACATTCAGTATGATAACAGTATCAATATTTTCGATATCGAAATTTTCGGTATGATAACGGTATGGCGCGGTATGGTTCGGTATACCGTACCGAACCACCCACATTCACGCATAGTAACGTTTTAAGAATTTCCCATTTATGGGACCAATATTCACACCATCTTCAGAGATTAACTTGTAGGCGTCGTTCGTATACACTTCTTTCACGATGTGGGGCCCATCCCATTTAGGTAGGAATTTTTTTCCAACACGGTGAGTTACCACAATAGGTCTTCTCACTACAAGCACCAAATCACCAACTTGAAATGAACGAATCTTCACATTTTTGCTGAACGTCCTTGCAAGACGGGCTTGATAGCACTCGAGTTTTTGTTGTGCTTCCAACCGTTTCTCATCAAGAGTTTCTAGCTCTTCAAGACGCAGACGTGCATTCCCTTCTTCAGTCAATCCTTCTCGAACAGCCATCCTCAAAGATGGATTTTGTTTCTCAAGAGGAACAATTGCTTCAATGCCGTACACCAAGGAATAAGGAGTAGCTTATGTAGGTGTTCTATAAGTAGTTCGATATGCCCATAAAGCTTCACTTATCCTTTCATGTCAGTCTCTTTTAGATTTAGAAACCACTTTCTTCAACAGGCTACATAGCGTTTTGTTGAAGGCTTCAGCAAGCCCATTAGCGGCCGCATTGTACATGGAGGATTTTCTTTGTTTGAAGTCAAATTTCTCACAAAGCTTATCGATGTGACCATTGCTAAATAGCTTCCCATTGTCAGTAATGATGTAGCGGGGAACTCCGTATCTATAAATGATGTTGACACGGATAAAGTCTGCCACATTTTCTTTCTTTACTTCCCTTAACGACACAGCGTCGGCCCATTTGGAAAAGTAATTGCAGCCAAGATATAGAGATGACCGTCAGAGGACTTCGTTAATGGTCCTACAACGTCTAAACCCCAAGCGTCGAAGGGCCATGATGCAACAGTTGGGTGCAACGGTTCGGGAGGTTGATGAATCAAGTTTGCATGAAATTGACATGCTTGACATCTTTGTGCATAATTCATGGAATCTTTTACCATTGTTGGCCAGTAGTAGCCCATTCTTTTTATTCGGAAATGTAGCTTCGGTCCCGATTGATGAGCACCACATATTCCAGAGTGTGCCTCCTCCATTGCTTGAACAGTTTCTTCATCACTTAGACATCTCAAGAAAATGCCATCGAATGACCTCCTATAAAGTATGCTCTTATAGTAGATGAATCGAGGTGCGCGACGTCGAATGTCAAGTCTTTCACGCGTATTATTGGACAACCTCTCATGCTTTAAATAATCCACCTACGGTTGACGCCAATCCTACTTTTCAATTTCAAAGACTTCCACCACATGATTTTCGACTTCTTCATAATCGAGGAAGAGTGGTGGTATGACCCAACTTTTGCACACATGAATGCTGATGCGTGCTTCAGACATAGCTATAGTTGATGTTAACTTAGTTAGAGCGTCGGCTTGCTTATTTTCACTTCTTGGTACATACTCAATTTCCACATCTGCAAGCCAACACATGAGCCTTTGGGAATATTTGTGATATGGGAGTAATTCAGGTTTTTTGACCTCATATAACCCACACAATTGGTTTACTATCAATAAGGAATCTACGTACACCCTGAGATGCAGTTGTTTTATGTCAACAGCCATTTCTAGCCCGAGTATGAGCGCTTGATATTCAGCGACGTTGTTGGAGCATTTTTCTGTCAAGGCAAACATTGGACGTAAAAAATACTACCCCGGCACCGGCTCCTTCTCTATGAGAAGCTCCATCAAAATACATCTTCCAGGGTGGAGAGATTTCTGCAGCTAAGACATCTTCGTCGGGGAGGTCATCAGATAACTTCCATTCAGTAGGGATCGGGTGGTCGGCTAGAAAATCCGCCAATACTTGTCCCTTTACAGCTTTCTGAGGAACATACACAATCTCGAACTGTTGTAATTGGAGGTACCACCTTGCAAGTCGATAAGAAAGAACTGGTTTTGACATAACAAACTTTAATGGATTTACTTTTGAGACAAGACGAACTGTATGAGCTTGAAAGTAGTGCTTCAACTTCTGAATTACGAAGATGAGAGCCAAGCAGATCTTCTCAATTGGTGAGTACTTCAACTCATTTGGGATCATCGTTCTACTCAAATAATAAAGAGCACTCTCCTTTCCATCGTCATTCTCTTGTGCTAATAAGGCTCCAACTGAACGCTCCTGAGTGGCTATGTATAGGATTAGCGGGCGTCCAGGTACCGGGGCAATTAACACAGGTGGCTTCATCAGATATGCTTTGATGCTCTCAAAGGCATTCTTGCAGGACTTATCCCAATTAAATGGATTTCCTTTTTTCATAAGATGGCTAAATGGTTGACACCTGCCGGCCAAGTTTGAAATGAATCTTCTTAAGTAAGCCAACTTTCCTTGTAAACTTTTGAGCTCGTGGATATTACGAGGCTCAGGAATTTTCAGAATTGCATCAATCTTTGCTTGTTCAATCTCGATGCATCTGTGTCGAACAATGAAACCAAGGAATTTTCTTGACGTAACCCCAAAAGCACATTTTAATGGATTCATCTTGAATTGGTAACGCCTTAAACGTTCGAAGACTCGCCTTAGATCCTGCAGATGATCCTTTCTTTTCCTTGATTTTACTACTAAATCATCGACGTAACATTCGGTGTTCTTGTGGAGCATATCATCAAAGATCTTTTGCATTGCCCTTTGGTAAGTGGCACCGACATTCTTTAAACCAAAAGGCATCACCTTGTAACAATATATTCCTTTCGGAGTGCGAAAGGTTGTGAGCTCTTCATCGCTTGGTGACATGCGGGTCTAATTGTAGCCTGATGATCCATCCATGAAGGATAAAGCTTCATGTCCCGTAGTAGCATCGATCATAAGTTCGGCAATGGGTAGTGGAAAATCATCCTTGGGGCATGCGAGGTTGAGGTCACGGAAGTCGACACATACTCAAATTTGCCCATTTTTCTTTCTCACCGGAACAATGCTAGAAATCCATGTTGGATATTTTACTTCCCGGATGAATTCGACTTCAATGAGCTTGTTCACTTCATTTTCAATTAAAGGGACTAACTCAGGTCGAAATCGACGTTGGCCTTGCTTGACTGGCCGTGTTCCTTTCTTTATTGACAAGTGATGGACTGCAACCTTCGGGTCTAAACCCGGCATTTCTTTGTATGGCCATGCAAACACGTCTCTAAACTCTTGTAAGAGCCTGGTGTATGCTTTCTCTTCTTCAATTGTTACCAAAACACTTATGTAGGTCGGTCGCGGGTCATTTCCATCTCCCAAATTAATTTCTTTCAATTTGTCAACCGTGGCTTTAACACCCTCCTCAAGTTCTGGGGGAGCATCCTCGGCATCTTCCTCTACTGTGGGAGCATCATCAGCTAGGGTGATGTGATTTACAGCCACCACATCCTCGCCAGGTTCTTCTGGATTTTCAAACACAATACGGGGTCTTACTCGACCGTCCCTCCCTCGAACTAGGATTGTTCGCATGGAATTAACATTAGTAATGTACCCCATTCTGATCATCGGAGTGATCCTCATTTGAAGGTTCCCTTCCATATTTTGGGGAACGGGTTGTTGATTACTACGAGTGTCGATGAAGTTTGATGAAGCCACACTTTCCCTATCATCTTCTTCATTATTTCAAGTGTAGACAATTGTTTGCATTCTAGCTTTCAACACCTCTCCGCATGATACAACCAAGCTAGTTTTTTGCCTCATACGGGATGGAACTGAGCTTCGAAGTTTCTGGAATTCAGAAGATTTAGCAACCCCCTACTTTTGATGCTTATCTCTTTTATGTGGCCCCTACTTAAGATTGATTAAGCTAGAAAAATTATAGAGGGGAGAGGTGAATAAACTTTTTAAAATCTTTCAAAATATCAGAGTAAACAATGCAGAATAGTGTTCTGTATAGTACTGTTCTTACTCAGTCAGCACAGTACTTACAGTTTCAAGTTTTATACTCAACTTTGATTTAGATCTTTAATATGTGTAAACACTTAAATAAATATCAAACAGTAAGTAAATCAACACACAAGATTTATAGTGGTTCGACAAATGTCTACATCCACTCTCACAACTCCAGTCATGATATTTTATTAACTCTTCCTTCTTGAGTTTTTTGTGGCTTAAAGTCCCCAGACTAAGACTGTGATCTTATCGATTACACTTCCAAGTGTATCTTCGATCTACTAGTAATTTCACAAGTAACTAGCACACTTGTTTACAACAAAATACAAACTAAAATGTAAAGTAAAACTTCTCTGAGTAGTAGCCTTTGATTCTTCAATTCAATACAGTGGCTTCTTCTCTTGATTTGATCTCCTTCAACTCTATGAGTTCTTGAATACTTGGATGCTCTTTGAATATCTCGAATAGCAGTAATAGCAGTAGTCTTTTCAAGTAGAAGATCACACGGTATTTATAGACTTTAGTATGACAGTTAGCAGTTTGTGAAACTAACTCTCAACTAACTCTTAACCGTTTTTGTAACTTATCCTTTTGTAACCGACTTAAATTCTTATCTCCAAGTCAGCATATCTTCAGATATATTCAGTTACGCTTTAAAAAAGTTTTCCAAACTTATTCTTCTCAGCAACTTAAACTCAGCACAGTTAACTATTGTTCTGACTTTTACTGTTCTGAGCCAGTCAGCACATTTCTCAACTTCTGTTCTGTACATCTTCAGAATACTTATGTGCTTCCTTCCAACTCTTCTAAGATTAGTCTTCTTATTCTGAGTCTTCTTTAGTCTTCTGATCTTGTTCTATTATACTGTTCTGAACTTTTACAATGCTGATTACAAGAATACAAACTTACACATACAAAACCTATATATACTTCATCTGAACTACATACAAAAGAGTATATCTAAGTACTATACTATAAGTTGTCTATACAATACATTATCAGCTTAGTTCCTACCTGTTCATATATCAGATCAGTAATTCATAAGATCAGTAAACTCAGTATTCATGACTTCTTAAGATGACTTTAAACTTCAAGTTGCTTTTGGCCATCAAAACATATAATCATCAACTAGAATATTGTTTTAAGGATTCATATCCCAACAAAAGTTCATCCTCGGTGATATGGTTTACACTTGCTCTTTTGATCGCAATGAGAATAGGATTTTGAGGGGCATAGCCTAGGTCATTCTTAGCACCTTTGACGGCATAAATACTCTTTTTCAACGTCCCGTGAGCAGTACCGGGTCCGGATTTTTTAACGGCTTGATGGGTCAAGTCTTTTGACGTGGAACTTCCTCGTGGATCGTACCCAACCTTAACTAGAAGATTCAAGGCTTGAGGGCCATAAAACTTTGTAAGCAGAGCTTCCGATATCTCTCCATGTTCTGTCCTGGCTCCTTGAGTAGGACGAGTGAATCCCTCGAGTGGTTGTGTAGAGGGTTTTGCTGCATCAATCTTGGTAAGCGGCATTGTTAATTCTTTCAATGCTTCAACATCTTCGAGATGTTGTTTGCCTTTGTCCTTGCGAGATGGATCCATATTTCCTTCGCTTTCTTCTCCATGTTCATCCTTAGTTGTTTCTTGCGATGAACTCTCTCCAACTTTAGTTGTATTTTTGAAGAAGTACTTAGCATCCGCAAAATATGACTCAGCTTCAGTGAAAGGTTTATCATCACCAAACACCCGTTTTACATTGCCTCCTTCACAATACTTAAAGCATTGGTGTAACGTCGAAGGTATAACACCATTCTCATGCAACCATGGACGTCCTAAGAGCATATTGTATGATGTCCTTGCATCTATGACATGAAAGAGCACGCTCGAAGCCATCTCGTCGATCAATAAATCCAGCCTTATCGTGTCGAGGGCTCTTTGACCTTCTTGGTTGAATCCTTGAATCATCAACCGACTGTTTCCAAGTTCATTTATCTGTAAGCCCAACTTGTTCATTACTCTCAAAGGTAAAATGTTTACCCCGGAGCCTTCGTCGACTAACATCCGCTTAATCCTCTGCTCTTTGACGTAACCTGTTACGAACAAGGACCGATTATGAGGTTGTAAGCCGAGCAACAAGTCTTCTTCTATGAAGGCCAAGACATGCCCATTACTTTATGTTGGGAATAAAATGATTTTGATTTAGATACCAAAACCCCTGATTGATGATGTTCATATTAGTTGAGATATGCTCAAGTCTAGTTCAGACAAGCTGTCTCCGAACACTTGAGTAAGTAGAATGCTTAAGTTAAAAATCTCAGAAATGTTGTGAGATTTTAGAGTTCAGGATAGTTGTCCAAAGCTGGAATGTTAGGCAGCTTGATAAATGTTAAGTCTCTAGGCCAAAGTTGCTGAGCTTTCAGGACAAGCTGACCAAATGGACAACTGAGCTGAAAAGATCAAGAATGTTAAGGCAATGCTCATAAATGCAAATGATCAGAACAGATGAAGTGCAAATGATCAAGAGCATTGAATGCCAAAGCTCACAGAAGACATTCAATGAAGCATTTATTGCCAATCATGCCTGAACCAAGCATTGAAGACTTAAAGCATTAAAGAGAGAAGCATTGAATGAATGTTGGAACATTCTAAATTGCAGCATGAATGTTCAGGGGGGTTGTCTCATCTGACCGTTGGTTGAGTGTAGAGTTTGCCACAAATCAACCTTGGGAAATGTGCATATTTGGAATCTGACACAAGTCATCTCAGCCGCATTTCTCAGAAGTCAACACATTCATTCTAGCAACCATTGAAGAAGCTTTTACACACTGGATAAAAGGATGCCAAGCTTCATAACCATTTCAATGGTGCTGTGTTGGTCCCAAAAGTTGAGTTAAGATTGAGTAAGCTAAGAAAAAGTCTAGAGGGGAGGGGTGAATAGACTTTTCAAATTCTATCAAAATATCAGAGTTTAAGTGCGGAAATACGTTCTGTACAGTACTGTTCTTAGAATCAGCTCAGTACTTAACAGTTAGCTTTATACTCAACTTTTCTTTAAATCTTTTCTTAGAAAACTTACTGTTCTTGGTTAAACAAATATATCAACAGTTAATAAAAAACAAACAGTAAAGAACACAAGATTTTATAGTGGTTCGACAAATGTCTGCATCCACTCTCACAACTCCAGTTGCGATGTTTTATTACTCTTTTCCACTTGAGTACTTGTAGTTTAGAGTCCCAAGATTAAGACTTCGATCTTGTCGATTATACCACGAGGTATATCTTCGATCAACTAGTAATTTCACAAGTAACTAGCACACTTGTTTACACAATACAAACTTAAAACGAAAAGTAAAACTTCTCTTTGCAGTAGCCTTTGATTCTTCGAATCAGATCTGTGGCTTCTCTTCAGTACGATCTTCTTGACTCTGTGAGTGCTTGAATACTTGAATGCTTCTTGATTGCTCTTGAATACTTTGAATAGCAGTAGTCTCTTCAAGTAGAAGATCACACGGTATTTATAAGATCTAGTAAGACAGTTAGCAGTTTGTGAACTAACTCTCAACTAACTCATAACCGTTTCTTGTTGTAACTTTTTTCTTTTTATAACCAACTTATCTTATCTTTCCAAGTCAGCATATCTTCATATATATCTTCAGTTACGCCTTAAATAAGTCATCCAAACTTACTTTTCAAATAAACCAACTCAACACAGTAAACTACTCTTCTTAGTTTTACTGCTCTTGGTCAATCAGCACAGTTCTTCAAAACTGTTCAGCTTCCTTCAAAAATACTTCTCTGATTTCTTCAAACTCTGAAGTAGTCTTCTGATATCTCTTAGTCTTCTTTCTTCAATCTAATCTACTGTTCTAACTATTACAATGCTGAATACAATAGAATACAACTTTACAAATATAAAACCTATCTATACATCAACTGAACTACATACAGATGAGTACATCTAAGTCCTATACTATAAGCTGTCTATACAATACTTCCATCAGCTTAGTTCTTAAACAATTCATATATCAGATTAGTAAAATACTAAGATCAGTAAACTTAAACTTCATATCACTTTAAGATCAGTAATCTTAATTCCATATAACTCACATAGAACAACATATAATCACATATATCATTAACTCTAAAGTTGCTTTTGGCCATCAAAACATATAATCATCAATTAGAACATTGTTTATAGGATTCATATACCAACAATTTCCCCCTTTTTGATGAAGCCAAAACTACTTAAACATTAACAGATCAGTAGTTAAGATATATAGTTAATCATATTAGTTCATCAATTCAAAACACCAGATTAAGATTCATATTCAAAATAAGATCATATATATCACATATTACAAATAAGTCACATAATCACAGAAATATCAAATAAAGAAAATAAAGATAAGGTTAAGAAGTGTTATCTCTTCAGCATAGTCCTTCATCTTCAATCTTCATTTGGAATTCTGAATGCCAAGTACATTCTGTTCTTGATATCCATCATGTGCTTATGATCAGTTATTCCTTCATCTTGAATAATCTGTGAAATTATGTTTCCAATCTCAATTAGACCAGGTTCTCCATTCTCTAGTCTTGGAAGATCCCAAACAGGTTCTTCAGGACATAAAATCTGAATTCCTGCACCAGCAGCTAATAACAGTATATGCTCCCAAAAATTCCTTGCAATGTTCATCATGAACTCATCAAAGTCAGAATATTCATCTTCTTTGCTAGAATGATCACCAAATTTCTTTACTATGAAATTAGCAATCTGCCATTTCCTTTTCAAATTATTCCAGTATACCATATCTTCTGGATCAACCACAAATTCCATGAATTCTTCATCCAGAACAGTTCCAACAGACTTAGACTTCATTTTCCTTTTCAATGCAGTAACCCGATTATCAAACTTTTTCCTTGCAGCTTCTGCATCTTTCATCTTTTGCTTTCTAATCTGTTCATCTGTTCTTTTCTCAGCCATCTCAATTTTCTTCTGAGCAAGCATCTGATTATGCTTCTCAACTGCTTCTGCCATCAGCACATCACTTGGCCTACTATCAGAAACAAGATGTTTCAATTTGCTCTTAGACCTGGTAATCCTTCCAGTCTGTTCAGCCTCTTCTTCATCTTCTAAAATAAGTTTCCTTTTTCT
Organism: Galeopsis tetrahit; assembly: GCA_963675135.1. Classification (NCBI taxonomy): domain Eukaryota; kingdom Viridiplantae; phylum Streptophyta; class Magnoliopsida; order Lamiales; family Lamiaceae; genus Galeopsis; species Galeopsis tetrahit. Next base: position 19,438,103 of record OY776123.1, read on the forward strand.
TTTTCCAGAAGAAGATTCAGCAATGTTTTTCTGAGTAGCATGAGGTTCAGAATAGGGATTTTGTTGTCTTAGTTTCAAACTAATGATTTCTTCTTTCAAATCATCAATACTAGCTTTCATCTCATCTTGACTCATAACCAACTGGGCTTGTTGAGTTTGAGTCTGCTCCATCACTTTCATTACTTTTTCTTCCCCCTTTTTGGCTTCATCTTGCCAATCTCTCAAGGGTGTCAAAAGTAGGTGTACTTTCTTTTGCAATTCAGTAGAAAGTTTCTTCTCTTGTAATCTATGCAGATCATAGATCTTTGACATTGTAAATTCCATTATCTTGTCATATGAATTTGCAGCAGTCAAACTTTCCAATTTCTCAGTGGCTTGTTGAAATTGTTTCAAGGTAGCCTCCAGCTTGCTTTGTAATTCTTCATTCTGCTTTTTCAACATCTCAAAGCTAGAATTATCTTGCCTTGTCTCAGCAGGAACATCTCTTACTGTCTCATTAAGCACAGTATTCTCAGCAGCAATGACTGGTGTGCTTTCCAACACATCAACACTCAAATCTTGTTCCACTAAGACTTTAGTTTCTTCAGGAACAACAGTGTTCTGAAACATCTCTGTTGCATTTGTATCAGCTTCATAGTCAGCTTCCATATCAGCTTCATATGCAGCTTGATTATCAGAATCTCTGACATCAGCATCATCAACTTCCATGTTGATATTAGTATCAACATCTACATCAGTAGGCTTAACCATGGAATACTTGCAACCTGTTACTCTTTCAATCAACTGAATAACAGACTCAAGAGTGAATAATTCAGTGTATGAATTAACATCTGCAGCTTCTCTCTGTTCTTGTTCCTAGTCATGGAACACAGATAAACCACCCATACCTTCAACAACAATCATCAGCTCATCTAGACCTTGTCTTCTAAGATATACCCAAGTACCTATCCTTAGAAGTTGCTCAAAGGATCTAGTGCTGTCATCTAAACCATGAAAGCTTTTGAGAAGAACATTTCTCAACTTAAATCGTATCCTCTCTTCCCTATCACAAACTGGATAGTCCATTAAGAACACTGAATCTGGCTGTATGATTTCAGTTTCAGGAGAAGAGGTAATCTCAATTGGTTCAGAGGAAGGTATATGTTCATGTTCAGTAGAGTGATCATGAACTGGTTCAGGTTCAGGAGAGAAATGAGGAGTGGGATTTTGGTGAGGACTCGATTGGGGAGTGGAATGAAAAGAAGTGTTTTGAGGGGTTGAGTGAGGAGTGTTCTGTCGAATAGGAGAGTAGTGAACTGACTCCTCTGAACAGGAAGGCTCAGCTTCAAGGGGTTGGGCTTGGATAGAATGAGAGGTTGAGGGAGAAGGGGTAGTGTTCTTGAGGACTCTTCTGGGTCTAAGAACACCAGAAACTTTAGTTCTCTTATGTGAAATAATGAGGCTCGAAGAACTTACCTCTTGTTCCACAGAAGACTCCTTCACAGCAGCAACAGACTCTTCTGAATTTTCAGGAATGGCCCTAGCTGATCTACCTCTTCTTAATCCAGCTCTGTGAGGATCATGCGTAGCCTTCGATCTCATTTCCGGCTCATCATTGTCAGAACGGAACATCGAACCACCAGATTCTTGAGGTTGAGGACGATTCCTCTGTTCTTGTTCAAATTTGACAGACTCCTTTTTGAACAAAAACTTGCCCTGATGAAATCTTTTCGGAGGACTCCAATCCACCTTCTTCTCTGCTAATTGAGGCAATAAGATGCTCAATTTACTTCCAAAACCCATCCAGGATTTAATGGAAAATTCTCTTGTGTCTTCATCAAACAACACCTTTTCTCTTTTAGCCAACAGTCTGCCCAACAGAAATCCTTGCCAATCACCATCAACACGATCAGTGATTGCGGCCATAATACGAATCTTGAGATTAGTGAGGGCATCTTGATTGAAGTGTTGCCCTAACATGCATTTTCCAGCTATGTCCATCAAAAGTTGAAGACCTTCTGGAAGAATTTCCTTCTTCAAATTGGTTAGAGTTGCTGGGTCAACATTCAACCATCTGCCAACACGAGCCTTTTCTTGCCCTGCCATATAGCTCAGAATGTCGATTGGCCCGTCTGGTAAATCGAACGCGATTCCAAGGGTTTCTTTGGAGATGACAACCCTATGACCAGAAACTATCGAACGGATACTATTCGTATCACCTTGCACCTGTAGAAAAATTCCATCGCCTCAGGTTCGTAAACCTTCATGGGAAACGATTCTAGGTACTTCCTCAGCCCGCTTTCTTCACACATGGTGAGGATGGCTTGATTCTCTTCTTTTTGACGTCCGGTGAAGTAGACTGAATTTTCAACGAAAATTCCTTTCTCTCGAATCCATCTGGTTGAATCAAAAGTTCCTACAACTTTGTTTTCTTCGTTAAGAATATCAATAACCGCCATAGTGTAGAAATGTAGAAGTGTAGTTGCAAGAATAAGGAGAATCGAGAAAACTTGAACTTAGAGAATTTGCAGAAAGATTTTAAGTAATGAGGAAGAAGAAGTTAATGTGATCGCATTTAATCTAAATCAAAGCAAATCTAGGGCTTAGATTGATTTAGATTCACACGTTGAGTGGTTTGGATTGCGTATTGAAAAGTGTAATTTTAAGAAATCGTTCCAGATTCATAAAACTCATTTCCAATTTTGAGCCAACTTGTGTTGATAAATACACCTTTTAAAATTAGGTCAAGAATAGAGGTGTGTATTAATCGCCTCTATAAGTAAACTAATTTTTGAACAGATCTTGACTTAGAAATAATTCTAAGGCAATGGTACTGTTCTGATGTGTATCAGCACATTTGTTTCCATGCACATTTTACTTCAATTCCTTACTTAAAATATATTGCATTTTACTTATCTGGGTTCAGCTGAGTACTGTGATCAGCTGAGTACACTCTTTGAAGATCAGCTCAGTAGTTGGGTCAGCTCAGTAATCCTCAGATCAGTTCCCCAACTTCTGATTTTCATCTTTTTGATACCAGCACAGTACTTTCTCAGATCAGTACTGTAACTATTCTGTAGACAGATTTCCCTTTAATCAAATAAGCTCTGTAGACAGTTTAATCAATAATCAGATCAGTTCTGTAGAGAGAATGATATTGTAGTCAGAATAGTTCTGTAGACAAATTAACTTTGTAATCAGAACAGTCCTGTAGACAAATTAATTCAATAATCAAAACATGTCTGTAGACAGATATGTGCTGTAATCAGATCAGATTTGTAGACAGATCACATCTGTAATCAGATCAGTTCCCCCTTCAGTGGAGAACTCTCCTTCTGTACCTGTTTCACCTTGGTAGAAGTGTTAGTTCATGCATAAAAGGTGAAATACAGTTCAGAATAGTAAAGACTAATTAAAAATAGGTTTTTATAAGGTTTGTTCTAAGGTGATTTGTGCTTTGAGTCACCATACAAGATTTTTCAGAAATCATAGATTCCCCCTTAAATGTATATTCTCAATTCCCTCAGCTTTACCAGCTTCCTCATCGGGATTTGGGCACCTTAGTAACCTTTTTACCTGATTGTGATAAATGTAGAGGTCTTGACATGGTCTGTTCTTCAGAATTACCCTTCTTGGAGTACTGTTCTTGGTATCAGCTAAGTACCTTGATCATCTGGATCCATTCTGTATGTTGGCAGCATTGGTACTCCAACTGTTTTACAGGTCTTGATACCAAATTTATCTAACAAATTTCTTGTATATTTTGCTTGATTGATAAAGATACCATCAGATGATTGTTTTACTTGAAGTCCAAGAAAATAAGTCATTTCTCCCATCATTGACATTTCAAACTTGCTTTGCATGAGCTTTGAAAAACTTTCACTCATGCTTTTGTTAGGAGATCCAAATATTATATCATCAACATAAATTTGGACTAATAAAATGTATGTACCTTCTTGTCTTCTGAACAAAGTTCGATCCACTTTGCCCTTAGTAAATCCATTTTCAACTAAGAATAGTGAGAGAGTGTCATACCAGGCTCTTGGAGCTTGCTTTAGACCATATAGTGCTTTCTTCAACCTGTATACTTGATTACCATTTACCTCAAATCCAGGAGGTTGTTCTACATAAACTTCTTCAACAAGTATACCATTCAAAAATGCACTTTTCACATCCATTTGATACACAATGAATTTCATATAAGCAGCATAAGCAAGAAACAATCTTATAGCTTCTAATCTGGCTACAGGGGCAAATGTTTCATCATAATCAATACCCTCAGCTTGAGAGTAGCCCTGAGCCACTAATCTGGCTTTGTTTCTCACAACAAGATCATTCTCATCTTTCTTATTTTTGAAAATCCACTTTGTACCTACCACATTGTGATCAGTAGGTCTCTCTACGAGTTCCCATACATCATTTCGAGTAAACTGATTTAATTCTTTTTGCATAACCATAATCCAGTTACTGTCAGATAAAGCTTCTTTCACATTAGCAGGTTCAATAGAAGATAAGAAGCAACACCAACAAAATAGAGAGTTACTGGGTTCAGGCTTAGAATCAAACAGTTGTCTTCTGGTCTTAACACCTTTATTGGATTCACCTATAATCAGATCAGTAGAATGAGCAGATTTCCATGTTTTTCTAGTTTTAACAGGAATACTTTCATCATCCACATCATGTATAACAGAATCATCAATATCAATATCATCATTTTCAGCAGGTTTATTCACAGGAGAACAGTCAACCAATTCAGGCATGTCAATTGGTCTAGAAGACTTACCATTGTCTTTTACCTTTTCTACAACATCATCTTTGTTTAGAACATTCAGAAATGGATTGTAGGCTTGTACAGATTCATAGACTTCAGTCTCTTCATTGTCTTTATCAGTTTGAATGGTCAGATCATCAATTTTCTTACTGATCTGATGATCAGCAGAGTCCTGTACAACTTCATCAAAGACAACATGGGGTGTTTCTTCTACACATAGAGTAGAGTAATTAAACACTCTAAATGCCTTGCTAGTAGAAGAATATCCTAAGAATATTCCCTGATCAGCTTTGGCATCAAAAGCATTTAATTTGCTCTTTCCATTGTTATGAATAAAGCACTTACATCCAAAGATATGAAAATATGAAAGTCTAGGTTTTCTACCTTTCCATACCTCATAAGGAGTTTTACCATGTACCTTATTGAATGCACATCTGTTCTGAGTGTGACAGGCAGTGTTGATTGCCTCAGCCCAGAACTTCTGTGGTGTGTTATACTCTGCAAGCATTGTTCTGCATGCTTCCTTTAGTGTTCTGTTTCTTCTCTCAGCTACACCATTTTGTTGGGGTGTCCTAGCTGCACTTGTCAAATGCTGAATTCCAGACTTAGAACAAAATTCTTTAATATAGCAGTTTATAAATTCAGTCCCCTTGTCACTCCTGATCTTGACAATGGGCTGACCTTTTTCTACTTGCAACCTCTTTAACAGATCTGGTAGTTGGTTTTGTGTATCACTCTTTTTGTGTAAGAAAATTACCCAAGTGAATTTTGAATAATCATCTACCACAACCAAAGTGTACCTTCTACCATTCAGTGTAGGGGGTTTTATTGGACCATGTAGATCCATGTGCAAGAGTTCTAGGACTCTACAAGTAGAAAGTGTGGGAATTGACTTAAAGGAAACCTTTACCTATTTACATTTTTGGCAAGCATCACACACTTGTGATTTGAAATAGATTTCATTAGGGATACCTTCAACAAGGTAGTTTCTTGCAATCTTGTTAATAATCTTAAAGTTCAGATGGCATAAGCGTCTGTGCCATAGCTAGCTGATTTCTTTAGGACTCTTAGACAGAAGGCAAGCATCCCTAGGACAACTATTCCAATTTACAATGTAGACACTGCCCTGTCTAACTCCAACTAGTAGAATTGTATGTGTTCTTTTATCCCAGATTTCACATTTGGTGCTTTTGAAGTATACTTTATAGCCCCTGTCACAAAATTGAGAGACAGATAACAAATTATATTTCAGACCTTCAACATATGAGACATCTTGAATCTCTACATCTCCATTCTTGATGTATCCAAATCCTTTTGTGATTGCCATGGAACTATCTCCGAAGATCACTTTTGGTCCTTCCTTCTCATGATAGTCAGAAAGGAGGGTCTTGGTACCAGTCATGTGGTGAGAACACCCACTGTCTATGTACCAAGTTTCTCCAACTGAACCACCTTTCTTGTAAAGATCCAGTCGACCCTGCAAGTAGTGATCTTAATAACTTAGGTACCCTTTCTTTACTGGGGTCCTTGTGGGTTAGCATTAAGAGGTATCCAAATAAACATTGAAGATTTGAATAATTGAGACCTCTTAAGTTTTCTACCATGCTTATCACAGAACAGTACTTTGTTGACCTTATCCAATTATCAGCAGACTTGGGATCTATTTTTCTGAGATAGCCTTTCCTTGGTTCTATCCCTTTTTCAGGAAGATCAGTATGTCTGTAATAATTTGCATATGGCCTAAAAGCCTGTGGACCATACGGCTTATAGATGCGTTTTGGTCTTTCCTCTCCAATGATATCATAAGATAAAGGTGGAGGATAAAGAACAGGTTTGTTGGGATATGAATCCTAGACAAGTCCTAAATGATGAATAAAAGATGAAGTTTTGATAAGCCAAAAGTAGTATGAATATTTTCTAAGTGTTGACTAATCTAGTTGAGTTAAGTCATCTTGTACCAGACCAGTAGAGTTCACATAAGTTCACATGAAAAGATAAGTACAGTTTATAAGTACTTCATATGTGTTTACAGTATTTGTTAAGTTTGTTACTGAGCTATTTAAATGTTGTATAGAGCTCATGATGTTTTATATGTAATAGATTAGTTTTATTGTATAGTTTATAAGTTGACTAAGCTTGTATTATGAAAGCTTAAAGTAATGTAATAGTCTTGATAGGTTTAGTATAATCTACTAATTGAACAAGGAAGACCAGTCAAGAAGAGTTGAAGTCTACTACTCAAGACAGAATGGACTACAAGACAAGTACATACAAGTCTACTCAAGACAAGTCAACGTGAAGTTAGTTCGAAGCGCGTATAAAGATGAAGATAAAGAAGTTAGTTATGGAATAACTAATTCGTAACAGAAACGCGTGGATTGATAAGAAGATTCAGTTGAAGTTAGTTTTCAAGAAAAGTTGGTTACAACTAACTAAGTTCTTGATATTTATAAATACTTCGTGATGGTGATCATTTGAAGACTACTGCAACTACGCATACTGAAACTTGATATACTGAAGTGTATTAAAAGCTATATACTGAAGGTTACTCTCAGAGATTGAAGATTCAGAAAGAAGCCAGAAGAGAAGTGAAGAATTCAAAAGGCTACTACTGAAGATCAGAGAAGTGTTTAGTTTTTGTTGTTATTTTTCAAGGTGCTAGATACTTGTAAAAATTTCTAGTTAGATCATAGACATATCTGGAGGTATAGTCTGTTGAAGATCTAAGTCTTCTTCTTGGGACTTTAAAGACAGGAATATACACTTGTACTCGATTGGAAGAGTTTAGTGGAAACATCACAACTGGGTTTGTGAGAGTGGATGTAGACAAGTTGTCGAACCACTATAAATCTTTGTGTGTTGTTTACTTTACTGTTTTAATTGTTTAATTGCTTAACTGCTTTAACTACTACTAAACTAAACAAGTTGAGTATAGAACAGAGTTCTCGAATATAGAAGTTGAGTATAAACTTGAATTGGGCTCATTGTTAATTTCGTATTCCGCATATTGTATTCTGATATATCGAAAGATTTTAGAAAAGTCTATTCACCCCCCCTCTAGACATTTTCTTTAGCTTCCCTCGATATTAACTCAACTTTCGGGACCTACAAGTGGTATCAGAGCAGTGGTTTACGAACTGCTGTTTCTTGATAACCGACTTAGACTTAGGGTGAAGTCTTGTTCCTTGACTGTAGTTGCTTAAGTGTTCTTGATCAAAGATTTTTGTTATATCTGTTTCGTGCTCCCTGTTCTTGACCTATTTGCTTCTTGATCATAATTTTCTTTAGCGCTGATCTGCTTACAAAATCATGTCATTGGAAATTAGTGCTAACAAGTTACCCAAGTTCCAGGTTCAGGACTATGACTACTGGAAGCTGCGAATGGAAGCCATTTTCAGTTCCACGCACGACCTAATGATCTCTGTTATCACAGAAGGACCTATTGTTACTATGGTTCCTAATACTGCTGTTCTTGACCCAAGCAAACCAATTGGTACTCTCGTCAAGAAACCCAGGTCAGATCTAACCTCAGAAGAAATGCGTCAAAATAATTTGGATAGTTTGGCAAAAAATTACATTTTACACACCCTTCCTAACGAGTATCTGGGAAAAGTGTTAAAATGTAAGACTGCCAAAGAGATGTGGGACAGACTAGCTATTCTTTGTGAAGGGACTTCCCTAATCAAAGAAAGCAAACTCTCCACAGCTGTCCAAAGATTTGAATCATTTCAGATGAAAGCTGGCGAAACTATCGACCAGCTGGATACTCGTTTTACTAAGATCATGAATGATTTGGAAGTACTTGGTAAATCTTATACTGCTCGTGAGATCAATCTTAGGATTTTGAAGAGTCTTGATAGTCGTTGGAAAATGGTAAAGATGCTTGTTAAGAACACTCAAGATATTGATACATGGACTGCTGAAATCATGTTCCAAACTCTTAAAGCCCATGAGTTTGATTTAGACGAAGATGAACCACTAGCCAGTAGTGATAGAGAACATGCTGTATCTAAGAACGTTGCCTTTAAGTCTAGCTCTTCTAAGTCCTCTAAGGTAGACAGGTCCAAGTCTAGAACTAAGTCTGCCTCTGTGAAAGATGAGTTAGATACTGATCTTAGTCTAAAGGATCAGATGAGTCTCATGGTTAGAAAGTTTGATAGGCTCAACAAACGCTTCGGAAGATACAAGAAGTTCTATAGGGATCATAGAGCATCTACTTCTAAGAACTCGTCTGAGACCAGACGAGACCGAAACTCGTCCGAAAGGAGAGACGAAGTCTCGAAAAGTAACAGACGAGATAGAGAGTCTGACGATAGGAAGATTCAACGTTCTGATAGACGTGATAAACGTAGGGACAAATCTCCTATTAAAAAGGCTACTAATGATCTCTTGTGCTATAATTGTGAAAAGCCAGGTCACTACATATATGAATGTCCAGACCTGAGCACTGATGATCGTGAAGAACGCAAGGCACGAAGAGAAAGAAGATATAACCGTGGCAAAAAGGCTATGATGGCCAATGATGACTCTGATTCGGATTCAGACGAGTTGCCATCGTCCGTATCTAGCCACTCAACTGATCAAGATCACGACGAAGCATTCATAGTAGATGATGGCCTATGCTGCATGGCTAAAATCGACCAAGAGGTATCATCTGCTACATCTTTTCAATCTTGTAATGATTCAGAAACTGATGAAAGTGACACTGCTAGTAGTGAAGTAGGAAGTAGTCTACAGCACTCGACTAGTGCAGTCGAAGACGACCTTCTACTTGCTAACCAAGCATTCATTGAAGTCAGTGATGAAAATATTGCATTAAAACAAGAAATCATTGATCTTAAGGAAGCTCAGTCAAAAGTAGATCCTAATATAACAGTCCTAAATAAACGCTTGACTGAAGAGTTGAGTAAACTCAAAGAAAAGTGTGCGTTGACAGACAGGTTATATCAAGACCTACTTAAGATACATGCAACTGAGAGAAATGAATTCAATGTTTTAAAGAACAAGTGCAACAGACTTGAAGAACGTAATAAGTTCTTAGAGACCGAGGTAGTTACACTTGATCTCAAACTTACTGACCTGGTTAATTCTTCAAAGATTAACCTTGAACTGTCAGATAGGTATAGAGATCCAGGTGACAAGACTGGTATAGGTGCTGAGTCATCTAGCTCGTCTACTCGAGTCATTAAGAACCCTACTACTATTAAAGCAAGACTTTTGCCAAATGATAAAGGAAAAGGACCAACGTTATACGATATTGGAACTCCTTCTAATGGTACTATACCTAAACAAGCTCGAGTTAACATTCCGATTACCAAGGGAGGTAAAAAGAATGGTAACAGCAAGCCTGTTCCATCTAGAACTAATCTTCAAAGGACCACTAATCGTGGACGACCCAACCAGGTCAGATACGAGGACTGGTATCCTGAGGAGACGAGTACTAGACAGGTACAGACTAGACGACAAGAGTCCAGACCTCCATTTATAAGGCAGTCTCAACTCTACTCGTCTAGACCTAGACAGGTAGCTCCAAAATATCGTACACAAGCTGTCCTATATCCTCCACCTTTATCATACGATATTTTAAGTGAGGAAAGACCCAAACGCGTCTATAAACCGTATGGACCTAATGCTTTCAAACCCTACTCTAACTATCATAGACAAGTGCCTGCTCAAGTAGAGATTAAGTCGAAAGGCTATCTCCAAAGAGTAGACCCGAACTCGACTGATAGGCCAGAGAAGGACAACAAGGTCTTATTTTGCAACAAATATGGGCGAAAGCTTAAAAGATCGAACTTGTTCAAGACTCCAATGTATATCTGGATTCCTCTGAACATGACTAACCCCCAAGGACCCCTATAAACAAATGGGTACCTAAGTTATTGAATATCATCTATTGCAGGGTCGACTGGACCTGTATAAGAAGGGTGGCTCAGTAGGAGAAACCTGGTACATAGACAGTGGTTGTTCGCACCACATGACTGGTACCAAAGCTCTCTTGTCTAGCTACCATGAGCAAGAAGGACCAAAAGTGATATTTGGTGATAGCTCCACTGCTGTCACTAAAGGATTTGGTTACATCCGGAATGGAGACGTCGAAATACAAGATGTCTCATATGTTGAAGGTTTGAAATATAATCTACTCTCTGTTTCACAATTTTGTGATCGTGGTTACAAAGTGCAGTTCAAGAGCCGCAAATGCGAAATCATTGACAAAAGGACACACACAGTTCTACTAGTCGGCGTTAGACAAGGAAGTGTGTACATAGTGAACTGGAACAGTTGTCCGAGGGACACCTGCCTACTTACTAAGAATCCTAAAGAACTTGGCTGGCTCTGGCATAGACGCCTCTGTCATCTAAACTTTAAGGTACTTAATAAGATAGCCAGAGATTACCTTGTAGAAGGTATTCCCAATGAAGTTTACTACAAGTCACATGTATGCACGGCCTGTCAACAGGGTAAACAGGTTAAAGGTTCTTTTAAGTCAATTCCTACTCTCTCAACTAGTAGAGTCCTAGAACTCCTACATATGGATCTTCATGGTCCAATAACTCCTCCAACCTTGAATGGTAGAAGGTACACACTTGTTGTAGTAGACGACTATTCTAAGTTCACTTGGGTAGTCTTTCTACACAAGAAGAGTGATACACAAACACTTCTGCCTGAACTGTTGAAGAAGTTACAAGTTGAGAAGAACCAGTCTATTGTCAAAATTCGAAGTGACAAGGGAACTGAGTTCATTAATTGCTATATCAAAGAATTTTGTACTAAACGTGGTATCCAGCACCTTACTAGTGCAGCTAGGACACCACAACAGAACGGTGTAGCAGAAAGAAGGAATCGAACTCTTAAAGAAGCCTGTAGGACCATGTTAGCTGAGTTCAACACACCTCAAAAGTTTTGGGCTGAAGCTATCAACACTGCATGCCACTCACAAAACAGAAGCGCGATCAATAAAGCTCTAGGCAAGACACCTTATGAGGTTTGGAAAGGTAGAAAACCCAGAGTTTCATATTTCCATATATTTGGCTGTAAGTGTTTCATTCACAACAATGGAAAGAGCAAGTTGAATGCTTTCGATGCTAAAGCAGACGAGGGGATATTCTTAGGATACTCCTCGACTAGCAAAGCATTTAGAGTATTCAACTACTCAACTCTTTGTGTGGAAGAAACACCACATGTGGTTTTCGATGAATCTCAACAGGACTCGTCTGCCGACAAGATCAGTAAGAAGGTAACTGATCTATCGATCGAATCTGATAAAGATTCAGAGATATATGAATCCGTTCAAGCCTACAACCCATTCCTAAAAGCTCTCGACTCTGATGAAAAGGAGAAGGTAAGTGCTCAAGGTAAGTCTTCTAGACCAGTAGACATGCCTGCTCTAGTTGACTCTACTACTCCTGGTAAATCTGTTGATGATACAAATGATGTTAACATGCATGATGCTGTACATGATATAGATGATGATAGTATTCCTGTTAAGAATAGGAAAACATGGAAATCTGCGCATGATACTGAAAATATCATTGGTGACTCTACTATTGGTGTGAAGACTAGACGACAACTCTTTGAGTCGCAAGAACAGCCTAGTCCAACTATGTTTTGCTGGTGTTGTTTCCTCTCTGCTATTGAGCCTACCACTGTTAAAGAGGCATTGGCTGATAGTAATTGGATCATCGCTATGCAAGACGAGTTGAACCAGTTTGTTCGAAACGACGTCTGGGAACTTGTCGATAGGCCAAAACATCATAATGTAGTTGGCACTCGATGGATTTTCAAGAATAAGAAAGATGAGAATGATTTAGTCGTTAGAAATAAGGCTAGATTAGTCGCCCAAGGCTACTCACAAGCTGAAGGCATAGACTATGATGAAACTTATGCTCCTGTTGCTAGACTAGAAGCCATTAGATTGTTCCTTGCATATGCTGCTCACATGAAGTTTACTGTATATCAAATGGATGTTAAAAGTGCATTTCTTAACGGTATTCTTGCGGAAGAAGTGTATGTTGAACAACCTCCAGGGTTCGAAGTCAAAGGCAACCAGGTGTACAGATTAAAGAAGGCCTTATATGGACTAAAGCAAGCTCCAAGAGCATGGTATGACACTCTATCTCTCTTTCTATTGGAAAATGGTTTTACTAAGGGCAAGGTCGATCGAACCTTGTTCAGAAGACAAGAAGGGAAGGACATTTTACTCGTCCAAATTTACGTAGATGACATCATTTTTGGGTCACCTAACAAAAAGCTGAGTGAAAGTTTTTCAACACTCATGCAAAGTAAATTTGAGATGTCTATGATGGGTGAAATGAACTACTTTCTTGGACTTCAAGTAAAACAAACTCCAGAAGGTATTTTCATAAATCAGGCGAAGTACACTAGAAATCTTCTAGACAAGTATGGGATCAAAACATGTAAGTCCACTGGTGTACCAATGCAACCAACTTACAGAATGGATCCAGATGAGAACGGTAAATGTGCTGACCAATCCTATTATCGTGGCTTAATTGGTTCTTTACTGTATCTAACTGCTAGTAGACCTGACATTGCATTCTCTGTTGGTGTTTGTGCTCGATTCCAAGCTAATCCAAAAGAAAGTCACATGGAAACTACCAAAAGGATCTTGAAATATTTGAAAGGGACCATCAATCGTGGTATATGGTATCCTTCAAATGATGATCTATCCTTAAGTGGGTATTCAGACTCAGACTTTGGAGGCTGTAGAATAGATAGGAAATCTACTTCTGGTTCTTGTCAATTTCTAGGCACAAAACTCATATCTTGGTTTTCTAAAAAGCAGACTAGTGTTGCAACTTCAACTACCGAAGCCGAGTACATGGCTGCTGGTAGCTGTTGTAGTCAACTACTCTGGCTCATACAACAGTTACGTGATTACAATATACATGAATCAAATGTTCCTATTTTCTGTGATAGTAATAGTGCAATTGCCATTACACAAAATCCTGTTTTGCACACACGATGTAAGCATGTTGATGTTAAGCATCATTTCATACGTGATCATGTAGAAAAGAAGGATATTCGCATGGAAAAGATTCATACTGATTTTCAAAGAGCTGACATTTTTACAAAACCATTAGCTGAGGCACGATTTCGTGAGTTATGCATTAGTCTAGGGCTAATTGATTTAGACCCTACTTGCCTATAGCTATGCACTAACCAGTCAGGTACATCAAGAAGAAGAGACAAGATCACTAGACCAGAGCACTCGACTACTCACGCAACAGACAGGTATACAAGGCTAGACTAGATGACCAAACAACCCGATGAGGAAGCTGGTAAAGCTGAGGGTAATACTAAGGGAATAAACACTTAAGGGGGAATCTTTGATTTCTTAAATATCCTTATGTTGACTCTTATGTTTGTTAAAGGTCATCTTGTTCGAAACCTTGATCATTGCTTTAGATTGATATTCATCTTATTTATCTTACTCTATCTGTACCTATGATTACACATTGAAAATGATGAGATAGGTACATACAGTCGTTCGACATTCAGAATAGACAGGCACAGGCGAAGGGGGAACTCGTCTTGTGTACTTGAGCCAACTCGTCTTGCGAAGCTTAAGTCTACTCGTCTGTTCTGGATGGACTCGAACAGACAAGCTAAAGTGTTTCTCTTTATTGAAATATGTTAAGTGTCTACTCAAACGGATTAAGGGTATTATAGTAATTCGATAATGCTAAATTTTGAAAACCCTAGAATTGGATTTATACACTCCCATTCTTAATGAGGTGTATACACCCAGTTCTTACTCTACTACACTAGGTCAGATGTGTACACTCCCTGTCCTAACTAAGAAGAGCCGGATTTCAAAACTTACAATATCAAATCACATAATATTCTCGATTCCGTAACCGAATTTCAAAGGTCTCGACCGTTGGATTAAACAATTCAATCTTGGCCGTTGGATCACTTTTCAGTTCTAACAAAATTCACCTTTCTCACAACTCGACTTACGTTTTCATAACTCTCCTACTCTAGCTCTCGATTTTCTTGCAAAACCATAACCTTCCAAGTTCTTACTCTACTCACTCGATATGTCGATTGTTTCTCTTTTCGATGTCAGAACTAACATACAAGCAAGGTTTGATCTCGGTAGGTATATTGCTGAAAAACAAGGTGCATGTGGAACCCTCGTTGTTCTTCAAAGGGCTTCACACTGACGGAAATCAAGAAATCCTCGACAAGTGTTCACGGTGTGGATTGAAGCCATATCTGGAGGCTTTTCCTCAAATCGTCTTGGAAGAGGAGGTGTTGCTGTTCTATGCCAACGCCACAAGGCGAGGAGATAGGATCGAATCATTTATTGGAACTAGTCGAGTGGAACTCACTCGTGAGGTGTTATTCAGACACTTGAAGCTGCCCATCGGAACGATTGATGTGGAAAACTATGCCACCGGACAAGAGATGAGATATTTGAGCATCTTTTGTGGAAGGAAGATGAAGCTCAAGTCAGATGGCAAGGCTCCTGCCGTCAAGAAGGCCTAACTATTGGAGAAGTATCGTACGTTATTGGACATAGCAAGCAAGATGCTTCTATGTGCCACTGGTTCCTTTGACGCAGTCACTCAAGCTAAGACAAGGGTGATGGCTGCTATTTTTGATGGAATCACTGAAGGTAATTGGTTCAAGTTGATTGCTGACAGGATGATGTATTTCGAGAAGAGTGTTCGTGTTGATACCGACTCTAGTAGTTGGGTAGTATCACACACGGTTGGATATGGCAACAAGTTGAGTATTCTACTCCCCTTGTTACTACCAAACAAGTCTGACTGGAGCAATGGAAAGTCCTTCCATTCTCTTAAGTTCTATCTGAAGTCGGAAGCTCAAAGGAAGCAGGTCGCTGCAAGGTCAGCTGCCCCAAGGCGAGTTCAAATAGATGAGTCTCAAGCCCTACCATATGCCAACTCATCTAGCTCTTCAGAAGATGAGTCCGATGACAAGGAGTCAGAGACAGCTGCTATAGTTGAGTCCAGCTCAACTGACTCAGAGAAGACTCAGACAGAAGAGGAGTCGGAACAAGATAAGGAGCCGAGTGCTCAAGTTCCAGAGATGTACACTCTTGTAAGAGTTGGTTCGCCCACTCAACCAGACGAGTCGAGTATTCAGGTTGGTACATCTTCTCAATTTTTGTCAATTCCTCCTCTCTCTCATTCTGCTATTCGAACCAAGGCTAGATCACATCGATCTAGGCCTAGACCTCAACCCTCAACCTCGCAAGTACTGGCGGCATTACAGCTTAGAGCCAGTCTACCCCAAAACACTCCCATAATAGATACAACTGATACTTCGACAGTTGTCACACCTGACCAAGCCACATTACAGCCCCCAGAAACCACCATCCAAACTCCTTCTTTACCTTCAACAGAAAATGTTGAACCCAACCCATCTACTTCAGGCAAGACGCCAGTTGCCACTGCAACATCTGAGTTAGGGACCCCACCTACTCAGACCCCGTCTGAAGTTAGATTCGAATCCTTAGTTTATTACCCGATGTGTATGCGAGAGAAGAGAATTCGTGCTCGTGTATCCCGAAATCTGAAGAAGCAGCTCTCAACTCTCGACATCGACACTGCTTCAGAACAGTTTGAAAAGTTAGTGCGGATTTGCACTTGGTTTTCTCTGAAGAAGTCTTCTACAGATGATCTTTTCGAGGTCATTCAAGGCATGGGCGGAATCTCCAATTTCATGGATTGGGAGATGGAACAGAAAGAAAATAGTGGAGTTAAGGATCACTCCGAACTATTCCCTCGCAAGGCCTTGGTTGATCTAGTTAAAAGGCTGTTGAGTATTCCAGATGGTGTTCTAGAAGATGAGTTCTCGTTCGATGTTGGAACTCAGACTGATCTGGTGGAAGACGAGATTAAGCCAGAAGTTGCTGAAATAACAGTTCAGACTTCAGAACAATTGGAAGAAAGTGATGAAGATGAAGTCGACTCACTCATGCTTGGTAAAGAAGATGATGAATTCATGGATGCAGTTATGTTTACTGAAGATGAACTTATTGAGAAAGTTCAGGAAGATAATGTCATTAATGTTCAGTCGTCTCAAGTTATCCCAGTCGCCTCGATAGATGAGTTGAAAGAAGATTTGAAGTCTGTCATCAAGTCAACTATCGATGAATTTCTTAAGACTGAACTTAAGAAAACTCTTGTTGAACAGAACAGTGTCCTTGTGACAAGTTCAAAAGAGATGATCTTGAATGAAGTCAATCAGTTGGATAACGACTTCAGGCAAGAGATGTTTAAACAGATCGAAGGATTTCTCCAGAATCAAGTTGAATACTCGGAGAAAAGCTCAGTTGATTTTGCTCGTGTTCTAGCTACTGAATCCAAGAAGATGGAACGAGTCTATAGAGCCAAAATCGAAGTAGCTGATGTTCAAAGAAAAGAAGCCTATGACCAGTTAGCACAAGCGAAAGAGTTTATCAGTGCTATGACTGAGGAGAACAGGAAGTTACGTCTGACTGCAACTCATTTTAAGAATGAATTGAACTTATCTACTCAGAAGCTGGAGTTGGTGGCAACCAAACTAGACAAGCTAAGTCAGGACGGTTCTCATGAAAGGCAGATTGAAAAAGCTACAAACCTAATGAAGCAAGCAATGTTCGAAGAGATGACTCGGTTTACTTCTCTATTCTCTCTCAAGGCAACTGATGAAGCCAAAAAGGGGGAAGAGACGAGTCAAATTGAAGTTATTGCTGAGAAAGCTAAGTCAAGTGCTGAACCTGAAATCAAGGAAGCTGCTGAAGCTATGCAAGATCTTAGAAGGCCTAAGAGAGGCAAAGGCAAGTTGGTTAAAACTGCAGATCTTGAGCAAGCTAAGGCTGAAGCAGTTGAGTTGAAAAAGAAGGAGAAGGGCAAAGCGGTTGCATCTCCTGAAGCTGAGGTTCAGACAAAGCAAGTATCAAAGAGAAAGTCTATTGTTATAGAAGAGCCTGAAGATGTGGAGACAACAACTAAAGTGAAAAAGCAGAAGGTTGTTGATCCATGTGATGAAACTCACTATGCTAGCAAGAAGAAGATTGGAAAGCATATTGAGAATCTACAGAAGTTAAAGGCTGATGAAGATCAGATGGAAGACAAGTTCATTGATTATTTCATTGATAATGAGCATCGACCTGAATGGATCAAAGTGAAAAGGCAATGGGAACTTGATCACTGGATCATTCGGAAATATGGTGATGCTGAAGGATCAGATGAGCTATATTCTTTGTTTGACAGATTTATGGAAGGACAACACAGAATGTTATGGAATTTAATCTTAAGGATTTCTGCTGGAGCAAACTTTAACATTCTCGTTCCTAGCTTTCCAAGATGGAAGTGTCCTATGACAAGCTCAGGTAGAAGAGTTGATATGAATCAGATCAAGAAATTTGAAGAAGATCTACTTGAGAAAGAGAAGATTGATGATGAAGATCACATCAGTATTATTCACAGAAGACTTCTAGATGCATTTCAAGTTCCAAATCTTGAAGGAGGTACTATGTCAGATTAGTTGATTTTTTTTAAGATTTTTTTTGCTCTGATACTTAGTTGAATTTGATATTCGAAGTATGTGTAATATCTACTGATCTATTTTGAATGAATGAAAGATAAGTACTATTTGATGATAAAGACAAGATAACTACTTAACTAGTCTACTTATGAGAAAATATTCAAGTAGTTTTGGCTTCATCAAAAAGGGGGAAATTGTTGGGATATGAATCCTAGACAAGTCCTAAATGATGAATAAAAGATGAAGTTTTGATAAGCCAAAAGTAGTATGAATATTTTCTAAGTGTTGACTAATCTAGTTGAGTTAAGTCATCTTGTACCAGACCAGTAGAGTTCACATAAGTTCACATGAAAAGATAAGTACAGTTTATAAGTACTTCATATGTGTTTACAGTATTTGTTAAGTTTGTTACTGAGCTATTTAAATGTTGTATAGAGCTCATGATGTTTTATATGTAATAGATTAGTTTTATTGTATAGTTTATAAGTTGACTAAGCTTGTATTATGAAAGCTTAAAGTAATGTAATAGTCTTGATAGGTTTAGTATAATCTACTAATTGAACAAGGAAGACCAGTCAAGAAGAGTTGAAGTCTACTACTCAAGACAGAATGGACTACAAGACAAGTACATACAAGTCTACTCAAGACAAGTCAACGTGAAGTTAGTTCGAAGCGCGTATAAAGATGAAGATAAAGAAGTTAGTTATGGAATAACTAATTCGTAACAGAAACGCGTGGATTGATAAGAAGATTCAGTTGAAGTTAGTTTTCAAGAAAAGTTGGTTACAACTAACTAAGTTCTTGATATTTATAAATACTTCGTGATGGTGATCATTTGAAGACTACTGCAACTACGCATACTGAAACTTGATATACTGAAGCGTATTAAAAGCTATATACTGAAGGTTACTCTCAGAGATTGAAGATTCAGAAAGAAGCCAAAAGAGAAGTGAAGAATTCAAAAGGCTACTACTGAAGATCAGAGAAGTGTTTAGTTTTTGTTGTTATTTTTCAAGGTGCTAGATACTTGTAAAAATTTCTAGTTAGATCATAGACATATCTGGAGGTATAGTCTGTTGAAGATCTAAGTCTTCTTCTTGGGACTTTAAAGACAGGAATATACACTTGTACTCGATTGGAAGAGTTTAGTGGAAACATCACAACTGGGTTTGTGAGAGTGGATGTAGACAAGTTGTCGAACCACTATAAATCTTTGTGTGTTGTTTACTTTACTGTTTTAATTGTTTAATTGCTTAACTGCTTTAACTACTACTAAACTAAACAAGTTGAGTATAGAACAGAGTTCTCGAATATAGAAGTTCAGTATAAACTTGAATTGGGCTCATTGTTAATTTCGTATTCCGCATATTGTATTCTGATATATCGAAAGATTTTAGAAAAGTCTATTCACCCCCCCTCTAGACATTTTCTTTAGCTTCCCTCGATATTAACTCAACTTTCGGGACCTACAAGGTTTGTTATGATAATGAGGCACAAATTTCCTAGGTTTAGTTGAGTACAACTGAGACTGCCTTATAAAATGAGGTCTAGGCTGTTTCCAACTTGCCTGTGTTTTTCTTGACCTACTGTTCTGAGTCTGCCTCTTCTGAATCCAGGACTTTTCAGCTCTGGTCAGAGGAGTAGAACTCTTCTGGTATGGTCTTGACTGTACTGGTCTAGATCCATTCTTCTGTTTACCATTCTTGGTAGTAGGAGGAATGTATTTAGACTGTACTTTAGGTTTTGGATCATTATCATAAGTCATAGGTTCTTTTCCTTTATCTAATTGCAAAGAACTTGAACTAGCTCCAGTAGTGTTCTTAATCCCTGAAGTAGAGGAACTAGGCAGATCAGTACCTATTCCACTTTTATCATAAGGAGCTATGTATCTGTCTGATAATGTTTGATTAATCTTAGAAGAGTTAATCATATCAGATAGCTTCAGATCCAAGCTCAGTATTTCAGATTCTAAGAATCTATTGCGCTCTTCAAGTTTTTCACATTTAATCTTTAAGTCATTGAACTCATTTGTCTCTTTAGCTTGAGTATGAAGCATACCCTGATATAACTTGTCCATAGATGCATACTTATCTTTGAGTTGTGACAACTCTTCTGATAGCCGTGCATTTAGAACAGTTATATTAGGATCCACTTTCATTTGAGCTTCTCTAAGACTCATGATTTCTTGTCTTAAAGATATGTTCTCATCACTGATTTCCATGAATGCTTTGTTAGCTGGTAGGAGGTCTTCTTCATTCATTCCATTGGAATGATGAAGACTACTCCCTACACTACTATCAGCAGTGTCACATAAATCAGAATCAGAATCAGATTCATCACAAGATTGAAAGGATGTGACAGAAGATACCTCTTGGTCTATTTTTGCCATCATGACTAGTCCATCATCTGCAATGAAGACTTCTTTCTCACTTCTAGAAGGGTAATCAGAAGAGGAGGATGGCAACTCATCTGAATCCGTATCAGATTCATTGTTAGCCACCATTGCCCTCTTACCCTTTGCATATTTGCGATCTCTCCTTGCTTTTCTTTCACTTCTGTCTTCAGCACTCAGATCAGGACATTCATGGATGTAATGACCTGGCTTTTCACAGTTATAGCACAGAGGTTCATTAGTAGAACGTTTAGAAGGAAAATGATATCGGTTCCTGTCCTTTCTATCAGTAGGGTTTCTATCCTTCCTATCAGCAGAGTTCCTATCTCTTCTTTTCTCATTAGAGATCTCATCTCTCCTTTCAGAAGATTTGTGATCCCTTCTGGTCCTAGAAGAGTCCCTGTTATTTGAGCCCTGAGTGTCCTTATAGAATCTTTTGTATCTACCATACCTCTTGTTAAGTTTGTCAAAACTCTTAATCATTAAATTCAACTGATCCTTAAGATCAAGATCAGTACTCTCTAGTTCATCTTTTATGCTTGAGGACTTAGACATATATGATCTAGGCTTCTTAGAGGTAGATGCCTTAAGTGCAATGCTCTTGGAGATTTCCTTAACCCTATCACCACTAACTATTGGATCTTCTTCATCCAATTCGAACTCATGTGCCTGAAGGGTTTGGAAGGTAGTTTCGGCAGACCAGTTATCTATATCCTGAGTGTTTTTAATGATCAGTGTGACTATTTTCCACCTTTCATCTAAGGCTTTAAGGATACGCAAATTGATCTCCCTATTGGTATAAGTCTTACCTAAAACATCCAGATCATTCATAATCTTTGTAAAACGAGTATCGAGCTGGTCTATTGTTTCACCAGTCTTGATTTTGAATGTTTCAAACCGCTGGACAGCAGTGGATAGTTTGCTTTCCTTTATAAGAGAAGTTCCCTCACAAATGATAGCTAACTTGTCCCACATCTCTTTGGCTGATTTACATTTAACCACTTTCCCAAGATACTCGTTGGGAAGGGTGTGCAAAATGTAATTCTTTGCAAGCTGTCTAAGTTGTTCTGCCTCATTTCCTCAGTAGTTAAATCTAACCTGGGTTTTGGCACGAGAACACCAATGGCTTTTGAAGGCTCCAGAGTTGCAGTGTTGGGTATCATGGTAGTAATAGGCCCTTCTTTGATCACAGACATCATTAGATCATGGGTTGAACTAAAGATGGCCTCCATCCTCAGTTTCCAGTAATCGTAATCTGCAACCTTGAACTTTGGAAGTTTATTGATGTTAGTTTCTTCCATGATAGAGTAGACAGTTAAGATCAGTAGTATGATAGATAGGTCAAGCAAGACAAGTAAGATCAAGAAACAAGTATCAGTAATGAGAAACAATTAGACTTTCCCCAAAGTCTACAAGGTTATCAAGAAACAGCAGTCCAAAGAACTACTGCTCTG
Organism: Galeopsis tetrahit; assembly: GCA_963675135.1. Lineage (NCBI taxonomy): Eukaryota > Viridiplantae > Streptophyta > Magnoliopsida > Lamiales > Lamiaceae > Galeopsis > Galeopsis tetrahit. The sequence continues at coordinate 19,460,220 of OY776123.1, forward strand.
ATACCACTTGTTGGTCCCAAAAGTTGAGTTAAGATTGAGTAAGCTAAGAAAAAGTCTGGAGGGGAGGGGTGAATAGACTTTTCAAATTCTATCAAAATATCAGAGTTTAAGTGCGGAAATACGTTCTGTACAGTACTGTTCTTAGAATCAGCCCAGTACTTAACAGTTAGCTTTATACTCAACTTTTCTTTAAATCTTTTCTTAGAAAACTTACTGTTCTTGGTTAAACAAATATATCAACAGTTAATAAAAAACAAACAGTAAAGAACACAAGAATTTATAGTGGTTCGACAAATGTCTACATCTACTCTCACAACTCCAGTTGCGATGTTTTATTACTCTTTTCCACTTGAGTACTTGTAGTTTAGAGTCCCAAGATTAAGACTTCGATCTTGTCGATTATACCACGAGGTATATCTTCGATCAACTAGTAATTTCACAAGTAACTAGCACACTTGTTTACACAATACAAACTTAAAACGAAAAGTAAAACTTCTCTTTGCAGTAGCCTTTTATTCTTCGAATCAGATCTGTGGCTTCTCTTCAGTACGATCTTCTTGACTCTGTGAGTGCTTGAATACTTGAATGCTTCTTGATTGCTCTTGAATACTTTGAATAGCAGTAGTCTCTTCAAGTAGAAGATCACACGGTATTTATAAGATCTAGTAAGACAGTTAGCAGTTTGTGAACTAACTCTCAACTAACTCATAACCGTTTCTTGTTGTAACTTTTTTCTTTTTATAACCAACTTATCTTATCTTTCCAAGTCAGCATATCTTCATATATATCTTCAGTTACGCCTTAAATAAGTCATCCAAACTTACTTTTCAAATAAACCAACTCAGCACCGTAAACTACTCTTCTTAGTTTTACTGCTCTTGGTCAATCAGCACAGTTCTTCAAAACTGTTCAGCTTCCTTCAAAAATACTTCTCTGATTTCTTCAAACTCTGAAGTAGTCTTCTGATATCTCTTAGTCTTCTTTCTTCAATCTAATCTACTGTTCTAACTATTACAATGCTGAATACAATAGAATACAACTTTACAAATATAAAACCTATCTATACATCAACTGAACTACATACAGATGAGTACATCTAAGTCCTATACTATAAGCTGTCTATACAATACTTCCTTTTCAATGCAGTAACCCGATTATCAAACTTTCTCCTTGCAGCTTCTGCATCTTTCATCTTTTGCTTTCTAATCTGTTCATCTGTTCTTTTCTCAGCCATCTCTATTTTCTTTTGAGCAAGCATCTGATTATGTTTCTCAATTGCTTCAGCCATCTGCACATTACTTGGCCTGTTATCAGAAACGACATGCTTTAGCTTTCTTTTAGACCTGGTAATCCTTCCAGTCTGTTCAGCCTCTTCCTCATCTTCTAAAATAAGTTTCCTTTTTCTTTTTCCAGAAGAAGATTCAGCAATGTTTTTCTGAGTAGCAATCTCTTGAGATTCAGAATCAGGATTTTGTTGTCTTAATTTCAGACTAATGATTTCTTCTTTCAAGTCATCAATACTGGCTTTCAGCTCATCTTGACTCACAACCAACTGAGCTTGTTGAGTTTGAGTCTGCTCCATCACTTTCATCACTTTTTCTTCCCCCTTTTTAGCTTCATCTTGCCAATCTCTCAAGGGTGTCAAAAGTAGGTCAACTTTCTTTTGCAGCTCAGTAGAAAGTTTCTTCTCTTGTAATCTATGCAGATCATAGATCTTAGACATTGTGAATTCCATTATCTTGTCATATGAATTAGCAGCAGTCAAACTTTCCAGTTTCTCAGTGGCTTGTTGAAATTGTTTCAAAGTAGCCTCCAGCTTGCTTTGTAACTCTTCATTATGCTTTTTCAACATCTCAAAGCTAGAGTTATCTTGCCTTGTCTCAGCAGGAACATCTCTTACTATCTCATCAAACACAGTATTCTCAGCAGCATTAACTTGTGTGCTTTCTAACACATCAGCACTCAAATCTTGTTCCACTAAGACTTCAGTTTCTTCAGGAACAACAGTGTTCTCAAACATCTCTGTTGCATTTGTATCGGCTTCATAGTCAGCTTCCATATCAGCTTCCAAATCAGCTTGGTTATCAGAACCTCTAACATCAGCATCATCAGCTTCCATGTTGACATCAGTATCAACATCTACATCAGTAGGCTTAACCATAGAATACTTGCAACCTGTTATTCTTTCAATCAACTGAATAACAGACTCAAGAGTGAATAATTCAGTATATGAATTAACATCTGCTGCTTCTCTCTGTTCTTGTTCCCAGTCATGGAACACAGATAAACCACCCATACCTTCAGCTACAATCATCAGCTCATCTATCCTTAGAAGTTGCTCAAAGGATCTAGTGCTGTCATCTAAACCATGAAAACTTTTGAGAAGAGCATTTCTCAACTTAAATCTTATCCTCTCTTCCTTATCACAAACTGGATAGTCCATCAAGAACACTGAATCAGGTTGGATAATCTCAGTTTCAGGAGAAGATGTAATCTCAATTGGTTCAGAGGAAGGCATATGTTCATGCTCAATAGAGTGATCATGAACTGGTTCAGGTTCAGGAGAGAAATGAGGAGTGGGATTTTCGTAAGGACTCGATTGGGGAGTGGAATGAAAAGAATTGTTCTGAGGGGTTGAGTGAGGAGTGTTCTGTCGAATAGGAGAGTAGTGAACTGACTCCTCATAACAGGAAGGCTCAGCTTCAAGGGGTTGGGCTTGGATAGAGTGAGAGGTTGAGTGAGAAGGGGTAGTGTTCTTGAGGACTCTTCTGGGTCTAAGAACACCAGAAACTTTAGTTCTCTTATGTGAAAGAATGAGGCTCGAAGAACTTACCTCTTGTTCCACAGAAGTTTCCTTCACACCAGCAACAGATTCTTCTGATTTTTCAGAAATGGCCCTAGCTGATCTACCTCTTCTTAATCCAGTTCTATGAGGGTCATGCCTAGCCTTCGATCTCATTTCCGGCTCATCATTGTCAGAACGGAACATCGAACCACCAGATTCTTGAGGCTGAGGACGGTTCCTTTGTTCTTGTTCAAATTTAACAGACTCTTTCTTGAACAAAAACTTGCCCTGGTGAAATCTTTTCGGAGGACTCCAATCCACCTTCTTCTCAGCTAATTGAGGCAATAAGATGCTCAATTTACTTCCAAAACCCATCCAGGATTTAATGGAAAATTCTTTGGTGTCTTCATCAAACAACACCTTTTCTCTTTCAGCCAACAATCTGCCAAGCAGAAATCCTTGCCAATCACCATCAACGCGATCAGTGATTGCAGCCATAATACGAATCTTGAGATTAGTGAGGGCATCTTGACTGAAGTGTTGCCCTAACAAGCATTTTCCAGCGATGTCCATTAATAATTGAAGACCTTCTAGAAGAATTTCCTTCTTCAAGTTGGTGAGAGTTGCTGGGTCCACATTCAACCATCTGCCCACACGAGCTTTTTCTTGCCCTGCCATATAGCTCAGAATGTCTATCGGCCCGTCTGGTAGATTGAAAGCGATTCCAAGGGTTTCTTTGGAGATGACAACCCTATGACCAGAAACTATCGAACGAATGCAATTCGTATCACCTTCCACCTGTAGAAAGAATTTCTTCGCCCCAGGTTCGTAAACCTTCATGGGAAATGATTCTAGGTACTTCTGTAGCCCGCTTTCTTCACACATGGTGAGGATGGCTTGATTCTCTTCTTTTTGTCGTCCGGTGAAATAAACAGAATTTTCAACGAAAATTCCTTTCTCACGCATCCATCTGGTTGAATCAAAAGTACCTACGACTTCATTTTCTTCGTTAAGAATATCAATAATCGCTATGGAGTAGAAAATTTACTTCCAAAACCCATCCAGGATTTAATGGAAAATTCTCTGGTGTCTTCATCAAACAACACCTTTTCTCTTTCAGCCAACAGTCTGCCCAACAGAAATCCTTGCCAATCACCATCAACACGATCAGTGATTGCGGCCATAATAAGAATCTTGAGATTAGTGAGGGCATCTTGATTGAAGTGTTGCCCTAACATGCATTTTCCAGCTATGTCCATCAAAAGTTGAAGACCTTCTGGAAGAATTTCCTTCTTCAAATTGGTTAGAGTTGCTGGGTCAACATTCAACCATCTGCCAACACGAGCCTTTTCTTGCCCTGCCATATAGCTCAGAATGTCGATTGGCCCGTCTGGTAAATCGAACGCGATTCCAAGGGTTTCTTTGGAGATGACAACCCTATGACCAGAAACTATCGAACGGATACTATTCGTATCACCTTGCACCTGTAGAAAAATTCCATCGCCTCAGGTTCGTAAACCTTCATGGGAAACGATTCTAGGTACTTCCTCAGCCCGCTTTCTTCACACATGGTGAGGATGGCTTGATTCTCTTCTTTTTGACGTCCGGTGAAGTAGACTGAATTTTCAACGAAAATTCCTTTCTCTCGAATCCATCTGGTTGAATCAAAAGTTCCTACAACTTTGTTTTCTTCGTTAAGAATATCAATAACCGCCATAGTGTAGAAATGTAGAAGTGTAGTTGCAAGAATAAGGAGAATCGAGAAAACTTGAACTTAGAGAATTTGCAGAAAGATTTTAAGTAATGAGAAAGAAGAAGTTAATGTGATCGCATTTAATCTAAATCAAAGTAAATCTAGGGCTTGAATTGATTTAGACTCACACGTTGAGTGGTTTGGATTGAGTATTGAAAAGTGTAATTTTAAAAAAAAACGTTCCAGATTCATAAAACTCATTTCCAATTTGGAGCCAACTTGTGTTGATAAAGACACCGTTTAAAATTAGGTCAAAAATAGAGGAGTGTATTAATCTTCTCTATTAGTACCCTAATTTTTGAACAGATCTTGACTTAGAAATAATTCTAAGGCAATAGTACTGTTCTGATGTGTATCAGCACAGTTGTTTCCATTCACATTTTTCTTCAATTTCTTACTTAAAATATGTTGCACTTTACTTATCTGGGTTCAGCTGAGTATTGTGATCAGCTGAGTACTTTCTTTGAAGATCAGCTCAGTAGTTGGATCAGCTCAGTAATCCTCAGATCAGTTCCCCAACTCTTCTGATTTTCACCTTTTTGATATCAGCACAGTACTTTCTCAGATCAGTACTGTAACTATTCTGTAGACAGATTTCCCTGTAATCAAATAAGCTCTGTAGACAGTTTAATCAGTAGTCAGATCAGTTCTGTAGAGAGAATGATATTGTAGTCAGAATAGTTCTGTAGACAAATTAACTTTGTAATCAGAACAATCCTGTAGACAAATCAATTCAATAATCAGAACATGTCTGTAGACAGATATGTGCTGTAATCAGATCAGATTTGTAGACAGATCACATCTCTAATCAGATCAGTTCCCCCTTCAGTGGAGAACTCCCCTTCTGTGCCTGTTTCACCTTGGTAGAAGTATTAGTTCGAGCATAAATGGTGAAATACAGTACAGAATATAAAAGAATAATTAAAATAGGTCTTTAAAAGGTTTGTTCTAAGGTGATTTGTGCTTTGAGTCAACATACAGGATTTTTCAGAAATCATAGATTCCCCCTTAAATGTATATTCTCAATTCCCTCAGCTTTACCAGCTTCCTCATCGGGATTTAGGCACCTTAGTAACCTTTTTACCTGATTGTGATGAATGTAGAGGTCTTGACATGATCTGTTCTTCAGAATTACCCATCTTGGTGTCCTATTCTTGATATCAGCTAAGTACCTGAAATGTTAGAGTACAGTTCTATATACATGCAGGATCCATGTCTATCAATCCTAAACTTATGCAAAGCTCTCCAAATCTAGTTTCAGCCAAAGGTTTTGTGAAAATGTCAGCTCTCTGAATATCAGTATGGATATTCTCCATCCTAATGTTTTTCTTTTCAACATGATCCCTAATAAAATGATGCCTAACATCTACATGCTTGCATCTAGTATGTAAAACAGGATTTTGAGTGATGGCAATTGCACTATTGCTGTCACAGAATATAGGTACATTGGATTCCACAATGTTGTAGTCTCTAAGTTGTTGAATTAGCCAAAGAAGCTGACTACAACAACTTCCTGCAGCCATATATTCTGCTTCAGTGGTAGATGTTGCCACACTTGTTTGTTTCTTTGAAAACCATGATATGAGCTTAGAACCTAAAAATTGGCATGAACCAGAAGTTGATTTTCTATCTATCCTGCAACCACCAAAGTCAGAATGTGAATAACCACTTAGGGATAGATCATCATCTGCAGAATACCACAAACCTCGATTAATGGTACCCTTTAGATATTTCAATATCCTTTTAGCAGTTTCCACATGACTTTCTTTGGGGTTGGCCTGAAATCTAGCACATACACCTACTGCAAATGCAATATCTGGCCTACTAGCAGTTAAGTAGAGTAGAGAACCAATTAAAGCTCTATAATAGGATTGGTCAGCAGACTTACCTTGATCATCAGGATCCATTCTGTATGTTTGCAGCATTGGTACACCAACTGTTTTACAGGTCTTGATACCAAATTTATCTAACAAATTTCTTGTATATTTTGCTTGATTGATAAAGATACCATTAGATGATTGTTTTACTTGAAGTCCAAGAAAATAAGTCATTTCTCCCATCATTGACATTTCAAACTTGCTTTGCATGAACTTTGAAAAGCTTTCACTCATGCTTTTGTTAGGAGATCCAAATATTATATCATCAACATAAATTTGGACTAATAAAATGTTTGTACCTTCTTGTCTTCTGAACAAAGTTCGATCCACTTTGCCCTTAGTAAATCCATTTTCAACTAAGAATAGTGAAAGAGTGTCATACCAGGCTCTTGGAGCTTGCTTCAGACCATATAGTGCTTTCTTCAACCTGTATACTTGATTACCATTTACCTCAAATCCAGGAGGTTGTTCTACATAAACTTCTTCAACAAGTATACCATTCAAAAATGCACTTTTCACATCCATTTGATACACAGTGAATTTCATATAAGCAGCATAAGCAAGAAACAATCTTATAGCTTCTAATCTAGCTACAGGGGCAAATGTTTCATCATAATTGTTGGGAATAAAATGATTTTGATTTAGATACCAAAACCCCTGATTGATGATGTTCATATTAGTTGAGATATGCTCAAGTCTAGTTCAGGCAAGTTGTCTCAGTACACTTGAGTAAGTAGAATGCTTAAGTTAAAAATCTCAGGAATGTTGTGAGATTTTAGAGTTCAGGGTAGTTTTCCAAAGCTGGAATGTTAGGCAGCTTGATAAGTGTTAAGTGTCTAGGCTAAAGTTGCTGAACTTTCAGGACAAGCTGACCAAGTGGACAAATGAGCTGAAGAGATCAAGAACATTAAAGCAATGCTCATGAATGCAAATGATCAGAACAGTTGAAGTACAAATGATCAAGAGCATTGAATGCCAAAGCTCACAGAAGACACATTCAATGAAGCATTTATTGCCAATCATGCCTGAACCAAGCATTGAAGACTTAAAGCATTAAAGAGTGAAGCATTGAATGAATGTTGGAACATTCTAAATTGCAGCAGGAATTTTCAGGGAGCTTGTCCCATCTGACCATTGGTTGAGTGTAGAGTTTGCCACAAATCAACCTTGGGAAATGTGCATATTTGGAATCTGACACAAGTCTTCTCAGCCGCATTTTTCAGAAGTCAACACATTCATTCAAGCAACCATTGAAGATCCCTTTTACACAGTGGATAAAAGGATGCCAAGCTTCATAGCCGTTTCAATGGTGCTGCAAATAGACAAGTTTGAATTGCTATCTCTCCAACGGTTAGTTGTTCAAATTTGGCTATAAATACAGAAGTGATCAAAGGGATTCATAATCCAACTACAAGCTATCAAACTATCATCAAGCTTTAAAAGGAAACCAAGTTGTTCTTCAGAATCACAAGTTTCCTGAATCACTTCAATTAGCTAAGCCAATCTTTGTAAACATCCAAAGCTTAGCATTGAGATATCCTAAGCCTTTACACTGTTCTTATTGTAAAGGATATCTCTACTAGTTGGAACCAAACCTCAAACCCTTATCTCATTTAGTGAAGAGAGTGTTTGTTGTAGAAGTGAGGAGTTAAGCACTGTTATAGTGAAACACGGTCTTAACTCAGAGAGATTGAGCACTAGGACTCAGATTATCCTAAGGATCAAAGCACTAAGAGAGTGTTGTTAATCAGTGCACCTTGGCACTATAAAACAAGCTAATTCCATTGTGAAGGAATTATCCTGTTCAATCAGGGAAAGTGGATGTAGGAGCTTGAGTCTCTGAACCACTATAAACTTGTGTGCCATTTACTTACTGCATTCTTTATTGCACTTACATTCAATCATATTTTAAAGAAGCAAAACTCAGTAAGTTAAGAAAAACTGTTTTGGACAAAGTCCCTGATAACTGTATCTTTTCAGAAATTAACTTGGAGTATTTCTTTGAGTCAAAGGCCAACCACATTCCGCACTTAGCAACTATTTTAGATATTTAGCCAACTGATCACTTAATAGTAATCAGTAGGACAAGTATCTATCAAAGTTCACACTCAGGCTTGTTGTGAGACAACCTGCCTGATAAGACCAGTTTGTTAAAAAGAAAAGAATTTGTATACACAAGTGCATTCCCCCCCCCATACACTTGTGTCATACTCCACCAAGGACCAACAAGTGGTATCAGAGCAGGGGTTCATAGACCACTGACTCTGAAAATCATTGATTTTCAAAATCACATTTTTTGTGGTCACTGAACTGATCCAAATTTCTGAAAAACCTATCTGTGTTCATCTTATATTATTTCTGTTGAAATGGCTAACAATGCAGTTCCAGGGGATGCTGTTAACACCATCAACAACATGGGTCCAAACCAAGTCCATCATATTTCTCATCACAAACTGCCAATGTTCTCAATTGAGAACTATGATTTCTGGAAGATCAGGATGAGAGCACATCTTGCTTGCCAGCATGATGAGATGCTTAAAGTCATCACCAGAGGGCCTTTCACATTCACTAAAGAAAATCCCAAGCTCACTGATGCTCAAAAAGCAGATCCAAGGGAGTTGCTGCCAAAGGATGAAGATGACTTTACAGCTGAAGAAAGAAAAAGGCACAACCTGAACTACATTGCCATGAACACATTGTACCAGACTATTCCAGATGCAGTGATGGGAAGAGTATACCACTGTACATCAGCTAAAGAGATTTGGGAAACCTTAGCACTTATGTGTGAAGGTACCCAAAAGATAAAGGAGAACAAGCTTCAAGTGGCTATCCAAAAATATGAACAATTCTCTATGGAAGCCAATGAAACTATTGATCATCTTGATGGCAGATTCACTGACATCATGAATGAGATAAACTCTCTTGGCAAGTTCTATGCCAAAAGAGAGGTTACTTTGAAGATTCTGAGAAGTCTCACATCCAAGTGGGACATATACTCAGTCATGATGCAAAACACTAGCAATCTTGACAACATGCCCATGCAGCAAGTATTCTCTAAACTCAAAGCATATGAGTTTGATTTGAACAGAAAGAAAGTACATGATGAGCCATCCTCCTCTAGAAAATGTGCTGCTTTCAAGGCTGCTGAAACAGAAAAGAAGAGTACTCAAAGATCCTCTCAATCTGTTTCAAAATCTGAAATAAAGGAGGAGCTGGCACTCATGGCTAGGAGATTTGAGAAGCTCAACTCCAGATTTGGTAGATACAAAAAGTTCTACCAAGACAACAGAACCAGAAGGAGATTCAGTTCTCCTGACAACAAATCAGAGGACAAAGCCTCTGATGAAAAGAAAGAAGACAGATATGCTAATAGGAAGAAATACAGCAAAGGTGAACCATCATCATCAAGGAGGAAGGAGTCCTCAAGTAAGAAGAATGATGATGAAGATGTGTGTTACAACTGCCAGAAAAAGGGTCACTTTCAGTATGATTGTCCTGACCTTAGTGCCAAAGAAAGAAAAGAAAGGCAGAACAAAAGAGACAAGAGGCTAAACAACAGGAAGGCCATGGTAGCTGGAGATTCAGCAAGTGAAGAGAGTGTCTACTCTTCTGATGATGGACTGTTCTCCAACAGTGACAGTGATGATGACTGTCAAATGGCATTTGAAAATGATGAGGTATGTTCATCTTCTAATTCTTCAAATAACACACATGAGTCCAGTGAAATCCACTTGAAACTCAACTTTGGAAAGTTACTTGAGGATTTCACCAGGCTACGAGAAGTATGCAATATGGCACTTAGAGAAAATGAGCTACTGAATTCTAAAGCTCAAACTCCCAACCTTCCTGAACCAGAGTTTGACTTTAAATCAACTGAGTTATATCAGCAGATTGTGAGAGAACATGAGGAAATGTCTCTCAAAGTCTCTGAACAACAAAAGTTGATTGATGATCAAGAACTGGCCTTGAGGAAAAAGGATTTTGATCTTAGAATTCTTCAAGCGAAATTTGACAATCTCTCAAGTGAATTTGATACTCTGAAATTGAGTGAGGGGAGCTTAAAAATGAAAATGTCTGCCTTGAACAAATCTGCTAAGGCAATAGAGGAAATTCAAGGGTTTCAAAGACCATTTGCACAAAAGGGTGGATTAGGCTATAATCCATTTGAACCCTCACCTGGTCTTAGTATTGCCTCATCAAGCAATTCTAAGATGACTTTTGTAAGATCAGTGGCACAACAAAATGAAATGGAAGTAAATCAACCACTGATCAAGGATAAGGGTAAAGGAATTTTTATACCAACTCAAGTAAACAATGTCCCTAAACCCATACTTAAGGAAAAGGTTAAATACATTGCTTACAGGAGAAATGAGGGTCAGAAAGGTAGAACCAATGGAAGGCCAACCTATCTGAATCCTCATCAGAGGAGTTGTCCAAAATCTGTTCAGAAAAGGCCAACTCAAATGAGGCAACCTCAACTGAATGGATTAAGGCCAATCCCCTCTGACAGGTATAAAACATTCAGGAAGCCTGGACCTTACATGCCAAATGGAAAAGGCCATCCAAAACCCTATCCTCAAAGGTCTTACCAAGCTGCACCTAAGTCTAGTAACTTCAGGAGAAATGTCCCAAAGAAATTTACCAACTCTCCTGAACCTTACAAGGCTAACACCTATACACAGAAACTACCCAAGGCATTTAAGGGTCAAACTGTGTATATAGATGTAAATGGAAACCAAGTCAGTCACTTTGAGTCAATCAGAGTAATTAGGCAGATTTGGGTTCCAAAAGGTACAGCTAACCCTCTAGGACCCAACACTCAAAGGGTACCTAAATTTTGACTTTGCAGGGCTGTAAGGACCACAAGAAGAAGAGAAGCATCAACAAGAAAACAGCATGGTACTTGGACAGTGGATGTTCAAGACACATGACTGGGAACAAAGAACTTCTCTCAGATTTCATAGAAAATGATGGTCCTTCAGTAACCTTTGGAGACAGCTCTCAAGGGATCACAAGAGGTTATGGTACATTAAACATTGGTAGTGTTAAAATTACTGATGTCTCATATGTCCTAGGCCTAAAATATAACTTGCTGTCTATAAGTCAAATCTGTGATAAAGGATATTGTGTTGAATATGCACCAAATGAATGTATTATCAAAAATAACTCAACACAACAGGTGCTACTAATAGGGGTGAGAAAGGGAAATGTCTATTTTGCAGATTGGAGCAAAACCCCTGAAGCAGTTTGTCTTGTTGCCAAAAGCACAAGTGAGCAAAGCTGGCTGTGGCACAAAAGACTAAACCACCTGAACTTCAAAACCATCAACAAGATTGCAAGAAACTCTCTAGTTAAAGGGCTGCCAAATCAAGTGTTCACCAAAGAACATATATGCCAGCCATGTCAGGAAGGAAAGCAGATCAAAGCTTCATTCAAAGGAAAGCCTGTCATCTCAACTGAAAGAGTTCTTCAAATACTGCATATGGATCTATTTGGACCAATAATCCCAGTAAGTATAAATGGAAGAAAATATGCTTTAGTTGTTGTTGATGATTTTTCCAGGTACACTTGGGTAGTATTCTTGCTGAACAAAAAGGAGACCCAAGTCAAGCTACCTGAATTGATGATGAGATTGAGCAATGAAAAGGACCTAAGTATTGTCAAGGTCAGATCTGACAAAGGCACTGAATTCATAAACTCATACATCAATGAGTACTGCAGCAAGAATGGCATCACTCATGAAACTTCAGCAGCAAGAACACCTCAACAAAATGGGGTTGCTGAAAGAAGGAACAGGACCTTGAAAGAGGCAGCAAGAACTTTGATTGCTGAATCCAAACTGCCTAAAAGGTTCTGGGCTGAAGCCATTAGCACTGCATGTCACACTCAAAACAGGTCCTTAATCACCAAAGGACAAGGTAAAACCCCATATCAAATATGGAAAGGTAGATTGCCCACTGTTGCTTATTTTCACATATTTGGTTGTAAGTGTTTCATTCATAATAATGGGAAAGAGCAATTGAAAGCTTTTGACAGCAAAGCTGATGAAGGAATATTTGTTGGATATTCACAAATCAGCAAAGCTTATAGAGTTTACAATTGCAAAACCCTTATTGTGGAAGAAACACCTCATGTTGTGTTTGATGAATCTAATACTGAGTTCAGGGAAAGAAACCTGAATATTGATGACATAACACAAAGAACAACCAGACTAAGGCTTCAAAGCAAGGAAACAGTGTTTGTAGATGTTGCCCAGCCTGAACTACATGATAATCAAAAACTGGACAACCTACCTGATGGCAATCAACCAGAAAACAACCAACCTGAAGGTGAAATTGAACTGACTGACCCCATCCCAGTTCAAAACCAGGTAACAACTACCAATGAAGAAGCAGGCAATGCTGAGGTAGTAAATGGATCCAACATTCAAGGGGGAACCAATGAAAATGTCAACTTATCTGACAATGAGGACAATACCCCTGAATATGATCCTGAACTTGATCCTTCAATTAACTTCCCTGAATTTAATGAGTCTAGTGATCCAACCTCAGATGAGGACAATCCTCCTGAAGGGATCAGGTCTAGAAGGACTTGGTTGCAAAACCACCCATCTAGCCTCATACTTGGTAATCCAAGTGAAGGGATCAAAACTAGAAGATTTCATGGAGAAAGTGCTTTGTTTTGTTGTTTCCTTTCAGAACAGGAACCAAAAGACATTGAGGAAGCACTGCAAGATACCAACTGGATCATAGCCATGCAAGAAGAGCTGGACCAGTTTACCAAAAATGAAGTATGGGAGCTGGTAGATAGGCCAACTCATCAAGATGTCATTGGAACCAAATGAGTGTTCAAAAATAAGAAAAATGAAAATGACATCATTGTGAGGAACAAAGCAAGACTGGTGGCCAAGGGATATTGTCAATCTGAAGGGATTGATTATGATGAGACCTTTGCTCCAGTGGCCAGACTTGAGGCAATCAGACTCTTCTTAGCATATGCAGCTCACATGAGGTTTAAAGTGTACCAAATGGATGTGAAGAGTGCATTTCTCAATGGGGTGCTCAAAGAGGAAGTTTATGTTGGACAGCCCCCAGGCTTTGAAGAAGGAGACAAGGTGTACAGATTGAAGAAAGCTCTATATGGCTTAAAGCAAGCTCCAAGAGCTTGGTATGACACCTTATCACAGTTTCTTCTAGATCATGGTTTTGTCAAAGGCACTGTTGACAGAACCTTGTTCAGAATCTGTGAAGGAGATGATATCTTGTTAGTCCAAATCTATGTGGATGACATTATATTTGGATCTCCAAATGAGAAGCTGTGTGAGAAGTTCTCTAAACTCATGCAGAGCAAATTTGAGATATCCATGATGGGATTGATGAATTTCTTCTTAGGACTTCAAGTCACTCAATCAAAGAAGGGAATATTCATCAATCAGGCCAAGTATACAAGGGACATGATCAAGAAATTTGGATGTGCTACAAGCAAACCAGTCAGAATTCCTATGAATACTAACTGGAAAATGGATCCTGATGAAAGTGGAGAGTCAACAAACTCCACTAACTACAGGGGAATCATAGGATCCTTGCTATATCTCACTGCAAGCAGGCCTGATATCACATTTGCAGTTGGAGTGTGTGCAAGATTTCAAGCAAATCCAAAGAAGAGCCACCTTGATGCTGCCAAGAGAATCCTAAGATATCTCAAGGGATCTGAGAATCTTGGATTATGGTATCCTGCTGATGATAACATTGAGCTCACTGGATATTCAGATGCAGACTATGGAGGATGTAGAATTGACAGAAAATCCACCTCAGGAACATGTCAATTCTTGGGCAGCAAGCTTATCTCATGGTTCTCCAAGAAGCAAAATACAGTTGCAACTTCAACAACTGAAGCAGAATATGTAGCAGCTGGAAATTGCTGTGCTCAGATACTTTGGCTCAGGCAGCAACTTAGAGACTACAAAGTCATCTCAAATGAAGTGCCAATATTCTGTGACAACAATAGTGCAATTGCCATCTCACAGAATCCAGTGCTCCACACCAGATGCAAGCATGTGGATATCAAGCATCACTTCATAAGGGATCATGTGGAGAAGAAAGATATCAAGCTTGTCAAAATCCACACTGATAAGCAAAAAGCTGATATTTTAACTAAGCCTCTAGCTGAAGCAAGGTTCTTGGAATTATCAGCTGAATTGGGCTTACTTGATCCAGGGAAGATGGAGAAATGAGGAAAGAAAGCTCATATGAAGGGGGAAGCTCATTAAGATGAACTTCAGCAAAGTTGACCAACCTCACTGAAGCAGTCTGCCAAAGAGGGAAACTCAGTAAAGTTGTCCCTATGGTGTTCAGCAATGTTGGTCAGGAGCTTTGTCCAAGTGGGACCCAGTCAGCAACATTGGGACCCACTCAGGCATGTTGATCAGGCAATTTGACCTTCACAAAAATTAAAACACATCTCAGGATGTTTGTCCGAGTTAATTGGATAATCATTGCTATTTTTAGCATTGATTAGACATTTAAAAGATTTCTTGGTCTAAGAGTAGGCCATTTTAGGATGGCGTGTGCTATAAAGATTTTTACCACCAAAAAGGCAAATCAACATTTAATGCAAAATCTTAATTAAGATTTCATGAATTCTTGAGCCATCATCAAGACCATTGATTTGCATTAAAACTTCATCAAACCGCCTAAAGCCCACTACCCCACTTTATCCAATTGGTTTTTACTTTTATCCACTGTCATTATCTATTAACCAACGGTTAATAAACTCCCCACATATATAAACTCCTCAATTTTTACTTCCATCCTTACGCTCTCATAATTCCAAACTCTCAAGTTTTTCAAAACCTCTCAAAACCTGCAACTCTTCTCCAAAAACCTACCCAAATTCTCATATTATCCATGGCTCCCAAAATCAAAAGAGAAGAGCTTGTAGATTTCAATGATTCCTCCCTGGACATTGATTTCTCCTATCTTAGCAACTCAAACTCTCTGTGGTTTGAAAAGTTGGTCTTTTGATAGCCCAGATACAGAAGTTCATTCTGTACTCCATTGGCTTAGGGAAGCAGGCCTAGAAAAATTTCTTGGCACCAAGCCTGATTCCTGCCTGAATTCCTTCATGGCAGAGTTCTTTGCCCATCTCAGATGGAAGGGAAAAAAGGGTGATGTGTGCACCAAGCTCACATATGCTGAGGAAGATGAAGATGAAGAAAGCCAACACACCATCATCTTCACTGCTGAGGATCTGGATGCTAGCTTTGGGCTACCATCAGAAGGCCAAAATCCTGAAATTTACAAAGAGGGAGATGATCAGGAGTTCTACTATCCATGGATGATAGTACCCAAGAAACTTGTAAGTGCTCAGAACAAGAACACCTTAAAGCCTGTTTATAGGCATTTGTTTGACTGTGTTGTGAAGAGTCTGTTGAGTCATTCTGGAAGTGTTGAACAAATCAGTATGCCAAAACTGAGGGTGATGGCTGCTGTGATTGACTCTGCTGAAAAGAGAGTCAAGTTTGACTGGAAAAGTTTCATTCTGGACAAGATGATGAATGAAAAGTTCAAGTTTAAGGAGGTGAAGCACCACAAGGTGGTGGTTGATGGAAGACTCCAGTTTTGCACAAGAGCTAGCCTGCTATTGGAAAGATTTGCTCACTATACCCACCTTCAAGCAAAGCCAAAGCCTTTTCCAGCTCAAAAGGTGATGTTCAGGAAGCTGTCTTCTAAGACAGAAAAGAGGAAGCAAGATGCAGCTTCAAAGAAAGCAGTTGTTGTTGTACCAGCAACCAGAGCCTCTCCTAGAAAAAGAAAAGCTCAACCACCAAAAGCACAGCCAAAAATGAAGAGGATGAAGAAGATTCTGAGTGAATCTTCCCCAGAAAGCCAGTCAAGAAGTGGAGGAGCCACTTCTGAGGAGATTGAGAAGGCTGCTGATGAAGGAGTCAACCCCCCTGAAGAGGGTGAAGAATTCAGAGAGGTTGTCCCCTTACAGCCTGAGACTGTAACAGAGTATAGGGACCTTGATAAGCCAACAAGGTCTGAAAGGTGGAGAAGAATTATCAAAACTTCTGAGAAGCAGAGGTTGATGGAAGAGGAGAAGAAGAAGAAAGAGTTCTTCAAGGAGATTAGACAAGCAAGTAGGTCTAACTCCAAGTCCAAATCAAAGTCCAACAGCCCTGAAGACAACTCTCCTGATATTCAGTCCAGAAGAATATATCCAAGGCATGAAGAAGAGGAGTGCAAGACTCCTGAAGATGCCCCAATTATTGCTAAGAAAGTTTACTCCCCTGAAGGTGCACCTGACAGATCAGGTATTGATGTGCTGGCAGATCTAGTCAATCTTGAGGATAGACCTTTTTCCCCACTTGATCCAAGACTTCTTTCATACACTAAGCTTCTTGAAACTGTTCTTCAAGAAGGTGATCAAGTTGTTCTCCCACCCATTCCAGCCATTCCAATTACCTCTTCAGGCACATTGCTCTCAAAAGCACCTGAATCCCAACTTATCTTAAGCTCTTCTGAACCCAATCTACCTGAATTACAGCCAAGCCTACCTGAATCCCAATCCAACCCTCCTGAATCCCAAACCAACTCTTCTGAAGATGAAAGTGGTGAAGAGTACACTTATGAGGGATGCTGAGGCAGATTGCCAAGGCTAATGTGGATGAATTGTATCCAGGATTGAAGGATTATCCTAGGCTGCAACAACAGTTCTATGATCTCAGAGCTCTTGTTGAGATCAAGGATAGAACTATGGTGGAAATAGCTCAGGCTATTCAGGATAAAGGAGCAAGCTGGTGGCAGGTTGAAGAGAACAGGCTTTTACATTTTGCAAATGTGAAGAAATCCAGTGTGTTGACCACTGAGGCCTTATTTTGCACCATTGTTCATGAGAAGGTGCTTGCTGAGAGAGAAAGAATTGCACAAGGAATCAAGCATCCTGATAGCCCATCTGATGATGATAATGATGATGATGATGATAACACCAATCCCAACCCTCCTGGCCTCAACTCTGCTCAGGTACATTACTTGACCTATCATTCTGCTAAGGACTCTGATCATTTAGAGGAGTTGACCAAAGATGGTGACTCAGTCCAAGATGCATTGGCCAAGGATGGTTCTTCTGAACCTGAGGCACAGCTTGACAATGTTGAGACTTCCATGGGAGAAGCTAGTTTGGCTAAAGCCTCATCAATGTCAGGACAGTTGGACATTGACCAGCCTTTAGTCATTCAGGATGACTCAGTGGCTTTGGGATGCCCAAGCACTGTGATCTCCCAACAACTGCCCTCTGTGGATCCTGTTGAGGATATAGAGGTGTCAGGTTTAGGAATGGAAGGAGTTGAAAAGGCTGATAGTGTTGAAAATTCAGAGGGAGATGATGGTGAGGATTGTGTGATTACAGGTTCCCTGAGTGCACCACAAATAGAGGGAGAAGAAGTAGAAATATTGGGTGCAGCCCAATATGAGAGTCAGGCAATTCTTCAAGTCAAATCTGAACTTTATGAATCCCTTGGTGAAAGGAGGCCTGATTCTCCAGTGAATGTGAGTCCATCTTTTTTGAATGAAGAAGAAAAGAAATCAGTTGAAAATGAGAGAGAAGGTACTGATGTATCAGGCCTTATGGGAGATAAAAAGAATGAGGGTGTTGAGGGAGATTTTACTAACACTCTTAGTTTTGCAGATTCTGTTGCTGTTACCATTGAGCAAATTTTTGCAGATGCTTCCCTTACAGATATACCAGTTGATGCTGACATTGACCTTGAAGCAGTTTCAGCAAATGTGTCCACATTGAATAAGATATACTTTGAACAAGCCAACACCACTGAGGCTGGTTTTCAGATTGCTACTCAGACTGCTTCCATCATTGAAGAGCAATAAGAGAAGTTGGATACACTGGTCAGGGAAGTTGGTAAGGCACATGCAGCAACTATTGACACTCTAGATGGCCAAGGCAAGACTTTAGCCTCTGTAGAGATGAGGCTAATTGGCTCAGAAGAGGTGATTCTGCCCACTCTAGATGCAAGAATTTGTGGAGTTGAAACTGGACTGCAAACAGTTTCAACAGAAGTAACAAAGGCAAAGGATGAGATGGTGAAATTCACAAAATCTGTGAAGAAAGAGCAGCTGGGCCTCAATAATCTCTACAAGGACAATGTGAGAGCTCTAAGGAGGACTGAGGAATTGAAAGCTGCAATGGTCAAAGAAGCTGCAGAGAAGTTCACTGTTGAACTTATGGCCAAAGTGTCTGATCAAGTTGTGGCCAACCTCACTGATCAACTTCAGGCCAAACTTGATCAATCACTGAAAGCCACATTGGATGCCATTGTTACTCAGAAGATGAAGCCTGTTCACACATTCTTAAGCATGGCAGATGACAAGATGCAAAACATTCATGATGAGAATGTTTATTTGCTGCAGGAGTTGAAGTCCCTCACTCAAGCCCACTCACATCTCTCAGTCTCTATGAGTGAATTGAAGCCCCATGTTTTGATAATGCCAAAAAGGGGGAAAGAGAGAGAGCAAGGGCAAAGGGAACCTTGGTGATTGGTGAATCAAAGGGAAATGAGAAGGTCCCTGAGATTGAGGAGGAGGCAGTAGAAGACATTGGGAAAGGCAAAGGCCCAATGAATATTGAGGATTTGACTGAGGAAGAGCAGATCCAAATTGCTGTCAAGGAGTCTATGATGTCAGCAATGGAAAGTCAGGCAAGAAAGCTTCAAAGGCCTGGCGGTGAGTCAGCAGGACTTGACCCCAAAGAGAAAGCTGCTGAAGTAAGGGGGAAGGTGACAAGGTCATCTGAAAGAAAGAGGAAGGAATTGCAAGCCTTCAATGAATTCCCAACCAGCCTGACTCTGCCATCAGAATTCCAGTCTGAAGAATCAACTCTAGTGAGGCAATCAAAGAGATTGAAGAAAGCAGCCAAGCTGCCTGCTATTGAAGAAGAAGATATTGAAGAGGAGGTACAAAACAAAGAGCCTGAAGTTAGTGTGCCCAAGCTTGCTGATGATCCTTCTAAACTGTTTGAAGAAGGATTTGGAAAGGATCCAGAGACTCAGGAGAAGTTAGCTCTTCAGAGAGCTAAAGAAAGAATGGATCAGTTGATTGAGGCCAACAAGGCAAGGGATGAGAGAAGGGCAAACTTCAAAGCTCCAAGAAGGAGGGCTTCTTACAGAAGGCTCAAACCACAGATGCTGCAAAGATGGGACACTCAGTACCCTCACCATGATAAGTGGGTTCCAATCTCACTGAATGATGCATGGGAGGAGGCCAAGAGAAGTTTTGTATATGACTTTTATGTCATTGGAAAGTGGCTTGAAGAGAGTGTGGATGAAGTCTTTGTCCAGTTTATGTTTGAGAACCATAGGGACCTCTATCAAAAGTTGTTTGCAGCAGCTGAGATGGCAAGAGTTGAGTTCAAGGCCCCTGGTCCTATTCTGTACATGCCTCCTAAGTTCAATGGGAACTTAATTGATGAGGGAAAGATTCTGGAAGAGTTCATCAACATCATGAAGATGGAGAAGATGAAGATTGGCCCTAGAGGATCCAACAAGGATGTTTGGGAATTGAAGAAAAGGGTCTGGGCTCAATATGGCATTGCTCCTCAAGATGATGGAACTCTCTGATGGATAAGTTCATCTCTTCCCTATCTGGTTTTTATGATTTTTATGATTGTTGTTATTCTGTTTTTCTTGTATCAGCTTTGTTGTCCTTTTGATTTTCTGATCTGTAATGCTCTATGATTTATAAAAGGACCACTGATTTTCTATCAAGAGATAACAACTCATTATCTCAACTAACCTGACATGACATATATACTTGATTTATTGTGCTAACAGTTTCTTTCAGGAAAGTTGACCAGATCACTCACCCTGAAGGTAAAGTATAGTATAAGTCAAGTTCCCTTTGTAATAGGTTTTGGCATCATCAAAAAGGGGGAAATTGTTGGGAATAAAATGATTTTGATTTAGATACCAAAACCCCTGATTGATGATGTTCAGATTAGTTGAGATATGCTCAAGTCTAGTTCAGGCAAGTTGTCTCAGTACACTTGAGTAAGTAGAATGCTTAAGTTAAAAATCTCAGGAATGTTGTGAGATTTTAGAGTTCAGGGTAGTTTTCCAAAGCTGGAATGTTAGGCAGCTTGATAAGTGTTAAGTGTCTAGGCCAAAGTTGCTGAACTTTCAGGACAAGCTGACCAAGTGGACAAATGAGCTGAAGAGATCAAGAACATTAAAGCAATGCTCATGAATGCAAATGATCAGAACAGTTGAAGTACAAATGATCAAGAGCATTGAATGCCAAAGCTCACAGAAGACACATTCAATGAAGCATTTATTGCCAATCATGCCTGAACCAAGCATTGAAGACTTAAAGCATTAAAGAGTGAAGCATTGAATGAATGTTGGAACATTCTAAATTGCAGCAGGAATTTTCAGGGAGCTTGTCCCATCTGACCATTGGTTGAGTGTAGAGTTTGCCACAAATCAACCTTGGGAAATGTGCATATTTGGAATCTGACACAAGTCTTCTCAGCCGCATTTTTCAGAAGTCAACACATTCATTCAAGCAACCATTGAAGAGCCCTTTTACACAGTGGATAAAAGGATGCCAAGCTTCATTGCCGTTTCAATGGTGCTGTAAATAGACAAGTTTGAATTGCTATCTCTCCAACGGTTAGTTGTTCAAATTTGACTATAAATACAGAAGTGATCAAAGGGATTCATAATCTAACTACAAGCTATCAAACTATCATCAAGCTTTAAAAGGAAACCAAGCTGTTCTTCAGAATCCCAAGTTTCCTGAATCACTTCAATTAGCTAAGCCAATCTTTGTAAACATCCAAAGCTTAGCATTGAGATATCCTAAGCCTTTACACTGTTCTTATTGTAAAGGATATCTCTACTAGTTGGAACCAAACCTCAAACCCTTATCTCATTTAGTGAAGAGAGTGTTTGTTGTAGAAGTGAGGAGTTAAGGACTGTTATAGTGAAACACAGTCTTAACTCAGAGAGATTGAGCACTAGGACTCAGATTATCCTAGGGATCAAAGCACTAAGAGAGTGTTGTTGATCAGTGCACCTTGGCACTATAAAACAAGCTAATTCCATTGTGAAGGAATTATCCTGTTCAACCAGGGAAAGTGGATGTAGGAGCTTGAGTCTCTGAACCACTATAAACTTGTGTGCCATTTACTTACTGCATTCTTTATTGCACTTACATTCAATCATATTTTAAAGAAGCAAAACTCAGTAAGTTAAGAAAAACTGTTTTGGACAAAGTCCCTGATAACTGTATCTTTTCAGAAATTAACTTGGAGTATTTCTTTGAGTCAAAGGCCAACCACATTCCGCACTTAGCAACTCTTTTAGATATTTAGCCAACTGATCACTTAATTGTAATCAGTAGGACAAGTATCTATCAAAGTTCACACTCAGGCTTGTTGTGAGACAACCTGCCTGATAAGACCAGTTTGTTAAAAAGAAAAGAATTTGCATACACAAGTGCATTCCCCCCCCCCCCATACACTTGTGTCATACTCCACCAAGGACCAACAATAATCAATACCCTCAGCTTGAGAGTAGCCCTGAGCCACTAGTCTGGCTTTGTTTCTCACAACAAGATCATTCTCATCTTTCTTATTTTTGAAAATACACTTTGTACCTACCACATTGTGATCAGTAGGTCTCTCTACGAGTTCCCATACATCATTTCGAGTAAACTGATTTAATTCTTCTTGCATAGCCATAATCCAGTTACTGTCAGATAAAGCTTCTTTCACATTAGCAGGTTCAATAGAAGATAAGAAGCAACACCAACAAAATAGAGAATTACTGGGTTCAGGCTTAGAATCAAACAGTTGTCTTCTGGTCTTAACACCTTTATTGGATTCACCAATAATCAGATCAGTAGAATGAGCAGATTTCCATGTTTTTCTAGTTTTAACAGGAATACTTTCATCATTCTACATCATGTATAACAGAATCATCAATATCAATATCATCATTTTCAGCAGTTTTATTCACTGGAGAACAGTCAACCAATTCAGGCATGTCAATTGGTCTAGAAGACTTACCATTGTCTTTTACCTTTTCTACAACATCATCTTTGTTTAGAACATTCAGAAATGGATTGTAGGCTTGTACAGATTCATAGACTTCAGTCTCTTCATTGTCTTTATCAGTTTGAATGGTCAGATCATCAATTTTCTTACTGATCTGATGATCAGCAGAGTCCTGTACAACTTCATCAAAGACAACATGGGGTGTTTCTTCTACACATAGAGTAGAGTAATTAAACACTCTGAATGCCTTGCTAGTGGAAGAATATCCTAAGAATATTCCCTGATCAGCTTTGGCATCAAAAGCATTTAATTTGCTCTTTCCATTGTTATGAATAAAGCACTTACATCCAAAGATATGAAAATATGGAATTCTAGGTTTTCTACCTTTCCATACCTCATAATGAGTTTTACCATGTACCTTGTTGAATGCACATCTGTTCTGAGTGTGACAGGCAGTGTTGATTGCCTCAGCCCAGAACTTCTGTGGTGTGTTGTGCTCTGCAAGCATTGTTCTGCATGCTTCCTTTAGTGTTCTGTTTCTTCTCTCAGCTACACCATTTTGTTGGGGTGTCCTAGCTGCACTTGTCAAATGCTGAATTCCAGACTTAGAACAAAATTCTTTAATGTAGCAGTTTATAAATTCAGTCCCCTTGTCACTTCTGATCTTGACAATGGGCTGACCTTTTTCTACTTGCAACCTCTTTAACAGATCTGGTAGTTGGGTTTGTGTGTCACTCTTTTTGTGTAAGAAGATTACCCAAGTGAATTTTGAATAATCATCTACCACAACCAAAGTGTACCTTCTACCATTCAGTGTAGGGGGTTTTATTGGACCATGTAGATCCATGTGTAGGAGTTCTAGGACTCTACAAGTAGAAAGAGTGGGAATTGACTTAAAGGAAACCTTTACCTGTTTACCTTTTTGGCAAGCATCACACACTTGTGATTTGAAATAGATTTCATTAGGGATACCTTCAACAAGGTAGTTTCTTGCAATCTTGTTAATAATCTTAAAGTTCAGATGGCATAAGCGTCTATGCCATAGCCAGCTGATTTCTTTAGGACTCTTAGAAAGAAGGCAAGCATCCCTAGGACAACTATTCCAATTTACAATGTAGACACTGCCCTGTCTAACTCCAACTAGTAGAATTGTATGTGTTCTTTTATCCCAGATTTCACATTTGGTGCTTTTGAAGTAAACTTTGTAGCCCCTGTCACAAAATTGAGAGACAGATAACAAATTATATTTCAGACCTTCAACATATGAGACATCTTGAATCTCTACATCTCCATTCTTGATGTATCCAAATCCTTTTGTGATTGCCATGGAACTATCTCCAAAGATCAACTTTGGTCCTTCCTTCTCATGATAGTCAGAAAGGAGAGTCTTGGTACCAGTCATGTGGTGAGAACACCCACTGTCTATGTACCAAGTTTCTCCAACTGAGCCACCTTTCTTGTAAAGATCCAGTCGACCCTGCAAGTAGTGATCTTAATAACTTAGGCACCCTTTCTTTACTGGGGTCCTTGGGGGTTAGCATTAAGAGGTATCCAAATAAACATTGAAGATTTGAATAATTGTGACCTCTTAAGTTTTCTACCATGCTTATCACAGAACAGTACTTTGTTGACCTTATCCAAATTATCAGCAGACTTAGGATCTATTTTTCTGAGATAGCCTTTCCTTGGTTCTATCCCTTTTTCAGGAAGATCTGTATGTCTGTAATAGTTTGCATATGGCCTAAAAGCCTATGGACCATACAGCTTATAGATGCGTTTTGGTCTTTCCTGTCCAATGATATCATAAGATAAAGGTGGAGGATAAAGAACAGGTTTGTTATGATAATGAGGCACAAATTTCCTAGGTTTAGTTGAGTACAACTGAGACTGCCTTATAAAAGGAGGTCTAGGCTGTTTCCAACTTGCCTGTGTTTGTCTTGACCTACTGTTCTGAGTCTGCCTCTTCTGAATCCAGGACTTTTCAGCTCTGGTCAGAGGAGTAGAACTCTTCTGGTATGATCTTGATTGTACTGGTCTAGATCCATTCTTCTGTTCACCATTCTTGGTAGTAGGAGGAATGTATTTAGACTGTACTTTGGATTTTGGTTCATTATCATAGGTCATAGGTTCTTTTCCTTTATCTAATTGCAAAGAACTTGAACTAGCTCCAGTAGTGTTCTTAATGCCTGAAGTAGAGGGACTAGGCAGATCAGTACCTATTCCACTCTTGTCATAAGGAGCTCTGTATATGTCTGATATTGTTTGATTGATCTTAGAAGAGTTAATCATATCAGATAGCTTTAGATCCAAGCTCAGTACTTCAGATTCTAAGAATCTATTGCGCTCTTCAAGTTTTTCACATTTAATCTTTAAGTCATTGAACTCATTTGTCTCTTTAGCTTGTGTATGAAGCATACCCTGATATAACTTGTCCATAGATGCATACTTATCTTTGAGTTGTGACAACTCTTCTGATAGCCGTGCATTTAGAACAGTTATATTAGGATCCACTTGCATTTGTGCTTCTCTAAGACTAATGATTTCTTGTCTTAAAGATATGTTCTCATCACTGATTTCCATGAATGCTTTGTTAGCTGGTAGGAGGTCTTCTTCATTCATTCCATTGGAATTATGAAGACTACTCCATACACTACTATCAGCAGTGTCACATAAATCAGAATCAGAATCAGATTCATCACAAGATTGAAAGGATGTGACAGAAGATACCTCTTGGTCTATTTTTGCCATCATGACTAGTCCATCATCTGCAATGAAGACTTCTTTCTCACTGCTAGAAGGGTAATCAAAAGAAGACGATGGCAACTCATCTGAATCCGTATCAGATTCATTGTTGGCCACCATTGCCCTCTTACCCTTTGCATATTTGCGATCTCTCCTTGCTTTTCTTTCTCTTCTGTCTTCAGCACTCAGATCAGGACATTCATGGATGTAATGACCTGACTTTTCACAGTTATAGCACAGAGGTTCATTAGTAGAACGTTTAGAAGGAGAATGATATCGGTTCCTGTCCTTTCTATCAGTAGAGTTCCTATCCTTCCTATCAGTAGAGTTCCTATCTCTTCTTTTCTCATTAGAGACCTCATCTCTCCTTTCAGAAGATTTGTGATCCCTTCTGGTCCTAGAAGAGTCCCTGTTATTAGAGCACTGAGTGTCCTTATAGAATCTTTTGTATCTACCATACCTCTTGTTAAGTTTGTCAAACCTCTTAATCATTAAATTCAACTGATCCTTAAGATCAAGATCAGTACTCTCTAGTTCATCTTTTATGCTTGAGGACTTAGACATAGATGATCTAGGCTTCTAAGAGGTAGATGCCTTAAGTGCAATGCTCTTGGAGATTTCCTTAACCCTATCACCACTAACTATTGGATCCTCTTCATCCAATTCAAACTCATGTGCCTGAAGGGTTTGGAAGGTAGTTTCAGCAGACCAGTTATCTATATCCTGGGTGTTTTTAATGATCAGTGTGACCATTTTCCACCTTTCATCTAAGGCTTTAAGGATACGTAAATTGATCTCCCTATTGGTATAAGTCTTACCTAAAACATCCAGATCATTCATAATCTTTGTAAAACGAGTATCGAGCTGGTCTATTGTTTCACCAGTCTTGATTTTGAATGATTCGAACCGCTGGACAGCAGTGGATAGTTTGCTTTCCTTTATAAGAGAAGTTCCCTCAAAAATGATAGCTAACTTGTCTCACATCTCTTTGGCTGATTTACATTTAACCACTTTCCTAAGATACTCGTTGGGAAGGGTGTGCAAAATGTAATTCTTTGCCAAGCTGTCTAAGTTGTTCTGCCTCATTTTCTCAGTAGTTAAATCTAACCTGGGTTTTGGCACGAGAACACCAATGGCTTTTGAAGGCTCCAGAGTTGCAGTGTTGGGTATCATGGTATTAATAGGCCCTTCTTTGATCACAGACATCATTAGATCATGGGTTGAACTAAAGATGGCATCCATCCTCAGTTTCCAGTAATCGTAATCTCCAACCTTGAACTTCAGAAGTTTATTGATGTTAGTTTCTTCCATGATAGAACAGACAGTTAAGATCAGTAGTATGACAGATAGGTCAAGAAAGACAAGTAAGATCAAGAAACAAGTATCAGTAATGAGAAACAATTAGACTTTCCCCAAAGTCTACAAGGTTATCAAGAAACAGCAGTCCAAAGAATTACTGCTCTAATACCACTTGTTGGTCCCAAAGTTGAGTTTTAGATTGAGTAAGCTAAGAAAAAGTCTAGAGGGGAGGGGTGAATAGACTTTTCAAATTCTATCAAAATATCAGAGTTTAAGTGCGGAAATACGTTCTGTACAGTACTGTTCTTAGAATCAGCTCAGTACTTAACAGTTAGCTTTTATACTCAACTTTCCTTTAAATCTTTTCTTAGAAAACTTACTGTTCTTGGTTAAACAAATATATCAACAGTTAATCAAAACAAACAGTAAAGAACACAAGATTTTTATAGTGGTTCGACAAATGTCTACATCCACTCTCACAACACCAGTTGCGATGTTTTATTACTCTTTTCTTCTTGAGTACTTGTAGCTTAGAGTCCCAAGATTAAGACTTTGATCTTGTCGATTATACCAACAGGTATATCTTCGATCTACTAGTAATTTCACGAGTAACTAGCACACTTGTTTACACAATACAAACTTAAAACGAAAAGTAAAACTTCTCTTTGCAGTAGCCTTTGATTCTTCAAATCAGTACAGTGGCTTCTCTTCAGTACGATCTTCTTGACTCTGTGAGTGCTTGAATACTTGAATGCTTCTTGATTGCTCTTGAATAGTAATTGTATCAGTAGTGTCAGTAGTCTTTTCAAGTAGAAGATCACACGGTATTTATAAGATCTAGTATGACAGTTAGCAGTTTGTGAACTAACTCTCAACTAACTCATAACCATTTCTTGTTGTAACTTCCTTCTTGTAACCAACTTATCTTATCTTTCCAAGTCAGCATACCTTCATATATCTTCAGTTACGCTTCAAATAAGTCATCCAAACTTATTCTTCAAATAAACCAACTCAGCACAGTAAACTACTCTTCTTAGTTTTACTGCTCTTGGTCAATCAGCACAGTTCTTCCAAAACTGTTCAGTTTCCTTCAAAAATACTTCTCTTGTATCTCTGAACTTCATCTTGACTTCTTCAAATAGTCTTCTTACTCTGAAGTAGTCTTCTGATATCTCTTAGTCTTCTTTCTTCAATCTAATCCACTGCTCTGAACTTTTACAATGCTGAATACAATAGAATACAACTTTACAAATATAAAACCTATATATACATCAACTGAACTACATACAGATGAGTATAACTAAGTCCTATACTATAAGTTGTCTATACAATACTTCCATCAGCTTAGTTCTTAAACAGTTCATATATCAGATTAGTAAAATACTAAGATCAGTAAACTCAAACTTCATATCTCATTAAGATCAGTAAACTTATCTCATATATCACAGTTAGAATAACATATAGTCACATATATCATTAACTCTAAAGTTGCTTTTGGCCATCAAAACATATAATCATCAATTAGAACATTGTTTATAGGATTCATATCCCAACACATGTCACACTCAAAACAGGTCCTTAATCACCAAAGGACAAGGTAAAACTCCATATCAATTATGGAAAGGTAGATTGCCCACTGTTGCTTATTTTCATATATTTGGTTGTAAGTGTTTCATTCATAATAATGGGAAAGAGCAATTGAAAGCTTTTGACAGAAAAGCTGATGAAGGAATATTTGTTGGATATTCACAAATCAGCAAAGCTTACAGAGTCTACAATTGCAAAACCCTTATTGTGGAAGAAACACCTCATGTTGTGTTTGATGAATCTATTAGTGAGTTCAGGGATAGAAACCTGAATATTAATGAGATAACACAAAGAACAACCAGACTAAGGCTTCAAAGCAAGGAAACAGTGTTTGTAGATGTTGCCCAGCCTGAACTTGATGATAATCAAATACTGGACAACCTACATGATGGCAATCCACCAGAAGTCAATCAACCTGAAGGTGAAATTGAACTGACTGGCCCCATCCCAGTTCAAAACCAGGTAACAACTACCAATGAAGAAGCAGGCAATGCTGAGGTAGTAAATGGATCCAATATTCAAGGGGGAATCAATGAAAATGTCAACTTATCTGACAATGAGGACAATACCCCTGAATATGATCCTGAACTTGATCCTACAATTAACTTTCCTGAATTTAATGAATCTAGTGATCCAACCTCAGATGAGGACAATCCTCCTGAAGGGATCAGGTCTAGAAGGACTTGGTTGCAAGACCACCCATCTAGCCTGATACTTGGTAATCCAAGTGAAGGAATCAAAACTAGAAGATTTCATGGAGAAAGTGCTTTGTTTTGTTGTTTCCTTTCAGAACAGGAACCAAAAGACATTGAGGAAGCACTACAAGACACCAACTGGATCATAGCCATGCAAGAAGAGCTGAACCAGTTTACCAGAAATGAAGTATGGGAGCTGGTGGATAGGCCAACTCATCAAGATATCATTGGAACCAAATGGGTGTTCAAAAATAAGAAAAATGAAAATGACATCATTGTGAGGAACAAAGCAAGACTGGTGGCCAAGGGATATTGTCAATCTGAAGGGATTGATTATGATGAGACTTTTGCTCCAGTGGCCAGACTTGAGGCAATCAGACTCTTCTTAGCATATGCAGCTCACATGAGATTCAAGGTGTATCAAATGGATGTGAAGAGTGCATTTCTCAATGGGGTGCTCAAAGAAGAAGTATATGTTGAACAACCCCCAGGCTTTGAAGAAGGAGACAAGGTGTACAGATTGAAGAAAGCTCTCTATGGCTTAAAGCAAGCTCCAAAAGCTTGGTATGACACCTTATCACAGTTTCTTCTAGATCATGGTTTTGTCAAAGGCACTGTTGACAGAACTTTGTTCAGAATCTGTGAAGGAGATGATATTTTGTTAGTCCAAATCTATGTGGATGACATTATATTTGGATCTCCAAATGAGAAGCTGTGTGAAAAGTTCTCCAAACTCATGCAGAGCAAATTTGAGATGTCCATGATGGGACTGATGAATTTCTTCTTAGGACTTCAAGTCACTCAGTCTAAGAAAGGAATATTCATCAATCAGGCCAAGTATACAAGGGACATGATCAAGAAATTTGGATGTGCAACAAGCAAGCCAGTCAGAATTCCTATGAATACTAACTGGAAGATGGATCCTGATGAAAGTGGAGAATCAACAAACTCCACTAACTACAGGGGAATCATAGGATCCTTGCTATATCTCACTGCAAGCAGGCCTGACATCACATTTGCAGTTGGAGTTTGTGCAAGATTTCAAGCAAACCCAAAGAAGAGCCATCTTGATGCTGCCAAGAGAATCCTAAGATATCTCAAGGGATCTGAGAATCTTGGATTATGGTATCCAGCTGATGACAACATTGAGCTCACTGGATATTCAGATGCAGACTATGGAGGATGTAGAATTGGCAGAAAGTCCACCTCTGGAACATGTCAATTCTGGGCAGCAAGCTTATCTCATGGTTCTCCAAGAAGCAAAATACAGTAGCCACATCAACAACTGAAGCAGAATATGTAGCAGCTGGAAGTTGCTGTGCTCAGATACTTTGGCTCAGGCAACAACTTAGAGATTACAAAGTCATCACAAATGAAGTTCCAATATTCTGTGACAACAATAGTGCAATTGCCATCTCACAGAATCCAGTGTTACACACTAGATGCAAGCATGTTGATATCAAGCATCATTTTATAAGGGATCATGTGGAGAAGAAAGATATCAAGCTTGTCAAAATTCACACTGATAAGCAAAAAGCTGATATCTTGACTAAGCCTCTAGCTGAAGCAAGGTTCTTGGAATTGTCAGCTGAATTGGGCTTACTTGATCCAGGGAAGATGGAGAAATGAGGAAAGAAAGCTCAAGTGAAGGGGGAAGTTCATTAAGATGAACTTCAGCAAAGTTGACCAACCTCACTGAAGTAATCTGCCAAAAAGGGAAACTCAGCAAAGTTGTCCTTATGGTGCTCAGCAATGTTGGTCAGGAGCTTTGTCCTAGTGGGACCCAGTCAGCAACATTGGGACCCACTCAGGCATGTTGGTCAGACATTTTGACCAAGAGAGAAGTCAAAACACATCTCAGGATGGTTGTCCGAGTAAATTGGATAATTATTGCTATTTTTAGCATTGATTAGACATTTAAAAGGTTTCTTGGTCTAAGAGTAGGCCATTTTAGGATGGCGTGTGCTATAAAGATTTTTGCCACCAAAATGGCAAATCAACATTTAATGCAAAATCTTAATTAAGATTTCATGAATTCTTGAGCCATCATCAAGGCCATTGATTTGCATTAAAACTCCATCAAACCGCCTAATGCCCACTACCCCACTTTATCCAATTGGTTTTTATTATTACCCACTGTTATTATCTATTAACCAACGGTTAATAAATTCCCCACATATATAAACTCCTCAATTTTTACTTCCTTCCTTACGCACTCATAATTCCAAACTCTCAAAGTTTTGAAAACCTCTCAAAACCTGCAACTTTTCTCCAAATCTTTCTATCTCTCAAAATTATCCATGGCTCCCAAAATCAAAAGAGAAGAACTTGTAGATTTCAATGATTCCTCCTTGGACATTGATTTCTCTTATCTCAGCAACCCAAATTCTCTTTGGTTTGAAAAGTTGGTAGCTTTTGATAGCCCTGACACAGAAGTTCATCCAGTACTTCATTGGCTTAGGGAAGCAGGACTTGAAAGATTTCTTGGCACCAAGCCTGATTCCTGCCTGAATCCTTTCATGGCAGAGTTCTTTTCCCATCTCAGATGGAAGGGCAAAAAGGGTGATGTGTGCACCAAATTAACTTATGCTGAGGAAGATGAAGATGAAGAAAGCCAACACACAATCATCTTCACTGCAGAGGATCTTGATGCTAGCTTTGGGCTACCATCTGAAGGCCAGAATCTAGAAGTATACAGAGAAGGAGAAGAGCAGGAGTTCTCCAACCCATGGATGCTAGTACCCAAAAAGCTAGCAAGTGCTCAAAACAAGAACACCTTAAAGCCAGTTTATAGGCACTTGTTTGATTGTGTGGTGAAAAGTTTGTTGAGCCACTTTGGGAGTGTTGAACAAATCAGTATGCCTAAGTTGAGGGTGATGGCTGCTGTGATTGACTCTGCTGAGATGAGAGTCAAGTTCAACTGGAAAAGTTTCATTCTAGACAAGATGATGAATGAGAAGTTTAAATTCAAGGAGGTGAAGCACCACAAGGTGGTGGTAGATGGAAGACTCCAGTTTTGTACAAGAGCTAGCCTGCTCTTGGAAAGATTTGCTCACTATACTCATCTCCAAGCCAAGCCAAAGCCTTTTCCAGCTCAAAAGGTGATGTTTAGGAAGTTGTCTTCCAAGACTGAGAAGAGGAAGCAAGAGGCAGCCTCCAAGAAAGCAGTTGCTGTTGTACCAGCCACCAGATCCTCCCCCAGAAAAAGAAAAGCTCAACCAGCAAAAGCACAGCCAAAGATGAAGAGGATGAAGAAGATTTTGAGTGAATCTTCTCCAGAAAGCCAGTCAAGAAGTGGAGGAGCCACTTCTGAGGAAATTGAGAAAGTTGCTGAAGAAGGAGCCAATCCTCCTGAAGAAAGTGAAGAAGTCAGGGAGTTTGTCCCTATGGAGCCTGAAGCTGTGACTGAGTATAGAGACCTTGATAAGCCAACAAGGTCAGAAAGGAGAAGAAGAATTATCAAAACTTCTGAGAAGCAGAAGTTAATGGAGGAAGAAAAGAAAAAGAAGGAATTTATCAAGGAGATTAGACAGGCAAGTAGGTCTAACTCCAAGTCCAAGTTAAAGTCCAACAGCCCTGAAGCCAACTCTCCTGATATTCAATCTGAAGAATATCACCAAGGCATGAGGAAGAGGAGTGCAAGACTCCTGAAGATGCCCCAATTGTGGCAAAGAAGGTCTATTCTCCTGAAGGTGCTCCTGATAGGTCAGGAATTGATGTGCTGGCTGATTTGGTCAATCTTGAAGGTAGACAATTCTCCCCACTTGATCCCAGATTACTTTCATACACCAAACTTCTTGAAACTGTTCTTCAAGAAGGTGATCAAATTGCTCTCCCACCCATTCCAGCCATTCCAATAACCTCTTCAGGAACATTGCTCTCAAAAGCACCTGAATCCCAAATTGTCTTAAGCTCATCTGAACCAAATTCTTCTGAACCCAACCTACCTGAATCCCAGCCCAACCTACCTGAATCCCAATCCAACCCTCCTGAATCCCAAACCAACTCTTCTGATGGAGATGAAAGTGGTGAAGAGTTCACATATGAGGGGATGCTGAGGCAGATTGCCAAGGCTAATGTGGATGAGTTGTATCCTGGATTGAAGGCTTATCCTAGGCTGCAACAACAGTCCTATGATCTCAGGGCACTTGTTGAGATCAAGGATAGAACAATTGTGGAAATAGC
The DNA here is from genome assembly GCA_963675135.1 of Galeopsis tetrahit. Taxonomy (NCBI): domain Eukaryota; kingdom Viridiplantae; phylum Streptophyta; class Magnoliopsida; order Lamiales; family Lamiaceae; genus Galeopsis; species Galeopsis tetrahit. Next base: position 19,493,211 of record OY776123.1, read on the forward strand.
TCTATTCAGGATAAGGGTGCTAACTGGTGGCAGGTTGAAGAAAATAGGCTATTACATTTTGCAAATGTAAAGAAGACCAGTGTGTTGACCACTGAGGCCTTATTTTGCACCATTGTTTATGAGAAGGTGCTTGCAGAGAGAGAAAGAATTGCACAAGGAATCAAGCATCCTGATAGCACATCTGATGATGATAATGATGATGATGATGACAACACCAATTCCAACCCTCCTGGCCTCAATTCTGCTTAGGTACATTACTTGACCTATCCTTCTGTTAAGGACTCTGATCATTCAGAGGAGTTGACCAAGGGTGGTGACTTAGTCCAAGATGCATTGGCCAAGGATGGTTCTTCTGAGCCTGAGGCACAGCTTGACAATGTTGAGACTTCCATGGGAGAAGCTAGTTTGGCTAAAGCCTCATCAATGTCAGGACAGTTGGACATTGACCAGCCTTTAGTCATTCAGGATGACTCAGTGGCCTTGAGATGCCCAAGCACTGTGATCTCCCAACAACTGCCCTCTGTGGATCCTGTTGAGGATATGGAGGTGTCAGGTTTAGGAATGGAAGGAGTTGAAAAGGTTGTTAGTATTGAAAAATCAGAGGGAGATGGTGAGGATGATTGTGTGATTACTGGTTCCTTGAGTGCACCAACATTAGAAGAAGAAGTTGAAATATTGGGTGCAGCCCAATATGAGAATCAGGCTATTCTTCAAGTCAAATCTGAACTTGATGAATCCCTTGGTGAAAGGAGGCCTGATTCTCCAGTGAATGTGAGTCTATCTGTTGATATTGAAGAAAAGAATAAAGTTGAAAATGAGAGTATAGGTGTCGATATATCAGACCTATTGGGAGATAAAAAGAATGAGGGTGTTGAGGGAGATTTTACTAACACTCTTAGTTTTGCAGATTCTGTTGCTGTTACCATTGAATAAATTTTTGCAGATGCTTCCCTCACAGATATTCCAGTTGATGCTGATACTGATCTGGAAGCAATTTCAGCAAATGTGTCCACCCTGAACAAGATATATTTTGAGCAGGCTAATGCAACTGAGGCTAGCTTGCAAATTGCATCAAAGACTGCAACATCCATTGAGCAACAGTCAGAGAAGTTGGATACTTTGGTCAGGGAAGTTGGGAAGGCACATGCTGAAACAGTGGACACCCTTGATGGCCAAGGCAAAACTCTAGCCTCTGTGGAGATGAGGCTCACTGGCTCAGAAGAGGTGATTTTGCCCACATTGGATGCAAGGATTTGTGGTGTTGAAACTGGACTGCAAACAGTTTCAACAGAAGTAACAAAGGCCAAAGATGCAATGGGAAAGTTCACAAAATCTGTCAAGAAAGAGAAGCAGGGTCTCAAAGATTTGTACAAGCATAATGTGAGAGCCTTGAGAAGGACAATCAAGGATGCATTGAGGCAAAGGACAGCTGCTCAGAGAAGGAAGGCTGAAGAATTGAAAGCTGCTAAGGTGAAAGAGGCTGCAGAAAAGTTCACTGTTGAACTGATGGCCAAAGTGTCTGATCAAGTTGTGGCCAACCTCACTGATCAACTTCAGGCCAAACTTGATCAATCACTGAAAGCTACTCTAGATGCCATAGTTGCTCAGAAGATGAAACCTGTTCACACATTCTTAAGCATGGCAGATGACAAGATGCAAAATATTCATGATGAGAATGTTTATTTGCTGCAGGAGTTGAAGTCCCTCACTCAGGCCCACTCACATCTCTCAGTCTCTATGAGTGAGTTGAAGCCCCAATGTTTTGATAATGCCAAAAAGGGGGAAAGAGAGAGAGCTAGGGCAAAGGGAACCTTGGTGATTGGTGAATCCAGAGGAAAGGAGAAGGTCCCTGAAGTTGAGGAGGAGAAAGAAGAAGACATTGGGAAAGGCAAAGGCCCAATGAATATTGAGGATTTGACTGAGGAAGAGCAAATCCAAATTGCTGTCAAGGAATCTATGATGTCTGCAATGGAAAGTCAGGCAAGAAAGCAACAAAGGCCTGGTGGTGAGTCTGCAGGACTTGACCCCAAAGAGAAGGTTGCTGAAGTAAGGGGGAAGGTGACAAGAGCATCTGAAAGAAAGAGGAAGGAATTGCAAGCCTTCAATGAATTCCCAACCAGCCTGACTCTTCCATCAGAATTCCAGTCTGAAGAAACAACTCTAGTGAGGCAGTCTAAGAGGTTGAAGAAAGCAGCCAAGCTGCTTGTTATTGAAGAAGAAGAAGATGTTGAAGAAGAAGTACAGGACAGAGAGCCTGAAGTTGGTGTGCCCAAGCTTGCTGATGATCCTTCTAAGTTGTTTGAAGAAGGATTTGGAAAGGATCCAGAGACACAAGAAAAGCTAGCTCTTCAAAGAGCTAAAGAAAGAATGGATCAGTTGGTTGAGGCCAACAAGGCAAGAGATGAGAGGAGGGCAAACTTCAAAGCTCCAAGAAGGAGGGCTTCTTACAGAAGACTCAAACCACAGATGCTGCAGAGATGGGATACTCAGTACCCTCACCATGATAAGTGGGTTCCAATCTCACTGAATGATGCATGGGAGGAGGCCAAGAGAAGCTTTGTATATGACTTCTATGTTATAGGGAAATGGCTTGAAGAGAGTGTGGATGAAGTCTTTGTGCAGTTCATGTTTGAGAACCATAGGGACCTATACCAGAAGCTGTTTGCAGCAGCTGAGATGGCAAGAGTTGAGTTCAAGGCCCCTGGTCCTATTCTGTACATGCCTCCTAAGTTCAATGGGAACTTAATTGATGAGGGAAAGATTCTGGAAGAGTTCATCAATATCATGAGGATGGAAAAGATGAAGATTGGCCCTAGAGGATCCAACAAGGAAATCTGGGAGTTGAAGAAGAGGGTCTGGGCTCAATATGGCATTGCTCCTCAAGATGATGGAAATCTCTGATGGATAAGTTCATTCCTTCCCTATCTTTCTGTCATTTCAATTATTTGTTGTTATCTTGTTGTTTTTCATGTGTATCAGCTTGGTAGTCCTTTGTTTTTCTGATCTGTAATGCTCTATGATATATAAAAGGACCACTGATTTTCTATCAAGAGATAACAACTCATTATCTCAACTAACCTAACATGACATGGTTTACTTGATTTATTGTGCTAACAGTTTCTTTCAGGAAAGTTGACCAGATCACTCATCCTGAAGGTAAAGTATAGTATAAGTCAAGTTCCCTTTGTAATAGGTTTTGGCATCATCAAAAAGGGGGAAATTGTTGGGAATAAAATGATTTTGATTTAGATACCAAAACCCCTGATTGATGATGTTTAGATTAGTTGAGATATGCTCAAGTCTAGTTCAGACAAGCTGTCTCCGAACACTTGAGTAAGTAGATGCTTAAGTTAAAAATCTCAGAAATGTTGTGAGATTTTAGAGTTCAGGATAGTTGTCCAAAGCTGGAATGTTAGGCAGCTTGATAAATGTTAAGTCTCTAGGCCAAAGTTGCTGAGCTTTCAGGACAAGCTGACCAAATGGACAACTGAGCTGAAAAGATCAAGAATGTTAAGGCAATGCTCATAAATGCAAATGATCAGAACAGATGAAGTGCAAATGATCAAGAGCATTGAATGCCAAAGCTCACAGAAGACATTCAATGAAGCATTTATTGCCAATTATGTCTGAACCAAGCATTGAAGATTTAAAGCATTAAAGAGAGAAGCATTGAATCAATGTTGGAACATTCTAAATTGCAGCTGGAATGTTCAGGGGGTTGTCCCATCTGACCGTTGGTTGAGTGTAGAGTTTGCCACAAATCAACCTTGGGAAATGTGCATATTTGGAATCTGACACAAGTCATCTCAGCCGCATTTCTCAGAAGTCAACACATTCATTCTAGCAACCATTGAAGAAGCTTTTACACACTGGATAAAAGGATGCCAAGCTTCATAACCGTTTCAATGGTGCTGCAAATAGACAAGTTTGAATTACTATCCCTCCAACGGTTAGTTGTTCAAATTTGCCTATAAATACAGAAGTGATCAAGGGATTCAATTATCCAACTACTTGCTATCAAACTACCATCAAGCAAATCAAAGGAAACCAAGTTGTTCTTCAGAATCCCAAGTTTCTTGAATCACTTCAATTAGCTAAGCCAATCTTTGTAAACATCCAAAGCTTAGCATTGAGATATCCTAAGCCTTTACATTGTTCTTATTGTAAAGGATATCTCTACTAGTTGGAACCAAACCTCAAACCCTTATCTCATTAAGTGAAGAGAGAGTTTGTTGTAGAAGTGAGGAGTTAAGGACTGTTAGTGTGAAACACAGTCTCAACTCAGAGAGATTGAGCACTAGGACTCAGAGTATCCTAGGGATCAAAGCACTAAGAAGAGTGTTGTTGATCAGTGCACCTTGGCACTATAAAACAAGTTAATTCCACTGTGAAGGAATTATCCTGTTCAATCAGGGAAAGTGGATGTAGGAGCTTGAGTCTCTGAACCACTATAAATTGAGTGCCATTTACTTACTGCCTTTATTATTCACTTACATTCAAATATATTTCAAAGAGCAAAACTCAGTAAGTTAAGAAAAACTGTTTTGGACAAAGTCCCTGATAACTGTGTTTTTCAGAAATCAACTTGGAGTATTTCTTTGAGTCAAAGGTCAACCACATTCCGCACTTAGCAACTCTTTTAGATATTTAGCCAACTGATCACTTAATAGTAATCAGTAGGACAAGTATCTATCAAAGTTCACACTCAGGCTAGTTGTGAGACAACCTGCCTGATAAGACCAGTTTGTTAAAAAGAAAAGAATTTGCATACACAAGTGCATTCCCTCCCCCCCCCCCATACACTTGTGTTATACTCCACCAAGGACCAACACTTTCGTTATGAGTTTTACCTTGAGATGGACCAACTCTATCCGCTTCTTGATTTGCCATATAACATGCAATATCGTCGTGATCATCGTCTGTGATGGAAACAACATTCACAGTTGCTTCATCTTCCAAGATGATTTTGCCTTGTTCGACCAACTCCATAATTTTATCTTTGAATAAAGCAATCTTGAATCGGATGACCTACCAATCTATGTTATTTACAATATTTCGGATCATTTGTACATCCGACTTCTTCCGGTCTCTTCATCTTCGGCAACTCAATGAGCTTGTCTTTCAACAGATCGTCAAATATCCCCAAGACATCAGAGTCTAGGAACGGGTACTGCCTTTATTGCATCTCTTTCATGGTCAATTTTCTTTGCTCCCTTTCCTGGGTGACAACGCCTTTCCCTTTGTCATTTTTTGCTCCATCCTTCCTTTGGTATTTGACAATTGTTGCGTTTACTTGCATGGAGTCCTTGTTTGGGGCCTTGACGAAGGTCTTACCCCCTTTCCTAACCTCCTGCTTATCTTTGAACTTCCGAGGTTCCTGGGTTGGCGGGTCGTCAGCTCCGGTTGCGGCCATGCTTAGCTCCATATCATGAGCTCGTGTTGCTAATTCTTCGAAGGTCTTTAGACGAATCCCTTGAAGAATGTATCGGAGACCCCATTGCATTCCTTGAATGCTCATCTCAATCGCAGAAGTCTCAGATAATTTGTCCTTACAGTTTAAGCTTAAATTTCTCCATCGATTAATATAATCGATCACGGGCTCGTCTTTCCACTGACGAGTATTGGTCAGTTCAATCATACTAACGGTTCTCCTCGTGCTGTAGAAGCGATTGAGAAATTCCTACTCCATTTGATCCCAACTATCGATGGAGTTAGCCACCAAATCGATATACCAATCGAAGGCATTTCCCTTCAAGGAGCGGACAAACTATTTAGCCAGGTGATCGCCATAAGTCCCGGCGTTATTGCACGTTTCAACAAAATGAGCCACGTGTTGCTTAGGGTTCCCTTTGCCGTCAAAATGTTGGAACTTAGGGGGTTGATAGCTAGTCGGCATCTTCAAGCCGTCAATCCTCTTGGTATATGGCTTAGTGTAAGTGAATGATGATTTTGAGCTCTCTCCAAATCTATCCTTGATTGTTCTCAATATAAGCTACTTGAGTTGATCAACATTCATCCCTCTCTCAGAAGAAGTCTGGAGACCTTTTGCAGTAAGTTCAGTCTCAGCTGCTTGATGTTTAGTTGAGGTCTCCCCGTCGTCTTGTTTCTCAGTTTGTTTTCCATTCGTACGACTTGTATCCTTGTTTTCCACTTTATGCATCAAGTTGGAAATTCGAATGTCTTGATCTTGGACATGCTTTGAGAGTCCTTCGAGGGCTTTCATGATGCTAGTCAGTTGTTCCTCAATAGTCGAGGCGTTTGCCATCATGGCTGGAGCAACGCTTGAAGTCGATGAATGGTCCGATGAGGAGCGAGGGGTGGAGTTAGTGGAATTGCCTTCTTCTCCTTCGACAACGTAAGGCGGTGGCTGGTTTGCTATTGTCCTAGCTGAAGTATTTCCTCCCGAAAAAGCATTTGACAATGATCTTTTCGTCATGCTTCTTGTGACAACATTGACGTCGACAGTCTTGGAAGGATTTATCCTTACAAATAGGATCTTTCGCGGAGACATCTTGATGGCCTTTGAATTTCTTTACGGAGAGAAGAGATGAGAGGTAGAGATAGTCCCACCGGGCGTGCCAAATTTGTAACAACAAATTTCGTGAAATTAATATAATAACACAAATTTTTAATACAATTTTATATCTTTCAGATTAAATCGAGAAATTTTGTGGATTTACAGTCTCTATTTTATTCCTCTGATTCTTCTCTTCGATCGTTGACTTTGACTTGAACAGTTTTTGAGGCGTAATCTTTGCTTCGATCTTGATCACGATTGAACTTGAAGGTTCGTAACGTTAATCCAAGGACTTGACGTCTTATTTTGGATTAAACGCTGATTTGGGGAGCTTTTGGACGAACGTCTTCGAATGCGATGAAGAACGTCTTTGAATCTTCAAGGATTCGCGAAGAACGCCTTTAAATCTTCGAAGATTTGCGAAGAACACTCTGAGAAGAACGCCGATTCGAGGGGCTTTAACACCTTGATCTTGGATCGAACGTCGCTTTTAGATGATTTTGGGTGAAGAACGCCTTTGAAGCTCCTTCGAATGCTCAAGAATGTTTTGAATCTCTGTAGAGAATTCTAGAGTTTTGAAATATTTTTTTGTTGTGTTTGAAATGAATGGGGAGGACCCTATTTATAGGGTAAGGGAGTGAAGACTTTCCCTCTTTACCGTGCCACGTGGCGCGTTCTTACTGGCTGATGTCGATTTGATTGGCTTGATTGGTTTTAATTTAATTATCTTCATTTTTTAAGATATGTGATTTGATTTCCTCCATATATGGTAAGTCAAGTTTATTCTTACCAATTACGAGTATTTCATACTCGTATAATTTGACCGACTTGTATCATGTATATTAAATATCACAAATTTAACTATTTAATTAAAGAATTAATTTAATTAAATTCCCAAATTTTAAAGAGTTTATTGCTGCTTAGGTGCTATTTTCACCTCCCAACTCTACGCAGGTGCTATGTTTTTAAAAAGTTGACATTAGGTGCCAAATCATACCTGAAAAACCAAAATTACCCTTTCTTAAAACTTCTCTCTCCTCACACTTTCTTTCTCTTTCCTTACACTTTCTTATATTTCCTTACACATTCCTTTCAATTTTGGAGACGTCACATCAGTCCTATTTCTATCAAGAATTCATTTTGAATTTCAAAAATCACTCTCATCTCATCAAGAACCTTCATTTCTTCTTCGAAATTCCTTCAGAAATCTTCGAAACTCCATGGCCACCGCCCCTCGAAGCTCCATGGCCGCCGCCCATCACCGTCTGCAAACCTACGAAGACGAGGCCCCCCTGTTGGCGGTGACAGTGGCTTCGACTCCATTTTCCAATCTTCTCCCTCGACCGCGATGAGGAAGACGGTGACGGTGGCTACAACTCCATTTTCCGTCGAAAAGCTCCAATTCGTCCAGATCTGTGGTGGCGACGATCTGCATCTTCGATCTTGAAGAAGGCCTCCACCACTGCGCCGCCACCCACCTGTTCTCGGCCGTGATGTACAATAGTTTATGGTTTGATTTGTTTAGTTAGGTTTTTCCATTACTTTTTTTGAATTTGGTTTGTTTGGTTAGTGTTGTTCAATTTTCTTTGGGTTTGAGAAAAAGGTAAGGGATGAGACATCTTGGGGAAGATGACTGTCGCCGAAATTTTCTCAGGCGGCGGCCTCAAAATTGCTAGGCATGGGCTAGGGTTTCCTCACCCCATTGGGCCTGTTAGTGGGCCAGGTTTTTTTTTTTTTTTTTTTTTTTGGAATTTTGATATTTTATAGATAAATTCTTCGTTGGTGCCATTAAATTCTTCGTTGGTGCAAATAAATTTTTCTTTGGTGCAAAATTATTTTTCGTCGTTGATGCAAATTTATTTTTTGAATTTTTTCTTTGAATTTTTTGTGAATTTAGTTTCGTATTTTTTGTAAAAAAAATTTGAGGAAGGTTGAAAAATAACTTGTGATTTTGTATTCATAATTTGTTTCGTTTCATAATTGGTGGAAAAGCAAGACGTTTCGTATTCCAATATGCTTTCATGTTATATATCTTAGAATGTGCTTTCCTATTATTTATCTCATAATTAATTGGTGAAAAAAAGCAAGACGTTTCATAATTGGTGAAGAAAAGCAAGACGTTTCGTATTCCAATATGCTTTCCTATTATTTATTTTAAACACTAACTTGAAAAATATTAGAATGTGTCATCATCTCAACTAAAAATATAGTACATGAAAAAGGCTTAAAACAAATTACTATATATTTACCCAATTTAATAGGCTACATTAGCCGAGGTAATCACACATCATATGGCCATATTTGATAGTTTAGATTAAATCTAAATTAACTATATACTTCTTCCGTTCTACAATAAGTGTTATTTTCATGAAATTTGTTGGAATTAAGAAATGATATGTATTAACAGTTATACCTTTAAATAATAAAGGAAGCTTTTGATCACATTATTTTTTTTCAAATCTTTTCAAATTCTTTACCCAATCTTTTGCAATTATTTCCAAGTTTATATCTCAAATAATTTTCAAATTGGAGGACATAATGGGAACAAATTAATAATGTAAATATATATTTTTTTTTGAAAGCATTAGTGTAACACTTATTTGTGTACAAGAGAAATTGATTAAAACAACACTTATTATAGAACGGAGGGTATCATATTTATCGGTTGTTTGATAGCTTAGATTAAGGGTAGATTATGCTTTAAATTTTATAAAGTTTAGTTATCATCCTAATCTTAGATAATCAGTCTTTGTTATCAAACATGTCCTATGTGTTGATTGTGGGCATATCAAACTACTAAAGTACACAATATTTGTGATATATGTTGATGGTGTGAATATTAAAATACACAATTTTTGCAATTCAATTTGAATCAAGAGAGAAGAGGGAAGAAGAGAATGAATTCAATTTGAATCAAGAGAGAAGAGGAAAGAAGATAATGAGTTTCTGTCGTTAAGAATGACACTTCGACTTTAACCAGAAGGTGATTGTGCTAGTGACTATGGTGACTCATAGATCGACTTTAACCAAGAAGATTCTACGTGTATCGTACAAAGGGTTGCAACATTATCTGGTAAAATATGAATGTTTTGAGAAGTAGTAAGAACTGGAGGATGCTAGTGTCATATACAGTGAGAATAGTGTGTCAATTAAATCATTGAAGAGTGAGCATAGTGTAGTGTTCAATGGAGATGAGAAACGGACAAGCAACCTCTGGCTTGCTAATGAATACATGTCTAAGTTTGAGTTGAACCCAAATTGAACTGCACAAGAGTTGAAAGATGATGTGGGTATGAGCAAGTGTTTTAGAGCAAAACACAAAGCTAAGAGGTACAGTAGGTGAACACTATACACAATTGAGACCCTATTATGCTGAGTTACTATGTTGAGTTACTAAGGATTGATAGAGTGGGTAGCTGAGTTACTATGCTGAGTTACTATAAGGGTTGATAGAGTGTGTAGGTTTGAAGAAACATTGATTTCTGGTTATTATTGTAGAAATATTGACGGAATATTACTCGAATTGTTGGTGTAAATTCATTTGTTGTTAATGCAAATTACTTCTTCATTGATGCAAATTTTTAATTGTTGATGCAAATAGGTTTCTTCATTGATGCAAATTTTTAATTCGTTGATGCAAATATTTTTTTTGGAATTTTTATTGGTTCGATTTTTTTTGTTTGTTGATGCAAATTATTTTTCTCATTTCTAATCAAGTCATTCCCTTCTAATTCTAAAAATTAAAATATAGTGAGAATAGTGTGACAATTAAATCATTGAAAAGTGACCATAATATAATTTTAATCAAAGTTTAGTTCATTCTCGAAAAAAATAATTAAAATTCTCGAAAAAAAAATGTAAACATTAGTGTTTGAGTAGTTTTTCTTCCTCTTATGGAAATTTGTAATTTTACTTTCAAATTTAAGATATAAAACTTTTTTAATCTGTAATTTTGGAGTGTACCTTATATTCAATATGTTAATGAATTTCTCTGATCTATAAAAAAATTAATTTGATTTTGTGTTCTTATTACATTATGATATGCTTTCGCTTGGTTTAGGTAAATACTCTCTCGGTCCGTCTATATATTATAGAATAATAATTTTGTATTGACTTGGTAAATTGAGTAGGAGTACATGATATATATATAAATGTATGCATGTGTAAACAAGGAAATGTTTTTAACTGTATGCACAATTTTAGGGATTATATAAATCAATTAATCCTAAAGATATTCCTAAATATCTCTTATACACCCCCGCAAAATAGACGTCCCGTCGGCGACGGATATTTTGGATCTGAGCGACTCAAACCGTTGGCGAGGCAAGGATTTTGTAAGTAGGTCTACTAGCTGGTCCAAGGTGTTGACATATGAAACAGAGAGAAGGCCTTTGGAGAACAGATCTCGAACAAAATGAATATCGATGGCTATATGAAAATTAATGAATATATTTATATTTCTCTCAACTTGTGTAATAAACCGACACTTATTGAGTTTATTATTTTTATTCTGCAAATGATGCAAGAAAACACACTTTGACTGTGGGCCTGAATTTTAAGCAAATTCAAGATTGGTTGGAAACAGAATATGGATTTTTTAACCCAAAATAAAATTTGCATCAATGACAAAAAATAATTTGCATCAACATAGAAAAGATTTGCATCACAAACAAAATTTGCATCGACGTACAAAAACGAAAAATAAATTTGCATCAACGAAAAATAAATTTGCATCATCGACACACGCTATTTGCATCAACACAAAAACGACTTTACAACAACACAACAGTTCTTTTTAGTAAAAAAAATAAAAATATAGCAGGACAAGATCTTCATCTTCTTCAACACAAAAAATTTAAAACTCAAAACCTCCATTACAAAAGCTTCTGTTGACGAAGATCTTCATCTTCTTCAACACAAAATATTAAAACTCAAAACCTACATCTTCATCTTCTTCAACACAAAAAATTTAAAACTCAATACCCCCATTACAAAACCTCCATTACAAAAATCTGCACTCCCCTGACCTTCAAAAAAAAAAAATCGAAGCAATCAACAATAAAATAAAAATCTGCACTACCAATTTCAGATATTAATGTTTTTATTTTCCTTCATCGAGATTTTTGATTTTTTGAACAAATCTTTACCTTTTAAATGACTTTGTCTTCCTGGAAAGAAGACGAAGGTCGTACCCAAAGCATCCATCGGCGGTGCGTCTCCCAAGTCTCAAGGCTTCGATCTGGAATTTTCTTAAAGAAGGAGGCGATGAAGCTTCTCCCAAGGTCGCCCACTTCTGTAAGAAGACGAACAGGAACCCTTAGCCGTCGCCGCCGATCTGCAGCACTCCGGCGAAGAAGTCATGGCCGCCGCCGCCCCAAATCTGAAATATTCTATTTCTTAGATCTGTTACATTTCTCATTTTTTTAGATCGCCGCCGAGCCACGACGACTTCCCCGGCCATGGCGGCGGCCACAAAGCTTCATCTTCGCCATGGCAGATCGACGACGGAGCTTCGAAACTTGCGGAAACCTTTGAAAGGTTTTTCAGATCGGCCACATATTCAGATTTGGGGCGGCCATGGCTTATTCGCCGAAGTGCTGCAGATGACAGAAACCTGTAAAGTCGACGAAGCCATGGCGGCGGCCACAAAACTTCATCTTCGCCATGGCAGATCGGCGACGGAGCTTCAAGGCGGACGGCCATGGTGGGAGCGTCGACGGCGAACACCTTGGCCATGGCGATGTTGGTGGGCCGTCTTCGCCGGAGAGTTGGAGGCGGCGGCCATGGTGGGGCGGCTGCGGCAAGGGGTGGCTAAAGAGTTTTTTGGTTGCTGGGATTTTGAATAAGAAGTAGATGAAGGAGGTAGGGTTGAAGGAGAGAGAGAGAGAGAGAGAGAGAGAGAGAGAGAGAGAGAGAGAGAGAGAGAGGAGAGAGGAGGGGTGAGGGGTGAGGTGTTTTAAGAATCTTATCTTCTCCTCTATAAGGGCAAGAATGTAATCTTGACACCCAAATGACATCTAAATGAGAAGTTTTAAAAAGATAGGACTTAATGGGTTTTGCCAAGTTCAAAAGACACTAGAATAAAACGGCCCCAATTTTAAATAGTAAATTAATTTGATTCACATGTCGCCATTTTATTGGATGCAAATTTAATTTGCTTACAATTGTATCTGAAAAAGCTTTAATCTTCGTCCTCCTCCAAGAGAAGAGACCAAAGTCGACACAATTATCCAGCTTGTCGGGAAGAAGTTTCAACATTTCTTAACTTTTTGTTTGCAATCACCCCACTTAATTGAGTTTTTACCTAATTGTTAGGAAAGTTTCAATATGGTATATAAAAATATTGGATTATATCGAAAGAGTTTGAGTATCTTTTTTACTAAAAAGTTTATTTATTTCATTGAAATTATTCAATGACTATAAATAATTGACTATTAGAAAATTCCATTTAAGGGTACGTCTATTTGCACCTCCGTCTTTGTTAAGAACACCCTCCTCTCACTTTATTAATTTAATATTAATGTGAAAATTTTAAAATATTCTCTTAAGTAAAATATCACTACTAAATGCACCTCCACATCTAACTACACTCTCTTTCAACATTTAAATTCTAACACTAATTTCAGCCGCCGCTACTTTTGACCATCAACTTCATTCGAACAGTGTCAAAATCTCGTAAAAATCTCAAAAAGAAATAAAAAAACTTAAAAATATCAGATTTTAAGAGAAAGAAAACAAACAAACATATGGATTGCACACTTGCACGCCCAAACGAGTTTGGGGAGCTTGGGGCGGTGGGGAAGGGGAATGGCGAGAGTGGGGGGAAAGGGAGTTGTATTTTTTTTTCTTCAGTTGAAGTAACGGGAGGGGAAGGAGAGGGAGAGCGGTGTAGGTAGCGGTGGGGGCTGCTGTGGTGAGTTGTGAGGAAGAAAAAATGGAGAAGTTGATAAAAAATTAGGGTTTGAATGTAGTGCATTTAACGGGGTGTGACTTGTAAAAGACACGTACCAAACTGCTAAAAAATGTATTTAGAATAATTCGGGAGCATTATCAAATTTGGGGAGTGCATCAATCTTTGGAGTACCCTTAATAACAAAGACGGGTGTGCAAATAGACGTACCCCCTATTTAAAGCCCGTTGAAGTTGCCACAGCCCATTTAAATGGGTTGGGGTATATACCCCTCCAGCTTTGTTTAATACACTCCCCTACATTTTTATTAATTCAATATATGTATGAAATGCCAATTTTACCCTTTCACTAAATCATGTTAGATACATACACTCCCCCAATTTAAACACAACCCTAATCCTAACCCTAGAATTAGACAGCCGTCGACGCCGCCGCCACCACCACATAAAATTTAGAAAAAAAAATCTTACTCCCTCCGTCCCGGAGGAACTTGCACCCTTTGACCGGCACACATTTTAAGAAATGTGTAAGAAAAGGTGTAATGATTGATGTTTTGAGGGGTAGTTTTGTAAACTTTTATGAATAAAGTAAAGTAAAAAGTAGATTGAGTGTGGAAAAGTAATGGCATATGGGTAAATATGAGTATATTTTAAGGGTGAGGGTTGTGAAGATATTTCCTTTTATGGAGTGTGCAAATTGGTATGGGACATCCATATATGGAAAGTGTGCAAATTCCTGTGGGACGGAGGGAGTACTATTTTTAAAAAACACCCCAGTCGACACTGGTTTGTCGACTAAAAACACTCCGATCGACACTGATTTGTTGACCAAAAACACTCCGGTCGACACTGATTTGTCGACCAAAAATACTACGGTCGACACTTGTTTGTCGACCAAAAATACTCCGATCGACACTGATTTTTCGACCAAATTTCAAAAAAAAAAAATTAAAAATTGAAATTTTCGACCATTATTGATCACCCAAAAACACTCTCATCAACAGTAGGTTGTCGACGAGATTGTTTTTGAGCAACCACTAATGGTCGAAATTTTTAAAAAAAAAAAACCCAAACCTCTTCTCTCTCAAGGCGGGGGCGAGATTTAGAGGCTGGAGGGCCGCGGCGGGGCGCTGGAGCGGCGGCGAGCGTTAAGGGCGGGCGCGGGCAGGCCGCGACGGCTGAGGGGTAGCCAGAGCGGCAACGAGCGCTGGAGTTTGCCGCGACTAGACCTGTCAAAACGGGCCGACGGGGCGAGGCAGGCCAAAACCGCAAAAGTCCACCATTTGGCGGGGCGGGCCAGCCCGTTTGCAAGGCGGGCTACCAAAACCCCAACCCAACCTAAAAATGGGTGGGTCGCGGGTTTTGGCAGGCCAACATTTTTTTTTTTACAAAATATTTATTAAATTCATCAAGAAACATAAAATTTACAGTATATATATTTATTGTACATAATAGAAATAAACATCAAGAATTACATTAATTATTAATTAAGAACAAAAAAACTAAATAGAAATATGGTCATTAATAGTTGTATAATATATTATAAATACAGTAATAATATACATATATATATTAAAGTGATATACTTATAAGTTATAATATATATATATATGATATAAAATGTGGTATTATGAGTACAGAAAATGAAGAAAGAAGGAAAAAAATGCGGCTCCTTATATAATCTGGTATGCGCTAGAGTTTTTAATATTACTTAGGTTTATTATATATTGTTATTAAATAAAGTTGGATAGCTTAAGTGATTAGAGCACCATTATTCAAACCATAAGGTCTTGAGTTCAATTCTTGGAAAGGGATTATTTTTTAATTAAATATAATATTTTTTTTTTAAATCAAAAAATGGCGGGCCAGCCCGCCAAAAACCGCAGCCCAAACGGGCCGGGCCGCCTGGGCCCGCCTCCTGGCGGGCTTGGAAAATCCTGGCCCAACCCACTATTTTTAGTGGCGGGGCGGTCTGGCCCAACGGGCCCAGCCCGTTTTGACGGCTCTAGCCGCGACGGTCGAGGGAGAGCCGGAGCGGCGGCGAGCGCTGGGGGCGGGCCGCGACGGCCGAGGGCAAGCTGGAGCGGCTGGGGAAGAGAAGAACTAAAAAAGAAAAAGATGGGCGGCGGAGGCGAGGAGGAGGAGGGCGGCGGCGGCGATTGGGAAGAAGGAAGAGAAGTGTGGGAGGAAAAGATAAGTATGAAGAAGAAGAGGATGAAGATTAGGGTTAGAGTTATAAGGGGTGTGTATGTATCTATAATATTTTACTAAGGGCAAAATTGATATTTCATATATATATTGAATTAATAAAAAATGTAGGGGAGTGTATTAAACAAAGCTGGAGGGGTATATACCCCAACCCCATTTAAATCCCATCAACAATAGTGTTTGGATCTGGTAAGCGTCTTCAACTGACCCAACATAAAACTCACATGTTTTTTAAATATATATATATGTGTATATTTATAATTTAGATATTGCAAATTTTTTGAAAATGAAATTACTTATTGGTCCGTCTCATAAATTCTCATGGATTATATTTTGATTCATCTTCAACCTAACTTGGTTGAGACCTCCTGCATATAGTTAGAGTGTTGTATGATTTCGTAATGACTACGCAGTCAATTAAATTTGAACTATTAAAATTCAAATATATAAACTTAAATTTGATGACTTGTTACCTTTGTATAATGTGTTATATGTATTCATTATATGTGTCGTATGGTGTCGTACGTTTGTATTTTTTATTTAATTAATTAAAATATATAATTTTAAAATTAAATTTTTATCCTTATACAATAAAATAATGTATTATATTTATTAATTTGATTAAAATATTTAATGTTAAAATTACATATTTACATTTATATTATTAATAAAATTAAAAAAAAATCAGTATTAATTGTCACACGACGGGAGAAAAGACAGGCAGGGCTATCAAAATGGGTCCGGCCCGATGGCCCAGCCCAGTCCATCCGACTAATGGACTGGGCTGTAATTATAGTGCTTTGAAAAACTACCGGGCCGATTTGGCTCGGCCCAAGTAATCTTGCGAGCCAACCGGGCTCAGACCGGTTTTTTGGGTCGACTCAATTTTTTTTTTTTGGCCTCAGAAAAAACGTTTGGCACGGTGGGCGGGTACCGAGCTGGCCCGACCCATTTGACAGTCCTAAAGATCGGAGAGAATCTGCACGATGAAATTGAGGAAATATGAGAAGAACCTTGATTTCAATTACTTCGTATTATTTTTATTTTTAATTTGAATAATGTATTATTACCTCCATCCACCAAATGTAGTCTCATTGGGGTGGGGCACAAGTTTTAAGAAAAAGGTAGATAATGTAGATAAAGTAAGGTGTTATAGAGTATTGTAGGGTCAATTGTGAATGAAATAATTATTTGTGAATAAAGTTGATGGCAAATTGAGTAATTGTATTTAATTTATTTTTGTTGGAATGGTATGTATTTAATTTTAAAATAATAATTAATGAAATTTATATTAAAAGGGTAGGATAGTAATTTTGATAATTTAAAAATAAAAAAATAAAAAATTATTTATATTAAAGAAGGGTAATATAGTAAATAAAAAATACAATTTAAAAAATGATTTAATTAATTTAAACATATAGGAGTATAACAGATAGCAAATGTATATGATACTATGTGACGCAATTCAACATACTAACTACGGTATACAATTTGTATAAAAAAAACTCAACTTGTTTTTAAAAAGAAAACCGTTATACTATCTCACCTAAATCTAGGTATCATAAATTCTAAAAAAACAAAAACAAAAAAAAGGTACGAAAATTGGTACTACGTTTTTTGTTGTCACTCGTTCACAATTTGAATGAGCATCCAGCTTTCACCAATAAATGGTTCATCCTAATTAGAGATGTTTATCCGGCCGGGCTAATCGGGCTGGCCCGTTTAACCCTGAAAAATATAGGGTTAAGGTTCATGAATTATAGGCCCGTTTAAAACCGGGCTTTTTTGACCCGGACCGGTTAGCTCGTGGGCTAAACCGGGCCAGCCCGCTAGCCCGAGTTGTTACCTTTTTTTCTTTATTTTTTTAATAAATAACCTAAAAACAAATTTTGGGTCATTTGACCAATAACCATAACTATAAGCATTAAAAAGTCCATTATCATCAATTAGCCATTATTACTATTTTTTATTAGATTATGATATGTGTTTAGCTTTATTTGGTCATATTAAGGACCAATGAGTTCTAAAATTGTGTTTAAATTATACTTTTTTTTCTCATTTACTGATCATTAACTAATTATGTATTTTTCTATTTTATTTGTTTGTTGGACGTGTCAATTGAGACCTTTAATTTTAAAAGAAAAAAAATTATTGTAGCCCGTTAGTGGCCCGTTTAGCCCGTGACCCGCTAGGGTTAGGGTTAGGTCCCAACAATTGTAGGCCCGTTAAATATGAACCAGATAAGGCCCTAACCCGTTTAGCCCGTAGCCCTGTAGGGCTGACCCTATAGGGCTAGGGCCAGCCCGATAGACATCTCTAATCCTAATGAATTGGATAAACACTGGTATTTCAGATAAATGTAAAGACAATTTATTATACCAAGCTAATTCCGGAATGAACTTTATTTTTAATGAGTAAATAAAAAGAGAGTTTATTACACCTATGCCGGAGTATTATTTACTTTCCAAAAAAAAAATTACAATGGTGCTTTTCCGCAATTTATCATTTCAAAAAAAATCAAAATCTTCATTTAAAGAAAAAGAAAACTCACGAATCGATACAGCTAATATATCCTTACTCCCACTGCTTTGCATGCAACTATAATTCTATTTTTCAAAAAAATATAAAAAAAAATCACTATACCGTTATGGACCAAAATGATATATGGTATGCACAAAGAATGGAGTATGACATATAGTAAGATAATCCACATAAATATTTGACATTTGTAGGACAGATTTTATATAATCCTACAATATTTTTTTTTTATTTTGGTATATATTTATCAAACATAGTAAGATAATCCACATAAATATATACTTTACATTTGTAGGACAGATTTTATATACACAATTTTTATTATATTTTTACACTAGTTTGGAATTTGGTGTGTTAATTTTCTCGAATTTAAAGTTAGTGTTTTAAGTTTACAAAATGCAATTTTATCGTCCTTTAAAGCACTAAAATGATATAGAGGTTGAACTTGATAAATTTTAAAAGTTATTTTTTAAGTTAAAAAAGTTGGCGGTGTTTAATCAAAATTGATAAAAGTTAAATGAAATTTATCCCAACGAGTAGATTTATATAACTCCATTCAAATTCAATATAAAATGATAAATCATAATTAGATTCGATCAACACGCGTTTGAAAATTAGATTATATTTTTTTTCTTACAACACTTTTTTTTTTCTTAAGACTTTTACATTGTTTGAATTGAACGCGAGAAGAAGTTATAGTTGTCAATAGTTTGTTAATGTGTAATTATAGTGTCGCAAATTAAATTGTTACATAAAAGTACATCCATTCTCAATTCAAATGTTTCACTATTATGGTTTTCTATCAAAACCTTGTATTTAACACGAACTCCAATATTTTAATAAAAAATGAAAAAAAAAAAAAAAACATTTCTTTTAAATAAAATGAAGGAGGGTAGATCTCTTAGAAAACCATCTTGTGCAAAATATCTGTTCGGTTTGTTAGTTATGCTTACCACATATCAAATATTTTTTTATACTAGCTCTTCGAAATAATAAAAAATTACAGACTCAATTTAAATTAAGGTTTGATTACTCTCATGTTTTTGTAAAGAAAAAGTAGTTTTTTTTTTTTTTAAGAAAAGAAACATAGGAATAAAGTATAATGTGGACTCTGAATTATTCTCTAGGTAATAAATTGAACCTGAACTATTTATTAAAGCAAACAAGCCAACCTCCTTACCTCATTTTATTAGTTGGAGGGAAGGGTCTTTGTGACTCAATTTTGGGTCGTAAATGAGTTGAGTTGATTTCGATATGTTGTAGTTCAATGTGTTTGCAATTTTATTGAGCCTTAACATTTATGTTTGAGTTTGTTTGGTTATTAATTGACTTGAGCTCGGACGAGCTTTAATAGAGCTTCAATAATGTGATATTTTTACACTTCTTATATATATATATATATATTTATTTTATCTATTGAGCTCAACTCGAGTTGGGCTTTTTAGAGTGCACCAAATATAATTTTATATACAAATGATCTTTTATCAAACTATCATTTTTTTTAAGTTGTGGAACTTAGCTTTCATTATTACAAACACAAACAGAGGAAGGTAGTCCAACCACAAAGCTTGGAGGGTCTACCCAACAAAAAAGGTTATCGAATCTACGAGCTTCTCTAGCGAGCATGTGCGCAAAAGTTTTTGCACCCCTCCTAGCGAAAAAAATCGTTACATTCGTGAATGAGGCATTTAAGGCTCTAAAGGCATTAATATAGTCGCCAAGTGTGGAGTTGAAAATTTCTTCTGTGTTGATCGCGTCCACCACAATTTTCACGTCGTTTTCCTCTATGCAGTTGTCGACGTTAAGGTCTTTGATCCAAGCAAGAGCCTCGTAGATTCTCATGGCTTCATCGGTGGCCATATCAATCTGATCCTTTTATCAAACTATCTTAAATATAGTAGTTTGATTTGATTTTCAGTGTGCCTATTTTATTTGAGGGAAAAGTTTCCTTACCCAATTTTATCAATTAGGGAAGTTATTTGTTCCAATTTTAAAAGTTTCTAATTTTATTTGTATAAGAAAAAACGATTGAGGTTTGAATTTATATCCAAAACAATACTACTAATGAGTACCCAACAATTTGATTATTTTTCAAAGATTGAAGATTGATTCATGTGTGTAGATAATAAATAGTAAAATATTAGATATGGGATTTGACTATAAATAGGGATGAGAGAGGGGTTCCATGAGAGAGGGGGAAGGGAGCCATACACCAACACGTCAGTCTATACTGGCGAGAAAACGTACCATCACCGTCTCTCTCTCTCTTCTCCTTTCTCTCTCTTCACCTCTTGCCTAATATACGCACACACATTACACATATGCCATCAAAACCCTCGCAATCAACCCCTTAATCCAATCGATTTCTTCTCCTCGGTACGATTCTGCTCCTTTTTCTTTCTCAAATCAACTCACGCCGCCGGATTATTTATTTTTTGCATGTAATGTTGATTTTTCCCGTTAATTTTCATGTTTTCCGAACTAAATTGGAATCCTCTACTGTGCTTTTGTCTTGCATTTGTCTCTGGAATAGCCATTGAGTCTCTACAGCTTCAATGCATGCATAATTGTTGTTGTATTTGCTTTATCTGCCTTGATTTTTGTGTTCTGTTTATGTGGAGTTATGTCGTTACTCAAAATTGGATTTTCCCTTTCCGCTTTTTCTGTTTGTCTATGATCTTTTATTGGATTCATGAACTAGGTTCTGTTTTCGATGTTATCTTGTGTTCTATTTCACCTTCCCCCCTGCCCCTTATTTAGTTTTGAGGCGAATTTTAAGTGGGTTATCGTTTTTCTCGTGTTGTTTGCGTTCTTCTGGTTTTCTGGTTCTGAATTCTTAGTTCATCATACTTCATTGCTGATCCATGTTTCTTGATTACAGGTTATGACCGTGAATTTTGAAGAATTTAGGTTCGGAAGAAAACATGCCTCTTTTTAAAAGAAAGCCCTTTGCCCTAGTTGAGAAGCCTGGGGATTTAAACCCTCAAGAGCTCGTCTTTCAAATTCCAATTACAAAAGAAATCTTCAGAAGTTATAAGTAATTTCCTTTTTTCTATTCAAGCCCAAATGCTCGTCAAACTATTAATTTATTTTCAACAGTTTTATGATGTCTGGATCTTAAATGTATAGTGAATATTTGATGAGAGTCAACTTATATCGGAAAAGAGTCTGGACATGCAAAGCTACGGGGAAGGGCAATTTAACCTATGAAGAAGCATTGGATTCAGAAGAGAGAGCTTCCAAGAGAATACAAAATATTCCTGTTCAGTACATTGCTCCTATTCTCCGTGAAGTCCAATTTAGTAAGTCCGCTGCCAATTTGTTTAGCTATCTTTTTTCATAAATACTCAGACACATGTTAATGTAAGAAGCCAGGTTCTTGATGCTGTTCTTTTTGGTAGCTATATTGTTATCAATGTCTAATTAATTAAGGCGGTGCCAACTGTAACTGGCGGCATTAGAGACGTGGCAGCAATTTGACGTATGCGGTGACATTATGTTTAGAAAATTGCTCCGTAAAATGAGAAACTATTAAATGGCCATACATTTCCTTTTAGCATATAGTTGACTGTTATTTTGATAATTTGATGGTTAGTTATGACTTCTACGTTTTATGGAACATCATTAGGGTATGTTTGATTTGGGATTTAAAGGATTTTGAAATCTGGATGAGTGGATTCTAAAACTAGTGGATTTCAAAATCTTGATAAATAGTAATGGCGTGTGTCTGTTTTGAGATTTAAATTGGATAGGATTTACTTTATGTAAAAAAATCGATGTGTGAGAGAGAGTTTGTGATGTTGTATTATTGTATTATTGTTGACTATAATTGTAATGATTGAATTATTGTGTAATAATTGACGTGCTTTATTGGCATTTGCAAAAGTGAGAATAAAAGGTGTGAAAGGCTATTAAAGTAAGGTAATGTTTGTTTATGGATTTGAGTGGATTTCAAATCCAGTAGGGTGGATTTGATGAATTGTAAAATGTGTGCTTGAATTTTGTATATGCTTGGGAGTGTAGATTTTGTAGAATTTCATAGGCTAGGATTTTGAAAATAAAGTTGATAGATGATTGATTTTTTATTGGAAATTGTGTGTAAAGGGAGATAATATGTAAAGTAAAAAGGAGGAGAGAGAGTGTTGAGTTGGGTAAGTGATAATAATTAAAAAGTGTGTGGATGGATGATTAATAGTGTATTGGAAATTGTGTTTGAAAAAAGTAAAATAGGCGTATTATAAGTATTTTAGAGGATAATTTTAGAGGATTTGAAATCCTATACCAAAATCCGAATAAACAAACAAGGATTTAGATTTGAAATAATAGAAGTGGTTTGGGAAGCTGTAAACAATCATAGCCTAAGAATGAAGAGCGTGGTGCAGAAAAAATGGTATTTATAGGGTTTGTAGGTATTTGTAGGGATGTGTTATTGGGTTTTTAAAAACCATATTCTAAATCCCAATCCGATTTTCTAAATCCCAAATCAAACATAGGCTTAGTGAATATCTTTTTAATTAGAAACATTCCATCTTCCATAAATAATGTGCAATATTGGTCTCTGAAATGAGATCAGACATTAAAAGAACAATATCATCCGGCTGTACGATCCCAGCTTACAACCAACACCTATGTAGAAAGAAAAAAAAACAGTTCAAAATAGAGTCAAATAGACCGCTTCCTGTTTGCTTTCGTCACTTAGCACTTTTCTTCCCTGGTTTTACGAGGTTTTCGCCTCTAGAATTTGCGATCTTTCTACCGATATCTTTTCCTGCCTCCTATCACTACCATGAAAGTTTTTGACCATAGTTTAATCTTGAATAATCACCAAATGTAGCTGGGAGCAAATGTCCGTTGCTCGAATCTCAACAGCACCTTTTAAAATTATTTAATATGAAATAGGTTGTTGAAGAGTTGGAAGACTGCCAAATATCAAATAAGCATTTCCATTTTGCTTCATTCTTTTTTGTTCTTAGATCTTTATGAGGTGAACATGGAGACATGAGAATTTCAATCTACTAAATTGTTATTTTGCTAGACAGTGTCATAACATCTTTTACCAGAGTAACAGTCACCTTTTACTGTGAATGTTATTTTGTCGCATCAAATGGATTTTTCAAATTTTATCAATAGTTTTGTCATGGAACCCTATCTCTAGTCCTTTTGTGTGTTAGGATAATGTTTTTCTTTCCTACTTCACTCTATAACACAATATAAAACTGAAATATTGGCAGCTGGTTTAAGGATAAGATCTTTTACTTATAAAGAAATTAAGAATGAAAATGGAGTAAGCAGGGATTGTTTGGGTTGATGCATTTACTTCTGGATAAAATCATGAAGTTGGTTATTCTGAATTCCAACAATAATTTTCTTGGGATGATCATGGTGCTCTTCTATGCTTGTTATATAATATAACCAATGTTTTATTATTTAACATTCCATTTGTCTCCTCGTTATGAAGCTGAAACAGCTCTTTATTTATGTACAGAATCTCATGTATCAGTTACATAGATGTAGAAGTTCATGATATTGGGTACTTAATTGACTATTGTACGCCTGTATTTGAAATATAATATATTTACTCTTTTTTGTGGGTACCTGCCTGATTTCATGCTCAGAGGTTATTTATTTAAAGGTGTTGCACGGGCTAATTTGTGGTTTCTCCAATGAATACCTTTTACTGAATTTAGATGCTCTATTTACATTTGTCGTTCAAATAGGGATTGGTGTACTTATATTTTTATTTTATTATATTTCATGGCAGGCATGCTGAATCTAAAAGATCTGGTTGACTCAATTTCTGCGAAGTTGCTAGGTCCCTTTCCAGAGGGTGCTGAATTGTATGGAAGAAAAGATGGCCGTTTGCATCTTTGCAGGATTACGAAAGTTGTCGAGGCTGGTGACAAAAAGCAATATGAAATTGAATGGCTTAGTGGTGACCACAAAACGAGTGAAAAGACATTAGTAAACGATGATGTGTTATCATTAAAGAATCCACCATTTAGCAAACGAGTTCTTAAGTCTTTTATCAAGGATTCAACTTATCGGAATCTCCCTTGGGTTTTACATGATAATATATCAAAGAAGCATGATATCTCAAGTACCCCACCTAAAGACTTGAAGATTAACGTTTCAATTCAAAATGGACTCGTAGTTTGTACTAAGAAGAGGAAAAGAAGTGAAGAGAAGCAAAGCACTGTGGTGAGTTTGCAATTATGTTGGCTATACATCTCTTGAATTCTTTTGGAAATATATATTCATTAATATTGTTGCTGTTTATTTTGGATTGTTTAGGCGCCGAGTGAAAAGAGGATCATTGTGTATACGCGTCGGAATAAATTAAAATCTGACCCCTCGTTGGCTGTAAAGACTATTGATGGAGGTAGGGAGGGTGGGGTTAAATTAAGTTTCTTGCAATTCTTTTGCCAAACGAACTTCTTTTTCCCTATACATATGTACTTTTTTCTCCTTAAAAGTTCTATAGTCAGTCAGGAATGCTTATGTCTTTAACCGAGGGTTTTATTTTATTTCCTCCCCTCTTTTTTTTTTGGTTCTTCTAGGTAACGAGCACCCAGAAGATCAGTCAGCCAGGTATCCAATAGATGACCTGCTGGTGCAACCTACATCAGAAGATCAACTTCTGACAGAAAGGCCTTCCCCGTGCAGAGATTTCAATGTACCTATGAATTGTGTTGGGAATCTCTTAATGGTGTGGGATTTTCTTGCTTCTTATGGAAGGCTGTTGGATTTATCTCCTTTCTCCCTTGAAGATTTTGAGAATTCCCTTTTATATAAAGACAGTATTCCCTTGCTGATTGTGGAGTCTTGTTCAGCTCTTCTCCGCTTGCTCGTAAGGGACAATGTGAAGTTCTCGATGGCAATTAAAAATAGAAAAAGGAAACCGAAGGTACACTTTTCGAAAGCATGTGTGTCTATATCTTACTCCCTCCATACCTAATTATCTGTCTGATTCTATCCAAAATGGTGTTCCTAATTATTTATCACTTCGCTTATATCAAGAAAAATTTGCCCTTTTTTTCCACCAACATCCCTAATAAGTATTAATCATTTTCTTGTAATTACAAGCTCATCAAGTAGTAATACGTAAGGGTATAATAGTCTTTTGATATCCTAATTAATGAGAATTTGGTTTATGTGAATGGATAAAAGCAGACAGATAAGTAGGAAAGGAGTGAGTATTTTCTTTTTCTTGTTTGGAGAATTAACTTTGTAATATCTTTTCAGATTACACAGATTACTTGGACTGAATATCTCTGCGATTTTCTGGAAACAACTTCTACTGCTGAATTATCTACTCACATAAGTACCATTAAGCGAGGTCATTATGGCTTATTAGAGGTTCATGTGAAACTGGCAATTTATGCTGAACTAGTTTCTCTGGCTTTAGAGACAAATACTGTCAAGGAGAAGTTGGATGAGTATATTGAAGAAATACAGGCACTCGCTGCTGCAAGGAGGGATGAGGCACTTGATGAAGGCAGAAAGAAGAGAGAAGAAAAGGAACGTAGGAAGTTAGAAGCTAATGGAAAGGAAGTTAATGAAAAGCTCAGTGTGAAATCTGGTGAAGGCATACACAATGGAGTTAATGGCCATTCCCTCTCTCGATCAAATGGAAACAGGTATTTTTGTCATACAAGTTGGAGCAATTGATTGATGATCTAGGTTAGTAGGTGACCTTTTCTCATTCTTTTTCTCTTGTTACCCTTCTTTTGTTTTTGCAGTGAGAATGAACAAGGAGATGGTACATCTAAGAAGAATGCCAAGAAACAGAAGGTTGACACTTCTTTGGAAGATGCTAATCTTCCATCTAAGAGGGAGATCCATAAATTGATGAAAGAAGAAATTAAAGAAACGATTGAGATGAAGAGTGCTGAACAAAGGGTGGGCCTCTCTCTCTCTCTCCCTTTCTCCTCCTCCCCCCCCCCCCCCCCCCAGGCTGCATATATGTGTGTATTATATATCTATATAATGATATGGAGTCCAATGGTAGGTTGGGTTTCTTATGGAGCCCAATACCAGCATCAAATACTTGTACACAGTAGCATGGTACAAGTAATTAGTATTTTATGTTGATGTTGGGCTCCATAATAAAACCCACATCGTGGTTCCATATTAAAAGCAGACAGCTGTAATGTGAGCTTTTTGCTCTTCATGCAGAAAGAATTTCTTGAAAAAGAGATTGAGAAGAGAATTATACGCACTTATGCGTTGGGGAAAGACAGAAATTATTGCAGGTATTGGTTTTTTCGACGGGAGGGAAGAGTATTTTTTGAGAGTTCTGACTTCACAGAGTGGGGCTATTACCAGACTAAGGAAGAGGTATAATGTCGTATTCTGGCACAATTGGTTTTTTTCTTTTTATTTGTTTGTATTACTTGTATGTGAATCTCACTCTTTCTTTTAACAGCTTGATGCTTTGATTGGCTCATTAAATACCAAGGGTGAAAGGGAGAGGGCTCTTAAGAAGCAATTGCAGAAATTTTACAACAAAATATGGTAAGTCTTTCAATTTATTTCTCATAAGTATGTAGTGTGTTTTGGTTGGTCTAAAGTTTTGATGCCATTTTTTTTGTTGATTATTCAAATATTGTTATTTGCAGTCGTTTTTTAACGAAGACTACTTGTATATCTTTCTTAATGCATGTATAATATAATACTTATTATTTGTGGAGATTCAATCAGTTACCACTAATTCATTAATCAAAGTGGTCTTTTCACAAAATGCTCATGGTGTCTGTATCTTGAATAATTATGATGTACCATAAAAAGTCAAATAGCAAAAATATATGGGCTCTCTGTTATAAAATTACTAGAAACTATTATCATAAAATGTTGTTAATATTGAAATAAATTTTGCAGCTTGCAAATACAGAAAAGATCAAAGGAGGCGATGCAGAGGACTGAAATGGAAGAGGCTTTGGTTCGAAGATCTACTCGTGTGCGGGCCCCACTTAGGGATAACCCTACACTTGCATTCCTCAAGTATGTAAACAAGTGGAAGGATATATAAGTTATTATTGTTGTTTAGAGATACATATTCAACTGGTTAAGTGGGAAATAGGTAGCCTTGATATATGTTGAAAGAAAGATATTGAGTTAGATTGGGGTTATACAGTAGGTAGTTGTTCTTCTATCCCAGTTGAAGCCCATACATAATTCTTTTGTCGGGAACTAATTTTGGGAACCTTGGCTTCAACGGCCATGGAAATTTTGATAATAAACATCATCAAATGGCCAAGTTTGTAATTTTCATTGTCTTTTCAATCGGTTGCTTCTCGATTTTTTCTAAAACACGCAATGTAGAAGTGTTTTTATCTTTTCAAGTGATTGAATGCAGTGACCAATTGTGTTATTTTGCATATCAAAGGTGATAAATTTTTGTGCTGCTGCTCACTTGGAAAGGTGTCTGTATTTCTTGGTGTCAAATAGTGTAACCGAATTTGGAGAATATGCTAATTTGTGTAACCGAATTCACTTTCTGTGAAGTAATTTTATAAAAGTTTTTCTCAATTACGGAGTATATAATTTTTTTATGGATATCTCAGTTATATAGGTTTGTTTTTATATAGAATAATATTTTTTAAAATTCATTAAAACAAGCCGAAATTTTCAGGGTATTATCATGTTCATTGCACAAAAAAAAAAGAGAACCATCTCACATTTGCATCTGAAATTCTAGGACACCTGCTTTGGATAAAAAAAAAAAGTTCTTTATTTCTTCTTATTGTAGTCATTCACAAAGTACAAACAAACACGAGGTTGCTGAAAGTAAAAGAGTTCATTAGCTCGACAGAAATGGTGGTTGGAATCACATGATCTCGACCACAGCACGCCCGAAAATACTCCCCTGAGCAAGGTGTTTATAAGCCTCTTCCGCCTCTTCAAATTTGTACTTTCTTGAAACAGCAGCCTCTAGGTTAAAAATACCCGTCTCCGCTAACTCAACCAACTTCGGAAGGTCTTGCCTCGCCCTTCCTCCGTACGAACCGATTACTTTAATCTGGGCATCATCATTTGCAAAAGAAACAAGTTATTTTATTCCTTGTGAAAGGGCATTTTTCTTCAACCAAAAGTATCTAAATACTCCTGGCATTGCCATTTCCATACTGTATCTTGGAATTTTAAGAAAGAAAAAGAAGAAACCTAAGGGTGTGTGTTTGATTTGGGAATAGAAAATCAGATTTGGGATTTCGAAATCTAAATCCAATTCTACTTTATGATTTTAGAATTCGATTTTTTGAAACTCAACACATCCACGTCTACAAAATACCTAGTATTTTTTACACCACCAGACATTAATGCAAGTATGATTTTTTATTATTTTCACTCTTATTTTATTATCACTTTCCACCCATTTAATTCTCATTTTTACAACTTTCAATAAAACACATTAATTATTATACAATTATTCAATCATTACAACTATAATCAACAATAATACCACATTTTATACTCTTACATATTATTATTTTTATAAAGTTAAACCCTACCATATTTAAATATCAAAATAAACACACATCATTGCTATTTATCAAAATTTTGACACCCATTATGTTTGTTTTGATAGGGTCAGATTGTTACATGCCAAATCAAAATACTCCCATCATCCAATTTTAAAATGTCCACTTCTCCAGGCACGAGTTTTAATTAATTGATTAGTTTATTAATAAAGTAGATAAGTTGAAAATATGATAGGGTGTTACGGGGTTTATTTGTAAATAAAGTGATTGTTTATTAATAAAGTGAATGACAAAGTGAGTAAATAAGTGATGTTAGAAGGGTAAAGATAAAGTAGTATGGATAGTATTGTTTTCAAAAAAGAATGGACATTATAAAATTGAACAACTCAAAAAAGAAAGTGGAAATAATAAAATTGAACATAGGGAGTATGAAAAAAATGATTGATGCTATATTATTTAAGAGATTTAAATATATATGTGTATATATATACAAGGACCGAGCCACATCTCACCAATTTTTATATATATATTTCTTCCGTTTGATAATTATTTGTATACTTTTTTTATTTGAGACGTTTTAAGATTATTTGCACACTCATAATAGGTAAACAATCTATAAAATTAATACTCTCACTACATCATTTTATTTTTAAAATTGTCACTCATTTTAATCTACATTTTCCCCTACATCTCACTAAATTCTTTTTAACACCTCAGTAAATTTTTTTATACTTCACTAAATTCACATTTCTTAAAAAGTGAGTTTGTCAAGGTATGCAAGTTATTACGTGACGGGGGAATATATTTTAAGTTCTACATTTGTCTAATAATGACTAGTATCTCAGTGGGATTGCACGTTAACATTGTTTCACCTATTATGAGTAGGAACAATCAAAATTAATTTTCTTCAAAACATAACAAAAATCGTTAAATTTAAATTAAATTAATGAAATATTATAAAATTTATAATGAATTAGATATAATATTATTTTGTATTTATAGTAATGTAAATCGACCCCAATCTAAAATTTCTGGCTCTATCACTTTATATATATATATATATAATAATAAAAAATTCTTACTTTTGGAGTCCCGAAACAATCAGGGGTTCGGGATCGTAAAGTCCAAAATCTAGTCGGACTAGTCGCGAAAAGAATCAAAACATACCCGATTTTAAAATTCAGATTTCAAAATGTCAAGTTGCGTAGTTTCAAGGGAAATTTTAGTTAACGAAGGTGTTATGTGAAAGGCCTTTCCCAATTGGAGTAGGTTAGTGAGATGGGATTCAAGTTGCATTTCTTAAATAAGAAGTTAGCAGAGAAAAGACACACCTGCCTGCGGACCAAATGGTTTATATCAACCTCGCCAATAGCACCAGAGAGCGTAAGCCCGATCATTACAGCTTTACCTCCATCCCTCACACTTTGGATGCATTGTTTAAATGTTTGTGTCCTTCCTAAGGCTTCCACAGCAATGTCTACACCCTTTCCTCCTGTAATCTCCTGTACTTTAAACATTTCCAATAAACTGATTCTAAAATAAAATTTAAATCAATTTTGTAAGCATAATACAGAGCAAGAACCTTGATCTTAGCAGCAGCATCCTCCTTCAGGGCATTTATGGCATGAGTGGCTCCATATGTCTTAGCTTTCTCGAGTTTCTCATCCTGGACATCCACAGCAATAATCTTAGAAGCCCCAGATGCTCTTGCTATCTGCAGACAGCTGTGCGATTTTGAAATTAAACTCGTGCAAAGAAGTGAGATCAAGTTAGCTATATGCCATTCACTAACATAATCTAAACCCCAATATTGAAATACAAGAGTATTCAACTCTTTAACAGAAATGCTTAATGAAAAGACAGATTTAGATGTTCCCGGTTTACAAAGAATGAGCACGAATGAGAATACATGGAAAAGTAGACCCGTGTCATATATGTGACCTACCAAAATTGATAAACAAAAAGACAACTGAAGTTTAAAGATGGAAACTATCAATTTAGGACTTACAAATTTTAAAACCATGTTTGGTGTCTTATAGTTTATATCCTTATTAATATGCATAATTTTTTTTATTCTTTACTTTTTTCACTTAAGTGAAACTAATATATATTTTCTTTTTTTTGAATGGTGATTTGTATAAATATAATTGGATAACTAGAAACTATAAGATGCCAAACATTGTCTTAAAATGTCCCAAAATGATGTAGTTTTTAATTTTTCAGGTTCTGAATTGATAAAACTCATTGTATGGGAATATTACCTTGAGCCGACACCCCCAATGCCAATCACAGCAACCGCATCACCAACATGCACCTGCGCAGCATGAGTCATTGCTCCATAGGCAGTAAATACTGCACATCCTAGTATAGCAGATTCTGAGTACGGTAATGTCTTGGGCAAAATAGTCAATCCATTTGCTGGCACCACACAGAACTCAGCAAGGCCTCCCATGCTGTACATATAAACTGGTTTGCCTGCAGAAAATACCATATAGTAGAAGCATTGAGTGCATAGGTATGAATCTATGTCAAGAATACTAGAACTTAGTCATTAATGAAGAATGAGTTGTGAAACTGGAAATATAATTTCACATAAACATAAAGGATGAATTTTAATGCAAGACCCCCCAACAATACATTATAACATTCACAGACATGCAAGAAAATAAAATAATAATATACAAATTCTTGAAGACAGGTACATGTGATTGTATTTTGAACAAAATCCAGCCTCTACTGGGCTAAAATATACAGATAAAATGGTTGCACCAATCTAAGTAACTACATAACCAGGAAACTTGTCCTAAAACGATGAATGTTTCTAATAATACTATATTATTTGTTTTACAACTAGACATTACAATTGCAATAATACATGTACGCACAGGGACGACTAATTCATTTTACCATTTAATTATGATGCACTTGATTTTCAAGTGAAGTTGTTTCAAGGTAGACATGCATATGATGCGGTGGGATCGAAATAAGCACATCAATATCAATCGTTAGCACTCCCATAGTTCACATATTTTAATACATACATCAAATCATACGTTTCTTAGATAAATTCCGTATACAAATATTATTTGATTGCAAAATTCTCACTATAACTAGACATTCATTCATCACAATACGAAGAGATGGATCCTATAGGAGCTTCAATGGAATCAACCACTTGTTGATTCTGAACTCTCCTTAACATATGCTGAATTTGCATCACCAAAACAAAATAAAAAATAGAACCAAGAAGAGGTGCAGTGCAGTTATGCCAACCATGTATGCTTCAAATATCTAAAAAAAACTCTACGTAAATTCTCAGTGCAGGAGTCCCACTAAATATACTAAAAATACTAACACCACAAGAAATGTCTAGTCTAGTATAATTCACTGCATACATCAAATGATAAAACAACCCATGATTACAGAACAATCCTTTTGATTTACAGATAATTCTTCATTAGGAATCACTTAGTACTCTTACTGGGTTTATAAAAAAAAATCCTCAATATCTTCTCAACATAATGTGAATTTTTTTCCAAATAACCTTTAACTCCTAATATTGTAACTACAGGGACAAATTCTTTAAGATCAAAAGTTTGTGCCAAGTTTTTCTAATGCAATACACACGTGTCCTAAAAATAAGCAGAGCACCACCAAGTAAAGTAATCAAAACTTCAAAATAACAAAACATTAAGCAAAACACATGTTATGACTAGTGTACGTTTGAAACCAAAATTTCTAATTTCAATCTTAGGTTTCTCTTTCTCGTTGTTGATAAAAATATGATCCACATTTCTAGAGCCAAGTAAATAAATATTGAAGATTACTCAAAAAGAAGATACTGTAATAGAATTTACTATTCATGCATATAAACGAAGACACACACATATGGGGTCAGGGGAAAGGCCAATAATTAGTATTGAGGGGGTTTTTTAGTGTCCAAAGTAAAAGGAGAAATTACCCAGTAAAATGGATGCAGGTATAGAGAATCACCAATGTTTTAATAACAGTTTTATAAAGAAGAGAACTTTGTTAGGATGTACCACTGCCCCGGAGAAATAGCCTTGTTTCACCATCATAAAGTGTTCCCTTCGCTCGATTATATTCAAAGAATGGCTCGCATAAGTCATCTTGACCCTGTTAGGCATAATGTAGTAAAAAAGTTAAGTTAATCTTACTCAAGTTAGAACTTTAAATGCAGATGAACATTCAAATGGCATCTCTTAATATACTTGCCCTGGAGCAGAAGAAACAATTTCCGCAGGGCATTATAAAGGCCCCAACCACTTGAGATCCGATAGGAAATCTGAAATTTTGAGAAGAAAAACTATGTAGTTTCTGTATCCAACATAAGACAAGGAAGAAATGATCATTTTTCACAGCTTTCAAACCTTTGGATATTTCTACTATCAGTGAGTGGCCCATGCTCAACAACCTCACCAGTAATCTCATGTCCTAACACACAGGGTCTGGCAAAGGGAATCTCTCCCTTGATCACATGCAAATCGGAGTGGCAAACTCCACAGGCTGCATATTTGAACACGAATCGAAAACACAATCAACTCAAGAAAATGCAAAGGGCAAGCCCAAAGGAATACTCGATATACTGCAATTGAATAAATACAATGTAAAATCACAAGCATATAGAAAATGTAAAACCTAATGTAGTCTTTCTGTTTCCAATCACCATCAAAATTAAGTCAAACATGTTTCATAAAAGGGCATGAACATTAAATTAACAGTTCTATCATGATTTACAATCTGTATTCAGTTTATTTCAGTACAAGTTGGTTGGTGTTGGCCACAGGAGTGTTATGTGATCGTGTCTGTTTGTTTGGTATATTTCAATCAACAACAGAAGTGTACAAACATTACTGCACAATGCACAACATCACAAACAAAAGTGAAAGTGTAGTAAATTAGTACCTTTAGTTTTGATGAGAATTTCATTAGCCTTAGGACGGGGCATTTGGAAATCCTCGAAAGTGAGGGATTTATTCTTTTCCCAGAAGACTGCACCCGTCATGTAGGACGAGGCGCTATTGATGTGGTACCCGGCCGCAGATGGGGTTGTACCTTTACTATCGGATTCCAAGCTTGAATAGCATCTCCGGAAATCAGAGTAATTGGGAGAATCGTAGAGGAGAGAAGTGTAGAGGGCAGCTGTTCGGCGGCGGAGTAGAGCAGAGCTCCGGTAAAATGCCATCCGATTGGTCCAATTTAGAATTTTTAGTTTTAATATAACAGTACTAATAGAGGAGCCAAGGGGGGTGGTTGAAAGAGAGGAGAAGAAAATGACGACGCATTGTTTGTTTATATAAGCAAAAAAACACATTGGGAGTGAAAACGACCCAAAGAGCATCCATTTCGTTTTATCCACCTCAGCTAATGTCTATCTTATTAGTACATTATCTTTGCTTTTAAAATAACGTTTGATTTGATGGGATCATACTTTCTAATCACAATTTTGTTTGAGTATAGTCTCATAGTCCGTACGTCTATAAGTTGCTCGTTATTTTTTGGCACAAAAATTAAGAAAAGTGATTAAATAATAGATATAATACAAGTGATTGAAAGAATGAGAGAGATAGAGAGAAAAAGTAAGATATAAAGTGAAGGGTAAGAAAAAATACTTACCAAAAAGGGTATGGGTAGCTTATAGGCGGACGGACCAGAATGATAAAATGGAAATTTTATAGGCGGACGGAGGGAGTATATATTTTTATTACTCCCTCCGTCCCGAAATAACTTGCATAGTTTGATCGGCACGTTGTTTAAGAAAAATAGATTTAGTGGTTGATCATGTAAGATAAGAAGGGGTATTTTAGGTAATTTGATGATGTATAAAGTGGATTTGATGATGTGTAAAGTGGATTTGATGGAAAAAAAAAGTTGCAAATTTGAAAATAAAATGATGTTGTGAGGTTATTAATTTTGTGGGGTATTTCCATATTAAGAGTGTGTAAGTAATTTTGGGACATCCCAATAAAGAAAGTGTGCAAGTAATCACGGGACGGGGGAGGGAGTACTTCTTGTTCCACAATATATTACTTATACTCCCTCCCTCCGTTCCATAAGTGTTTGCACCACAAAGTGGACACACTCTTTAAGAAAAAAGGTAATGAGTAAAGTGTTGAAGGATAATTTTGTAAAGTTATATTAATAAAGTAAAAAAGTGATTAAAAAGAGAGTAAAAATAATGACATTTTGTATAAATATGTGAATATTTTGAAAGTCGAGTTTATGAGATAATTTCATTTTATAGATGTGCAAACAATTGTGGAATTGACAAATAAGATAAATGTGCAAACAGTTGGGGGACGGAGTGAGTAACTTTTAAGTACATTATAATAAAATGAGATTATTTGCAGAATGAGTGTTAAAATACTCATAGTCTACATTCTAAAAAACGAACTCTCCTTCCTTATTCTACACACACTGTCTGGTGGCACTTGTATATGCACCTCTACAAGGAGCACCTCCATAGTCGCTGTCGATTTATGTGAACACGAACACGAAGCCTATTGAATCCGAGTGTGTTTTAAAACTCTACAAACTGCTTTTAGAATTTTTTTATTTTTTTTTAAAAAGCGGTGAGAGACAGCTATAAAAATAAGTGATTCTGAAAGCAGTTTGTAGAGTTCCAAAACACTCCGAAAAAGCACTTAGAAAAAGTAGACATAAAAAACACGAAACTAGATCTGGGAGTGATAACAATTAACAAGGACGGTTCTATGCATATCCAAAATTTTGAATCGCCATTGATGGAAGGATTTAAAGCTTTGTTAATTAATTTCGTTTTTCCTATAACATTGTGATTCCCCTAGCTCCGCAACATTTAAATTGCTTGGAAACTATCATTTGATTGATTTTCTTTCCTTTTAGCAGCGATTCCCTTCCACAACAAGCCCCTTTCCTTTCCCCAACAATTATTAATTTTAATTTTAATGATAAACAAAGATTGAAACTCAGCAACAGACTTTGCTTGGAAACTCGTCAAGTCAAAATATGAATATGGACTGCTTTTGTTGGTTTTGTTTTGAGGTTGGATTTATTCATTTATAATTTTATACAACGTTTATTGTAATTCAAATACGGAGTATTTTATTACTTTATGCAAACATTATAATATTTTCGTACAAATTTTTTAATGTTTTATGCAAACTTTTTTTACTATATTGTGCAAAGTATTTTTTACTATATTGCTTGAAGAGTTTCAGTTGTTTTGATTCCAACAATATTTTTATTGGATTATGTTCCGGGATGTTTTGGATCTATAAATTGTTTAATTATGTAACGTTCAAATCTCTAATTTTAAAGGTCAAATAGTACTGTCCCTTATTTAGTACTCCCTCCGTCCCAAGATTAGGCCCTCCCCAGTGGAGAGGTTTTTTGGTGACATGGAACACATAAAAACCTTGTGGGAAGGTTTTTAGCCATTGGGAAGAAAGTTTGGTGGTTGGGGTTTTTTTTAGGGTAAACCTAGGTTTTTTGAGAGTGAGGTGGGCCCCCAAAAAACCATATTTACCGCATTTTTATGTGTATCCTTTCAATTTTAATTATATTTACCGCATTTTTATGTCGTTTTTACAAAATATTAAAAATTAAAATAATTAAAATATATAATTATTAGAAAATAGATAAGTAACAATTTAATCATTTCGAAAACATTTCGAAAATAATTAATAATGTAATTTTTCGAAAATAATTAATTTTTTTTTTCAAAATTTTATGAAATATTAGAATTAAAATAATCGGAATATATAATTATTTATTATGTATCCGAAAATTAGATAATTAATATTGTTGATAAATTAAAATAAGAAATGAAAGAAAATGAGGTGGGCCCCCCAAAAACCTGCTTTTAGGGTTTATTGTTGGGGGAGGAGTTTGATTTTGGAGGTTGGAGTTTTTTGCTTTTGAGGTGGCACACATGTGGCAAGGAAAAACCTACTTTTGGGGGTTTATGATTGGGGAGGGCCTTACTTGCACGGTTTGACCGGCACGTTGTTTAAGAAAAGTGGATTTAGTAGTTGATGATGTAAGATAAAGGAGGGGTATTTTAGGTAATTTGATGATGTGTAAAGTTGATTTGATGATGTGTAAAGTGAAATGTATGAAAAAAAGGAATGTCAAATTTGAAAATAAAATGATGTTGTGAGGTTATTAATTTTGTGGGGTATTTTCATATAAAGAGTGTGCAGGTAATTTTTGGACGTCTCAATAAGGAAAGTGTGCAAGTAATCACGGGACGGAGGGAGCTTTCATGATTCTAAAAGATAAGTGGATTGGGTTTTTAGAGAGAAGGGAGAGCTTCTCTCTCTAGAGAGTTGCTCCTCCCCTTCTCCGTCGGCGGTCCGCCGTCATCGTCCCTATCTCCATCATCGTCTCTGTTTCGCCATTGACTAGTAGCCGATCCACCACTGCCGTTAGTCTTATCTCCGATTTCATCTTTTTTTGGTTTTTCTTGCAAGATCTAGGAGCAGGTCTTAAGATCTACGCTTTTCTTGGCCGGACGCCGTCGCCGCCGGCGATCTGGTTATTCCAGTTTTTGTTTCTTCTCTTATGTAGTTTTTGCTTCGTTTCTTGTGAGGATCAACACAGAAAATATTCTAACGGAGCCACGGTGACCGTTCGGGTATTTCTATGTTGATCCCGTTTATTGTTTTATAGGTTTTTTTGTGCTTGAATAGTTTAGTGTTTTAGTTGTTGCTAGTTGCTTCTGCTGCGCCTTGTGCGTCTCGTTTCCCGTTATGGGTCTTTGTTGTGGTTGTGGGACTTCCTTTTTTATGGTTGGGCTCTTCGAGATGGTTTCGAGAGCCCCGATGTTCTGATTCTTGGGATACAGTACTTGGTGGAACTTTGTCTGTTTCTTCTGTTTCCTATTCTTGACATGAGAACACCTTAGTGTGGGGTTGTCTCGTTGAAAGATTGGAGACCTGGACACCCTTTTAGAAGGCAAAGGGAAACTCGTCTTTCCTCTTCTTACGATTGGAGTGGACGGCGATACTAAGGTTTGAAGATCAAGATCTTGAACTAGAGATTTGTAATCTTATTGTATGATCTTGTAAACCCCCATAAAAAAAAAAGTATTGTCCCTTATTTCTACTCTCCTTCACCCTCTAGAATTTTAACTTCCTCTTAAAGCTACACCTTCACCACCACATCTCCACCACACCTTCCACCACAATTTATAATTTTAACTTTCCTTTAAAGCTACCTCCACCACCAACCACCACCGCTCGTCGTCACCGTCCCACCTTTTAGCTTGTTACCGTGCTTTTGTAGTTGGGATCAACGGGTCAACCTCCCTGACGGAGTTACGGTGGTCGATCGAGTGAGAGATCCGTTGATTCCATTTATATTTTTATTTTTATTATTTCTAGTCTTTTAGTTCATTTGTTTTATTTTTTTCTTTCCTATTATTTCCATTTCCTTCTTTCTAATTTGTTCTTTTTAGCTTTCCTATCGTATGTCCGTCACTCCTCCCAGTTTGTTTCTGCTTGCAAAGGCTCTATTAGAGTTTCTGCCTTTTTGTTTGGATGTTCTTGTGTTTCGGTGGATCTTGTTTTTTAGCATTCTTTGTCTTTTTTACCTTTTCTAAATTTCTTAAAATGAGATTATCTTAGTGTGGGGTATTTGTCTCCTTTTGAGTGTGGAGATTTTAACTTACTTGTGGGCAAAGGATTCTCTCGTCTTCTCACTTCTTCATGATTGGATGAGACTGCGTTTCTGGATTGATCTACCTCGGGATGAAGATCTAGTGCTTACCAATGCTTTGTTTTGATTTGTTTGGATCTTGTACCCAATCTTAAAAAAAAAAAAAAAAAAGTCAAATTAGTTTAAAGTTAAGATTTAAAATTTAATCAAAAGGGTATAATAGTAATCTTAAGTGTCACTTTACACCTAATAATAACTTTAAAAAAATAGCACTGTAATGTAAATAAAAGGTGCTAAAACTATTTATTAGTAAATTCCCCTAATAAAATAACAGACGAAGTACAAATGATTTAATGGAGATAGAGAAAATAATATATAAAATATAGATAAAATGTTTGTCAAAAGTATAATGATTAATATATAGTGGAACAACCTAAAATATAAAAATGGGTAATATATAGTGGAAGAACAAGGGGAGTACTATACTCTCTCCACGAATGACTTGCACAGTTTGATCGACATACTTTTTAAGAAACTAAAATTTAGTGGTTGGTGATGTAAAATAAATTAGGGGTATTTTGGGTGATTTAGTGAGGTGTAAAGTAAAATGTAGATACAAAATGAGTGACAAATTTAAAAATAAAATTATGTTGAGAGGATATTGATTGTATGGAGGCATTTTCATATTGAGAGTGTGCAAACAATCACGGGAAGGGGGGAAATATTATTTATTTATTCATATAATATCACATTAAACAATGACACGATATAATACTCCCTCCGTCCACGAAAATTGCTCACTTTTTTTTTTTTGTTCACCAAAAATGTGTTAAATTCTTTTATGGAAATTATCACTTTAACTCTATCCTACAACCATCACTTTATTACTTAAATTGTCACTGAACTTTATTCACAAACAACCACTTTATTCATAAATGGACCCCACAACATCCTAATTTTTTTTTTCTTAAAACCAATGCTAGAAAATGTAAGCACATTTTTCATGGGCATAGAAGTATATGTACCTAATTATATAAGGTAAACAAGTAACACAAAAACTTATATGAAATATTTCATACACGAAATATAATAATTAGGGTAAATTTGTTGCAAAAAATTGTGGGTTGAACCCGGATCAACACAAAAATTACCAGTATGTTTTAATGAGCGTCAAGTATTATTTTACTACATGACACGCAAATGTATTATCTTATGGCGTGAAAATTACCAGTAAACATAGATTTTGTTTTGTTTGAATTAAAGACTGAACACTTATGACGCTCATTGTCGTTATATAAATTTTTAGCACTATTAAAATTATCAAAATTGCATAATATATCATCATCTCTAGATCGGATGAGGAATGAGTTACTTATATTTATTGCTAAAAAGAATCGAGTTTTGTAAATATATAAAACTAATTTTAAAGATGGAAAGTTTAAAGGATTAAAATTAAAGTTAAAATATTTAGATGACAAAAATTAAAAATGTTAAAAAATTTAGGAAAAAAAAAGTATTTACCCTTAAATTAAAACTTGCACCTATTTTTGTTAACTGTCTGCCCCACACTTTATTTTCTGAATCTTTTCTATGTACTTTTATTTTCTCACCTTTTATAATTTGTCCATTGCTATGTGAATAAAATGGACAGAAGCTAACAGTTATGTATTTGGCCATTTTATACAAAATACTCACTCCGTTCAATTTTATTATGCCCACATCTTCGGGCACGAATTTTAATGAATATTGATTAGAGGGTATGATGGGTATTGTGGGGTCCATTTATAAATAAATGATTGTTTATGAATAAAGTGAATGATAAAGTGGGTAAATAAGTGATGATATGAGGGAGAAGATAAAATAGTAGTATAAATAGTATTGTTTCCAAAAAGGTATGGACATAATAAAATTGGACAACCAAAAAAGAAAAGTGGGAATAATGAAATTGGGCGGAGGGAGTATTTTTTTACGGAAAAAATCTTAATTTTTTAATTAAATGGCCAAATTAATAATAAAAAAAATTAATATACAATAAAAATTATTATTAACTATTACGGAGTAATGATACAAAAATATATTTTTAATTTGATTTGGCCATTTATACAAATTAAATACTTTTGTACTAATAATCAATTGCAAACTATTATAAACTAATAATTAATGTATAAAATAATTAAAAATTATCTTAAAATTAAGGCAAATACTTGTGTGTACCCTCTTTTTTTTTAATAACTCCATACTCCCTTCTTTTAGGCATTTATTTGTACAAGTTACATGGATGTAACTAAATTCAATTTTTTACATGAAATTAAAATACAACTCATTAAAATTATAAGTATACACCGACTATCAAGTCACCAATGAATCACCACGAAGTCAAATATTATTCTATTTTTTAAAATTTCAAAAAATAAATATAAAAACATAACGAATATAAAAAAAAATTGAAAAAAAATGAAACTAAAAAAAATAAATTATGAAATAAAAATTTCAGTTTTTTTTTCCTAGCTTTACTCTGATTTATAATAACTAAAATGTCTTCATTATTTCTACAATGATATCTGCTTTGTTACAAATTTTTAAAGTCGTAGATTATTTTTTAAGACTAAATAATAACATAATCTAATTGAAAAATAAAATTTATATTTAGAAACTTAAATGAGTGGAGAATTGGGGAATAATAAAGTAAAATAGTACCAATAGAATTGAACACTTGCACCTAAGAGGAGAGATTAAAGTTTTATTTCTTAAAACAAATTATTATTATACTATTTAATACTTATAAAAAAACAATTAATATTATTTTTAAAATTTTCTATTAGACTTAAAAATTTTAGAATAATTATTTGTGGCATAAAAAGAAAGTACGTGAAAAAAATTATCATTTGAAACACAAATGATAAATAGGAAGAAAAATAAATTTAAAAAATAATATTAAAAAGAGAAATATAAATATCAATTGGAGTAAAATAAAAAAATAAAATTTTAAAAAATGAATGGAGCATTATTTTTTAATGATAAAATTAAAAAAAAAAATTAATTGAATTAAAATAAAGGCCCAAGAAAAAATCTATGTGCTAAATTGATATAGTAAATGAGTCATATGTTATTTGTAATGAGTTATTAGATTGGATATAGTAAATGGGTCATTGTTATTTGTAATGAGTTATTGGAGTTAATGTAAGTGAGTGGTACACAAGAGTGCAACCCTAAAATTAAATAAAAAACACAAATTAAAATTATAAATAAATCTTCATAATGACAAAAATTTTAAAATTTAAAAAACTAGGTAGATTTTTTATTTTTTTTTTGTTAAATATTGATACATGCATTTAATTATTTATGTATTTTTATATATAAGTATTACTATGAGAGAGTGGAATCATGGATCTATTCCAAATTTAATGATTGATATGATTTATGGAATGGAATCATCATTCCTTGTGAAATGGTGATTCCATTCTCAAATATACAGAATTCTCATTCCTTCCCACCCCATGAGTTTAAGGAAGAAATCAAAATTTTAATAAATTATGTAATAAAAATTAATAATAATAATATTATTATTTAATAATAATAAAAATTATAATATTTAATAAAAATATTAATATAATATATAATATAATAAATTTAAAAAATATAAATAATAATATATTAATTTTAATGATAATATTATTTTTCAATAATATTAAATTATAAATATAATAACATAAAAATAATTTAAAATTTTTAGAAAATATAAATAATGCGGAGTAATATATAGTACTCGTATATACAATATATTATTTTCAATAATATAAAATAATAGTATAATAATTTTTGATAATATAAATAATAATATATTTTTTAATTTATTTAATATTAAAAATAATGATAATATTTTTATTTTTAAAAATAAAAATATTATTTTTATAAAAAATATACATTTATTATAAATAATAAAATCAAAAAAAAAAATATTAATAATAATAATAACTCTTCAGTCAACCATGATTATTAAAATATTAATAATAAAAATAATATATTTTTAAAAATAATCAATAATATTAATTTTAAATAATATAGTAATATATTTTTAACAACACTCAATAATAATAATTTAACAATACTACATTTCATTTCCACGTACCATTCTTATATCATTCAATCCTCAATCCTCAAATTCATTCAATCATGTCCTCAATATTCATCAAGATTTTGATTTTTTAAATTTTACCATTCGAATTTCTTTTTTTTTCGAACCGACCATTCGAATTTCTAGATTCACCAAAACTCCCAAACAAAACAAACGCTTAAGCGGTGTGGCGTTAGCCATTCTTTGCAAGTCAACATTATCAATCACACAAGTGAGAAGAAACACACACATAATAGATTAAGAAACAACTCCAAACATAGATTCTGAATTAGCTGTTTGTTATTATAATTGTTATTAAATTAACTACTAGGAAAAAAGATCATCTATGGAAAGAATATAAAGGCCCTTACAGCCGAAAAAGAAAAAGGAAATACAGTTAGCACAGAATCTCAATTTAATACCTCTCTTTTCTTTTGATGATTCATTCACATATGTTTACAGTTGTACATACGTGTCCTCAATGATTTCAGCTTTACATATCCACAAATTGGAGAGTTGAGGAGGCTACTGGTTTTGCTGCTTTCCTCAGGTGGGTTTTGTTTATTTTTACTTAATTGTTCGAGTTTCTTTTAGAATTGTCTGTTTAGTTTCGATGATTGTACGTTGCATTTTGATTTTAGTTTCCGAACAAGTAAAGGGTTTCCTGAGATCGCATGTTTTGCTGTTGTTTGAGATCTGAAGCTAAATGAGTGTTATTTATAATTTGAAGCTTTGTTTTTGGGAGGAGATGGATAAACCCATTTCATTTTCTTTTGATTTTTTAATTTGGTAAAATTACTAGTAAAGGTGTGTGATAGCAGTGATTATGTGGTTCTTCAAGTTTGCAGTTCTTTGTGAATGAGAAGG
The DNA here is from genome assembly GCA_963675135.1 of Galeopsis tetrahit. NCBI lineage: Eukaryota > Viridiplantae > Streptophyta > Magnoliopsida > Lamiales > Lamiaceae > Galeopsis > Galeopsis tetrahit. Next base: position 19,536,502 of record OY776123.1, read on the forward strand.
CACAAGGGACTTCTAATTGATTGTTTTTCACCAAAATCACTATCTCCCTTTCTTGATCTTGCCCTAATTGCTTGTCTTAGAATCACTTTTAACCCCCTTGAATGTATTTTGCACATTTGGTGAATGATGAGTAGAATAAACTGTGTTTTCAAGATGGTGGTAAATAATAGTACTCCCTTTCATATTTATTGGTAGCTTTTGGGCTTAAATTTTGTTTCAAAACGATTGTCGTTTTAGCCTATTTGTTCTACGTCTCTCCGTAAATTACCCATATATCTCTCCCTAAAGTTTCTACTTTTAATTGGAAAATGGATTTTTGGGCTTAATTTTTCCTTAATTCTATTCACAACATAAAAAACGACAAACAGAATGAAACGGAGGAGTATAAAAGAATGAAATGAGGGAATTAGCTCAAAACATGTCTTAAATTCTTAATGAAATTCTGAAAATGCATTCTTATTGCACATGCCTTCTGAGTGGTAGTTAACCTCGATGCTCTGCCTGCTGCAATTTTGGGGACAGCAGGCTTGATGGTGCTGTTGATGGCCTACAGTTTTGTAATTAAGAATAAAAAAAAGACAGATTATCTTGAATTATTTTACCTTTCTTGCCTATATTTACTTCTTCAACTGGAAAAGAAAGAATATTGTTCTTTGTGATTGCATCCTCAAACTTTGATGGAAAAGTTTAGGAGGCATATTTTTAGTATCAGATGTTGAATGCAAAATATTTATTCCGAGTTGATAAGCCTGCAAGCTGTTGATTCGTAGCCTTAGCTAGTTTTACGCTTTCTGTTGTACCATAATAAGATTATTCATTTTCAGCATGATGATGCTTAATGGTATATCCTTTCAGGAGGGATCATAAATATGGCTTCTGAACTTGTTAATGCTGCAACAAGTGACAAACTTACTGAAATGGATTGGACTAAAAACATTGAGATTTGTGAAGTAGTTGCACGTGATCACAGGTAACTGTTACTACCTTCTCCATATGCTGATGAACAGTTCTGTTTTGGTTGACAGTTTGCATTTTCTGGTCTTAATTTGTACTTGAACTGAAGGATTTATGTAGTATTTGTAGTTTCTTTTCTTTTTTTCTGTTCTGCATAGAAGGTGATAACTGATAAGTGATTGATAAGTTGTGACTTGTGAGAATAGGCGAACTTTGACCAAAGTTTGACTCATTAACAAAAAAAAAACTGAAATACTGTATATGATGAGAAGTATTAGCTCATACGAAAAAAAGTATTTGCTCATACGAAAAAAAAGTATTTGCTCATACAAAAGAAAACTATTAGTTTGTAAGTTGAACAATCTCAGTACTTTTTAATATACAACTGATACTTTTCAACCGTCTCGTTTTATGATTTGCACATAATTATACTCCGTCCAATCCAAAATAACTGATGTTTTAGGGTAAGGTCTTTGTGTCTTATTGATTGGTGTTTTAGATATGTATTCCATTTTTTTCACTTTTACCCCTACCCAATCCCAAAATTCTCTCACAAATCCTAAGATTAAGGAATGTGGATTTGGTAAAAGATAATTAATGGGGGTATATTCGTCACTCAACAAACATCAGTTATTTAGAATCTGAGGGAGTAACAAGAAGAGCTTGTTTGAATTTTTTTAGTCAAAATTGCACCAGATGCACAGTAGAACTGGTGTGCTGCATTACTCATGACTCATGAGATAGGTGTATCAGCCGAACCCAGTGACATGATATGATCCCTATAGCAGACCCTACATCGTGAGAGAAAAACTTAGTCTGTTGTTGTCTTCAATTTCAGTGTCCAAGTAAATTACATCAAGGGCATAAAGATTACTCATGTTTTGTGATTTGATAGAAATGATTTGTATTGGTGCTGCCAATCTATACCTTAACTAGTACTTCATGTTTCAATAATGCAGACAAGCTAAAGATGTTGTGAAAGCTATTAAGAAACGCCTAGGAAGCAAAAATGCGAGCACTCAACTCTATGCTGTAATGGTGAGTAATAAATCTTGAACTAGTTCTCAGTGAATTGGAAAATTGGTCCCATATCTATTGGGTGTTGGCAATTTTAGTCTCATGCAAATCACTTTTCTCAATTAAGTCCCATATTTTCTAAAAGGCTGCACAGTCCTATATTGATGATTTTTTGGTTTAGGATGATAATTTTTTTTTTGAAGTCTCGGTATCCGGCCCAAGGACAGACTAATCCAGAGGACCAATCCCACCGTCCCCTAGCGGGGGCCCCGCTTAAAGCCAGAGCTAAGCTCTGTATGGACTGGCCCCTTTAGGATGATAATTAATTTGTGATTTTTTAAAATTTATAACTGGAATCCATATGTTCCGGTTGCTACATGAAATTCCGGCAGGCAGCAGCTCCCATGAACGACATGTGCGAAAATCCTGCAACCTTGTCAATATAGGACTAAAATTGCATCATTTTAAATATTATAGGACTTAATTGAGAAAATTGATTCATATGGGACTAAAATCACTAATACCTAATTTGCTCAACTAGTTCCACTTCTTGCCTGTGAAGAATTTTTCTCATTAGCATGTCAAACATGTTTTTCTTCCTGTTGCTCTAAAACATTTCATTGACAGTTACTGGAAATGTTGATGAATAATATCGGCGAACCAGTACATAAGCAGGTTATAGATACAGGCATTCTGCCTGTACTTGTGAAAATAGTCAAGAAAAAGGTGCTCATATTCATCTTCTGTTTCTCAGTTCTCTGCTGATCAAAAATATTAAATAATTTTCCACTCCTGTTTTATAGTCGGACCCTCCTGTACGTGAAAAGATTTTTCTGCTATTAGATGCTGCTCAAACGTCCGTTGGTGGTGCTTCTGGAAGGTTCCCTCAATATTATTCAGCATACTATGAATTGGTGGTAGGTACTTTTGCTTATTTATGATTATCACGATCTTTTTTGGTTAACAAGTTGATTTTAGTGTACTTTCCTTTTTAAGGACACGTCTGGTGAGGTTGAATAATTAGGCTTTATATTTTTTTGGTCCAGTAACTTTACCCATTTTTATTTTTATGGTCCAGACCGTTTCCATTTTTTGAAATTGGTCCTGTAAGTTTACTATATTCGACTTTTTCGTCCAGTGAGTGGTTACTGACGGTAACCCAACCGGTCACTGACAAGTCGGAAATGTCGAATATGGTAAACTTACATTACCAATTTCAAAAGGTTGAAACTTACAGGACCAATATTCGAGTATTGTAAACGGGCCGAGTCGAATGGCATCAAGCTCGAACTCGATTGAGCTCAATACTTTTGAACTCGAGCTCGATTTGGCTTGACTTGATAACTTTCATAGCACATTAGAGATTTTTATTTTACTTACAATTAGAGTATATTTGTAAATAATTAGCACATTATGGGTAAAATAATAAAATTAAGTGTGCTAGATTAAACTCACGAGCCTAGTATTTCTGAGCTCGAAATTGAGAACTACTTGATTAAATTCGAGTCAATTTCTAGTTTTTTCTGAGTCGAGCGCAAGTGGCTCGTACGCTGATTCGACTCACTCACACCACTATTTACAAGTTGATTTTAATATACTTTCCTTGATTTGGGCATGCCTGATGAGGTTGAATAGTTACTTTGTTGTAATATGTTGCATTTCCAGTGTACGCCTGTATAGTATTCACATATTATATTATTTTCAATGTCTAAGCTTGCAACCCTCAGTAATTGTACTTTCACATTCTTCTTTTCCATGGATTTACTATTCACAGATTCATGTCGAATTGTCGATGAATACTTGATGTCTTTTAATTTAAATAATTTCTTTTAACAAATTGAATTCTATCATCCAGAGTGCTGGAGTAAAATTTTCTCAGAGGCCTGATGACATCCCAAAACCTCGTTCTACCTCGCATGTAGATAAGCATACACCACCTCCACCTAATAAGGAATCGACTGCTCCTCAATCTGAACGAAATGCACCACAAGCACAGACCCACGTTGTTTCAGAATCTAGGTATGATTTTTGGTTCATACGTTATACGTTATACTACATTAACACATGAGTAAACTGTAAAATTGGTCCCGTATTTATTGGCTGTTGGCAATTTGGGTTCCATATGATTCAATTTTCTCTATTAAGTCCCATAACTTTTGAAATGATGCAACGTTAGTCCTATATTAACAAGGTTACTGGATTTTTGCATGGGAGCTGCTGGAGTTTCATGTAATAACCAGACTAGCCTTGCTTAAGTGGCATAATGAGACCTAAACCTATTGATTTCAATTTTATTTTATTTTTTAAACCACAAATTAATTATGATCCTTAAACAAAAGAAACTGTCAATGTAGGATTAAAATTACAGCATTTAAAAGTTATAGGACTTAATTGAGGAAAACGGTTCGTATGGGACTAAAATTGTCAACACTCAATAGATATGGGACCAATATTTACTCTTAATACATTGAAAAAAGAAACACAATCTTTTTAGCTTTTACGTTCATGCTCTAGTTTTCTTCTGTTGACTGAAGCAACCACTACTTTGCTACAGTATTCTGCAGAAAGCTGGAACTGCATTAGAGGTATTGAGGGATGTCCTTAATGCTATTGATACTCAACATCCTGAGGTATTAATTATTTTCGCATATCATTTTCTTCTCTCAAATCTCAAGGATAACACTCCCTCCGTTTCTAATTATCTGTCTGATTTTATCCATTCAGATGACCAATTTTTCATTATTGTAGGCCGAGATAATGAAATAATAAGCTTATAATTACAGGAAGGTGGTTAGTATGTTAAAGGGTATTGGTGGAAAAAAGGGTAAATTTTTGTTGATATTTGGAAACTGACAAATAATTAGGAACACCATATTGGATAGAAATACACAGATAATTAGGAACGGAGGGAGTATCAAACTTTTTTATGGCAATGCCTATATGATAGGTGCTTGGATAGTTAATAGAAATCAGAATGATGGTATAATAGATGATGAAAATAAGGCTAAATATTTGCAATGTGAGGTGAACAATTGTGCGTGTTGACCTTCAGTTTTTTGAATGAAAAAAATTGACAAACATAAAAATAGATTCGGAAAAGTTATATTGCAATTTCTGCGTCAATGTATATTATGTATTAGAACTTAGTAAATTGCTGACTGAAAATATCCTGAATTAAGGCACACATGTTTTATCTTGAGTTTTCCGGACTTATATGAAGTATACACGATATACCTGTAATACTTGAAATCACAATTTAACCACACATTTATGGAATAATTTCAAGTCTGGAGAAAGAAAAAAGTGGAACTGTGGTGCCTTCTATTTTCAAAATTAAAAGACATCTGCTGATTTCCGACTGCATTCAGGATTTTTTAAAATTATTTTTATGCTGAATCCAACTCTTACTTTTATTCTCCCAGGGAGCAAAGGACGAGTTTACACTGGATCTCGTGGAACAGTGTTCGTTTCAGAAGCAACGAGTAATGCATCTGGCAGTTACTTCACGGTAAGAAGATGCTTTTCAGCCTTTTCGTCTAAAAATCTCACGAGCTATCAACCTATTAATGCACCAATCACCTTTCTGCAGCAACAATCATAAATTAATAGTCCATTAACTTCTTAGAGGGAATAATTTTTTAGGTCCGCAACTGGGGTGGGGGTAGCAATTGTAGGACAATATGTTACCGTGCTGGCACACTTAGGCCATTGAATTTAAATTTGGCACGTTTAGTCCCGCAAAATTTAAATTTCACACATTTAGGCCAAATACATGAGCAACATGTGGCATTTTAACCCAAATTAGAGTGTTTTGGGCCAAATTAGCCTAAATGTGTAAAAAATTAAAATATAATGGCCTAAATGTGCCGGTTCGCAAACATAATGCCCTAGAATTGCTACCCTTCTAAGTTACGGGGGTAAAAAAATTTGTTGCCACTTCTTAGACATCACTTCTGCTAGCACTCTATATTCACCATCTCGATTGATTTCTATAGTTTAGACCAGGTGAAACATTGCCGTTGATTTCAATATTTTTAAGGAGTTTACAATGATTTGTATTCTTAGAAGCTCAAGTCACTCATTTCTTATAGAGACGAAAAGGTTGTTTCGCGAGCAGTTGAGCTTAATGAGCAGCTTGAAAGAGTCCTGAGGAGGCATGATTCTCTTGTAGCTGCTAGGACGATGTCCACTTCAAATCACATTGGTCATCAACAAGAAGAAGAGGAAGAAGAGGAAGAGGCTGAACAACTTTTCCGACGGTACAAGTCAAATTCTTTGTTATTCTTTGTGTTTAACTTTCAGGAAACACATTATCCGGAATATATTTTTCAATTTTTATACAAAGTTGGCTCTTTTAAGTGTATAATTGAGCTGCTTATGTGGTTCTGGTTAATGTCCCCTTCAGTAGGGGTGTAAATGAGAGTAGTGTCTAGCTCGAACTTGATTGAGCTCAATTCTTTTGAACTCGAGCTCGACACTGTAACTCACATAATATTGATTTTTATTTTATTTATAATTAGAGTATCATTGTAAATAAGTACTCCCTCCGTTCCAATTCAACTGTCGTTTTAGAGAAAAGAAAAAAAATTGTTCCAAATATGGTCGCTTTGGTTTTCCAAGAGAAATTAAATATGGAGTATTTTTTTCCAACTTTGCCGTTTTCTTAACTTTTGTGATGTCTCATTTATTGAGATACAAGAATCTATGTAAGACGCCCAAAAGGGTATATTAATCATTTTTATACATGTTCTGGGTATTTAATTGGAATGGAGGGAGTAGCATTTATGAGCAAAATAGTAATATTATGTGAGCTTGATGAGCTTAGTATTACTGAGCTCGAAGCCGAGCTCCAGATTACTCAAATAACTCGACTCAATTAAATTCGAGGTGATTTCGAGTTTTTACGAGTTGAGCCCGAGTAGCTCATGAGTCAACTCACACCTCTAGTCCTAGATACCAATACATTTTTTAATAGTCATGTTTTTGTCGTCGTTTCTTCACAGGATAAGAAAAGGAAAAGCTTGTGTAAGGCCTGAAGACGAAGTCAACCAGATAGATCGACCAATCGGATTGATGGGGCTCCCTCTTCCCGGAGAAATGTTACACCGCCCACTCATAAGGCCACTAACCGTGGAGCGTCAGCCAGAAGCTAAACCGAGGCCAAATATAGAGCCAAAGCAAGAAACCACAAGGCCATTACCTCTACCGTTAAATCAGGAAGGTAAACCGTCTGTTACAATCCCTCCACCACCTGCTAAACATGTGGAACGGGAGAAGTTTTTTCAGGAGAATAAGGCAGATGGTTCGACTCTTAATGGCCATTTGAGAAGCCTTTCGTTACACAGTCGAAACGCCAGTAGCTCACACAGTGGAAGTATAGATTTCAGTGAGTGAGATAAGGTGTTGTTGCTCTGCAAAATGTTTCAGTTGGTTGGATTTCTTCATCTGTAATTTGTGAGTTTATAGGAAGTTTACTGTTTTTTTTTTTTAACGGTGGATTCGCACTTAAGTATATTAATAGCTGTATGTTTTCAAACTTGAGGTTTATAAATTATAATAGAATGGCGAGCTTGAGTTTTCTTTAGAATATAATATTGTTGCCCCTTTCACTAATTATGATATTTTTGTAAAGACCATCATTTGTTTTTGGCTTAATTGTTGTAATGACAGCCATAGGTTTAATAGCAATTTGTATTCAATTTAACAACTCAATTGTAATTGAGATACCTGGCAGTTTGGACCCTGCCTGAACTCGTGGGATCATTTTTTTTGCCAACCCAGTTCCGAACAATCTAGACTATTCGATGTATATGTAGTCTTTCCGTTAATCTATAAGTTTTTTATTTACTTTTTTTACTTTTATATGTCACGTTTTCTCCAACTCAGGCACATTACTTATATAGAGTACTATCTTTTATTTAATGACTTGTATTAATCTTTGTGTCCGAAGACCAATAGTAGCGAGAAACTTATAAACGAATGAAGGGAGTTATCATTTTTTTGTTCTTCAAATTTGCCAGTTCGGTATCCTCAATTATTAGTTTCAATTTTTTTGACAACAATTATCAGTTTCAATTTGAAACAAATTTAGATTTTAAAATTATTTTAATTTTTGTGTTTTGCAAATATTTGGTAGAAGAAAAATACTAGATTTTGCAATTTATATGTCTATTCTTATCCAATTATTTGACCTCTATTATAATTTTTTTTGTCTTTTAATTCAAGTCACCATAAAGAGAGAAGATAGAAAAAGTTAATTTGTAAATAATATAAGACAATATCATTGTAGATTTTTTTTTTCATTTTTAATTCTATAGTACAAGAAAGTTTGATTATGAAGATTGGTCTACGAATTTTATATTGGATTAATTTTAAACTCTTAATTAAAATTAAAAATAATTTATTAAATATGAAAAATAAAAATTAATGTATAAAACACATTTTTTTTTTAATCTCAACTCAGTTGACTGCTTTCTTGGGTGTTTCCATAAAAAAAAAAAAAAAAAAAAACTTTCTTGGGTGTTAAAAATATGGAATTTTGATCATGAATATGAATTATTTGATACATTTTTTCAGAATTATGGTTATGATTAGTGTGTAGGTTTTAGTTATAGTGGAGTTTTTTTTTTATAATATATTTTTTTAATTACATTATATATCCTTCCTTTCCACGATTCGAATTCAGAACTAGATTAGATAGTGTTATAGTGATGCTCTAACCACTCGCTTCAAAAAATAATATTCGGGTAGTCTTAATAAATTCATGATCATTGTGAAAACATCTCATATGAATTTTTATGAGAAAATATCACTTTTGGTCACTGAACTTTACCACTGCCGGTAAATCATTGACGAACGGAGAGAAAAGGTTTTGAGCACTACTTCTTTTTTGACACTATTTCCCCTATTTTAATTCCTAATCCTCCCACCTCAATTTTTTTTTTCAATTTTTACTGAATTTATTTTTAATTAATATGTGTGGCTAAAAAATAAAAAATTCACAAATATGAATTGATAATTTTAGAGAGTTCTTTACAATTAATCTTCACCACACAAATGTTAGGAGATGATCATGCCCGAATAATTATAAATGGGAAATTAATTCTAATAATTTTCTATCAATTTTGATGTTACTGTTAGTAAATCCGTCACGGTGAAAAGGTTTTAAGCGCAACTAAGAACTAGAGATGTCTAAAAAAAAAAAAAAAAAAAAGTACCCAATACAGTAAAAAATGAAAAAAAAAGGGGTTGGCTCCATCCGTTAATCAATGACGAATTTACTAACAACAGATCTTGATAGAAAATAATAATGGAGTGACCAATTCAATTTAATAGTGATTAAATATGAATGTTCATTAACCAATATAATTTCTCTTTTAAAACAAACAAAAAAATGAAAAGAGGATGGATGCCTTTCAATTAATTAATAGGTTGCTTGAGGGCGCCTCTTCTACAGCCACTCTTCTCTCTGACAGTCTGAGCATTTCTCACTGTTTCTCTGACTTCAATTTTCAATATAGAGAGCGCTTTTTATAACATGACTTCAATTTTTTAATATAGAGAGCGCTTTTTTTTATGGTATGGTAGTGTCACTCATTTGAAATAAGGGTCTCTGTTTGACTTCAATTTTCAAAATAGAGAGCGCTCTTTTTTATGGTAGGGTGGTGTCAATGATTTGAAATAAGGGTAAAAAGAGTTCTTATTTATTTTATTAAAGATCCATCAAACACCAATATTTAAATAAAAAAAATCATACTAACATTTAATATTTAATTAAAAAAATCTTTAAATTTCCAACAAAAGAAAAAATATGCATTTATTTACTTTATTAAATTTCATTATACTTAATTCTTTAAATTTTAATTAGGATACTTTATTAAATTTATTATATGTTTAAATTTTAATAAATATTATAGAATACATTAATGAATAAAATAATACTTTTTTCTCCCTCAATCACATCCCTTATACTTTAAACTTTATGTATTATAAATTATCTATATACTCCCTCAGATCCACTATAAATGATTGGGAGAAAGAAAACAATATACAACATATAAACAAAGTGGAAAACTTATAATGAGACGAGGAAGTATTATTTTAAAAATGAAAATAAACATAATAAAATTGAAAAAAAAAAGAACAAAAAAATTGAACAAAAAAAAGGAGTAATTGTATGTAATAAATTATTGACATATACATTTAGATAATCAGTAATCATCTTCAAATTACATACATCACCATTCACCAAGTAAATTTAGTATTAAATATTAATGGTACGAAGGTAAAATTAAAATTTGAACATTTTGACTGAAAAATGGTCTTGACTACTGACACAATCTCTACCACCGCTCCGAACAAGCTTCCCTGAACGAGAGAAGAAGAAAAATAAAATTTGACAAAAATAATAGTAGTAGTTAAAAGTAGAAAACTGCCAGAACAATAAATTTTTAGATAATTCTTAAGCCTCAGTTAACTTAAATAAATAGAGATCCAATATATTGGGCCCACTAATATTTCGGCTTACGTGGAAGCAGTTTATTTGTTACCATATTTACCAGATTTCATATATTTAATTATCGTATCTTTAATTATCGTATCTTTAATTCTTGGCCCATGCACTTAAGGGCTTTTAGCCTATATATATGTTCTGTTGAACAGATTATTATCTCAATTGATTCAATATACAGTTTATACAAAATATGTGCGTCTCTGTCTCTTTTATCATGCCAAAATCCTGGTAAATTCAAATCAACACTCTACACGATCGCAATTTCTTGCAGTGATCAACCATGTCCGACGAGAAGACTGTCGAGAAGGATGGCGGTGGCGGTTCAAAACTAGTAGCCGTCGTCATCGATGTAATGTCCCCATATTATCTTCATCCCTCGGATAAGCCGGGAGATGTTTTCGTAGGTGTTCTACTCAAAGGTAGCAACTATAGAGATTGGGTCGATGATATGACCAATTCTTTGTACGCCAAAAACAAAATTGGGTTTGTAGATGGCGAAATTTTGATACCACCGGTAGATGATCTGTACCTTCCATATTGGAAGCGTACTAATGCGATGGTGAAGGGTTGGCTCCTGAGTAGCATGGAACCCAAAATTCGTCAAAGTGTGAAATTTAGGACGGCTCGACAGATTTGGCTCGACTTAGAGGAACGTTTTGGAAAGGAGAATGCTCCTCGTGCATATGAGTTGAGAGGGGATTCAGGTTTTGTGCCGGGCCTGACTGCGGATCAATTACAACGATTGTCACAATTTATGAAATCAGAACTGAGTAGCAGCGCACCTTCATCGCAGAATCCGGCAGCCAACATGGCAGGAACATTGGCGTCTTTTACGCAGCGTTGGATAATTGATTCTGGGGCTTCCGAGCATATCACATGCCTTGATAATGGATTAATCAATGTTGTAACTAATCATTCAGAGCAGCCTGTTAAAATCCCTAATGGCGATATCATCCCAGTACAAAGCATTGGCCAAATTAATCTTGGGAATAATCTATTTCTTGGTCGTGTTCTCTTTGTGCCACAATTTCAATGCAATTTAATTTCCGTTAGTCGCCTAACTACTGAATTAAATTGTGCATTCACATTTTTTCCGGATTTTTGTGTATTACAGGCCTTACCCTCGCAGAAGCTGATTGGAGTGGGTAAACATTGTGATGGTCTATACTATTTGGAGCCTTCAAAGATCACAGGGGCTATTTTAGCAGTTTCTGGAGAAGATTCAATTTTATGGCATAATCGTTTGGGTCATGCTTCCAATGGCAAGTTACGCCACATTTGTTCTTTGGAGAATTTTAAAAACAATACATCATTTTGTGATTCTTGTATTCGGGCAAAGCAAACTCGTTTACCTTTTCCTGTCAGTACCACTAAAACTTCTCATTGTTTCGAATTAATTCACTGTGATATTTGGGGTCCGTATAAATGCGATACATTCAGTGGTGCACGTTATTTTTTATCCATAGTTGATGACTATAACAGGGGAGTTTGGATTTTTCTCATCCAACGAAAATATGAAGTTGCCAAATATCTTGTCCAATTTTGCAATATGATTGCCACACAATTTAATGAGCAAATAAGGCGAATTCGCTCGGATAATGGGGTGGAGTTTCAATCTTCTGTACTACTTGATTATTACAGTGACAATGGAATTTTATTTGAGAGTTCCTGCACGGATACACCACAACAAAATGGTGTTGTAGAACGTAAACACAGACATATCTTGGAAGTTGCTAGAGCCCTTCGTTTCGAGTCTGGTTTACCGGTTGAATTTTGGGGTGAATGTGTCCTTACAGCGGTTTACATTATTAATCGTTTACCATCCCCGGTAATCGAAAACAAGACGCCGTATGAAGTTTTGTTCAAACGGAGGCCTAATATTGATCATCTCCGTACTTTTGGTTGTTTGGTGTATGCTCACGAAAATCGACACAAGGATAAATTTGGCGAAAGAGGAAGTGCTTGCATATTTGTTGGTTATCCAATTGGTCAAAAGGCGTATCGGGTTTTTGACTTGCAAAACCATAAGTTTTATGCTTCTCGAGATGTAACATTTGTTGAGAGTTGTTTTCCTTTCAAAGGTTGTGAGTCTATGGAATTACCAGCTGCAATCCAAGAGGCCCTCACACGAATTAAAGGGCACCATACATCACCTACTCAACCCACATGCTCTCCTGCCCCCTTCATACGTCGTGAGAAGTTACCAAAAAACGTTGCATCAGAAATTGGGGACCCAGTCGAACATGTACCTGATCCCTCACCAACCGCAAGTGGGACAGACATTGAGATTGTCGAGCAGTCAGTACCAATAGTTGCCCCTCGCATGAGTAACAGGGTCCGCAAACATCCCAAACATTTAGATGCATACGAAACAAATTTGCCTCCTTCCATAGACCATGCACAACCCACTGCCAATTCAGCGGATTCGACGGTATATCCCCTTTCACATTACATCTCTTACAATAAATTTTCCTCTCCTCACAAAGCTTTCTTAGCGGCCATCACATCTCGTGATGAGCCAAAGTATTTTTCACAGGCCATTAGAGATCCTTTATGGCGTGAAGCTATGGCGAAAGAAATCGATGCCTTAGAAAAGAATGGTACATGGACGTTAACGTCACTTCCACCGGGAAAGAAAGTCGTTGGCTCCAAGTGGGTTTACAAAATTAAATACAAACCCAATGGAGATGTGGAGAGATATAAGGCTCGGTTGGTTGCAAAAGGGTTCACGCAAATCGAGGGGATCGATTTCCATGAAACATTCGCGCCCGTTGCCAAGTTATTTACGGTAAGGTGCATGCTCACCATCGCTGCTAAACGACGTTGGGAGGTTCACCAATTGGACGTCAATAATGCTTTTCTTCATGGTGACCTACGTGAACATGTCTACATGAACATTCCGCAAGGATTTGCAAAGGAAGGGGATACCCGAGTATGTAAACTCCAAAAATCTCTCTATGGACTCCGTCAAGCATCTCGTAATTGGTACGAAAAATTCACACAAGCCCTTGTTGCTATCAACTTTCAACAATCGCGAGCCGATCACTCTTTGTTCATTTTTCGCAAAGGGACCACTTACGTTTCCGCACTCATATATGTTGACGATGTGTTGCTAGCCGGCAACGACTCGTCCTACATCGCTTATGTGAAGAAATACTTGGATGAAAAATTTAGCATTAAAGATTTGGGCCCACTAAAATATTTTCTAGGAATCGAGGTTGCAAGATCACCTGATGGATTCGTATTAAGCCAACGAAAGTATGCATTGGATATTTTGGAAGAGAGTGGATTACAAGGAAGCCGGCCTAGTTCTTTTCCTATGGAGCAAAACTTGAAGTTACGACCGGACGATGATAGTCCTCTCGTGGATGCTTCTCAATATCGACGCTTGGTTGGTAGACTTCTATACCTCACCGTGACACGACCGGACATCGTGTTTCCAGTAAGTCAACTAAGCCAATTTCTCAGTCAGCCGCGACAAACCCACTTATCAGCCGCACAACGAGTGCTTCGATACTTGAAATCGACCCCTGGACAAGGCATATTCTTGTCAGCCGCTGGCGACTTTGAGCTACGAGCGCATTGTGACGCAGATTGGGCTGGCTGCCCATTCACGCGTCGATCCTCCACCGGATACTTCATAACACTTGGCGGTTCTCCGGTTTCGTGGCGCACAAAGAAACAATCTGTGGTTTCTCGATCATCCGCAGAAGCAGAGTACCGGGCAATGGCAACAACAATTTGTGAGGTCGTATGGTTGCGATGGCTACTACAAGATTTTGACGTCTTTCAAGCCGGTCCCACGTTACTCTTCTGCGACAATCAGGCTGCTCGTCACATTGCAATGAATCCGGTTTTTCATGAACGAACAAAGCATGTTGAGATGGACTGTTTTTTTGTTCGAGAAAAGGTAGCTAATGGGGACATCCAACCGAGCTTGATATCCACGGCAAATCAGGTTGCCGACATCTTCACCAAGGCACTTGGTTCAGAACGTTTTCAATTTCTTCGTAGCAAGTTGGGTGTTCGAAATCTTCACGCTCCAACTTGAGGAGGAGTATTGGGCCCACTAATATTTCGGCTTACGTGGAAGCAGTTTATTTGTTACCATATTTACCAGATTTCGTATATTTAATTATCGTATCTTTAATTCTTGGCCCATGCACTTAAGGGCTTTTAGCCTATATATATGTTCTGTTGAACAGATTATTATCTCAATTGATTCAATATACAGTTTATACAAAATATGTGCGTCTCTGTCTCTTTTATCACAATAAAAAAAAATGATGAAAGTAGATCTTATACAAACTCCACGCGTTTCGCTGTCCCAAATCAATAAATACCTGAAAAATAAGAACATTTCTAAATTCCAAAACTGAGATATATAGAGTCAATTTCATGCCAAATTGGGTAAATGATGCCACCACAACAAAAACAAAAGTAACTTAGTATCGACAGTAAAATTATGTTCTGAAGTAAAATGCAGTGAGTATTGATCATGAAAAAGGAAATTTGTACAGTCAATTTATCTTCAATATCTAAAAAAACAGATATTCTTGTAATTGTGAATCTTTAAAAAATAAATTCCAATAAAATTAACACCCGACAAATGCATACAGATCTGTAACGTTCAAGTAAGCAAATATAAAGATATTAGAAATATGAGAAAATAAGGCGCACCTCATCATCGATCTCATCAACGGCCATTTGAGTTGAGGGAGTGATGTGGTATCATCGATCTCATCGACGGCCGTTTTGAGTTGAGGGAGTGATGTGGTAAGTAAACTAGGGTAAAGTGGCTTTATATAGAGCGTTCAAGAAAATTCTAGATTGTTTCTAGTATTGGGGCTAAAATTTCTATTTATTTTTAATTTGATATTTTCAAGAACCTACAATTATTCTTCTTAAACAAAAAAATAAAAGGGAAATCAATGAACTTTAAGCTTTCAAATTTGGTCACCCATATTGAATAAGTATCAAAATTGATAACTCATTTATTATTTTCTATCAATTTTGATATCGCGCCGTCATTGACTAACAACGGAGAAAAAGTTTTGAGGCACATATTTGGAGAAAAGGTTTTGAGCACACATTCTTGTTACTTTTACATATCCATTCCATTCTTTGTACAAACTCAAAATAACTCTATTTGTAGTTTTTTTTATTTTTTATGGTATGGTGGTGTCAATTATTTGAAATAAGGGTCTCTGTTTGATTTCAATTTTCAATATAGAGAACGCTCTTTTTTATGGTATGGTGGTGTCAATGATTTGAAATAAGGGTAAAAGGAGTTCTTATTTATTTTATTAAAAATCCATCAAACACCAATATTTAAATAAAAAAAATCATACTAACATTTAATCTTTAAATTTTAAACAAAAGAAAAAGTAGGCATTTATTTACTTTATTAAATTTCATTATACTTAATTCTTTAAATTTTAATTAGGATACTTTATTAAATTTATTATACTGTTTAAATTTTAATAAATATTATAGAATACATTAATGAATAAAATAATACTTTTTTCTCCCTCAATCACATCCCTTATACTTTATACTTTATGTATTATACTTTATCTATATACTCCCTCAGATCCACTATAAGTGATTGGGAGAAAGAAAATAATATACAACATATAAACAAAGTGGAAAACTTATAATGAGACGAGAAAGTATTATTTTAAAAATGAAAATAAACATAATAAAATTGAAAAAAAAAGAACAAAAAAATTGAACAAAAAAAAGGAGTAATTGTATATAATAAATTATTGACATATACATTTAGATAATCAATAATCATCTTCAAATTACATACATCACCATTCACCAAGTAAATTTAGTATTAAATATTAATGGTACGAAGGTAAAATTAAAATTTGAACATTTTGACTGAAAAATGGTATTGACTACTGACACAATCTCAACCACCGCGATTCTTCAACATCATGTTGTCTGCAAATTAATTTATGAACAAGCTTCCCTGAACGAGAAAAGAAGAAAAATAAAATTTGACAAAAATAATAGTAGTAGTTAAAAGTAGAAAACTGCCAGAACAATAAATTTAAGGAGGAGCTTAGTGAGTATTACTAATATTTCAACCATTTAATTCTTCAAGCACCATAGAAGACGAGATGATGCTAATTTCAACACTATCTTACGAGATCTCTATCTAAGAATATAAGTCAGTTGAGGCAGCAAATTATTCAAAATATATTTTGTTGCTTGAGAAACTGTGTGAGCTTAATGAATCAGAAATTAATTTAAAATAAATACTTACACGGTGAAGTAAAAAAAATGCGATGATTCATTAAGTCACACAATTTCCGAAGCTAAAAAAAATTTTAGATAATTCTTCAGCCTCAGTTAACTTAAATAAATAGAGATCCAGTAAAAAAAGTGATGAAAGTAGATCTTTTACAAGCTCCACGCGTTTCGGCTGTCCCAAATCAATAAATACCTGAAAAATAAGAACATTTCTAAATTCCAAAACTAAGATATATAAAGTCAATTTCATGCCAAATTGGGTAAATGATGCCACCACAACAAAAACAAAAGTAACTTAGTATCGGCAGTAAAATTATGTTCTGAAGTAAAATGCAGTGAGTATTGATCACAGAAAAATGAAATTTGTACAGTCAATTTATCTTCAATATCTAAAAAAACAGATATTCTTGTAATTGAGAATCTTTAAAAAATAAATTCCAATAAAATTAACACTCGGCAAATGCATACAGATCTGTAACGTTCAAGTAAGCAAATATAAAGATATTAGAAATATGAGAAAATAAGGTGCACCTCATCATCGATCTCATCGACGGCCGTTTGAGTTGAGGGAGTGATGTGGTAAGTAAACTAGGGTAAAGTGGCTTTATATAGAGCGTTCAAGAAAATTCTAGATTGTTTCTAGTATTTGGGCTAAATTTCTATTTATTTTTAATTTAATATTTTCAAGAACCTACAATTATTCTTCTAAAACAAAAAAAAAAAAAAAAGGAAAATATGGTCAATGAACTTTAAGCTTTCAAATTTGGTTACCCATATTGAATAAGTATCAAAATTGATCACTCATTTATTATTTTCTATCAATTTTGATACCGCACCGTCATTGACTAACAACGGAGAAAAAGTTTTGAGGCACATATTTGTAGAAAAGGTTTTGAGCACACATTCTTGTTACTTTTACATATCCATTCTATTCTGTGTACAAACTCAAAATAACTCAATTTGTAAATTTTTTTATTTCTTATGGTATGGTGGTGTCAATGATTTGAAATAAGGGTCTCTGTTTGACTTCAATTTTCAATATAGAGAACACTCTTTTTTATGGTATGGTGGTGTCAATAATTTGAAATAAGGGTAAAAGGAGTTCTTATTTATTTTATTAAAAATCCATCAAACACCAATATTTAAATAAAAAAAATCATACTAACATTTAATCTTTAAATTTCCAACAAAAGAAAAAGTAGGCATTTATTTACTTTATTAAATTTCATTATACTTAATTCTTTAAATTTTAATTAGGATACTTTATTAAATTTATTATACTATTTAAATTTTAATAAATATTATAGAATACATTAATGAATAAAATAATACTTTTTTCTCTCTCAATCACATCCTTTATACTTTAATTTATGTATTATACTTTATCTATATACTCCCTCAGATCCACTATAAGTATTATTTTAAAAATGAAAATAAATATAATAAAATTGAAAAAAAAAAAGAACAAAAAAATTGAACAAAAAAAGGAGTAATTGTCTGTAATAAATTATTGACATATATATTTAGATAATCAGTAATCATCTTCAAATTACATACATCACCATTCACTAAGTAAATTTAGTATTAAATATTAATGTTACTAAGGTAAAATTAAAATTTGAACATTTTGACTGAAAAATGGTCTTCACTACTGACACAATCTCTACCACTGCTCCGGTTCTTCAACATCATGTTGTCTGCAAATTAATTTATGAACAAGATTCCCTGAACGAGAGAGAAGAAGAAAAATAAAATTTGACAAAAATAATAGTAGTATTTAAAAGTAGAAAACTTCCCAAACAATAAATTTAAGGAGGAGCTTAGTGAGTATTACTAATATTTCAACCATTTAATTCTTCAAGCACCATAGAAGACGAGATGATGCTAATTTCAACACTATCTTACGAGATCTCTATCTAAGAATATAAGTCAGTTGAGGCAGCAAATTATTCAAAATATATTTTGTTGCTTGAGAAACTGTGTGAGCTTAATGAATCAGAAATTAATTTAAAATAAATACATACATAGTGAAGTAAAAAAAATGCGATGATTCATTAAGTCACACAATTTCCGAAGCTAAAAACAATTTTAGATAATTCTTCAGCCTCAGTTAACTTAAATAAATAGAGATCCAGTAAAAAAAGTGATGAAAGTAGATCTTTTACAAGCTCCACGCGTTTCGGGTGTCCCAAATCAATAAATACCTGAAAAATAAGAACATTTCTAAATTCCAAAACTGAGATATATAAAGTCAATTTCATTCCAAATTGGGTAAATGATGCCACCCCAACAAAAACAAAAGTAACTTAGTATCGACAGTAAAATTATGTTCTGAAGTAAAATGCAGTGAGTATTGATCATGACAAAAGAAATTTGTACAATCAATTTATCTTCAATATCTAAAAAAACAGATATTCTTGTAATTTAGAATCTTTAAAAAATAAATTTCAATAAAATTAACACTCGACAAATGCATACAGATCTGTAACGTTCAAGTAAGAAAATATAAAGATATTAGAAATATGAGAAAATAAGGCGCACCTCATCATCGATCTCATTGACGGCCGTTTGAGTTGAGGGAGTGATGTGGTGAGTAAACTAGGGTAAAGTGGCTTATATAGAGCGTTCAAGAAAATTCTAGATTGTTTCTAGTATTTGGGCTAAATTTCTATTTATTTTTAATTTGATATTTTCAAGAACCTACAATTATTCTTCTTAAACAAAAAAATAAAAGGGAAAATATGGTCAATGAACTTTAACTTTCAAATTTGGTCACCCATATTGAATAAGTATAAAAATTGATCACTTATTTATTATTTTCTATCAATTTTGATACCGCGCCGTCATTGACTAACAACGGAGAAAAAGTTTTGAGGCACATATTTGGAGAAAAGGTTTTGAGCACACATTTTTGTTACTTTTACATATCATTCTGTTCTTTGTACAAACTCAAAACAACTCTATTTTATAAATTTTTTTATTTCTTATTGTATGGTGGTGTCAATGATTTGAAATAAGGGTCTCTGTTTGACTTCAATTTTCAACTTTTTTATGGTAGGGTGGTATCAATGATTTGAAATAACGGTAAAAGGAGTTCTTATTTATTTTATTAAAAATCCATCAAACACCAATATTTAAATAAAAAAAATCATACTAACATTTAATCTTTAAATTTCCAACAAAAGAAAAAGTAGGCATTTATTTACTTTATTAAATTTCATTATACTTAATTCTTTAAATTTTAATTAGCATACTTTATTAAATTTATTATACTGTTTAAATTTTAATAAATATTATAGAATACATTAATGAATAAAATAATACTTTTTTCTCTCTAAATCACATCCCTTATACTTTATCTGTATACTCCCTACGATCCACTATAAGTGATTGGGAGAAAGAAAATAATACACAACATATAAACAAAGTGGAAAACTTATAATGAGACGGAGGAAGTATTGTTTTAAAAATTAAAATAAACATAATAAAATTGAAAAAAAAAAAGAAAAAAAAAAGGAGTAATTGTATGTAATAAATTATTGACATATACATTTAGATAATCAGTAATCATCTTCAAATTACATACATCACCATTCACCAAGTAAATTTAGTATTAAATATTAATGGTACGAAGTAAAATTAAAATTTGAACATTTTGACCGAAAAATGGTCTTGACTACTGACACAATCTCCACCACCGCTCCGGTTCTTCAACATCATGTTGTCTGCAAATTAATTTATGAACAAGCTTCCCTGAACGAGAGAAGAAGAAAAATAAAATTTGACAAAAATAATAGTAGTAGTTAAAAGTAGAAAACTGCTAGAACAATAAATTTAAGGAGGAGCTTAGTGAGTATTACTAATATTTCAACCATTTAATTCTTCAAGCACCATAGAAGACGAGATGATGCTAATTTCAACACCATCTTACGAGATCTCTATCTAAGAATATAAGTCAGTTGAGGCAGCAAATTATTCAAAATATATTTTGTTGCTTAAGAAACTGTGTGAGCTTAATGAATCAGAAATCAATTTAAAATAAATACTTACACAGTGAAGTAAAAAAAATGCGATGATTCATTAAGTCACACAATTTCCTAAGCTAAAAACAATTTTAGATAATTCTTAAGCCTTAGTTAACTTAAATAAATAGAGATCCAGTAAAAAAAGTGATGAAAGTAGATCTTTACAAGCTCCACGCGTTTCGGTTGTCCCAAATCATTAAATACCTGAAAAATAAGAACATTTCTAAATTCCAAAACTGAGATATATAAAGTCAATTTCATGCCAAATTGGGTAAATGATGCCACCACAACAAAAACAAAAGTAAATTAGTATCGGCAGTAAAATTATGTTCTGAAGTAAAATGCAGTGAGTATTGATCACGAAAAATGAAATTTGTACAGTCAATTTATCTTCAATATCTAAAAAAACAGATATTCTCTTAATTGAGAATCTTTAAAAAATAAATTCCAATAAAATTAACACTCGGCAAATGCATACAGATCTGTAACGTTCAAGTAAGCAAATATAAAGATATTAGAAATATGAGAAAATAAGGTGCACCTCATCATCGATCTCATCGACGGCCGTTTGAGTTGAGGGAGTGATGTGGTAAGTAAACTAGGGTAAAGTGGCTTTATATAGAGCGTTCAAGAAAATTCTAGATTGTTTCTAGTATTTGGGCTAAATTTCTATTTATTTTTAATTTGATATTTCAAGAACCTACAATTATTCTTCTTAAACAAAAAAATAAAAGGGAAAATATGGTCAATGAACTTTAAGCTTTCAAATTTGGTCACCCATATTGAATAAGTATCAAAATTGATCACTCATTTATTATTTTCTATCAATTTTGATACCGCACCGTCATTCATTCATTGACTAACAACGGAGAAAAAGTTTTGAGGATAAGTATCAAAATTGATCACTCATTTATTATTTTCTATCAATTTTGATACCGCACCGTCATTCATTCATTGACTAACAACGGAGAAAAAGTTTTGAGGCACATATTTGGAGAAAAGGTTTTGAGCACACATTCTTGTTACTTTTACATATCCATTCTATTCTGTGTACAAACTCAAAATAACTCAATTTGTAAATTTTTTTATTTCTTATGGTATGGTGGTGTCAATGATTTGAAATAAGGGTCTCTGTTTGACTTCAATTTTCAATATAGAGAACGCTCTTTTTTATGGTACGGTGGTGTCAATGATTTGAAATAAGGGTAAAAGGTGTTCTTATTTATTTTATTAAAAATCCATCAAACACCAATATTTAAATAAAAAAAATCATACTAACATTTAATCTTTAAATTTCCAACAAAAGAAAAAGTAGGCATTTATTTACTTTATTAAATTTCATTATACTTAATTCTTTAAATTTTAATTAGGATACTTTATTAAATTTATTATACTGTTTAAATTTTAATAAATATTATAGAATACATTAATGAATAAAATAATACTTTTTTCTTCCTCAATCACATCCCTTATACTTTATACTTTATGTATTATACTTTATCTATATACTCCCTCAGATCCACTATAAGTGATTGGGAGAAAGAAAATAATATACAACATATAAACAAAGTGGAAAACTTATAATGAGACGAGGAAGTATTATTTTAAAAATGAAAATAAACATAATAAAATTGAAAAAAAAAGAACAAAAAAATTGAACAAAAAAAAGGAGTAATTGTATATAATAAATTATTGACATATACATTTAGATAATCAATAATCATCTTCAAATTACATACATCACCATTCACCAAGTAAATTTAGTATTAAATATTAATGGTACGAAGGTAAAATTAAAATTTGAACATTTTGATTGAAAAATGGTCTTGACTACTGACACAATCTCAACCACAGCTCCGATTCTTTAACATCATGTTGTCTGCAAATTAATTTATGAACAAGCTTCCCTGAACGAGAAAAGAAGAAAAATAAAATTTGACAAAAATAATAGTAGTAGTTAAAAGTAGAAAACTGCCAGAACAATAAATTTAAGGAGGAGCTTAGTGAGTATTACTAATATTTCAACCATTTAATTCTTCAAGCACCATAGAAGACGAGATGATGCTAATTTCAACACTATCTTACGAGATCTCTATCTAAGAATATAAGTCAGTTGAGGCAGCAAATTATTCAAAATATATTTTGTTGCTTGAGAAACTGTGTGAGCTTAATGAATCAGAAATTAATTTAAAATAAATACTTACACAGTTACACAATGAAGTAAAAAAAATGCGATGATTCATTAAGTCACACAATTTCCGAAGCTAAAAACAATTTTAGATAATTCTTCAGCCTCAGTTAACTTAAATAAATAGAGATCCAGTAAAAAAAGTGATGAAAGTAGATCTTTTACAAGCTCCACGCGCTCCACGCGTTTCGGCTGTCCCAAATCAATAAATACCTGAAAAATAAGAACATTTCTAAATTCCAAAACTGAGATATATAAAGTCAATTTCATGCCAAATTGGGTAAATGATGCCACCACAACAAAAAGAAAAGTAACTTAGTACCGACAGTAAAATTATGTTCTGAAGTAAAATGCAGTGAGTATTGATCACGAAAAATGAAATTTGTACCGTCAATTTATCTTCAATATCTAAAAAAACAGATATTCTTGTAATTGAGAATCTTTAAAAAATAAATTCCAATAAAATTAACACTCGGCAAATGCATACAGACCTGTAACGTTCAAGTAAGCAAATATAAAGAAATTAGAAATATGAGAAAATAAGGTGCACCTCATCATCGATCTCATCGACGGCCGTTTGAGTTGAGGGAGTGATGTGGTAAGTAAACTAGGGTAAAGTGGCTTTCAAATTTGGTCACCCATATTGAATAAGTATCAAAATTGATCACTCATTTATTATTTTCTATCAATTTTGATACCGCACCGTCATTCATTTAGTGACTAACAATGGAGAAAAAGTTTTGAGGATAAGTATCAAAATTGATTACTCATTTATTATTTTCTATCAATTTTGATACCGCACCGTCATTCATTCATTGACTAACCACGGAGAAAAAGTTTTGAGACACATATTTGGAGAAAAGGTTTTGAGCACACATTCTTGTTACTTTTACATATCCATTCTATTCTGTGTACAAACTCAAAATAACTCAATTTGTAAATTTTTTTATTTCTTATGGTATGGTGGTTTCAATGATTTGAAATAAGGGTCTCTGTTTGACTTCAATTTTCAATATAGAGAACGCTCTTTTTTATGGTACGGTGGTGTCAATGATTTGAAATAAGGGTAAAAGGTGTTCTTATTTATTTTATTAAAAATCCATCAAACACCAATATTTAAATAAAAAAAATCATACTAACATTTAATCTTTAAATTTCCAACAAAAGAAAAAGTAGGCATTTATTTACTTTATTAAATTTCATTATACTTAATTCTTTAAATTTTAATTAGGATACTTTATTAAATTTATTATACTGTTTAAATTTTAATAAATATTATAGAATACATTAATGAATAAAATAATACTTTTTTCTTCCTCAATCACATCCCTTATACTTTATACTTTATGTATTATACTTTATCTATATACTCCCTCAGATCCACTATAAGTGATTGGGAAAAAGAAAATAATATACAACATATAAACAAAGTGGAAAACTTATAATGAGACGAGGAAGTATTATTTTAAAAATGAAAATAAACATAATAAAATTGAAAAAAAAAGAACAAAAAAATTGAACAAAAAAAAGGAGTAATTGTATATAATAAATTATTGACATATACATTTAGATAATCAATAATCATCTTCAAATTACATACATCACCATTCACCAAGTAAATTTAGTATTAAATATTAATGGTACGAAGGTAAAATTAAAATTTGAACATTTTGACTGAAAAATGGTCTTGACTACTGACACAATCTCAACCACAGCTCCGATTCTTCAACATCATGTTGTCTGCAAATTAATTTATGAACAAGCTTCCCTGAACGAGAAAAGAAGAAAAATAAAATTTGACAAAAATAATAGTAGTAGTTAAAAGTAGAAAACTGCCAGAACAATAAATTTAAGGAGGAGCTTAGTGAGTATTACTAATATTTCAACCATTTAATTCTTCAAGCACCATAGAAGACGAGATGATGCTAATTTCAACACTATCTTACGAGATCTCTATCTAAGAATATAAGTCAGTTGAGGCAGCAAATTATTCAAAATATATTTTGTTGCTTGAGAAACTGTGTGAGCTTAATGAATCAGAAATTAATTTAAAATAAATACTTACACAGTTACACAGTGAAGTAAAAAAAATGCGATGATTCATTAAGTCACACAATTTCCTAAGCTAAAAACAATTTTAGATAATTCTTCAGCCTCAGTTAACTTAAATAAATAGAGATCCAGTAAAAAAAGTGATGAAAGTAGATCTTTTACAAGCTCCACGCGCTCCACGCGTTTCGGCTGTCCCAAATCAATAAATACCTGAAAAATAAGAACATTTCTAAATTCCAAAACTGAGATATATAAAGTCAATTTCATGCCAAATTGGGTAAATGATGCCACCACAACAAAAAGAAAAGTAACTTAGTATCGGCAGTAAAATTATGTTCTGAAGTAAAATGCAGTGAGTATTGATCACGAAAAATGAAATTTGTACCGTCAATTTATCTTCAATATCTAAAAAAACAGATATTCTTGTAATTGAGAATCTTTAAAAAATAAATTCCAATAAAATTAACACTCGGCAAATGCATACAGACCTGTAACGTTCAAGTAAGCAAATATAAAGATATTAGAAATATGAGAAAATAAGGTGCACCTCATCATCGATCTCATCGACGGCCGTTTGAGTTGAGGGAGTGATGTGGTAAGTAAACTAGGGTAAAGTGGCTTATATAGAGCGTTCAAGAAAATTCTAGATTGTTTCTAGTATTTGGGCTAAATTTCTATTTATTTTTAATTTAATATTTTCAAGAACCTACAATTATTCTTCTTAAACAAAAAAATAAAAGGGAAAATATGGTCAATGAACTTTAAGCTTTCAAATTTGGTCACCCATATTGAATAAGTATCAAAATTGATCACTCATTTATTATTTTCTATCAATTTTGATACCGCACCGTCATTGACTAACAACGGAGAAAAAGTTTTGAGGCACATATTTGTAGAAAAGGTTTTGAGCACACATTCTTGTTACTTTTACATATCCATTCTATTCTGTGTACAAACTCAAAATAACTCTATTTGTAAATTTTTTTATTTCTTATGGTATGGTGGTGTCAATGATTTGAAATAAGGGTCTCTGTTTGACTTCAATTTTCAATATAGAGAACGCTCTTTTTTATGGTATGGTGGTGTCAATAATTTGAAATAAGGGTAAAAGGAGTTCTTATTTATTTTATTAAAAATCCATCAAACACCAATATTTAAATAAAAAAAATCATACTAACATTTAATCTTTAAATTTCCAACAAAAGAAAAAGTAGACATTTATTTACTTTATTAAATTTCATTATACTTAATTCTTTAAATTTTAATTAGGATACTTTATTAAATTTATTATACTGTTTAAATTTTAATAAATATTATAGAATATGAATAAAATAATACTTTTTTCTTTCTCAATCACATCCTTTATACTTTAATTTATGTATTATACTTTATCTATATACTCCCTCAGATCCACTATAAGTGATTGGGAGAAAGAAAATAATATACAACATATAAACAAAGTGGAAAACTTATAATGAGACGAGGAAGTATTATTTTAAAAATGAAAATAAACATAATAAAATTGAAAAAAAAAGAACAAAAAAATTGAACAAAAAAAAGGAGTAATTGTATGTAATAAATTATTGACATATACATTTAGATAATCAGTAATCATCTTCAAATTACATACATCACCATTCACCAAGTAAATTTAGTATTAAATATTAATGTTACTAAGGTAAAATTAAAATTTGAACATTTTGACTGAAAAATGGTCTTGACAACTGACACAATCTCTACCACCGCTCCGGTTCTTCAACATCATGTTGTCTGCAAATTAATTTATGAACAAGCTTCCCTGAACGAGAGAAGAAGAAAAATAAAATTTGACAAAAATAATAGTAGTAGTTAAAAGTAGAAAACTGTCCGAACAATAAATTTAAGGAGGAGCTTAGTGAGTATTACTAATATTTCAACCATTTAATTCTTCAAGCACCATAGAAGACGAGATGATGCTAATTTCAACACAATTTTACGAGATCTCTATCTAAGAATATAAGTCAGTTGACGCAGCAAATTATTCAAAATATATTTGGGAAAATTGCACTTTTGGTCCTGTAAGAATGAGTTCAAATCACTTTCGGTCTTTTTTCATGCACTTTTGGTCCTGTAGTTTATTTCCGTTAGTTTTAATTGATGAAAATTGCATAAACCGTTAAATATTTCACTTTTAGTCCTATAAGAATAAGATTAAATCACTTTTGGTCATTTTTCATACACTTTTAGTCTCATAATAAATTTATGTTTGTTTTAATGGAAGAAAATTGCGTGAAAGTCACACAGTCACACATCCCTTAAAACACAACCAAAAGCTTAATATCGAATTAAAATTTTGGTAATATCACTAAAATTATAAAACTGTCAAATGTATTTTAACAATTTATTTAAATAATTATTTAAGATTGGTAAATTCACTTAAAATAATTTTATGATCTAAAAATTCAATCAATTATATATAAAATGAAAATTAAATCTAAAACTGATCTCAAATCAAAGAAAAAAAAAAGTACTCCCTCCGTCTCGGTATAAGTTTCCCACTTCTTTTGGGTGTTTAAATTAAGAAATATGATAAAATAATAGATGTAGTACAAGTGATGTGATGGTGGGAGAGAAAATAATAGATGAGTATGAGGTGAAATATGATAAAATAATAGATAAAGTATAAGTGATGTGATTGAGAGAGAAAAAATCATAGGCTAAAAATGGAAAAAAATGAAATGGGAAACTTATTGTGGGACGTCCATAAAAGGAAAGTGGGAAACTTATTGTGGGACGTCCATAAAAAAATGAAATGATATCCAAATTATATGGGGTTAAAAATTAATTTAAATTTGAAGATTATATTTGAATATACCGTGTATATTTTTAATTTTATATTTTTGTATATTCAAATTATTTTTCAAAATTTACTTTTAATTTTTAATTTTTTTTTTTGTATATTTCAGTTTAAATACAAGAAATTACTTCAAAAGTTATTTAAGTTACATTATTTTTTTAGTAATTTTTAATTATATTCAAATCCTTGAATTAAAAAAATATATTTAGATTCTATAAAATTAGTGAGATTTCTTCATTTATAGTAAAAAAATTAATATTTTAAATTCTATTGATTTTATTTATATTTTAATTCTATAAGTATAATTTATTATTAGTTTTAATAATATTTTTGTATTTTTTTAAATTATAATTACATTTTTAGGTATATTTTTTGGTCAACTAACGGTTTCCATTCAAAAACTAACAATTTCAATTCATAAACAATCTTACAGGACCAAATCTGCAATAAACAGGACCATTTACAAACCTCAGGACCAAAAGTGATTTTAAAAAATTCCTACAGGACTAAAAATGCAATTTTCCCAAATATATTTTGTTGCTTGAGAAACTGTGTGAGCTTAATGAATCAGAAATTAATTTAAAATAAATACTTACATAGTGAAGTAAAAAAAATGCGTTGATTCATTAAGTCACACAATTTCCGAAGCTAAAAACAATTTTAGATAATTCTTCAGCCTCAGTTAACTTAAATAAATAGAGATCCAGTAAAAAAAAGTGATGAAAGTAGATCTTTTACAAGCTCCACGCTGTTTCGGGTGTCCCAAATCAATAAATACCTGAAAAATAAGAACATTTCTAAATTCCAAAACTGAGATATATAAAGTCAATTTCATGCCAAATTGGGTAAATGATGCCACCCCAACAAAAACAAAAGTAACTTAGTATCGGCAGTAAAATTATGTTCTGAAGTAAAATGCAGTGAGTATTGATCATGATAAAGGAAATTTGTACAGTCAATTTATCTTCAATATCTAAAAAAATAGATATTCTTGTAATTGAGAATCTTTAAAAAATAAATTCCAATAAAATTAACACTCGGCAAATGCATACAGATCTGTAACGTTCAAGTAAGCAAATATAAAGATATTAGAAATATGAGACGAAAGTTTGAAGGTATGTAGAGTGACGAAGGTTTTTCGCTTCCAGCGTGCTCGCCGCCGCCGCCGTCGTGTCAAGGGGTGTACCACCACTACCGCTCATCTTTCCTACACCATCTATATTCGAAATGGGTACAGATCTGTCTAGATCTAACTAGAAATCACTGTAACGTTGCCGCCGCCTCCGTCGCCTTCCACCACCGCCTCCGTCGCATACCACCGCCACTACAGCCGCCTTCCTTTAGGTTTTTTTCTCTTCAGTCCATGATTTAACTTAGTTTATGTAGCCTTCTTATAGTGAATGGTAGGGTTCAACAGGTAGATTAGTCCTAACGGAGCCACGGTGACCGGGTGACCGTTTGGATAATTTATCGGTTGTTCTCCTTTTTTATGGTTTTAGATAGATTTACTTTTATGTTTTTGTAGTGTTATGTTCCTTGTTTTTTACTTTCTGTTGCCGTCGGTTTTATCCGACTCCTCTACGCTATATGCGGCCTGCTGCCCTTTTATGGGACCCCGTTTTCCCCTCTTTTGGGACCCCGTTTTCCCCTCTTTTGGGACCTGTTGGAGATTGAGACTTGAATGTCTCTTGAGAATTTTCGGTGCTTGGTGATCCTTTGGCTGGATGTTTTATCTCTATTTGTTTGATATGTTGAGACCTTAGTGTGGGGTGTCTCGTATTGAAGAATGAGATCTGTGCTTTCTTGGTGGTCAATGGTTTCACTCGTTTTCCTCTTCCTCGCGATTGGTTGGGGCAACGATGCCGAGTTGATTCGATGTGGTTTTGAAGATCTAGAGCTTAGAATTGTTTTATGTATCATGTATTGATGATCTTGTAAACCTTAAAAAAAAAAAAAAAGATATTAGAAATATGAGAAAATAAGGCGCACCTCATCATCGATCTCATTGACGGCCGTTTGAGTTGAGAGAGTGATGTGGTAAGTAAACTAGGGTAAAGTGGCTTTATATAGAGCGTTCAAGAAAATTCTAGATTGTTTCTAGTATTTGGGCTAAATTTCTTTTTTTTTGATCGGTAAAAGGTATTTTATTGATATCGGGTATAAGGAATACCCACAATTTCAGTATACAATCATAATATTAAATCGAGGTAACTAAATACTTATGCTACTCAAAACTCAGACCATACATTTAAGCGGATCTGTCACCCAGGTCTTAAAAGGTACGTTGTTGCGCGAGGGGTATTTGATGGTAAACCAGCTCCAAAGTCTTGCCTTGAGTTCCTCCATGACCTTAGTGACTGAGAAGGTCTCGTTCTCGTAGAGTATTGCGTTCCTCCCTTTCCATATCAGCCACACGACGCTTAGCCAGATGCTTGTAGCAATTTTCTTCCCGTTTCTTCCTTTAATGAGACCTTCGAAACCAATGAAATTATCAATTAATGATGACGGGAGTGCCGTTGGTATCCTGAGCCAAGTCAAGCACTCCATCCATACTTGGTAAGAGTGGGTGCATTCCAGGAAGGTGTGTTTCTCTGTTTCTTCTCTTTCGTCACACAAGACGCATCTTAGATTATCGTTCTGATTGAGGATGTTTCTTCTTCTTAGATTGGACCGAGTCGGTAGTCTCCCCCATAAGAGCCTCCATGCATGGGCCTTTACTTTTGAGGGAATGTAGTTCTTCCATATGCGTTTGAACCCCATGGTTAGCCTT
Source organism: Galeopsis tetrahit (assembly GCA_963675135.1). Lineage (NCBI taxonomy): Eukaryota > Viridiplantae > Streptophyta > Magnoliopsida > Lamiales > Lamiaceae > Galeopsis > Galeopsis tetrahit. Next base: position 19,567,120 of record OY776123.1, read on the forward strand.
TCGTCCGGTTGCGTTTCTTGGCTTTGGTTGAACAAACTCGTGTACGTTTCTTTTGTGGAGAAGCTTCCTGTTTTTGATGCATTCCATTTCCACGAGTCCTCGATTCCTTCTTTAGGTTGAAACCTGTGTATCATAGATAGAAGATTGTTAAAAAGCGTTAGTTCCCTGTCAAAGAGTGCTCTTCTCCATCTCCATACCCATCTCCACTCCTCACCCTCCCAAGCCCCCATCTCCCCCACTGTTTTACCCTTATCTACGCTAATCTGGTATAATCTCTTGAAAACAGTCTTAAGAGCCCCTTCACCCATCCAGTTCTCCTCCCAAAATAATGAGTTTCTCCCATCCCCTAAGACTTTTGTTAAATTCTTATAGAACCAACTCTCATTCCCCTCCCCTATCTCCTTGAGTACATCCTTCCACCATAATGACACCCTCCCCTCCCTCCCTGTTGGGAATAGGCCGTAACCATCTCCCCAATTTGACCCATACCTAGACCGTAGCACCCTCACCCACAAGCTATTTTTTTCATGTAAGAATCTCCAGCCCCATTTCCCCAATAAAGTTTTATTAAAGAAGCCTATGTCTCTCACCCCTAGCCCTCCTAGTTGTTTCATATTGCATACCCTTTTCCACTCAATCCATGCCACTTTTTTCCTATTACTCCCGCCCCCCCACAGAAAATTACGTTGAAGACACACAATCTCACTCATGGTTTTTTTTGGAATTTTGTAGAAGGACAGATAGTACGTTGGAAGAGAAGAAATAACCGAGTTTAACAACGTGATCCTGCCACCCATCGAGATCTTCTTGTCATCCCATCTTGCTAGCCTGTTCCTTATTTTTTCCACGATCGAGGCCCACTCCGCTACCTTTCTATGGTTTGATCCGACTCTCATTCCCAGGTATATGAATGGGATACTTTCAACCCTGCATTCTAGTATCTCTGCCATTTGGTTTATCCTGTCTCCTTCCACATTTACACCTATGATCGAGCATTTATCAAAGTTGATCTTCAGGCCAGACATCAATTCCATATTTCTCAATACTCGTCTCATCACCCATGCGTTCTCAGTGTTGGCTTCCCCCATGAGGATTGTGTCGTCCGCAAACTGTAAATGTGACACTCTTATCTTTTCCCGACCAATCTCTGCCGCCTTGTATATTCCTTCTTCCGTTGCTTTCTCCATGAGAATATTCAGACCCTCAACCGCGATCAGAAATAGGAAAGGGGATAATGGATCCCCTTGCCTTAGACCTCTTTCCAACTTGAATTCTCCAGACGGACTACCATTGACTAAGACCGATGCTGATGCCGACGTCACGCATTCCATTACCCACTTTCTCCATTTGGGGTGGAAGTTGAATCTCTCCATCATGGTTTCTAGATAACCCCAATCAACCGAGTCGTAGGCTTTTGCAAAATCGATTTTGAAGAAGGCTCTTTCTTTTCTTTCCCGCTTTGCTTCGTCAATTGCTTCGTTCAGGACTATCACACTATCCAATATGTTCCTCCCTCCTATAAAGGCAGTTTGTGCGGTTGATATGATGGTCGGGAGGACAGAGCCTAGCCTTTTGGACATAATTTTTGCAATAATCTTGTACATACCACCCACAAGCGAGATAGGCCTGAATTCGTTCAGATTTGTACTTACCTCCTTTTTGGGAATAAGCACAATGAAGGTCGGGTTGAAGCCTTTTACCAATCGTCCATGGGTGTGGAACTCCTCCATTAGTCTAACGAAGTCAGGTTCTAGTAGATGCCAGTGCTCCTTTAAGAAGCTGAAATTGAATCCGTCAGGTCTGGGGCTCTTCGTGTTGTCGCAATCGTTGATGGCTTCTCGAATTTCCTCCATTGAAAACGGTGCTATAAGCATGTCGTTTTCTATGGTAGATATCTGTCTCCTTGCGAAACCTGCCTCAGGAACTGGTCTGGCTATCCCTTGACTTTTGAATTGACTTCGAAAGTGCTCAAAGACCCCTTTTTTTACTGCTAATACTTCTTCAGTCCATTCTCCATTCACCATCAGGCCCAGGATTTCATTCCTTTTTCTTCTCCTATTGATGTAATTGTGGTAGAATCGAGTGTTGCAATCTCCTTCTTTCACCCATTTACATCTTGACTTTTGGTAGTTGAGCATACTTTTCTTTTTTAGCTCTCGAATCAGTAGGGCGGTGGCCCTGTTCCTACTAATGATTTCAGTTTCATCTAGCCCAAAAACTTCGTCGAGGGTGTCCAGCTTTTGTATTTCAGCCCTTTGGTCTTCTATATTGCGGTCAATAAACCCGAACTTATTGACGTTCCACTCTTTCAGATCTGCTTTGAGTCTCTTCAATTTCTCCTTGATGACATAGCTCCCCCGACCCTGGATCTGGTAGCTTTCCCACTTCTCCTTTACAAAATCTTTGAACTCTGGGTGAGTTGACCAGGCATTGAGGCTTCAGAATGGTTTTGGTCCCCAGTCCTTAACCTTGATCCCTAGAAGGATGGGGCAGTGATCAGAAACTGATCGTCGTAGGCCTCTTAAGTGTGTATTTGGCCATTGGTTGAGCCAGTGGTGATTGACCAGGGCTCTATCCAATTTGCTCTTGCAGGAACCATCAGGCTTATACCACGTGTATTTTCTTCCGTGGAGCGGAAGGTCGATCAGGTGTGCTGCTTTAATGAATCCGTCGAACGCCTGCGTGTCTCTGCGATTTTGTTGTTGCCCTCGACCATCTCTTTCCGCCTCACACCTAATTGCATTGAAGTCACCAATGATACAGATACATGCTGTTGGGCTTTGGCTCACAATTAGGTTTAGACGATCCCACAACTCGATCTTATCAGGTGTGTTGCATGGCCCATAGATGTTGATAATGCAACATTCTACATTTTGTTGGCCCCAAACCCCATTTAAGATTACCCCTCCTGCCATATGCCAATAGCTGGAGCATCTGAATACTTCTGGATTCCAAATAGAAATGATTCCCCCCGATCTCCCCTCAGCTTCTCTTGAGTGCCAATCCATGTTACCTTCACCCCATGTTGCACGACAAGTTGCTTCATCCACGTTTTCCATCTTTGACTCTTGGATGCAGCACACATCCACCCCCTGCGCCTTTATGATGTTCTGTATCTCTTCTTTTTTGATTCGATTCCCCAAGCCTCTGATATTCATGGAGAGTATCTTCATAGATCACCCCCTTTTTTCTCCTCGTCTGCTGTTGATCGGGCTTTTTCTTCGATATCCACGAGCTTGTTAATTTCCTTGGCATCTGATGTTGTTGTCCGGATTCCTAACTGTTTTCCCAGACTCCATGTTGTTGTGGCCTCGTTTTCCGCATTATTTTTCACCAGGGTGGGTGCTCGCTTCCTTCCTCTCCCCTTTTTTGGATTTTTTACTTGAACTTCTTTCTCGTCCTTCTCTGTTTCAAAGCCTTGTGAAAATTCAACCCAGTTCTTGGTCTCCATTTGTCTCATTTCCTGTTTGTTAACTTTCTTCTTCGGTGGGTTTTTACGAGGTTTGTAAGTGGGTTTGGGGGTATTGGATATTGGTGCGATACTTTCAGATGAGGGGTTAGGGTCAGGTTTCGGGTCGGGTTCAGGGCCGGTCTTAGTATCGGCTGAAGGGTCGATGGCTGCTTCAACAACTTCAGGGGAAGAGGGGCTTACTGTGTGGGGGTGCATCAGAGGATAAGGTGGGTGCGACAAGGGGATAGAATTTTTGGTGGGCTCAGGGATAACATTTTGGGTGGGGTAGGCTAGGCATGGGACGGCAGAAATTGAAGCATGAGGGTTTGCTGGGGTGGTGGGTTCAGTTTGAGGGTGGGTAATTATATTAGTGTGAGGGGGGGGTAGCGATAAAAGTAGGGGGGGTAGGATATGGGAATTGGGGCCCACCATTACTTCCAAAATTATTGGAGATAATGGATTCCACATTTTGATTCAAAGCAGTTTGAACTGCTTGGGGATCAACACGTACAGGAGCAGAGTTTTGGCCACCAAAATGTACCTTTTCCGCTACTTTGGGACCATCACTCATAGGAACAGAAATTTGGCATTCAAAACGTACCAGATCTGCTGCGGTGGGGACATCTCGAAAGGAATCAGGGGTGTTTGGACTCTCTTTTGCAGAATCAAATATGTGGGGACCCTCCTCGATATTTGATGACGGCGCCATGATTGGATTCGGTTCACGCTGTTTCCATTCTTTATCATGCTTCTCTCGTTCCGATGTACTCCCTCCATCCATGAAAAGTAGGGACATGGGGATGGGGCACAAGTTTTAAGAAAATGGTAGATAAAGTAGATAAAGTAAGGGTATTATAGGGTATTGTGGGGTCCATTGTGAATAAAGTGATTGTTTAGGAATAAAGTTGATGGCAAATTGAGTAATTAAGTGATAGTTGAAGGGTGATAGTTTCCATAAAGTGTATGGGACTACATTTGGTGGACAAAGAATATGTGTCAAATGGGACTACTTTTCGTGGACGGAGGGAGTACCATTTATTGCATTTACTACACTGTCTCCTTGGGGCCCACCCGGAATTTCTCGGTGAATGAGTCGACTCTCCGTCTCCTGGCAGCGAGAGAAGGATTCCGGCGAATCGCCGGATGTATCGCCGTCTTGATCTTGTATATTCGCCATTACCGGGCCTTCTGACTCTTTCCCCGCCTGTTCCTCCTCCTCCGCCGACCACTCCGATTCTTCCTCTGCGTCCATCTCCGATTCCGACCAGCACTGTGGTGACGGCGTCATCTTTTCGATTTCCTCTATCACCCTGCACTTGAAATTAACTCCATCGATCTTCACGCAAAGTATCTGGTTTACGTGACTCAAATAGGAGGTCGACACCAGCACCCTTGCATAGTCCAGGCGTGTTCTGTTCATCGTTTGGTTATCCAGCCTAATCGGTTTGCCAATGTTAACGCATGCTATTTCGAAAAATCTTGCGTTCCATACATGCGCCGGAATACCATTCCACCTCGTCCATACTAGTCTTTTGTGGCTCACGTCTGTTGGTCTCCACTCTCTGAACCATTCGAACCAGTGATTAAACCACTCCTCCATGGCAACCGTAATCTCGGCATTCTTTTTCCCGGAGGTGTTCTGGATGAGAACGGCATCGTCGCCAAGTGTCCGCAACTGTAGGATGTTTACACACTCTTGTTGAAGCTCCTCTCCGTACTCCTCCCATGAGAATTCTTTCCTCAAGATTCCGGTCATGCACGAGGTCAGCCATTCCGTTTCGTCCCTATTCGTTGTGAATAGAATCGGTTTCTCCTCTTCCGGCAATGGCGCTTCCGGCAGTGGCGCAGCAGCGGCGTTAATTCTTGTTTCACCCACCTTCTGTGTATGGGAGGCTATACCCTGTTTTGATGCCGCCTCGATGAAGCTCAGGTTCTCCTTCCTGATGTTTCTTCTTGCGTCGAAGGACATTCCACCGTTTGAACTTGTTTTTTTCTTCCTCTCCTCCGCCTCCGAAAAATGGTTCTCCTTCCTGATGTTTCTTCTTGCGTCGAAAAATTGGATTAATGAAGATTGGTCTACGAATTTTATATTGGATTAATTTTAAACTCTTAATTAAAATTAAAAATAATTTATTAAATATGAAAAATAAAAATTAATGTATAAAACACATTTTTTTTTTAATCTCAACTCAGTTGACTGCTTTCTTGGGTGTTTCCATAAAAAAAAAAAAAAAAAAAAAAAAAACTTTCTTGGGTGTTAAAAATATGGAATTTTGATCATGAATATGAATTATTTGATACATTTTTTCAGAATTATGGTTATGATTAGTGTGTAGGTTTTAGTTATAGTGGAGTTTTTTTTTTATAATATATTTTTTTAATTACATTATATATCCTTCCTTTCCACGATTCGAATTCAGAACTAGATTAGATAGTGTTATAGTGATGCTTTAACCACTTGCTTCAAAAAATAATATTCGGGTAGTCTTAATAAATTCATGATCATTGTGAAAACATCTCATATGAATTTTTATGAGAAAATATCACTTTTGGTCACTGAACTTTACCACTGCCGTTAGTAAATCATTGACGAACGGAGAGAAAAGGTTTTGAGCACTACTTCTTTTTTGACACTATTTCCCCTATTTTAATTCCTAATCCTCCCACCTCAATTTTTTTTTTCAATTTTTACTGAATTTATTTTTAATTAATATGTGTGGCTAAAAAATAAAAAATTCACAAATATGAATTGATAATTTTAGAGAGTTCTTTACAATTAATCTTCACCACACAAATGTTAGGAGATGATCATGCCCGAATAATTATAAATGGGAAATTAATTCTAATAATTTTCTATCAATTTTGATGTTACTGTTAGTAAATCCGTCACGGTGAAAAGGTTTTAAGCGCGACTAAGAACTAGAGATGTCTAAAAAAAAAGAAAGTACCCAATACAGTAAAAAATGAAAAAAAAAGGGGTTGGCTCCATCCGTTAATCAATGACGAATTTACTAACAACAGATCTTTGATAGAAAATAATAATGGAGTGACCAATTCAATTTAATAGTGATTAAATATGAATGTTCATTAACCAATATAATTTCTCTTTTAAAACAAACAAAAAATGAAAAGAGGATGGATGCCTTTCAATTAATTAATAGGTTGCTTGAGGGCGCCTCTTCTACCGCCACTCTTCTCTCTGACAGTCTGAGCATTTCTCACTGTTTCTCTGACTTCAATTTTCAATATAGAGAGCGCTTTTTATAACATGACTTCAATTTTTTAATATAGAGAGCGCTTTTTTTTATGGTATGGTAGTGTCACTCATTTGAAATAAGGGTCTCTGTTTGACTTCAATTTTCAAAATAGAGAGCTCTTTTTTATGGTAGGGTGGTGTCAATGATTTGAAATAAGGGTAAAAAGAGTTCTTATTTATTTTATTAAAGATCCATCAAACACCAATATTTAAATAAAAAAAATCATACTAACATTTAATATTTAATTAAAAAAATCTTTAAATTTCCAACAAAAGAAAAAATATGCATTTATTTACTTTATTAAATTTCATTATACTTAATTCTTTAAATTTTAATTAGGATACTTTATTAAATTTATTATATGTTTAAATTTTAATAAATATTATAGAATACATTAATGAATAAAATAATACTTTTTTCTCCCTCAATCACATCCCTTATACTTTAAACTTTATGTATTATAAATTATCTATATACTCCCTCAGATCCACTATAAATGATTGGGAGAAAGAAAACAATATACAACATATAAACAAAGTGGAAAACTTATAATGAGACGAGGAAGTATTATTTTAAAAATGAAAATAAACATAATAAAATTGAAAAAAAAAAGAACAAAAAAATTGAACAAAAAAAAGGAGTAATTGTATGTAATAAATTATTGACATATACATTTAGATAATCAGTAATCATCTTCAAATTACATACATCACCATTCACCAAGTAAATTTAGTATTAAATATTAATGGTACGAAGGTAAAATTAAAATTTGAACATTTTGACTGAAAAATGGTCTTGACTACTGACACAATCTCTACCACCGCTCCGAACAAGCTTCCCTGAACGAGAGAAGAAGAAAAATAAAATTTGACAAAAATAATAGTAGTAGTTAAAAGTAGAAAACTGCCAGAACAATAAATTTAAGGAGGAGCTTAGTGAGTATTACTAATATTTCAACCATTTAATTTTTCAAGCACCATAGAAGACGAGATGATGCTAATTTCAACACTATCTTACGAGATCTCTATCTAAGAATATAAGTCAGTTGAGGCAGCAAATTATTCAAAATATATTTGGTTGCTTGAGAAACTGTGTGAGCTTAATGAATCAGAAATTAATTTAAAATAAATACTTACACAGTGAAGTAAAAAAAATGCGATGATTCATTAAGTCACACAATTTCCGAAGCTAAAAACAATTTTAGATAATTCTTAAGCCTCAGTTAACTTAAATAAATAGAGATCCAATAAAAAAAGTGATGAAAGTAGATCTTATACAAGCTCCACGCGTTTCGCTGTCCCAAATCAATAAATACCTGAAAAATAAGAACATTTCTAAATTCCAAAACTGAGATATATAGAGTCAATTTCATGCCAAATTGGGTAAATGATGCCACCACAACAAAAACAAAAGTAACTTAGTATCGACAGTAAAATTATGTTCTGAAGTAAAATGCAGTGAGTATTGATCATGAAAAAGGAAATTTGTACAGTCAATTTATCTTCAATATCTAAAAAAACAGATATTCTTGTAATTGTGAATCTTTAAAAAATAAATTCCAATAAAATTAACACCCGACAAATGCATACAGATCTGTAACGTTCAAGTAAGCAAATATAAAGATATTAGAAATATGAGAAAACAAGGCGCACCTCATCATCGATCTCATCGACGGCCGTTTGAGTTGAGGGAGTGATGTGGTATCATCGATCTCATCGACGGCCGTTTTGAGTTGAGGGAGTGATGTGGTAAGTAAACTAGGGTAAAGTGGCTTTATATAGAGCGTTTAAGAAAATTCTAGATTGTTTCTAGTATTGGGGCTAAATTTCTATTTATTTTTAATTTGATATTTTCAAGAACCTACAATTATTCTTCTTAAACAAAAAAATAAAAGGGAAATCAATGAACTTTAAGCTTTCAAATTTGGTCACCCATATTGAATAAGTATCAAAATTGATAACTCATTTATTATTTTCTATCAATTTTGATATCGCGCCGTCATTGACTAACAACGGAGAAAAAGTTTTGAGGCACATATTTGGAGAAAAGGTTTTGAGCACACATTCTTGTTACTTTTACATATTCATTCCATTCTTTGTACAAACTCAAAACAACTCTATTTGTAATTTTTTTTATTTTTTATGGTATGGTGGTGTCAATTATTTGAAATAAGGGTCTCTGTTTGATTTCAATTTTCAATATAGAGAACGCTCTTTTTTATGGTATGGTGGTGTCAATGATTTGAAATAAGGGTAAAAGGAGTTCTTATTTATTTTATTAAAAATCCATCAAACACCAATATTTAAATAAAAAAAATCATACTAACATTTAATCTTTAAATTTTCAACAAAAGAAAAAGTAGGCATTTATTTACTTTATTAAATTTCATTATACTTAATTCTTTAAATTTTAATTAGGATACTTTATTAAATTTATTATACTGTTTAAATTTTAATAAATATTATAGAATACATTAATGAATAAAATAATACTTTTTTCTCCCTCAATCACATCCCTTATACTTTATACTTTATGTATTATACTTTATCTATATACTCCCTCAGATCCACTATAAGTGATTGGGAGAAAGAAAATAATATACAACATATAAACAAAGTGGAAAACTTATAATGAGACGAGGAAGTATTATTTTAAAAATGAAAATAAACATAATAAAATTGAAAAAAAAAGAACAAAAAAATTGAACAAAAAAAAGGAGTAATTGTATATAATAAATTATTGACATATACATTTAGATAATCAATAATCATCTTCAAATTACATACATCACCATTCACCAACTAAATTTAGTATTAAATATTAATGGTACGAAGGTAAAATTAAAATTTGAACATTTTGACTGAAAAATGGTCTTGACTACTGACACAATCTCAACCACCGCGATTCTTCAACATCATGTTGTCTGCAAATTAATTTATGAACAAGCTTCCCTGAACGAGAAAAGAAGAAAAATAAAATTTGACAAAAATAATAGTAGTAGTTAAAAGTAGAAAACTGCCAGAACAATAAATTTAAGGAGGAGCTTAGTGAGTATTACTAATATTTCAACCATTTAATTCTTCAAGCACCATAGAAGACGAGATGATGCTAATTTCAACACTATCTTACGAGATCTCTATCTAAGAATATAAGTCAGTTGAGGCAGCAAATTATTCAAAATATATTTTGTTGCTTGAGAAACTGTGTGAGCTTAATGAATCAGAAATTAATTTAAAATAAATACTTACACAGTTACACAATGAAGTAAAAAAAATGCGATGATTCATTAAGTCACACAATTTCCGAAGCTAAAAACAATTTTAGATAATTCTTCAGCCTCAGTTAACTTAAATAAATAGAGATCCAGTAAAAAAAGTGATGAAAGTAGATCTTTTACAAGCTCCACGCGTTTCGGGTGTCCCAAATCAATAAATACCTGAAAAATAAGAACATTTCTAAATTCCAAAACTGAGATATATAAAGTCAATTTCATGCCAAATTGGGTAAATGATGCCACCCCAACAAAAACAAAAGTAACTTAGTATCGACAGTAAAATTATGTTCTGAAGTAAAATGCAGTGAGTATTGATCATGATAAAAGAAATTTGTACAATCAATTTATCTTCAATATCTAAAAAAACAGATATTCTTGTAATTTAGAATCTTTAAAAAATAAATTTTAATAAAATTAACACTCGGCAAATGCATACAGATCTGTAACGTTCAAGTAAGCAAATATAAAGATATTAGAAATATGTGTAACGTTCAAGTAAGCAAATATAAAGATATTAGAAATATGAGAAAATAAGGCGCACCTCATCATCGATCTCATTGACGGCCGTTTGAGTTGAGGGAGTGATGTGGTGAGTAAAGTAGGGTAAAGTGTTCAAGAAAATTCTAGATTGTTTCTAGTATTTGGGCTAAATTTCTATTTATTTTTAATTTGATATTTTCAAGAACCTACAATTATTCTTCTTAAACAAAAAAATAAAAGGGAAAATATGGTCAATGAACTTTAACTTTCAAATTTGGTCACCCATATTGAATAAGTATAAAAATTGATCACTTATTTATTATTTTCTATCAATTTTGATACCGCGCCGTCATTGACTAACAACGGAGAAAAAGTTTTGAGGCACACATTTTTGTTACTTTTACATATCATTCTATTCTTTGTACAAACTCAAAATAACTCTATTTTATAAATTTTTTTATTTCTTATTGTATGGTGGTGTCAATGATTTGAAATAAGGGTCTCTGTTTGACTTCAATTTTCAACTTTTTTATGGTAGGGTGGTATCAATGATTTGAAATAAGGGTAAAAGGAGTTCTTATTTATTTTATTAAAAATCCATCAAACACCAATATTTAAATAAAAAAAATCATACTAACATTTAATCTTAAATTTCCAACAAAAGAAAAAGTAGGCATTTATTTACTTTATTAAATTTCATTATACTTAATTCTTTAAATTTTAATTAGCATACTTTATTAAATTTATTATACTGTTTAAATTTTAATAAATATTATAGAATACATTAATGAATAAAATAATACTTTTTTCTCTCTAAATCACATCCCTTATACTTTATCTGTATACTCCCTACGATCCACTATAAATGATTGGGAGAAAGAAAATAATACACAACATATAAACAAAGTGGAAAACTTATAATGAGACGGAGGAAGTATTGTTTTAAAAATTAAAATAAACATAATAAAATTGAAAAAAAAAAAGAACAAAAAAATTGAACAAAAAAAAGGAGTAATTGTATGTAATAAATTATTGACATATATACATTTAGATAATCAGTAATCATCTTCAAATTACATACATCACCATTCACCAAGTAAATTTAGTATTAAATATTAATGGTACGAAGTAAAATTAAAATTTGAACATTTTGACCGAAAAATGGTCTTGACTACTGACACAATCTCCACCACCGCTCCGGTTCTTCAACATCATGTTGTCTGCAAATTAATTTATGAACAAGCTTCCCTGAACGAGAGAAGAAGAAAAATAAAATTTGACAAAAATAATAGTAGTAGTTAAAAGTAGAAAACTGCCAGAACAATAAATTTAAGGAGGAGCTTAGTGAGTATTACTAATATTTCAACCATTTAATTCTTCAAGCACCATAGAAGACGAGATGATGCTAATTTCAACACCATCTTACGAGATCTCTATCTAAGAATATAAGTCAGTTGAGGCAGCAAATTATTCAAAATATATTTTGTTGCTTAAGAAACTGTGTGAGCTTGATGAATCAGAAATCAATTTAAAATAAATACTTACACAGTGAAGTAAAAAAAATGCGATGATTCATTAAGTCACACAATTTCCTAAGCTAAAAACAATTTTAGATAATTCTTCAGCCTCAGTTAACTTAAATAAATAGAGATCCAGTAAAAAAAGTGATGAAAGTAGATCTTTACAAGCTCCACGCGTTTCGGTTGTCCCAAATCATTAAATACCTGAAAAATAAGAACATTTCTAAATTCCAAAACTGAGATATATAAAGTCAATTTCATGCCAAATTGGGTAAATGATGCCACCACAACAAAAACAAAAGTAAATTAGTATCGGCAGTAAAATTATGTTCTGAAGTAAAATGCAGTGAGTATTGATCACGAAAAATGAAATTTGTACAGTCAATTTATCTTCAATATCTAAAAAAACAGATATTCTCTTAATTGAGAATCTTTAAAAAATAAATTCCAATAAAATTAACACTCGGCAAATGCATACAAATCTGTAACGTTCAAGTAAGCAAATATAAAGATATTAGAAATATGAGAAAATAAGATGCACCTCATCATCGATCTCATCGACGGCCGTTTGAGTTGAGGGAGTGATGTGGTAAGTAAACTAGGGTAAAGTGGCTTTATATAGAGCGTTCAAGAAAATTCTAGATTGTTTCTAGTATTTGGGCTAAATTTCTATTTATTTTTAATTTGATATTTTCAAGAACCTACAATTATTCTTCTTAAACAAAAAAATAAAAGGGAAAATATGGTCAATGAACTTTAAGCTTTCAAATTTGGTCACCCATATTGAATAAGTATCAAAATTGATTACTCATTTATTATTTTCTATCAATTTTGATACCGCACCGTCATTCATTCATTGACTAACAACGGAGAAAAAGTTTTGAGGCACATATTTGGAGAAAAGGTTTTGAGCACACATTCTTGTTACTTTTACATATCCATTCTATTCTGTGTACAAACTCAAAATAACTCAATTTGTAAATTTTTTTATTTCTTATGGTATGGTGGTGTCAATGATTTGAAATAAGGGTCTCTGTTTGACTTCAATTTTCAATATAGAGAACGCTCTTTTTTATGATACGGTGGTGCCAATGATTTGAAATAAGGGTAAAAGGTGTTCTTATTTATTTTATTAAAAATCCATCAAACACCAATATTTAAATAAAAAAAATCATACTAACATTTAATCTTTAAATTTCCAACAAAAGAAAAAGTAGGCATTTATTTACTTTATTAAATTTCATTATACTTAATTCTTTAAATTTTAATTAGGATACTTTATTAAATTTATTATACTGTTTAAATTTTAATAAATATTATAGAATACATTAATGAATAAAATAATACTTTTTTCTTCCTCAATCACATCCCTTATACTTTATACTTTATGTATTATACTTTATCTATATACTCCCTCAGATCCACTATAAGTGATTGGGAGAAAGAAAATAATATACAACATATAAACAAAGTGGAAAACTTATAATGAGACGAGGAAGTATTATTTTAAAAATGAAAATAAACATAATAAAATTGAAAAAAAAAGAACAAAAAAAAGGAGTAATTGTATATAATAAATTATTGACATATACATTTAGATAATCAATAATCATCTTCAAATTACATACATCACCATTCACCAAGTAAATTTAGTATTAAATATTAATGGTACGAAGGTAAAATTAAAATTTGAACATTTTGACTGAAAAATGGTCTTGACTACTGACACAATCTCAACCACAGCTCCGATTCTTCAACATCATGTTGTCTGCAAATTAATTTATGAACAAGCTTCCCTGAACGAGAAAAGAAGAAAAATAAAATTTGACAAAAATAATAGTAGTAGTTAAAAGTAGAAAACTGCCAGAACAATAAATTTAAGGAGGAGCTTAGTGAATATTACTAATATTTCAACCATTTAATTCTTCAAGCACCATAGAAGACGAGATGATGCTAATTTCAACACTATCTTACGAGATCTCTATCTAAGAATATAAGTCAGTTGAGGCAGCAAATTATTCAAAATATATTTTGTTGCTTGAGAAACTGTGTGAGCTTAATGAATCAGAAATTAATTTAAAATAAATACTTACACAGTGAAGTAAAAAAAATGCGATGATTCATTAAGTCACACAATTTCCGAAGCTAAAAACAATTTTAGATAATTCTTCAGCCTCAGTTAACTTAAATAAATAGAGATCCAGTAAAAAAAGTGATGAAAGTAGATCTTTTACAAGCTCCACGCGCTCCACGTTTCGGCTGTCCCAAATCAATAAATACCTGAAAAATAAGAACATTTCTAAATTCCAAAACTGAGATATATAAAGTCAATTTCATGCCAAATTGGGTAAATGATGCCACCACAACAAAAACAAAAGTAACTTAGTATCGGCAGTAAAATTATGTTCTGAAGTAAAATGCAGTGAGTATTGATCACGAAAAATGAAATTTGTACCGTCAATTTATCTTCAATATCTAAAAAAACAGATATTCTTGTAATTGAGAATCTTTAAAAAATAAATTCCAATAAAATTAACACTCGGCAAATGCATACAGATCTGTAACGGTAAGCAAATATAAAGATATTAGAAATATGAGAAAATAAGGTGCACCTCATCATCGATCTCATCGACGGCCGTTTGAGTTGAGGGAGTGATGTGGTAAGTAAACTAGGGTAAAGTGGCTTTATATAGAGCGTTCAAGAAAATTATAGATTGTTTCTAGTATTTGGGCTAAATTTCTATTTATTTTTAATTTAATATTTTCAAGAACCTACAATTATTCTTCTTAAACAAAAAAATAAAAGGGAAAATATGGTCAATGAACTTTAAGCTTTCAAATTTGGTCACCCATATTGAATAAGTATCAAAATTGATCACTCATTTATTATTTTCTATCAATTTTGATACCGCACCGTCATTGACTAACAACGGAGAAAAAATTTTGAGGCACATATTTGTAGAAAAGGTTTTGAGCACACATTCTTGTTACTTTTACATATCCATTCTATTCTGTGTACAAACTCAAAATAACTCTATTTGTAAATTTTTTTTATTTCTTATGGTATGGTGGTGTCAATGATTTGAAATAAGGGTATCTGTTTGACTTCAATTTTCAATATAGAGAACGCTCTTTTTTATGGTATGGTGGTGTCAATAATTTGAAATAAGGGTAAAAGGAGTTCTTATTTATTTTATTAAAAATCCATCAAACTCCAATATTTAAATAAAAAAAATCATACTAACATTTAATCTTTAAATTTCCAACAAAAGAAAAAGTAGACATTTATTTACTTTATTAAATTTCATTATACTTAATTCTTTAAATTTTAATTAGGATACTTTATTAAATTTATTATACTGTTTAAATTTTAATAAATATTATAGAATATGAATAAAATAATACTTTTTTCTTTCTCAATCACATCCTTTATACTTTAATTTATGTATTATACTTTATCTATATACCCCCTCAGATCCACTATAAGTGATTGGAAGAAAGAAAATAATATACAACATATAAACAAAGTGAAAAACTTATAATGAGACGAGGAAGTATTATTTTAAAAATGAAAATAAATATAATAAAATTGAAAAAAAAAAGAACAAAAAAAATGAGTAATTGTATGTAATAAATTATTGACATATACATTTAGATAATCAGTAATCATCTTCAAATTACATACATCACCATTCACAGTAAATTTAGTATTAAATATTAAGGTTACTAAGGTAAAATTAAAATTTGAACATTTTGACTGAAAAATGGTCTTGACAACTGACACAATCTCTACCACCGCTCCGGTTCTTCAACATCATGTTGTCTGCAAATTAATTTATGAACAAGCTTCCCTGAACGAGAGAAGAAGAAAAATAAAATTTGACAAAAATAATAGTAGTAGTTAAAAGTAGAAAACTGCCCGAACAATAAATTTAAGGAGGAGCTTAGTGAGTATTACTAATATTTCAACCATTTAATTCTTCAAGCACCATAGAAGACGAGATGATGCTAATTTCAACACTATTTTACGAGATCTCTATCTAAGAATATAAGTTAGTTGACGCAGCAAATTATTCAAAATATATTTGGGAAAATTGCACTTTTGGTCCTGTAAGAATGAGTTCAAATCACTTTCGGTCTTTTTTCATGCACTTTTGGTCCTGTAGTTTATTTCCGTTAGTTTTAATTGATGAAAATTGCATAATCCGTTAAATATTTCACTTTTAGTCCTATAAGAATAAGATTAAATCACTTTTGGTAATTTTTCATACACTTTTAGTCTCATAATAAATTTATGTTTGTTTTAATGGAAGAAAATTGCGTGAAAGTCACACAGTCACACATCCCTTAAAACACAACCAAAAGCTTAATATCGAATTAAAATTTTGGTAATATCACTAAAATTATAAAACTGTCAAATGTATTTTAACAATTTATTTAAATAATTATTTAAGATTGGTAAATTCACTTAAAATAATTTTATGATCTAAAAATTCAATCAATTATATATAAAATGAAAATTAAATCTAAAACTGATCTCAAATCAAAGAAAAAAAAAAGTACTCCCTCCGTCCCGGTATAAGTTTCCCACTTCTTTTGGGTGTTTAAATTAAGAAATATGATAAAATAATAGATGTAGTACAAGTGATGTGATGGTGGGAGAGAAAATAATAGATGAGTATGAGGTGAAATATGATAAAATAATAGATAAAGTATAAGTGATGTGATTGAGAGAGAAAAAATCATAGGCTAAAAATGGAAAAAAATGAAATGGGAAACTTATTGTGGGACGTCCATAAAAGGAAAGTGGGAAACTTATTGTGGGACGTCCATAAAAAAATGAAATGATATCCAAATTATATGGGGTTAAAAATTAATTTAAATTTGAAGATTATATTTGAATATACCGTGTATATTTTTAATTTTATATTTTTGTATATTCAAATTATTTTTCAAAATTTACTTTTAATTTTTAATTTTTTTTTGTATATTTCAGTTTAAATACAAGAAATTACTTCAAAAGTTATTTAAGTTACATTATTTTTTTAGTAATTTTTAATTATATTCAAATCCTTGAATTAAAAAAATATATTTAGATTCTATAAAAGAAATTCAAATTATATAACTTAGTGAGATTTCTTCATTTATAGTAAAAAAATTAATATTTTAAATTCTATTGATTTTATTTATATTTTAATTCTATAAGTATAATTTATTATTAGTTTTAATAATATTTTTGTATTTTTTTAAATTATAATTACATTTTTAGGTATATTTTTTGGTCAACTAACGGTTTCCATTCAAAAACTAACAGTTTCAATTCATAAACAATCTTACAGGACCAAATCTGCAATAAACAGGACCATTTACAAACCTCAGGACCAAAAGTGATTTTAAAAAATTCCTATATGACTAAAAATGCAATTTTCCCAAATATATTTTGTTGCTTGAGAAACCGTGTGAGCTTAATGAATCAGAAATTAATTTAAAATAAATACTTACATAGTGAAGTAAAAAAAATGCGTTGATTCATTAAGTCACACAATTTCCGAAGCTAAAAACAATTTTAGATAATTCTTCAGCCTCAGTTAACTTAAATAAATAGAGATCCAGTAAAAAAAGTGATGAAAGTAGATCTTTTACAAGCTCCACGCCGTTTCGGGTGTCCCAAATCAATAAATACCTGAAAAATAAGAACATTTCTAAATTCCAAAACTGAGATATATAAAGTCAATTTCATGCCAAATTGGGTAAATGATGCCACCCCAACAAAAACAAAAGTAACTTAGTATCGGCAATAAAATTATGTTCTGAAGTAAAATGCAGTGAGTATTGATCATGATAAAGGAAATTTGTACAGTCAATTTATCTTCAATATCTAAAAAAATAGATATTCTTGTAATTGAGAATCTTTAAAAAATAAATTCCAATAAAATTAACACTCGGCAAATGCATACAGATCTGTAACGTTCAAGTAAGCAAATATAAAGATATTAGAAATATGAGACGAAAGTTTGAAGGTATGTAGAGTGACGAAGGTTTTTCGCTTCCAGCGTGCTCGCCGCCGCCGCCGTCGTGTCAAGGGGTGTACCACCACTACCGCTCATCTTTCCTACACCATCTATATTCGAAATGGGTACAGATCTGTCTAGATCTAACTAGAAATCACTGTAACGTTGCCGCTGCCTCCGTCGCCTTCCACCACCGCCTCCGTCGCATACCACCGCCACTACAGCCGCCTTCCTTTAGGTTTTTTTCTCTTCAGTCCATGATTTAACTTAGTTTATGTAGCCTTCTTATAGTGAATGGTAGGGTTCAACAGGTAGATTAGTCCTAACGGAGCCACGGTGACCGGGTGACCGTTTGGATAATTTATCGGTTGTTCTCCTTTTTTATGGTTTTAGATAGATTTACTTTTATGTTTTTGTAGTGTTATGTTCCTTGTTTTTTACTTTCTGTTGCCGTCGGTTTTATCCGACTCCTCTACGCTATATGCGGCCTGCTGCCCTTTTATGGGACCCCGTTTTCCCCTCTTTTGGGACCCCGTTTTCCCCTCTTTTGGGACCTGTTGGAGATTGAGACTTGAATGTCTCTTGAGAATTTTCGGTGCTTGGTGATCCTTTGGCTGGATGTTTTATCTCTATTTGTTTGATATGTTGAGACCTTAGTGTGGGGTATCTCGTATTGAAGAATGAGATCTGTGCTTTCTTGGTGGTCAATGGTTTCACTCGTTTTCCTCTTCCTCGCGATTGGTTGGGGCAACGATGCCGAGTTGATTCGATGTGGTTTTGAAGATCTAGAGCTTAGAATTGTTTTATGTATCATGTATTGATGATCTTGTAAACCTTAAAAAAAAAAAAAAAAGATATTAGAAATATGAGAAAATAAGGCGCACCTCATCATCGATCTCATTGACGGCCGTTTGAGTTGAGAGAGTGATGTGGTAAGTAAACTAGGGTAAAGTGGCTTTATATAGAGCGTTCAAGAAAATTTTAGATTGTTTCTAGTATTTGGGCTAAATTTCTTTTTTTTTGATCGGTAAAAGGTATTTTATTGATATCGGGTATAAGGAATACCCACAATTTCAGTATACAATCATAATATTAAATCGAGGTAACTAAATACTTATGCTACTCAAAACTCAGACCATACATTTAAGCGGATCTGTCACCCAGGTCTTAAAAGGTACGTTGTTGCGCGAGGGGTATTTGATGGTAAACCAGCTCCAAAGTCTTGCCTTGAGTTCCTCCATGACCTTAGTGACTGAGAAGGTCTCGTTCTCGTAGAGTATTGCGTTCCTCCCTTTCCATATCAGCCACACGACGCTTAGCCAGATGCTTGTAGCAATTTTCTTCCCGTTTCTTCCTTTAATGAGACCTTCGAAACCAAGGAAATTATCAATTAATGATGACGGGAGTGCCGTTGGTATCCTGAGCCAAGTCAAGCACTCCATCCATACTTGGTAAGAGTGGGTGCATTCCAGGAAGGTGTGTTTCTCTGTTTCTTCTCTTTCGTCACACAAGACGCATCTTAGATTATCGTTCTGATTGAGGATGTTTCTTCTTCTTAGATTGGACCGAGTCGGTAGTCTCCCCCATAAGAGCCTCCATGCATGGGCCTTTACTTTTGAGGGAATGTAGTTCTTCCATATGCGTTTGAACCCCATGGTTAGCCTTTCGTCCGGTTGCGTTTCTTGGCTTTGGTTGAACAAGCTCGTGTACGTTTCTTTTGTGGAGAAGCTTCCTGTTTTTGATGCATTCCATTTCCACGAGTCCTCGATTCCTTCTTTAGGTTGAAACCTGTGTATCATAGATAGAAGATTGTTAAAAAGCGTTAGTTCCCTGTCAAAGAGTGCTCTTCTCCATCTCCATACCCATCTCCACTCCTCACCCTCCCAAACCCCCATCTCCCCCACTGTTTTACCCTTATCTACGCTAATCTGGTATAATCTCTTGAAAACAGTCTTAAGAGCCCCTTCACCCATCCAGTTCTCCTCCCAAAATAATGAGTTTCTCCCATCCCCTAAGACTTTTGTTAAATTCTTATAGAATCAACTCTCATTCCCCTCCCCTATCTCCTTGAGTACATCCTTCCACCATAATGACACCCTCCCCTCCCTCCCTGTTGGGAATAGGCCGTAACCATCTCCCCAATTTGACCCATACCTAGACCGTAGCACCCTCACCCACAAGCTATTTTTTTCATGTAAGAATCTCCAGCCCCATTTCCCCAATAAAGTTTTATTAAAGAAGCCTATGTCTCTCACCCCTAGCCCTCCTAGTTGTTTCATATTGCATACCCTTTTCCACTCAATCCATGCCACTTTTTTCCTATTACTCCTGCCCCCCCACAGAAAATTACGTTGAAGACACACAATCTCACTCATGGTTTTTTTTGGAATTTTGTAGAAGGACAGATAGTACGTTGGAAGAGAAGAAATAACCGAGTTTAACAACGTGATCCTGCCACCCATCGAGATCTTCTTGTCATCCCATCTTGCTAGCCTGTTCCTTATTTTTTCCACGATCGAGGCCCACTCCGCTACCTTTCTATGGTTTGATCCGACTCTCATTCCCAGGTATATGAATGGGATACTTTCAACCCTGCATTCTAGTATCTCTGCCATTTGGTTTATCCTGTCTCCTTCCACATTTACACATATGATCGAGCATTTATCAAAGTTGATCTTCAGGCCAGACATCAATTCCATATTTCTCAATACTCGTCTCATCACCCATGCGTTCTCAGTGTTGGCTTCCCCCATGAGGATTGTGTCGTCCGCAAACTGTAAATGTGACACTCTTATCTTTTCCCGACCAATCTCTGCCGCCTTGTATATTCCTTCTTCCGTTGCTTTCTCCATGAGAATATTCAGACCCTCAACCGCGATCAGAAATAGGAAAGGGGATAATGGATCCCCTTGCCTTAGACCTCTTTCCAACTTGAATTCTCCAGACGGACTACCATTGACTAAGACCGATGCTGATGCCGACGTCACGCATTCCATTACCCACTTTCTCCATTTGGGGTGGAAGTTGAATCTCTCCATCATGGTTTCTAGATAACCCCAATCAACCGAGTCGTAGGCTTTTGCAAAATCGATTTTGAAGAAGGCTCTTTCTTTTCTTTCCCGCTTTGCTTCGTCAATTGCTTCGTTCAGGACTATCACACTATCCAATATGTTCCTCCCTCCTATAAAGGCAGTTTGTGCGGTTGATATGATGGTCGGGAGGACAGAGCCTAGCCTTTTGGACATAATTTTTGCAATAATCTTGTACATACCACCCACAAGCGAGATAGGCCTGAATTCGTTCAGATTTGTACTTACCTCCTTTTTGGGAATAAGCACAATGAAGGTCGGGTTGAAGCCTTTTACCAATCGTCCATGGGTGTGGAACTCCTCCATTAGTCTAACGAAGTCAGGTTCTAGTAGATGCCAGTGCTCCTTTAAGAAGCTGAAATTGAATCCGTCAGGTCCGGGGCTCTTCGTGTTGTCGCAATCGTTGATGGCTTCTCGAATTTCCTCCATTGAAAACGGTGCTATAAGCATGTCGTTTTCTATGGTAGATATCTGTCTCCTTGCGAAACCTGCCTCAGGAACTGGTCTGGCTATCCCTTGACTTTTGAATTGACTTCGAAAGTGCTCAAAGACCCCTTTTTTTACTGCTAATACTTCTTCAGTCCATTCTCCATTCACCATCAGGCCCAGGATTTCATTCCTTTTTCTTCTCCTATTGATGTAATTGTGGTAGAATCGAGTGTTGCAATCTCCTTCTTTCACCCATTTACATCTTGACTTTTGGTAGTTGAGCATACTTTTCTTTTTTAGCTCTCGAATCAGTAGGGCGGTGGCCCTGTTCCTACTAATGATTTCAGTTTCATCTAGCCCAAAAACTTCGTCGAGGGTGTCCAGCTTTTGTATTTCAGCCCTTTGGTCTTCTATATTGCGGTCAATAAACCCGAACTTATTGACGTTCCACTCTTTCAGATCTGCTTTGAGTCTCTTCAATTTCTCCTTGATGACATAGCTCCCCCGACCCTGGATCTGGTAGCTTTCCCACTTCTCCTTTACAAAATCTTTGAACTCTGGGTGAGTTGACCAGGCATTGAGGCTTCAGAATGGTTTTGGTCCCCAGTCCTTAACCTTGATCCCTAGAAGGATGGGGCAGTGATCAGAAACTGATCGTCGTAGGCCTCTTAAGTGTGTATTTGGCCATTGGTTGAGCCAGTGGTGATTGACCAGGGCTCTATCCAATTTGCTCTTGCAGGAACCATCAGGCTTATACCA
Organism: Galeopsis tetrahit; assembly: GCA_963675135.1. NCBI lineage: Eukaryota > Viridiplantae > Streptophyta > Magnoliopsida > Lamiales > Lamiaceae > Galeopsis > Galeopsis tetrahit. Next base: position 19,589,390 of record OY776123.1, read on the forward strand.
CGTGTATTTTCTTCCGTGGAGCGGAAGGTCGATCAGGTGTGCTGCTTTAATGAATCCGTCGAACGCCTGCGTGTCTCTGCGATTTTGTTGTTGCCCTCGACCATCTCTTTCCGCCTCACACCTAATTGCATTGAAGTCACCAATGATACAGATACATGCTGTTGGGCTTTGGCTCACAATTAGGTTTAGACGATCCCACAACTCGATCTTATCAGGTGTGTTGCATGGTCCATAGATGTTGATAATGCAACATTCTACATTTTGTTGGCCCCAAACCCCATTTAAGATTACCTCTCCTGCCATATGCCAATAGCTGGAGCATCTGAATACTTCTGGATTCCAAATAGAAATGATTCCCCCCGATCTCCCCTCAGCTTCTCTTGAGTGCCAATCCATGTTACCTTCACCCCATGTTGCACGACAAGTTGCTTCATCCACGTTTTCCATCTTTGACTCTTGGATGCAGCACACATCCACCCCCTGCGCCTTTATGATGTTCTGTATCTCTTCTTTTTTGATTCGATTCCCCAAGCCTCTGATATTCATGGAGAGTATCTTCATAGATCACCCCCTTTTTTCTCCTCGTCTGCTGTTGATCAGGCTTTTTCTTCGATATCCACGAGCTTGTTAATTTACTGGGCATCTGATGTTGTTGTCCGGATTCCTAACTGTTTTCCCAGACTCCATGTTGTTGTGGCCTCGTTTTCCGCATTATTTTTCACCAGGGTGGGTGCTCGCTTCCTTCCTCTCCCCTTTTTTGGATTTTTTACTTGAACTTCTTTCTCGTCCTTCTCTGTTTCAAAGCCTTGTGAAAATTCAACCCAGTTCTTGGTCTCCATTTGTCTCATTTCCTGTTTGTTAACTTTCTTCTTCGGTGGGTTTTTACGAGGTTTGTAAGTGGGTTTGGGGGTATTGGATATTGGTGCGATACTTTCAGATGAGGGGTTAGGGTCAGGTTTCGGGTCGGGTTCAGGGCCGGTCTTAGTATCGGCTGGAGGGTCGATGGCTGCTTCAACAACTTCAGGGGAAGAGGGGCTTACTGTGTGGGGGTGCATCAGAGGATAAGGTGGGTGCGACAAGGGGATAGAATTTTTGGTGGGCTCAGGGATAACATTTTGGGTGGGGTAGGCTAGGCATGGGACGGCAGAAATTGAAGCATGAGGGTTTGCTGGGGTGGTGGGTTCAGTTTGAGGGTGGGTAATTATATTAGTGTGAGGGGGTGTAGCAATAAAAGTATGGGGGGGGGGGGGGTAGGATATGGGAATTGGGGCCCACCATTACTTCCAAAATTATTGGAGATAATGGATTCCACATTTTGATTCAAAGCAGTTTGAACTGCTTGGGGATCAACACGTACAGGAGCAGAGTTTTGGCCACCAAAATGTACCTTTTCCGCTGCTTTGGGACCATCACTCATAGGAACAGAAATTTGGCATTCAAAACGTACCAGATCTGCTGCGGTGGGGACATCTCGAAAGGAATCAGGGGTGTTTGGACTCTCTTTTGCAGAATCAAATATGTGGGGACCCTCCTCGATATTTGATGACGGCGCCATGATTGGATTCGGTTCACGCTGTTTCCATTCTTTATCATGCTTCTCTCGTTCCGATGTACCATTTATTGCATTTATTGCACTGTCTCCTTGGGGCCCACCCGGAATTTCTCGGTGAATGAGTCGACTCTCCGTCTCCTGGCAGCGAGAGAAGGATTCCGGCGAATCGCCGGATGTATCGCCGTCTTGATCTTGTATATTCGCCATTACCGGGCCTTCTGACTCTTTCCCCGCCTGTTCCTCCTCCTCCGCCGACCACTCCGATTCTTCCTCTGCGTCCATCTCCGATTCCGACCAGCACTGTGGTGACGGCGTCATCTTTTCGATTTCCTCTATCACCCTGCACTTGAAATTAACTCCATCGATCTTCACGCAAAGTATCTGGTTTACGTGACTCAAATAGGAGGTCGACACCAGCACCCTTGCATAGTCCAGGCGTGTTCTGTTCATCGTTTGGTTATCCAGCCTAATCGGTTTGCCAATGTTAACGCATGCTATTTCGAAAAATCTTGCGTTCCATACATGCGCCGGAATACCATTCCACCTCGTCCATACTAGTCTTTTGTGGCTCACGTCTGTTGGTCTCCACTCTCTGAACCATTCGAACCAGTGATTAAACCACTCCTCCATGGCAACCGTAATCTCGGCATTCTTTTTCCCGGAGGTGTTCTGGATGAGAACGGCATCGTCGCCAAGTGTCCGCAACTGTAGGATGTTTACACACTCTTGTTGAAGCTCCTCTCCGTACTCCTCCCATGAGAATTCTTTCCTCAAGATTCCGGTCATGCACGAGGTCAGCCATTCCGTTTCGTCCCTATTCGTTGTGAATATAATCGGTTTCTCCTCTTCCGGCAATGGCGCTTCCGGCAGTGGCGCAGCAGCGGCGTTAATTCTTGTTTCACCCACCTTCTGTGTATGGGAGGCTATACCCTGTTTTGATGCCGCCTCGATGAAGCTCAGGTTCTCCTTCCTGATGTTTCTTCTTGCGTCGAAGGACATTCCACCGTTTGAACTTGTTTTTTTCTTCCTCTCCTCCGACTCTCTATCGTATCGTGACACATAGGCTCTTATTTTGTAGCTCCCCATCCACACCTCGTTGAGAGCTTGGAGCATACTGGTTTCGTCCTTCTCCATTTCGAATCTAACAAATCCAAATGGCTTGCCTTCTCTGTCATTTTTTTTCGGTCTGAAAATATCAGTAACTTTGCCAACTCTATTGAAGCTATACTTTAAATCTTCTGTAGTGCTCTCCGCCGGGAAATTTCTGAAGAAGAAAGTGACCATATTTCTCGTTTTAAGGTTGACAAATCTCTCCCTCAAGGCTGCATTCCCACGCGTTGAACGACGACTTGTTTCTTCTCTATCCAAATTCCAATCTGTCCTACTGGGGTATCTATGGGTTCGGGTTAACCTACGACTGGGGTTTTGGAAGTGCCTCACCGGAGAACGCTCGGAAAAGGGTCGAAAATTTCTACGGCTTACTCTCACCCACTCTCCTCCCCCACTCTCTCTCTCACCCTCTCTCTCTCTAGACATCTAATTCGTATGATCCTTTTGGGCTAAATTTCTATTTATTTTTAATTTGATATTTTCAAGAACCTACAATTATTCTTCTTAAACAAAAAAATAAAAGGGAAAATATGGTCAATGAACTTTAAACTTTCAAATTTGGTCACCCATATTGAATAAGTATCAAAATTGATCACTCATCTATCAATTTTGATACCGCGCCGTCATTGACTAACAACGACGGAGAAAAAGTTTTGAGGCACATATTTGGAGAAAAGGTTTTGAGCACACATTTTTGTTACTTTTACATATCATATTTCTTATTGTATGGTGGTGTCAATGATTTGAAATAAGGGTCTCTGTTTGACTTCAATTTTCAATATAGAGAACGCTCTTTTTTATGATAGGGTGGTATCAATGATTTGAAATAAGGGTAAAAGGAGTTCTTATTTATTTTATTAAAAATCCATCAAACACCAATATTTAAATAAAAAAAATCATACTAACATTTAATCTTTAAATTTCCAACAAAAGAAAAAGTAGGCATTTATTTACTTTATTAAATTTCATTATACTTAATTCTTTAAATTTTAATTAGGATACTTTATTAAATTTATTATACTGTTTAAATTTTAATAAATATTATAGAATACATTAATGAATAAAATAATACTTTTTTCTCTCTAAATCACATCCCTTATACTTTATCTATATACTCCCTCAGATCCACTATAAGTGATTGGGAGAAAGAAAATAATATACAACATATAAACAAAGTGGAAAACTTATAATGAGACGGAGGAAGTATTGTTTTAAAAATTAAAATAAACATAATAAAATTGAAAAAAAAAAAGAACAAAAAAATTGAACAAAAAAAAGGAGTAATTGTATGTAATAAATTATTGACATATACATTTAGATAATCAGTAATCATCTTCAAATTACATACATCACCATTCACCAAGTAAATTTAGTATTAAATATTAATGTTACTAAGGTAAAATTAAAATTTGAACATTTTGACTGAAAAATGGTCTTGACTACTGACACAATCTCTACCACCGCTCCGGTTCTTCAACATCATGTTTTCTGCAAATTAATTTATGAACAAGCTTCCCTGAACGAGAGAAGAAGAAAAATAAAATTTGACAAAAATAATAGTAGTAGTTAAAAGTAGAAAACTGCCCGAACAATAAATTTAAGGAGGAGCTTAGTGAGTATTACTAATATTTCAACCATTTAATTCTTCAAGCACCATAGAAGACGAGATGATGCTAATTTCAACACTATTTTACGAGATCTCTATCTAAGAATATAAGTCAGTTGAGGCAGCAAATTATTCAAAATATATTTTGTTGCTTGAGAAACTGTGTGAGCTTAATGAATCAGAAATTAATTTAAAATAAATACTTACATAGTGAAGTAAAAAAAATGCGATGATTCATTAAGTCACACAATTTCCGAAGCTAAAAACAATTTTAGATAATTCTTCAGCCTCAGTTAACTTAAATAAATAGAGATCCAGTAAAAAAAGTGATGAAAGTAGATCTTTTACAAGCTCCACGCGTTTCGGGTGTCCCAAATCAATAAATACCTGAAAAATAAGTACATTTCTAAATTCCAAAACTGAGATATATAAAGTCAATTTCATGCCAAATTGGGTATATGATGCCACCCCAACAAAAAACAAAAGTAACTTAGTATCGGCAGTAAAATTATGTTCTGAAGTAAAATGCAGTGAGTATTGATCACGATAAAAGAAATTTGTACAGCAATTTATCTTCAATATCTAAAAAAACAGATATTCTTGTAATTGAGAATCTTTAAAAAATAAATTCCAATAAAATTAAAACTCAACAAATGCATACAGATCTGTAACGTTCAAGTAAGCAAATATAAAGATATTAGAAATATGAGAAAATAAGGCGCACCTCATCATCGATCTCATTGACGGCCGTTTGAGTTGAGGGAGTGATGTGGTAAGTAAACTAGGGTAAAGTGGCTTTATATAGAGCGTTCAAGAAAATTCTAGATTGTTTCTAGTATTTGGGCTAAATTTCTATTTATTTTTAATTTGATATTTTCAAGAACCTACAATTATTCTTCTTAAACAAAAAAATAAAAGGGAAAATATGGTCAATGAACTTTAAACTTTCAAATTTGGTCACCCATATTGAATAAGTATCAAAATTGATCACTCATTTATTATTTTCTATCAATTTTGATACCGCACCGTCATTGACTAACAACGGAGAAAAAGTTTTGAGGCACATATTTGGAGAAAAGGTTTTGAGCACACATTTTTGTTACTTTTACATATCATTCTATTATTTGTACAAACTCAAAATAACTCTATTGGTAAACTTTTTTTATTTCTTATAGTATGGTGGTGTCAATGATTTGAAATAAGGGTCTCTGTTTGACTTCAATTTTCAATATAGAGAACGCACTTTTTTATGGTAGGGTGGTATCAATGATTTGAAATAAGGTTAAAAGGAGTTCTTATTTATTTTATTAAAAATCCATCAAACACCAATATTTAAATAAAAAAAATCATACTAACATTTAATCTTTAAATTTCCAACAAAAGAAAAAGTAGGCATTTATTTACTTTATTAAATTTCATTATACTTAATTCTTTAAATTTTAATTAGGATACTTTATTAAATTTATTATACTGTTTAAATTTTAATAAATATTATAGAATACATTAATGAATAAAATAATACTTTTTTCTCTCTCAATCACATCCCTTATACTTTATCTATATACTTCCTCAGATCCACTATAAGTGATTGGGAGAAAGAAAATAATATACAACATATAAACAAAGTGGAAAACTTATAATGAGTCGGAGGAAGTATTGTTTTAAAAATTAAAATAAACATAATAAAATTGAAAAAAAAAAAAGAACAAAAAAATTGAACAAAAAAAAGGAGTAATTGTATGTAATAAATTATTGACATATACATTTAGATAATCAGTAATCATCTTCAAATTACATACATCACCATTCACCAAGTAAATTTAGTATTAAATATTAACGGTAGGACTGCTGTGTACTCAAGTACACGGTGTACTTGAGTCCAGCTATATAGGAAATATCAATTATATATACGATAAATAATAAAATGTTTAACAAAAATTATTGTGGCCTAGTGGTTGTCTTTGGATTACCTTGACATCATTAGGATATTTTATAGGAATTCAAAAGTCAATTATATACCATAATTATCCGATTAAGGGAGAATTTCGAAAACAGAGAAATTTTAGCACCTTCCAAGCTTCTGCAAAAACGGCGAAGTGTAGAAGAACAAACGGCGAAGTGTAGAAGAACAGAAAAATAGAAGCGTATGTATTATCTAGACATATGCATATTGAAGTTCATGTGAATTACGTTCAGTATTATGCAAACTAAAGTGCATTTCGACAATTTTGCATAAAAACATGCAAACTAAAGTGCAGTCTAAACATATGTATATTGAAGTTCATGTGAATTACGTTCAGGAGTATGCAAATTAAAGTGCATTTTAATAATATGCATATTGAAGTACATATGAATGACATAAAAAGTAACGTCATTTCAATGCATATTCCATCACAAAAGAATCAGTACAACCAAAGCTTAAACAAAACTAAAAAAAAGTAGAGATCAAAGCCTAAACAGAAAATTAAATTACCTTAAACTTCAAATCAAAATCCAACAAAACCTCAATCCTAATCTCCTGCCAAGTTCTTCGCAATGGATCTGGAGCTCATCACCTTCGCGATCTCGATGACGTCATCGAACGAGATTCTAAAACGATCTCGATCCACTTCAACCACAACAATGAATCCGAAAAATTAGCCTTTCCGGGAAGCTGTATCGACGTATTCATGCACTCAAAAAACTCACTCGCCTCCAGATTTTTGGATTCAGCAAATCCCTTGAAAACATCAAGTTTCCCACCGAATTAAACGCCATCAGGAATAAATAATGACCCACCCGCACCGCGCCGTTGCCGCCCTCTGCCCGCGACCGATCGGATGCTTCCACGAGCCACCCCTCCAAGTTGTTCCTAATCCGGTGGCGCACCTCCGCCGTCTCATTAATTCTCCGGTTGACGAACATCTCCTTGGAGCTGAGGCGGCGGAGCACCCGCCAGTAGCTGTCGACGTCGCCAAAGCTCATCGTTCCCTGGTGGAAATCGAATACGGTGAGCACGTCGTTAGACGTCCGGCCGGCGAAGGGAAGGTCGTGTTTCTTGAAGAGCTCTGTGGCGGAGGCAGCGCTCTGAACCACCATGGTGTTGACAATTGTATAACCTAATTAATTGAACCCGATAATTAAGGCAGAATAAAAATCAGATAATTAATTGAACCCGATAATTAAGGCAGAATAAAAATCGAAAATTTAAATCTGAATTTGAATAATTTAATGGTAATTAGGGTTTAAGGGTAATTAGGGGTTTTTATCTCGAAAATGAAGCAAACAGACAAACTATTAATTAGGAGATGCAATTAGATTAATGTAGGGTGATAATGACCCTATTAGTAAAAAATCTCTAATATTAATAAAAGTGCAATTAATAAATAATAAAATTTGTAAAATAAATAGCAACAGTTTTTTTAATACATAAAATTTGTAAAATTAATAATAATTTTTTTAAAAAATAGCAACCGTTTTTTATACATTAAAAGTGCACTTAATAAATAATAAAATATGTAAAATTAATAATAATAATTAAAAAAAAAAGTGCAAGAAATTAATAATAATTTTTTAAAAAAATAGCAACAGTTTTTTATACATTAAAAGTGCAATTATTAAATAATAAAATTTGTAAAATTAATAATAATTAAAAAAAAAGTGTAAGTACTAGTAAAATCATTAATTTCACTTACTAATAGTAAAAAAATAATAAAACGCGTAAAATTAATAATAATTTTTTTAAAAAAATTTAGCACTAGTTTTTCTAGATTATGAAAGTGCAAGTACAAATAAACAAAAGGTGTATCATGAGCATACACTTTTCAGTTATAATATCATACACTTTTCAATTATAATACCATACACTTTTCATTAATAGAACATACACTTTTTAGTTATAATAACATATACTTTTCATTAAATAGATCATACACTTTACAGTTATAATAACATACAATTTTCATTAAATAATCATACACTTTTCATTAATAGATCATACACTTTGCAGTTATAATAACATACACTTTTCATTAATATATAACTTACACTTTTCAGTTATAATAACATACACTTTTCATTAATATATAACTTACACTTTTCAGTTATAATATCATACACTTTTCAGTTATAATATCATACACTTTTCAGTTATAATAACATACACTTTTCATTAAAAACAATGTTGCACTTTTCATTAAAAAAACAAAGATACACTTTTTAGTCATAATAACATACACTTTTTCAAAAAAAAAAAAATCGAAAAAAAAGTCAAAGTTTGACCGTTAACCGGTCAACGGTGGTCAACGGTCAACATTTGACTAGTAAAAGTCTACTCAAGTACATGGTGTACTTGAGTACATACAAGAATTTGACAAATATTAATGGTACGAAGTAAAATTAAAATTTGAACATTTTGACCGAAAAATGGTCTTGACTACTGACACACTCTCCACCACCGCTCCGGTTCTTCAACATCATGTTGTCTGTAAATTAATTTATGAACAAGCTTCCCTGAACGAGAGAAGAAGAAAAATAAAATTTGACAAAAATAATAGTAGTAGTTAAAAGTAGAAAACTGTCAGAACAATAAATTTAAGGAGGAGCTTAGTGAGTATTACTAATATTTCAACCATTTAATTCTTCAAGCACCATAGAAGACGAGATGATGCTAATTTCAACACCATCTTACGAGATCTCTATCTAAGAATATAAGTCAGTTGAGGCAGCAAATTATTCAAAATATATTTTGTTGCTTGAGAAACTGTGTGAGCTTAATGAATCAGAAATCAATTTAAAATAAATACTTACGCAGTAAAGTAAAAAAAATGCAATGATTCTTTAAGTCACACAATTTCCGAAGCTAAAAACAATTTTAGATAATTCTTCAGCCTCAGTTAACTTAAATAAATAGAGATCCAGTAAAAAAAGTGTTGAAAGTAGATCTTATACAAGCTCCACGCGTTTCGGCTGTCCCAAATCAATAAATACCTGAAAAATAAGAACATTTCTAAATTCCAAAACTGAGATATATAAAGTCAATTTCATGCCAAATTGGGTAAATGATGCCACCACAACAAAAACAAAAGTAACTTAGTATCGGCAGTAAAATTATGTTCTGAAGTAAAATGCAGTGAGTATTGATCACGAAAAATGAAATTTGTACACTCAATTTATCTTCAATATCTAAAAAAACAGATATTCTTGTAATTGAGAATCTTTAAAAAATAAATTCCAATAAAATTAACACTCGGCAAATGCATACAGATCTGTAGCGTTCAAGTAAGCATATATAAAGATATTAGAAATATGAGAAAATAAGGTGCACCTCATCATCGATCTCATTGACGGCGTTTGAGTTGAGGGAGTGATGTGGTAAGTAAACTAGGGTAAAGTGGCTTTATATAGAGCGTTCAAGAAAATTCTAGATTGTTTCTAGTATTTGGGCTAAATTTCTATTTATTTTTAATTTGATATTTTCAAGAACCTACAATTATTCTTCTTAAACAAAAAAATAAAAGGGAAAATATGGTCAATGAACTTTAAGCTTTCAAATTTGGTCACCCATATTGAATAAGTATCAAAATTGATCACTCATTTAGTATTTTCTATCAATTTTGATACCGCACCGTCATTGACTAACAACGGAGAAAAAGTTTTGAGGCACATATTTGGAGAAAAGGTTTTGAGCACACATTCTTGTTACTTTTACATATCCATTCTATTCTGTGTACAAACTCAAAATAACTCTATTTGTAATTTTTTTTATTTCTTATGGTATGGTGGTGTCAATGATTTGAAATAAGGATCTCTGTTTGACTTCAATTTTCAATATAGAGAACACTCTTTTTTATGATATGGTGGTGTCAATAATTTGAAATAAGGGTAAAAGGAGTTCTTATTTATTTTATTAAAAATCCATCAAACACCAATATTTAAATAAAAAAAATCATACTAACATTTAATCTTTAAATTTCCAACCAAAGAAAAAGTAGGCATTTATTTACTTTATTAAATTTCATTATACTTAATTCTTTAAATTTTAATTAGGATACTTTATTAAATTTATTATAATGTTTAAATTTTAATAAATATTATAGAATACATTAATGAATAAAATAATACTTTTTTCTCTCTCAATCACATCCTTTATACTTTATGTATTATACTTTATCTATATACTCCCTCAGATCCACTATAAGTGATTGGGAGAAAGAAAATAATATACAACATATAAACAAAGTGAAAAACTTATAATGAGACGAGGAAGTATTATTTTAAAAATGAAAATAAACATAATAAAATTGAAAAAAAAAAGAACAAAAAAGTTGAACAAAAAAAAGGAGTAATTGTATGTAATAAATTATTGACATATACATTTAGATAATCAGTAATCATCTTCAAATTACATACATCACCATTCACCAAGTAAATTTAGTATTAAATATTAATGTTACTAAGGTAAAATTAAAATTTGAACATTTTGACTGAAAAATGGTCTTGACTACTGACACAATCTCTACCACCGCTCCGGTTCTTCAACATCATGTTGTCTGCAAATTAATTTATGAACAAGCTTCCCTGAACGAGAGAAGAAGAAAAATAAAATTTGACAAAAATAATAGTAGTAGTTAAAAGTAGAAAACTGCCCGAACAATAAATTTAAGGAGGAGCTTAGTGAGTATTACTAATATTTCAACCATTTAATTCTTCAAGCACCATAGAAGACGAGATGATGCTAATTTCAACACTATCTTACGAGATCTCTATCTAAGAATATAAGTCAGTTGAGGCAGCAAATTATTCAAAATATATTTTGTTGCTTGAGAAACTGTGTGAGCTTAATGAATCAGAAATTAATTTAAAATAAATACTTACATAGTGAAGTAAAAAAAATGTGATGATTCATTAAGTCACACAATTTCCGAAGCTAAAAACAATTTTAGATAATTCTTCAGCCTCGGTTAACTTAAATAAATAGAGATCCAGTAAAAAAAAGTGATGAAAGTAGATCTTTTACAAGCTCACCCGTTTCGGCTGTCCCAAATCAATAAATACCTGAAAAATAAGAACATTTCTAAATTCCAAAACTGAGATATATAAAGTCAATTTCATGCCAAATTGGGTAAATGATGCCACCACAACAAAAACAAAAGTAACTTAGTATCGGCAGTAAAATTATGTTCTGAAGTAAAATGCAGTGAGTATTGATCACGAAAAAGGAAATTTGTACAGCCAATTTATCTTCAATATCTAAAAAAACAGATATTCTTGTAATTGAGAATCTTTAAAAACTAAATTCCAATAAAATTAACACTCGGCAAATGCATACAGATCTGTAACGTTCAAGTAAGCAAATATAAAGATATTAGAAATATGAGAAAATAAGGCGCACCTCATCATCCATCTCATCGATGGCCGTTTGAGTTGAGAGAGTGATCTGGTAAGTAAACTAGGGTAAAGTTACTTTATATAGAGCGTTCAAGAAAATTCTAGATTGTTTCTAGTATTTGGGCTAAATTTCTATTTATTTTTACTTTGATATTTTCAAGACCTACAATTATTCTTCTTAAACAAAAAAATAAAAGGGAAAATATGGTCAAATGAACTTTAAGCTTTCAAATTTGGTCACCCATATTGAATAAGTATCAAAATTGATCACTCATTTATTATTTTTTATCAATTTTGATACCGCACCGTCATTGACTAACAACGGAGAAAAAGTTTTGAGGCAGAGAAAAAGTTTTGAGGCACATATTTGGAGAAAAGGTTTTAAGCACACATTCTTGTTACTTTTATATATCCATTCTATTCTTTGTACAAACTCAAATTAACACTATTTGTAAAAAAATTTAAAATATAGAGTATGGTGGTTGTATGGTGGTGTCAATGATTTGAAATTAGGGTAAAAGGAGTTCTTATTTATTTTATTAAAAATCCATCAAACACCAATATTTAAATAAAAAAAATCATACTAACATTTAATCTTTAAATTTCCAACAAAAGAAAAAGTAGGCATTTATTTACTTTATTAAATTTCATTATACTTAATTCTTTAAATTTTAATTAGGATACTTTATTAAATTTATTATACTGTTTAAATTTTAATAAATATTATAGAATACATTAATGAATAAAATAATATTTTTTTCTCTCTCAATCACATTCCTTATACTTTATCTATATACTTCCTCAGATCCACTATAAGTGATTGGGAGAAAGAAAATAATATACAACATATAAACAAAGTGGAAAACTTATAATGAGTCGGAGGAAGTATTGTTTTAAAAATTAAAATAAACATAATAAAATTGAAAAAAAAAGAACAACAAAATTGAACAAAAAAAAGAAGTAATTGTATGTAATAAATTATTGACATATACATTTAGATAATTAGTAATCATCTTCAAATTACATACATCACCATTCACCAAGTAAATTTAGTATTAAATATTAATGGTACGAAGGTAAAATTAAAATTTGAACATTTTGACTGAAAAATGGTCTTGACTACTGACACAATCTCCACCACCGCTCCGGTTCTTCAACATCATGTTGTCTTCAAATTAATTTATGAACAAGCTTCCCTGAACGAGAGAAGAAGAAAAATAAAATTTGACAAAAATAATAGTAGTAGTTAAAAGTAGAAAACTGCTAGAACAATAAATTTAAGGAGGAGCTTAGTGAGTATTACTAATATTTCAACCATTTAATTCTTCAAGCACCATAGAAGACGAGATGATGCTAATTTCAACACTATCTTACGAGATCTCTATCTAAGAATATAAGTCAGTTGAGGCAGCAAATTATTCAAAATATATTTTGTTGCTTGAGAAACTGTGTGAGCTTAATGAATCAGAAATCAATTTAAAATAAATACTTACATAGTGAAGTAAAAAAAATGCGATGATTCTTTAAGTCACACAATTTCCGAAGCTAAAAACAATTTTAGATAATTCTTCAGCCTAAGTTAACTTAAATAAATAGAGATCCAGTAAAAAAAGTGATGAAAGTAGATCTTTTACAAGCTCCACGCGTTTCGGCTGTCCCAAATCTATAAATACCTTAAAAATAAGAACATTTCTAAATTCCAAAACTGAGATATATAAAGTCAATTTCATGCCAAATTGGGTAAATGACGCCACCACAACAAGGAGCAAAAAAACTCTCAATGAAGAAAGTAGGAAGTGGCTAAGTCCTTGTAATATTGTAGACAATCATCTTCACACCAATGTTGAGGCAATGAAGTGTAGTAGATACTTTGAGCTAAAGCATGAGGCGTATTATTATCTTCTCGAGGCACGTATTGACAGTCCCACACTAGGATCTGCTGCAATAGGCTTTTGAGTTTGCTCACAATCTCATCTTCAACTTTTCCTCCATCCCAATTATGTTGAATGTATTTGAGGATGAATCTGACCGTATTCCATTAGGGGTGGGAATGGGCCAGGCTACCCGACAGGGGCCTACGGCTCGGCCTATTAAAGCTCGACTCGGCTCGGCTCGTTTAATAAACAAGCCGGGCTCAAGCTTTTTTAGAAGCCTATTTAACTAAATAGGCCGGGCTCAAGCTTTTTCGTAAGCCTTTTAAGCCCAACAGGCCGGCCTATATAACTTCACACATATATATATATATATATTATAAGTATATAAAATTTATTAACACTAGTTATATTTTTCTTTGTAATAGTTGAAAAAATATTTGAATTTTTTTTTTTTTTTGGAACATTCTATTACTCCCATTTCTTCTTTTTGAGATTTAAAGAGTTAATTTTTATAATTTGATGATAATACTGTTGTAGATTTTTTTTTTAAAAAAATACGCTAATAAGATTAAGAGGCCTTTAGAAGGCTTTCGGGTCAGGCCTATTTATTAAAAAGGCCAGGCTTGAGCCTTAAAAAAAACCTATGACAGGCCATGGGCCAGGCTCGGGCCTAAGAAATATATAACAGGCCAAACTTTTTTTCTTAAAGCCTACCAAGGCCTGGCCCATTCCCACCCCTATATTCCATTAATGCTAATATGATACTGAATACACTTTTCTAAGCCAATCTCAATTCCTCGAAGCTCAGATCCACAAACTGTACCAACATTCCTAATTCTTTGTGCTCCTGCAAATATAACTCTCCCCTCTTGACTTTTAACCACAAAACCAATAGCATAGAAGTTTTTATGAGGATTGAAAGCTGCATCAATATAAAGCAAATTTCCATATCCATCAGGAGGGTGTACTTCTTTTTTTTTGGTAATGAAATCCATCAGTATTCCCTCAATGTTTTTTGCATTCAAGAATTCCTTTCAGTAGGATACAGCCCATTCCACATTATATTTCACACAAACATGCACTTGTTTAACCATATTATCACCATCTTTGCCATGCAATAATTTGCATCTCTCCTTCCAGATTGCCCAAGCAATCATCATAATAAAAGTCATACGAGTGACATCAATCTTTTGAACACACCAAGAGATGAACCCCATACAATCACCACGAGTTGCTCCTTTGATATCATTCCACAATCCTTGAGTTTTCCAAGTATTTTTAGCAAAAGGACAATTAAGGATACAATGCATAGAATCAACCCAGAAAAAACCACACATACTACAAGTAGTATCCACAGGAACATGGTGCATAGCTAAGCTCCCTTTCGAATGAATCATGTTATTTAAAAACTTCCAGCAAAAGATGCGTAGCTTAGGCGGGACCTTGAGTTTCCACACCTTCTGAAACAGAGCCCGACTCCTCTTTAAATTTGATGTTCCTATCTCCGCTGTATCATCCTCAAACTTCTCCATCTTCTGAGCAATATAATAACCAGATGCAACTGTATACTCTCCCAATGATGATCCTGGCCAAAAAAACTTATCTTTCTCCTCTATGCCACAAGTTGGCATTGCCATGATTCTATCAGCTTCAAAAGGTAAAAAAGCCTGTCGAATCAATTGCTCATTCCAATCACCAGAACTTAATAAAAACCTACTCACGTTAGAGCCACTTACAATCCTTGATGAAATTTTCCCATCATTTAAGCCCGTGACCCATCTGTCTTTAAAGATATGAGTATCTGCACCATTACCAATCATCCATCTCCCACCATTCTCCAGCACATCTCTACTCCACAGTAAAGACCTCCATACAAAAGAAGGATTGGATCCCACATCAATTTCTGAAATCCGCGAATGCTTGAAATATCGTGCTTTAAATTTTTTTCCAAAGAGAGTATCAGGCTTGGTAATAATTCTCCAAAGTTGTTTTGCCAACAAGGCTTTGTTGAAAAGGATCATGTTACGAAAGCCCAACCCTCCTTATTTCTTAGAAACACACAATACTCCCCATTTTTTCCAATGGATTTTCTTGCCTTCATTATTGTCACCCCACCAAAAACCAGCAATAATCCGTTCAGTGTCTTGACAAATTGATGTTGGGATTCTAAAACAAGACATTGCATAAGATGGAATTGCTTGTAGAACTGCTTTTATAAGTGTCTCCCTTCCACCTTCAGAAAAAGATTTATGATTCCAGGATAACACACGCTTCCTTACCCTATCCACCAAATAGCTAAACTTCAATTTTTTTGATTTTGGAATGATCGTTGGAAGGTCTAGATAAAGATCATGGCCTTGTGAAGATCGAATTCCCAAAATATTCTTTGAAGAATCCATATTTGCTTGACATGTAGATGGACTAAAAGTAGTAGAAGATTTGTCCCTATTCACCAGCTGTCCAGAGGCCTTCTCATACACATATATACAATGTGCCATTACTTGAACTTCATTTCTAGAGGCCTTAAAAAAGAGCAAACTATCATCTGCAAAAAACAGATGTGAAAGCACAAGAGCTGATCTTGCAACTCTTATTCCTGAAATCTGCTTAGAAGAAACAGCCGAAGAAATAATTGAAGAAAAAACTTGTGCACAAAGCACAAAAAGGTAAGGTGAAAGAGGATCACCCTGACGAAGACCACGAGATGGAGCAAAATAATCAGAAGTGATACCATTAATTTTAACACAGTATTGTACCGATGATATACACCTCCAAATTAGATTGATCCACTTTGATGAGAATCCCATAGCATTGAGCACAGACATAAGAAAGGACCATTCAATCCTATCATATGCCTTACTCATGTCCAGTTTAAGAGCTACATAGCTCACCTTACTCTTGGAGGATTTTAAATGGTGCATTCCTTCATATGACAATAGAACATTATCACTAATAAGACGCCCTGGAACAAAAGCACTTTGATACTGATCAATCAAATCCCCCAATGTACTTTTCAACCTATTAGTAATTGTCCTGGCAAAAATTCTATAGCACACATTGCACAAACTTATAGGTCTGAAGTGTTGAGGCAAAGAAGGATTACCAACCTTTGGGATAAGGGTAATAATTGTCTGGTTCCAAGATTGTAATGACTCATCTCCATTCAAAATATTCAAAATTGCAGAAGAGACATCATCACCAATAATATGCCAATTGGTTTGGAAAAAGGATGCAGGGAAGCCATCTGGTCCTGGTGCTTTCCAAGACGAAAGATCTTGAAGGGTTTTGAAAACCTCTGCTTTTGTAAAAGGAGAATCCAAAAAATTAACCGCCGCATTTGATAGCTTGCCCGTAATAAACTGAGTGGCTCTTTGAGTCTCATTATTAGATGGCTTACAAGAAGTGAAAACCTGTTTAAAATGATCAGAAAAAACTTTCCTGATATTACCATCCTCAAATTGCCATTCTCCATTTTCATTTTGAATTTTCGCCAGGCAATTGACTCTTCTTCGAAGATTAGCACGAGAATGAAAGAACTTCGTATTTTTATCACCCTCCTTAAGCCACGAAACACGAGCTCGTTGCTTCCAGAACCACTCATCTTGTATAGACAATCTAGCTAGTTCAGCCTCCAACATACGAACTGTATCCATATTCAGCCTTGTATCATCATTATCCAAAAGCTTGTTTATTTCCCCTCGAACATGCTTAATTTTGTTAGAAATCGTCCCACCCTTATGCTTAGCCCATTTATTCAATAGAATTCCACAACTCTTCAAACATTCCTGTAAATGCATCGTAGCACCACACTTGTTCCATGCAATTGACATAGTTTTTTGAAAATCTTCCTCCTTCAACCAATAATTCTCAAACTTGAAAGGCTTTGAGACATATGTCGAGTTGATCCTCCTTTTAGCATAAAAAGAAATAAGAATTGGCCTATGATCCGAACCCGAATAGATCAAAGACAAAGCATTATAATTAGGAAACATCTCCAACCAGCTTTTAGTGACCAAGAACCGATCAAGTTTTTCCTTAATATAATGATTGCCTTTTCTCCTATTATTCCATGTAAACTTTGGCCCTTGCATTTTAACACAACTAAAATCATTAGATATCACCACATTCTGAAATAAGTTAATCTTGGCATTTTGTCGTTCCAATCCCCCAACTTTCTCATCATTAAACAACACCTCATTGAAATCTCCCCCAATAATCCAAGGCTTTGGCAATAAAGGTAAATAAGTTTTAAGTCTTGAGAGCAATTGCCAAAATGCATTTCTATTTTGAGAGTTGGGGTGTCCATAAAAGCCCGTGAATCTCCAATTACCATATGAATCTGTGATATTACAATCTATATGACCCTTGGAATACGACAAAATAGAAAGATTGCATTCATTCCATAATAACACCAAGCCACCAGCATAACCACAAGCATCAACACAGAAAATGGAAGAAAACCCTAATCTAGTTCTAAGAACATGAGCATAGGAAGAACTACATTTTGATTCAGAAATAAAGAAAACCGACGGACGATGCAAAGAAACCAGGCTGTTAAGCCTTCCGAACGCCCGTGAACTGCAAATTCCACGGGCGTTCCAGCACAATATTTTCATTCCCCATGGCGGGGTTGAGTCACCTCAACCTCCGCCATATCCGAGTACCCAAGAGCAGTACCATACGTCTCAAGCATACTTTTTGCTTTCTTGAAAAAACCCAAATCCAAGCTATCAACTTCCCCCCTTACTCCTTCTGCTCCCACATAGTCAGCAAGGTCCCCTGAAAAATCTCTCCAAAGTCTCTTCTTACCAGCCGGCATATCATCTGGTATAATCACAGCATCATCACTATTATCGCCATTTGCCACTATCCTCGCCTGCTCGTTTTCCGGCCAAAGATTTTGCCCCACCTCCTCTCTCAAAGGTACATACGGTTCTTCTCCCTCATGAATGATTTCAACAAAATCAGTAAAATCAAATGCCCTAAAATTTCGTCCGACATGATGGACAACACGATAATCTTTACAGTTATCATTTTCCGGGCCCCAAAGAGGTTCTTTAGCCATCATGTACTCATAGCCCTCAGGAATAGTAAAAGTTAAAGGCTCCAAAGCCATACCTGTTCTTGGGTCCACCTTAGCCTTGCCACGACCCGTCGCCATCTCACCCACCCTACTTCTTGGCATCAAATCCTGAAAATTGTAAACTTCTTCTCTTTCAGTGAGACTAGCACGAACATTAACATCAAAACCCCTACAGTTCTCATTCATCTCCCTCTCAGCTTCCCGCCACAAATCCTTTACACCTTCATCTAGGAGAACAACTTTGCCTTTCACCCGTCTTCTTTCCGCAGAATCAGCCTGGGCCAGGAGTTCTTTTTCCGGCTCCCCTTGTTGGGTGTTCTTCCTCATTCCAGGTGCACTCTGATCTTTCACTGCTCTGCCCCCTTCAGGTAGCACATTGACAGCCGCCACTATGGTTTGCATGTCTCCCCCACTAGCATTTCCTTCATCATCCTCATCGTCAAAACCCCGAATCACCAGCCCTTGATCAACATTGACACCTATTTTCCTCAGAAAGTCATGCATGGCTCTCTCAGATGGATTTTTTTGCTTATCAACCTGAAGCCACTCTGGGAAAAACTTGTGCCTCTCCAACCAATCATCATCCTTGTCTTTTACTTTAAGACAACCTTTCACAGAGTGGTTAATATGTCCACAAAAGTAACAGAAATCAGATAGCCTTTCATATCTAAAAAAGATAACATACTTAACCTTTTCCACCGTCAAATAAGTAAAGCGACATAATGGAGCCTCAGTATCCAGCAGAAGACGAACCCTCAGGGACTCTCCCCATGCCACTTCATCATCCTTAGCATCCACATTCAAAACTTTACCAATGATGCTCCCCAATCTTTCTCCAGTAACCTTTGTCATTGCATGTGCCACCAACCCATGGATCTGAACCCAAAAAGGCACACGATCCATTTTCATAGTGGCAAATCTTCCGACCCATTCAATGGCTTAAGCACCATCAAAGATCTCCTTAGATTCCATGGCTGCGTATCAAGCACCTCCTCCATTTCCGATTTTTCCTGAAATTGACAACATACATCCCATCTCCGACCATAGTGAGACGCATAGATAAAACAAAATTCCATGATGAGAGTAGAAGATTCTTTAACTCAGAAATATTAAAGAATCTTCTTGCCACAAATTTTAAAGCCATAGACTTTGTAGGAACAAGCAACTCACTATGGAGAAGTTCAGTGTTTGAACCTTCCTTTTCCGAAATTCTGCATGCATTGAACTTCTCTTGGATTGCCATCGCCATTGAAAACTGAATATGAGGTGAATCGTATAGAAGAAGAACAAAGGATAAGTGTGACTGTTTGTTTGCCCAAACCCATGAATTTATAGCCCCAATCACACTTAAAAAAACAGGGGAGATAACGATTACCATTGGCCCTCTCACAAAAGTAGTATCCTTTCGGATCTTTGTACCACTAAAACAGCTAACCATTGCACCTTTCAATGTAAATCGGGGTTACTTCACCAAGAGAGATAGATCAAGAGTCTCGCCGTGCACCGAACGCCCAGTGTTGAAGCAAGTAAAACTCACGCTCTTACTCCTTATCGAAACAAGCAACACAATCTAATGATGAGGCGTATATTTAAAACTACGAGATAATCTAAAAGGCAAAAAGGATGTTTACAAAAGAACCGGCATACATTAATGAGGGGAATGTTATTTCACAAAACCGAAATTAACTTGAAACCCAGAAAGGGATTCCGGCAAAACTCACACTTGATCTGTGGAAAGAAAAGTGGAGAGGAACAACATAGGCATGGTTAATGGAACAAAAAATGTAATTTTCTGACGACGGCCGTTTGAGTTGAGAGAGTGATGTGGTAAGTAAACTAGGATAAAGTGGCTTTATATAGAGCGTTCAAGAAAATTCTAGATTGTTTCTAGTATTTGGGCTAAATTTCTATTTATTTTTACTTTGATATTTTCAAGAACCTACAATTATTCTTCTTAAACAAAAAAATAAAAGGGAAAATATGGTCAATGAACTTTAAGCTTTCAAATTTGGTCACCCATATTGAATAAGTATCAAAATTGATCACTCATTTATTATTTTCTATCAATTTTGATACCGCACCGTCATTGACTAACAACGGAGAAAAAGTTTTGAGGCAGAGAAAAAGTTTTGAGGCACATATTTGGAGAAAAGGTTTTGAGCACACATTCTTGTTACTTTTACATATCCATTGTATTCTTTGTACAAACTCAAAATAACACTATTTGTAAAAAAAATTATTTCTTATGGTATGGGCGGTGTCAATGATTTGAATTAAGGGTCTCTGTTTGACTTCAATTTTCAATATAGAGAGCGCTCTTTTTTATGGTATGGTGGTTGTATGGTGGTGTCAATGATTTGAAATAAGGGTAAAAGAAGTTCTTATTTATTTTATTAAAAATCCATCAAACACCAATATTTAAATAAAAAAAATCATACTAACATTTAATATTTAATTTAAAAAAATCTTTAAATTTCCAACAAAAGAAAAAGTAGGCATTTATTTACTTTATTAAATTTCATTATACTTAATTCTTTAAATTTTAATTAGGATACTTTATTAAATTTATTATACTGTTTAAATTTTAATAAATATTATAAAATACATTAATGAATAAAATAATACTTTTTTCTCTCTCAATCACATTCCTTATACTTTATGTATTATACTTTATCTATATACTCCCTCAATGCACTATAAGTGATTGTGAGAAAGAAAATAATATACAACATATAAACAAAGTGAAAAACTTATAATGAGATGGAGGAAGTATTATTTTAAAAATGAAAATAAACATAATAAAATTGAAAAAAAAAAGAACAACAAAATTGAACAAAAAAAAGAAGTAATTGTATGTAATAAATTATTGACATATACATTTAGATAATCAGTAATCATCTTCAAATTATGCATCACCATTCACCAAGTAAATTTAGTATTTAATATTAATGGTACGAAGGTAAAATTAAAATTTGAACATTTTGACTGAAAAATGGTCTTGACTACTGACACAATCTCCACCACCGCTCCGGTTCTTCAACATCATGTTGTCTGCAAATTAATTTATGAACAAGCTTTGGAGCCCCTGAACGAGAGAAGAAGAAAAATAAAATTTGACAAAAATAATAGTAGTAATTAAAAGTAGAAAACTGCCAGAACAATAAATTTAAGGAGGAGCTTAGTGAGTATTACTAATATTTCAACCATTTAATTCTTCAAGCACCATAGAAGACGAGATGATGCTAATTTCAACACTATCTTACGAGATCTCTATCTAAGAATATAAGTCAGTTGAGGCAGCAAATTATTCAAAATATATTTTGTTGCTTGAGAAACTGTGTGAGCTTAATGAACCAGAAATCAATTTAAAATAAATACTTACATAGTGAAGTAAAAAAAATGCGATGATTCATCAAGTCACATAAAAACAATTTTAGATAATTCTTCAGCCTCAGTTAACTTAAATAAATAGAGATCCAGTAAAAAAAAGTGATGAAAGTAGATCTTTTACAAGCTCCACGCGTTTCGACTGCCTCAAATCAATAAATACCTGAAAAATAAGCACATTTCTAAATTCCAAAACTGAGATATATAAAGTCAATTTCATGCCAAATTGGATAAATGATGACACCACAACAAAAACAAAGGTAACTTAGTATTGACATTAAAATTATGTTCTGAAGTAAAATGCAGTGAGTATTGATCATGAAAAAGGAAATTTGTACAACCAATTTATCATCTTCAATATCTAAAAAAAAACAGATATTCTTGTAATTGAGAATCTTTAAAAAATAAATTCCAATAAAATTAACACTCGCAAATGCATAACGTTCAAGTAAGCAAATATAAAGATAATAGAAACATGAGAAAATAAGGCGCACCTCATCATCGATCTCATCGACGGCCGTTTGACTTGAGAGAGTGATGTGGTAAGTAAACTAGGGTAAAGTGGCTTTATATAGAGCGTTCAAAAAAATTCTAGATTGTTTCTAGTATTTGGGCTAAATTTCTATTTATTTTTACTTTGATATTTTCAAGAACCTACAATTATTCTTCTTAAACAAAAAAATAAAAGGGAAAATATGGTTAATGAACTTTAAGCTTTCAAATTTGGTCACCCATATTGAATAAGTATCAAAATTGATCACTCATTTATTATTTTCTATCAGTTTTGATACCGCGCCGTCATTGACTAACAACGGAGAAAAAGTTTTGAGGCACATATTTGGAGAAAATGTTTTGAGCACACATTCTTGTTACTTTTACATATCCATTCTATTGTTTGTACAAACTCAAAATAATTCTATTTGTAAATTTTTTTATTTCTTACTTACACACATTAATATCTGAAAATAAATTCTGTAAAAATTGAAAATATATTGGGGTTTAGGTTTTAGGAATTGAAAAAAAATTTGCATTCAAAACCTTTTCTCTCTGTGATAGAATCAAAATTGATAGAAAATAATAACTCTCTAAAATTGATAAAAAATTATTACTCCCTCCATCCACCAAATGTAGTTCCATGGGTTATGGACACAAGTTTTATGAAAATGTTAGATAAAGTAGATAAAGTAAATGTATTATAGGGTATTGTGTGTAGTGCTGTTGTTCGAACCGAGCCTTAACGAGACTCGGCTCGGCTCGTTAAGGCTCGACTCGTTTAGCTTAATGAGCCGAGCTCGAGCTCGTTAAATACTCTATTTACTAACGAGCTGGCTCGAGCTCGACTTGTTAGGCTCGATAACTAATTTTTTTAAAAAAATTCCATTAGGCTCGTTAGACTCGTTAACGAGTCGAGCCGAGCTCAATTTTTAACTCGGTAATGTTATCGAGCCGAGCTCGAACCTCAAATACTCGACTCGGCTCGAATAACAGCTCTAATTGTGTGGTCCATTGTGAATAAAGTGATTGTTTGTGAATAAAGTTGATGGTAAATTGAGTAATTAAGTGATGGTTGAGGGGTGATGATTTCCATAGAGTATATGAGACTACATTTGGTGGACAAAAAATATGAGGCAAATGAGACTACATTTCATAGACGGAGTATAAGAGTTGGTCTCTTGTGCACAGTGTGCACGTCCACTGCACAGTTTAATTCTTTATGTGTTAATAAAAGCAGTTCTTTATGTATTAATAAAAGCAGAAATTTACAACTAACTAATTGTTGTTCAAGCGGTTTCCAAAACCTTTATAAGTTTTTGGTCACGTACATTTTTCAGTTAAAATATCTACCACTTTTCAATAATAAAAATTACACTTTTCAATAACAAAATCTACCACTTTTCAATAATAAAAATTACACTTTTCTATTAAAATATCTACCACTTTTCAATAATAAGAATTACATTTTTCAATAACAAAATCTTCCACTTTTCAATAATAAAAATTACAGATTTCAATAATAAAATCTACCACTTTTCAATAATAAGAATTACCCTTTTCACTTAAAATTTCTATTTTCAACCCTTTCAATTTTAGTATTGGAGTATTTATTTTTGTCTTCTCCGTAATTAACTAATTTTTTTTTTCTGTTATTTTTCATGTTTTTCACGAACTTTTGTTATTAATAATAAATTAAACAAATTTATTTTCTTAAAAGAGTAAAACGTCAGTTTAATAATTTCATCATCAACTTTACGAACCAATTTTCAATAATTCAGGAATTAATTCGGGAATAAGTTGTGGTTACATATGGGAAAAAAAAAGAAAGAAGAAGGGAGAGAGAAAGAAAGAAGAAGAAAGGAGAGCGTTACAGGGGAGAGAGAAGAAGAAAGGAGAAGAGAAAAAACGGTTAGAAAAGGGTGAGGGGAGAGAGAAAGAAAGAAAGAAAGAAAAAGAAAGAAATAGAAAAAAAGCAGTTAATTAAAAAAAAAGTGTGTGTACCAATTTTAGTTTGGTGCACAGTGTGCATTGATTCGGTTGGAATTTACACGTTTTAGAGGCACATGTGAAGCGTATTTTGACGTGGATTTCATTGATTTATGCATTGATTATGATTGTTTGAGCCAAAATGAGAGAAAGGTTGTGTTTTGTCGATTTTATAGGAAATACGATGGAATTTGGAGCAAAACACCAACCATACTTTACTGGATCAGGAAGAGGAGTGTACGGTTGGATTCATCTCGAAAAACAAAGTGGATTAGCCAAAAGAATCGAGTCAATCCGACACCCGAGGCGAAAGATATGCACGAAACGAGAAAGGGGTAGAAATCGCGAAGGGGCACGGCCGAGCTCATGGCTCGGCCGAGCCATTTTCAGGCCAAACCAATTCACGGTCGTGCATCGTTCTCGGAATAAAGCAGCAAGAGAATGAGACATTTTGGGCCGAGAGAGGGCACGGCCGAGCACCCTTCTCTGCCGAGCTCGAGCTAAGGCAAGATCAAGGGCACGGCGGAGCACCTTGCTCGAGCAAGCGCACCCCGAAACTGAAGATTTTGGGCCGACCAATGCCTCGACCGAGACAAGGCCACGGCCGAGCACCCCCTCGCCCCTGTTCCACGCAGCACGGCTGGAAGCTCGGCCGAGCACCTGCTCGCCCCAATGCCATTTTGCACGGTCGTGCTCCGTGCACGGCCGTGCTATCCCCATTTTCGGTGCCTTTTGCCTATTTTGGCCATTTTTTAGGGACCAACTTGCAAATTTTCCATCCAAACCTTACCCAAACACTATATAAACCCTATTTCTTGAAATCCAAGACATTCTCCCCCAATTCCTCAATTCACACACATAGTAGCACATACTTGGAGGTGTTTTGGCCATATCTTCCTCAATTCTTCATCAAATCAAGCAAGAGAGGATGCAATAGCTTGGAAATTCCATTCCACATCACATTATAGACTAAGCTTTCTCTTTCTTTTCCTTTTTATTTAGTTATTTCATTTGGAATTTGTAATTGGATCATGCTAGTTGTTGGCTAAACATTTGTGGTTCTAAGGCATTGTAAATATTTAGATTGAAGTTTATGAAATAATTTCTTACTTTAATTGGTGTTTGTCTCTTATTTGTGTGCTTAATTATTATTTGAAAGCATGTTGTTATTGGCCATGATGATTTGCTTAATTCATTGTTAATTGGGGTAAGATCGAGAGATTTATTCCATTAATCGTATGTAAGCATGCAACCCGGTATTATTATGAGCTCGAGAGAGGATTAGTTTATCGGGAGGGATTTGAATGATCTTTGGGGCTAATTTATGTGATACAATATTTGTGAGGTAGAGATACGAACTTATATTGTGTTTTCCTTTGAGTTAATTAGATCGAGAGATTAATTAATTCTTCTTTAGTGATCAACCCTATAAAGACAAACTTAATGGCCATTTGAACGAGTTACAATTCATAAACGGATATCTAAGTGTTGCAAATTCCTTGGAACCCACCCTCTCATATTTGAGTTTTCATTCGTTTTACTTTCGTTTCTTGATTTGCATGTTAGTTGATCGATTCTATATTACTCTTTATTACTTATTTGTGACAATTTGGTAGGTAATCTTAGGGTAATTCACCACATTCACTTTAATCGATCGCGTCTAAATAGAATTCCGTTAACAAAATACACTTTTACGCTATACCTTCTCGTGGGATCGACCTCGTACTTACTTCTCTACGATAGACACCGTATACGCTGCGGTCGTTTATTCTAGTGTTGTAGAATACGTGAATCAAGTTTATGGCGTCGTTGTCGGGGAGGTTTTATAGCTCTAGAGTGTAGGTTAATAGAGTTTTAGTTTAGACATTTTACTTGCTTTCTTTATTTTTGCAAAAATCCAAAAATATTTGTGTGTTTTACTTTGATTCCACTTGCAATTCTCACTTTCTCTTGAACTTTTGTCTAGACATGGCCTATGATCACCCGAGCTAGGAGAGATCAACAAGTTTTGCTACCTCTAGACCCGGACATCGAAGCTCATTGTCGAAGACAAAACGCCGAAAGGAGAAGGATTGAGTTGGAAGCCATGAATAGAAGAGAGAATCCAATTGTGGAAGAAATTGAGGAAGAAATTGAGAATCAAGGGCCTAATGTAGAGGAAGAAGAGAGGGTACCAAGAGTGAATGAGGAACATGGACCTCAAAGAGTTTTGAGGGATCACTTTCGTCCCATTCCAAGGCCGTACCGAGGAGCGGGTAGGAAACCCGTAGATGCTCATAACTTTGAGCTCAAACCGGCATTGATCATGATGGTCCAAAACAACCAATTCAGAGGGTTGTCGAAGGAGGATCCTAACCTCCATTTATCTCAATTCCTAGAGATAAGTGGGATGGTGAAGATAAACCGAGTCCCTCAAGACCACATTCGTCTCCAATTATTCCCATTCTCCCTCCGTGATCGTGCAAAACAATGGTACATGTCTCTTGATCTAAGGACGATTGAAAATTGGGCCGACCTTGTTGATGCATTCCTAATGAAGTACTTCCCTCCAAGCAAGACCAACAAGATACGAGGGGAGATTTCTTCATTTATGCAAGACGATGATGAATCATTGGCCGAGGCATGGGAGCGTTTCAAAGACCTCATTAGAAGTTGCCCTCAACATGATTTTTCAAGAGATCAATTAATATGCTACTTCTACAACGGGATGGACCACCGTACGAGAGGGATGGTAGATGCTTCGGCCGGTGGAGGGTCTTTGTTGGGAAAGACAACGGATGAGGGTTATGTGCTCTTGGAGGAGATGGCTAAGAATGGCAACCAATGGCCATCCGAGAGAAGACAAAACCGAAAGATTGTCTCAACCCAAGATTTGGATGAGAATGCTAAACTATCCAACAAGGTGGATAAATTGATATCTCTTATGACGGCTAAAGCTTTAGTGGGGCCACGTGACGAGCAATATGAAGAAGCCCACTACATGAACAATCAAAGAGATAGGCAATTTAGAGAGAGGGGTTGGAACGATAGGCAAGCCCGTGAGAGTCCTTCCAATCCAAACCAATATCATCCGAATTTGAGGCAATATGAGAACTTCTCTTATGCTAACACAAGGAACGCCATCATACCACCTCCGAATTTCAACGTAAGAGATGGTGAAATTGTGAAATCTCCATCAAAGTTATCGTTGGAAGACATGTTTGGTGCATTCATGGGAGAAACTAAAAATTTCATGAGAGAGACTAAGAACAATGTGGCAAAGATATGGCAAAAACTTGATGAGCATGGTGAGATGATCAAAGATGTGACCACCCACATGAAAGCTATGGAAAAGCAAATAGGCCAACTTGCCAACATCATTGGAAAGCAACACATTCCGGGGCAATTCCCCTCTAACACGGAGCTAAATCCCAAGGAGCAATGCAAAGCCATAAAGTTAAGAAGTGGGACAAGCTATGATGGACCAAAGATGCCACAAGTGGAGGAAATTGTGAGTGCACCCAAGGATGTTGACATAGAAGAAAGGCATGAGAAAGAGAAGCAAGAAGAGAAAGAAGGGGAGAAAAAGAGTGAGGAGGCAATCCCTCCTCAAGACAAAAGCAAGAATGTGGTACCTCTCCCATATCCTCAAAGGATGAAGAAGAAGAGCTTGGATAACAAGTTTGTCAAGTTTGCGGAGATGTTCAAGAAGCTCCATATCAATATCCCTTTCGCCGAAGCACTTGAACAAATACCACATTACTTCAAATTCTTGAAGGAAATAATGTCGAACAAGAGGGAAATGGAGGCGTATGAGACGGTGCACTTAACCGAACAATGTAGCTCCATAATTCAAGCTAAGCTACCTCCAAAGCTTAGGGATCCCGGATCCTTCACTTTGTCATGCACCATTGGAGATGGAGGTACATTAAGAGCCTTATGTGATTCGGGAGCAAGCATAAACCTCATGCCATTATCACTCTTCATATCACTTGGTTTAGGAGAGCTCACACCAACCACAATGAACCTCCAATTGGCGAATAGGTCTATGACATACCCTTTGGGTATAGCGGAGGATGTATTGGTCAAAATCGACAAGTTTCTCTTTCCGGTAGACTTTGTGGTTTTGGATATGGAGGAAGACAAAAACATTCCATTGATATTGGGAAGGCCATTTTTGGCAACCGGAGGGGCCATAATTGATATGAGGAATGGAGAGTTGGAGCTTCGAATGAACCAAGAGATAGTTACGATTGACATGTATAGAACTATCAAACTCCGGAATGATGAAGATAGGGAAAATGGGAGCCCCAAGTGAGATCACCCTCCAATGCCCATGGAAGAGAAGGTGGAGGAAGAGCCCAAGATCAATATTGTGAAAGAAAACCCCAAGGTGGAAGACAAAGATTTGAAGATAGACAAGAAGGCCAAGTTTGGGGGAGTTTTTTTTAAAAACTCCCCCAAATCAAGAAAAGCTACTTATACAAGTTTGGGGATGAATGAGGCGTCAACTTCTTATGACATGATTGAAGAGCCGGATGGAGTAACTAGTGGATGCTTCAATGGGTTTAAGAAGGTTGCATGGGCAAAGAAGGTCAAGAACAAAGATGACAAGGGGGTGACTTGATATTCCCCTCAAGGAAGAACCGTCCGGCATAGGACGTTAAAAATAGCGCTTCTTGGGAGGCAACCCAAGGTTTTATTGCTTTCATGTTTTTATTGCTTTAATAGTTTTGATGGCTTAGTTTATTTTGTAGGTATGGATGAAGAACACTATGGACATCAAATCTTGAAGAATGGAGAAGGAAGCAAAACCAACTTTGGAGAGGGAAAGAAAGTGTGCAATTGTGATCTTTGAAGAGCATTGGATGTGCAAGGAGGGAGGTAACAACTTGTAGCCCCAAACTTAGAATTTATACATAGTAAAATTCTAAGTTTGGGGGAGTTATTTTTCTTTTATTTTTCTACTAGTTGTTACCCTTGCACCGGTTCATCATTCTACTTGTGTCACATTTTGCACCGGCGCACATTTGGTTTTCACATGATTATATTGTTTAAGTTGGTTTTGATCATATGTTGGGTAGTGGACCTTTGGTGAAATGTGAACATGAATAATCATTGGAATCCATGGATGAGTAGTTGTGGTGATGTCTATTTGCTTTGAATGTATGCATGATTGGTGTTGGAGAATAGTATCATGTTGTGTTCATATTTGTGATCTTTGATAGCATGGATGCATGATGTGTTGTTGTTTGGGAACATTTGATGAATGTGAGAGTTCTATTGAATAAACCGGTGAGAATTGAGCCTTAAATCGAACATGTAATCCGGTTTAGTTCATTTGAGAGTGGACTAGGTTATTGCTAGTGATTCTAGAACTTGCCTAAGTTCTTGTTTGAAAGCATGATTGTGTGAAACTTTGTGATGTGATATAGGTCGTCTTGTTCTAAAAGAGTCACTTAGCCAAAATTTCCCAAAACCGAAGTAATCTTCCGTAGTTAGCCCCTTGAACTTAATTCCTAATTTTCTTGGCAGACTACAATGTTAACCACTTAGCCTTTTTGAGACTTTGACACCTATATCTAGTGGGGGATAAAAGACAAAGTGGAAAAACATGTGCTTGAATGAATATCTTTGGTGAAAGGAGAAATTGGAAAAAGTTGAAAGAAAAAAAGAAAGATGAAAAGAAAATCAATGGAAAAGAAAAGAGGGACAAAGAGCCCCAAAAGCTTGAAAAGAAAAATGGTTCAAAAGATGAGGTGATGAATACTTGAAAATGAAAGGAAAATGAAAAGTGAGGATGGAGTTTGTAAGCTTTGAAAGTGAGAGCACACATTGTAAAACAACAAGCTTTGTCCTCCACTAGAAGAGTCACAATTCCCAAATTCATCCTACCTTGTCCAAAGAGCCAATGTTACATCCTTGATAAAGTCATATTGATCACATTGTTGAGCATTTGAGTGTTGTGAAAAGTAGAAGTTGGGCAAGCATATGGTGATTGCATATCATAACTTGGTTGATGAGTGCATTAATATCCTCAATTTGTTTGTGTGTTTGAGAGAAACACTTCATCATGTGAGTAGAGGACTTGAGCATTTGGATTATGTTTCCCATTCACAATATGTTGTGTGTTTGTACATTCTTTGATTCATAAGTGTGAATTGCAATAATGAGCCTATGATCTTCATTGAGAAATGCACTTTGAGAAAGAGATATCACTACACTCTACTTTGCATGTGTGATTTGCATTGAATATTCCATTGTGATCATTCCACCCTCATTGCTTTAAGTGCTTAGTTGTTTGAGGACAAACAACATTTTAAGTTTGGGGGAGTTTGATTCGGGTGGAATTTACACGTTTTAGAGGCACATGTGAAGCGTATTTTGACGTGGATTTCATTGATTTATGCATTGATTATGATTGTTTGAGCCAAAATGAGAGAAAGATTGTGTTTTGTCGATTTTATAGGAAATACGATGGAATTTGAAGCAAATCACCAACCATACTTTACTGGATCAGGAAGAGGAGTGTACGGTTGGATTCATCTCGAAAAACGGAGTGGATTAGCCAAAAGAATCGAGTCAATCCGACACCCGAGGCGAAAGATATGCACGAAACGAGAAAGGGGTAGAAATCGCGAAGGAGCACGGCCAAGCTCATGGCTCGGCCGAGCCAATTTCAGGCCAAACCAAGGCCACGGCCGTGCATCGTTCTCGGAATAAAGCAGCAAGAGACTGAGACATTTTGGGCCGAGAGAGGGCACGGCCGAGCACCCTTCTCGGCCGAGATCGAGCCAAGGCAAGATCAAGGGCACGACGGAGCACCTTGCTCGAGCAAGCGCACCCCGAAACCGAAGATTTTGGGCCAACCAATGCCTCGGCCGAGACAAGGCCACGGCCGAGCACCCCCTCGCCCCTGTTCCACGCAGCACGGCCGAGCTTCCAGCTCGGCCGAGCACCTGCTCGCCCCAATGCCATTCTGCACGGCTGTGCACATTTTCGGTGCCTTTTGCCTATTTTGGCCATTTCTGAGGGACCAACTTGCAAATTGTCCATCCAAACCCTACCCAAACACTATATAAACCCTCTTTCTTGAAATCCAAGACATTCTCCCCCAATTCCTCAATTCCCACACATAGTAGCACATACTTGGAGGTGTTTTGGCCATATCTTCCTCAATTCTTCATCAAATCAAGCAAGAGAGGATGCAATAGCTTGGAAATTCCATTTCACATCACATTCTAGACTAAACTTTCTCTTTCTTTTCCTTTTTATTTAGTTATTTCATTTGGAATTTGTAATTGGATCATGCTAGTTGTTGGCTAAACATTTGTGGTTCTAAGGCATTGTAAATATTTAGATTGAAGTTTATGAACTAATTTCTTGCTTTAATTGGTGTTTGTCTCTTATTTGTGTGCTTAATTATTCTTTGAAAGCATGTTGTTATTGGCCATGATTATTTGCTTAATTCATTGTTAATTGGGGTAAGATCGAGAGATTTATTCCATTAATCGTATGTAAGCATGCAACCCGGTATTATTATGAGCTCGAGAGAGGATTAGTTTATCGGGAGGGATTTGAATGATCTTTGGGGCTAATTTAGGTGATACAATATTTGTGAGGTAGAGATACGAACTTATATTGTGTTTTCCTTTGAGTTAATTAGATTGAGAGATTAATTAATTCTTCTTTAGTGATCAACCCTATAAAGACAAACTTAATGGCCATTTGAACGAGTTACAATTCATAAACGGATATCTAAGTGTTGCAAATGCCTTGAAACCCACCCTCTCATATTTGAGTTTTCATTCGTTTTACTTTCGTTTCTTGATTTGCATGTTAGTTGATCTATTCTACATTACTCTTTATTACTTATTTGTGACAATTTGGTAGGTAATCTTAGGGTAATTCACCACATTCACTTTAATCGATCGCGTCTAAATAAAATTTCGTTAATAAAATACACTTTTACGCTATACCTTCTCGTGGGATCGACCTCGTACTTACTTCGCTACGATAGACACCGTATACTTGCGGTCGTTTATTCTAGTGTTGTAGAATACGTGAATCATGCATTTAAGACTTTCTCTTATTATAATTAATTTCACCATTTATAATTATTCGGGCATGATCATCTATTAACATTTGAAGATTAATTGTAAAGAACTCTCTAAAATTATCAATTCAGAGAATATTTTAGAAACTTATTTTTCTTCTTTCTTTTATATTCTAAATATTTTTCTGTTATCGATTATTGGTACATACTAACATAACATCACTATATTTATGAATTTTATATTTCTTAACCATACATATTAATTGAAGATAAAAAATTGGAGTTGGGGTTTATGAATTAAAATAGGAAAATGGTGTTAAAAAAGAATTAACCATACATATTTGTGAATTTTGTATTTCTTAAACATACGAAGATAAAAAAAAAATTGGAGTTGGGGTTTATGAATTAAAATAGGAAAATGGTGTTAAAAAAGAATTAGCGCGGGTTTCACTCTTGTTTACCGGTTATATCCATGTAACTGGATCAAATAACTCATTACAAATAACATGACTAATTTACTATATCAAATCCAATAACCCAGTACAAATAACACATGACACATTTACTATATCCAATACAATAACCCATTACAAATAACACATGACTCATGTACTATATCAATTTAGCACATAAATTTTTTCATTAGCCTTTATTTTACTTCAATTAATTTTTTTTTTTTTTCATTAAAAAATAATACTCCATTAATTTTTTTAAATTTTATTTTACTCCAATTGATATTTATATTTCTCTTTTTAATATTATTTTTCTTCCTATTTATCATTTGTGTTTCAAATGGTAATTTTTTTTTCACGTGCTTTCTTTTTTTTAGCAAATAATTATTCTAAAATTTTAAAGTATAATAAGAAAATTTTAAAAATAATATTAATTATTTTTTTAAGTATTAAATAATATAATAATAATTTGTTTTAAAAAATAAATCTCTCATCTCTCTTTGCACGTGTTCAATTCTATTGATACTATTTTACTTTAATTAATTGGAGTATAATTTTCACCTTATCCTTTTAAAATTTTACTTCATTCCTTACAAATTTTACTTCGTTTTACATTGTTTAATTATTTTTTTATTCGAACTTTCATTTTTTAATCAATTTATTTTAGTTTTTTATGAATATAATTTTTAGTTTATAAGTGTTATGATAACAGTTGATAAGTATTATGGTATATTATTAGTTAATATGCAGTACGTATTAGTTCATTACAAGTTCTAATGTTTTCGAATTTTGACTTCACATACTTTACGGTACTAGTTCAAATATAGTATAATACTAGTTCACATATTATATTGTATTAGTTTACATACTGTATGGTACTAGTTCAAATATAATATAGTATTAATTTACATATTGTATAGTATTAGTTCATATATTAAATAATATTTTTATATCCACATTAATCTTTAGTACTATACAATATATTAACTAGTACTATATCATAGACGTACTAATACTGTATCGTATTTAAACTAATATATATATATATATATATATATATATATAAACAACATAGTTGACCCCTGATCAATTCCCGCCCAAATTGCTGGGCCCAACTTTTCTCTTTTTTTTTTTTTTTTTGTTATAAGCAAAGGTCCCGCTATTTTAGTTTTTGGGTTATATCACTTTTTGAGTCTTTTTTTTATTCTATTTGCAATTCAGTTATGAATTAATTTTTCTTTTTTTTATTCTATTCGCAATTCAGTTATGAGTTAATTATTAAAAAATATTTGTAATTAAGTATATTTCTATAAATTTTAATTATTAAAAAATATATGTAATTAATTTATGTATATTTGTACATATACTTTTGTTTCCCAAGATTATATATAGATTTTAATTATAAGTTAAAATTTGTATGAGATAGTTTCATGAATATATTTCGTAAAATTGAATTTTAATTAATTACTTTATTTCGTCAGAAGCTTTCAACTTTTCATTTAGATGTTTGACAAAAAAATTCTCATTTTATTTTTGTGTATACATTGTGACTCCACCTCTTTTACTCTTAGGGCATGATTGGTATGCAGTAATAGGCTTGGAATGGAATGAGCATTCATGGGCTCATTCCTAATCTCACGATTGGTATATTTTTTTACGTGGAATCCCAATTCCTTAAGGAATGGTGATTCCCAAAAATAAAGAATTCTGATTCCTCTCCATCCCCCTGTCTTTCCCCATTCCATTCTGTGTGGAATCGAATTATATTTTATTTTATTTTTTAAAATAATCACTCAAATTTGTTTTTTACATAATTATCCTTTTCAACAATTAACTCACTTCTCCAACCCTAATTCACAATTAAATACGACGATTTATTATTCAACATTCTTCCACCCTAATTCGAGAGAGAAGACGCTGAGAAAATAAAATTTGTATTTTTTTTTCTCTCTATATATGTGCTAAAGAGAAGACGTTGTCACTCTCGTTCATGAACAATCAATGTCCTCTATAAACATAAACTGATTTTCATTAAAAAAAATCCTCAAATTTGAATTAAATATGGGAGTGGGGGACAGTATGAAGGTCGACGACAGAAAGGTGGGAGACGACGGCGCAGTTCAGTTGAAAGAGAAGAAGAACCGTGTTTTTTTTTATTTAATTTACTTAATTTTTAATTATTTTTACTTTTAGTTAATTGAATAAATAATTCAAATCAGAAAAGGATATACATCAGTGATAAAAATGATATTATCCCTATATTTTAGTTATTTTTATATTTATTAATTTATATTATTAGTAGAGATGAGTGCGATTATTTCATACGTTGATGGTATTTTAGTCATTTAAGATAAAACATATATATTATTTTGCATTTCATTTTAGTATACCAATCAGGAGAATGGAATCAATCAATGAATTGCTTTTCCATTCTTAATCGATACCAATCATGGGAATGCTCATTCAGACCTCATTCCATTCAAACCTTCATTCCATTCTTCAGTTCATTCCATTCAGCCTTAAATTCATTCCATCATACCAATCATGCCCTTAAATTATAAGTGAAAATAGATTTTAAAAAATGTAATTGAAGCTTCATTCACAAGATGAAATCAATGATATGATTTCACATAGTATTATTGTTCTTCAAATTCTGTAAAATTCAACAATTGAAAATTTTAAATCGCACGAATGTATTTTATAAATAATTAATTAAAATTTATTAATAATCAAAAAAATACATAACTTAACACATTCATAATTCCAGACATACCATGCAAATTAATACATCAATATTAAAAGATTGATATTAACTAACTAGTAAGAAGAACAAAAGTGAGAATGAACACACTGAACACACAATTCAATTAATAAATACGATCACACTCAATAAACATATGAATGCATCAACACGGCGATGACCACAAAGAAAATAATAAAGTTGACGCAATATTATGTTGGTTTCTTCCCCAATTCTCCACTCATTTAAGTTTCTAAATATAAAATTTATTTTTCAATTAGATTATGTTATTAATTAGTCTTAAAAAATACTAATCTACAGCTATAAAAATCTTGTAACAAATCATATTGTAGAAATAATGAAGACATAACAAAATAATATTAGTTATTATAAATCATGAAAGTGTGTGTGCGTGCGAAATCAGAGATGTTGTCTGTTGTGTTGGCACAATCTAGACAACACTATGCAGCGGAAATTAAATTGCACGTAGTGAAAATAGAAGTATTCAAAATTTGCATAGATTATAAAATAATCTATGCTGTTCACTATATAAAAATATGTGAAACGAGTACAACCTCTTTGAGGTGTATAATTACACTACGAAAGTGTATAATGATTTACTAAGTTCTATGAAACTATCTCCCTCATAGATCTAATCACACAACCAAGTAAATAAGACTATGTTCTAACACACTACTATTCGGGTTTATAATAATGTGAAGAACTACAAGAAGAAACAAAGATATTCCTAACTAGAAGCGTATATAGCGTTCAATAGAGTAGTAGTCGATTTCAGCTTTTCTTCTTGTGTATCTTGTGTTGAGGGCAGCTTCTATATTTATAGGCTTCATTCACGAACTGCCATCAACTCCCATGATCGCCTCAACCTTGAGATCATGCGGTTATAACTTCTCTCCACCACTCCTAGAATTTAGGGACTTGTTATACCATGGCCTAATAACTTCTCACTCCCACGCAGTGGCATGACTTGGTGTTGCCCACGTCTTCTAACTGCTCTAGGGACATCATTAGACAACAAGCGTAAGATAAGAGTTAGTGAAAGAAGGAAGGGCAAATTCTGATGTTGTCATGAGTGTTGGGAACATTAAACACAACACTCGGCTGTCAGTGTTGGATCATTAAACATAACACTCAGTCAAGATGCTTATCATCACATCATGATCAGTAACAACAGGATCCTCCATAATCTTAGTTTTAAGTAAAATATTTATCCTTCTAGGGGTAATCATATGCCTATTTCCTCTAAACCAAAAAGTACCATATCTTGTAGAGTTGGGATCACCAGCAAATTGAGGGATGTTTGCATAAAATTCATATACCCAATCAACAATATAGGGACAAGCAAATTGCAAAGCATGCAGTAAAGATCTTTCTTTAAACCAATCAAGCAGATTCATATCCTCAAAATCAGAAGTTTTAATCAGTCTTTCACTTATAATCTGCCTAGTTCTTATGGTTCTATATTGTATGCTTGACTTATCATTGTAATCTTCATCAGAATCACTATTCCTATCATCAGAAGAGAAAAGTACCTCATGTTCATCCTCATCTGATGAATCGGATGACTGATCGGGTTCGGATTGATCTGGTGTTGCCATCGGAGAGGCAACACTTTCGGGCTCTCGGAGCCTTTTCGATCGTCGAACTGGTGGAGTTGGTTCACTTTCTTCCTCCATTTCCTCAGCAACTTCATCCACATCCTCTTCATTAATATTCACCTCTTCTTCCACTGAAGGTGCAGGTTGTTCGGCCTCTGTTTCTGGTTCTGATTCAGAATCAGATACAGCAATTGGCTCAGAGGCATTCCCATCCGTTCTGGGCTTTTTTCCTTTTCCAGAGTAATCAACAATCTTGCCCAGATTCCTTTGGGACTTTCTCTTACCACCAGGCCATTTTCGTGCAGGTGGAACAGCAGCAGCTTTCTTTTTGCCCTTTTTGTGCCGATGAATTCTCTCAAACTTTGCAGCCAAGACTTCTTCATCCGAGGACTCCAGCTGAGTCTGCATGTCCACATCCCCTTTGAACATGGCATTATCCAGCGTTTCTCCCTCAAGCACTAAAACAGGGTGATTTGTTTTCAGGCTTAGGGTTTCAAAAGCTTCTTTCAAGGTGTTGAACGGGGTACCCAGAGGGAAGTGTAAGGTGACTGGGGTGTTTTCTGGTACGGGAGCTTCAGATGAGGGCTCATCTGGTGGGTTGGAGGTTGGAATTTCTGTAGTGGCATTTGAATTCGCGATTTCAGTGCGTATATCGTATGGATTGTAAGGTACGATTTCAAGAGGGGTTGTTTGAGTAGGTTCTTCTTCAGAAGCGAAAGGAACCACTATTGTGCCGACGGTGAACGACGGTGAGTTTGGTGAGTTGGATGATGCCATATCAGCAAGGAGATTGAGAGGGTCTGGAGAAATTTTGTTGCTTGAATTCGGGTTTGAGTGTGCAGCAGTGATCGAAGGAGTGGACATATTTGAACCTGTACACACAAAACAAGACAGCAAAATTAATTTTTGAGACCTTTCGAATTCTGTAAACACAATGTAAGTTAGAATTCAAACTGTGTGAGTCCAAGGGAACTGGATATACTTGAGTGCTACTAATATAATTAATATCTGTGATTACCAGGCTTAATTGTGTTAACAAGGCTTTTCAAGTATTTTCCAACACTGTAATGGAGATTCATCTTATATGGAGAGTTGAAATGAAGAAGTTACACGATTTTTGGGAGTGAGGGAAGTGAAGTAGTGGAAGTAACTTCCCCACTAAATGATCGTGGTTAACAGGAAGATTATAAAATCTGGAAAAACAAAATTAAATAAGAGCGGAATATAATAACTGAAATAATAAAACAAGGCAAGATTAAGTCAAATTAAATATTTCAGAGAATAATATTTAATAATTATAAAAAATAACTAATTCCATGAAAATTGGGATAAGAATCTGAATTAACGAGTGTTTTGACTATTGTTGGCATTCTATACACCTCAACACAGTTTTTTTCATGATTTTTCATCATATGTGTTGCTCTAATTTCTTTTTCTTTTTATCACACTTCACATTGATCCATCTTTTGAAAAGAGTGCATCGTAGTAGCGAACTCCGTGCCCCATAGTTACTCAATGGATTTGTGAATATATTGATGCAATTTATATCACCTTTTGAAAAGAGATCATCGTAGTAGCGAGCTCCGTGTCCCATAGTTACTCAGTGATTTATAAAGCATCTAATATGTGATTTTTCTTTTGTAGCATTTGAGAGGTGTATAGGCTCTTTAGTATTTTTCACAAGTCATTCAGAATTCAAATATCAATCACAAGAAATTTTATTAATTCAACAATTACGAAAATTAAAGCAAGGAAACACATAAGTGACTTATCTTAGTGTTGTCTCAAATGCTGCCGCATTTGATACAACACCCTTGATCATATTTTCAGATATTACATAAGCCAAGAGATTTCCGTAGAGAAGAAAACCTCTTATCATCAAGAGCTTTAGTGAATATATCAGCTAATTGTTTTTTAGTAGATATGTACTCCATCTTAACAACTTCCTTTTCAACAAGATCTCTTATAAAGTGATGTCTAATACTTATGTGCTTTGTTAATGAGTGTTGCACTGGATTTTTTGAGATATTTATAGCACTAGTATTATCACAGTACACAGTTAGAACATCACTAGGTAAGCCATAATCATGAAACATTTTTTGCAACCAAAGTAATTGAGTACAACAACTCCCTGCTGCAATGTATTCTGATTCAGCTGTTGATTTAGAAACACAGTTTTGTTTTCTACTGTGCCAAGAGATTAAATTGTTCCCCATATAGAAACAACCACCACTTGTGCTTTTCCTATCATCACAGTCTCCTGCCCAATCTGCATCACTGTAACCTATTAAGGTGCAGTTTGTGTCTTTGCTGTACCAAATACCTAAATCACATGTACCTGCAACATACTTAATGATTCTTTTAACAGCATTCATATGTGATTCTTTGGGATTAGCTTGGTATCTAGCACATAAACAAACACTGAACATAATATCAGGTCTGCTGGAACTCAAATATAACAGACTGCCAATCATAGACCTGTACAGTGTTGAGTCAACATTTTGGCCAACACTGTCCTTACTCAGTTTCTGAGTAGATCCCATAGGTGTTTTCATATGTTTAACACTCTCTAAACCAAACCTTTTTACTAGGCTCTTAGCATACTTACTTTGTGAGATAAAAATCCCATCTTTTTGTTGTTTGATTTGCAGTCCTAGAAAGTAATTTAAGTCACCAACCATTGACATTTCAAAGGTAGATGTCATCTCATTTACAAAGTGTTTAAGCATATTGTCACAAGTAGAACCAAATACTATATCATCAACATAGATTTGAGCAATCATAATATCATTTTTATCATGTTTGATGAATAGTGTTCTATCAGCTTCTCCTCTTACAAAACCAAACTCAATTAGGAAATCTGTCAACCTTTCATACCATGCTCTAGGTGCTTGTTTCAAGCCATATAGAGCCTTTTTCAATTTATAGACATGATTAGGAAAATCAGGGTTTTCAAAGCCTTTATGTTGTTCAACATAAGCTTCTTCATTTAGAATACCATTTAGAAAGGCAGCTTTAACATCCATTTGGTGCAGTTTTATATCAATATAGCATGCAATGGCAAGTAAGAGCCTAATGGATTCTATTCTAGCAACAGGAGCAAATGTTTCATCAAAGTCTACACCTTCTACCTGTGTATATCCTTGAGCAACCAACCTAGCTTTGTTTCTAATAATGTTTCCCATTTCATCAGTCTTGTTTTTGAAAATCCATTTAGTTCCTATAACATTAATATGTTCTGGTCTAGGAACTAATGTCCACACATCATTCCTAACAAATTGATTAAGTTCTTCATGCATAGCTTCTATCCAATTCTCATCATCTAATGCTTCTTTAACAGATTTGGGTTCAATCTCAGAGTGATAGCATTCATGATTTACCTTACTACACATGCATGACATACATATTGATCTTACCACATCCTTTGAATTCATCCCCATTCTTCTTCTGGTTTAAACACCTGTAGACTGCTCACCAATAATTTGGTCTTGTGGATGATATTTCTGAATCCTTATGGAAGGAGTTTTCTGGAGATTATACAGATTTTCAGGATCTGTATTATCAGATGTTTCCTCTTGTATGTCATCATTCTTCTCAACATTCTGAACCTGTTCAACATTTTCAGTAATGATTGGTACATTAATCAAGTCTGAAATGTCTTCATCTTCAATGCTTTTACCTGTAATGCTTGTATCATCATCAAAAACAACATTTACAGATTCTTGTACAGTATCAGTCCTAAAGTTATAAATCCTATAGGCTTTGCTGTTTCTTGAGTAACCAAGAAAGAAGCTTTTATCACTCTTTGAGTCAAACTTATGTAACTGATCCCTGTCATTCAAGATATAACATACACAGCCAAAAACATGGAAATATTTTAGATTTGGCTTTCTATTGTTCAGAATTTCATATGGAGTTCTAGTAAAATCTGTTCTAATATAAACTCTATTAGCAATATGACAAGCAGTATTAAGAGCTTCATCCCAAAATCTTTTAGATAAGTTCTTAGAACATAACATGACTCTAGCCATTTCTTGAAGTAGAGCCGGCAATTTGGGCCCGACCCGATGGGCCGGCCCAGCCAACCCGAAACCTAGTATGGGCTGGGCTCTAAAATTAGAGGCCCATATAAAACTGGGCCTATTTGGCCCGACCCGATGAGCCCGACGGGCCTAATGGGCTAGGCTGAATTTGGCCCGCCGGCCCATGGGCAGCCCATTTGGCCCGATTAATTTTTTTCTTTAGACAAATAAATAATTAAAATAAGTAAAGTACATTATTTTTAAATATTATTGTTTTTTTATTTTATTTTGACTTTGAAATTTGAACTTATGAATTATTTATATAGTGTAATGTTATACTTTATGACCGTTTATAAATTATATATAATTAATAAATTAGTAATATATATTTTTAATTATAATTTTTGCTAAAAATATTATTTTTTTTTTAATATTTCATGGGCTGGGCCGGCCCGCTAGCCCAGCGGGCTAGGTTGGGCTCAAATTTTATAGGCCCGACTAATTCATGGGCCGGCCCGACCCAGCCCACGAACATCGCTTGGCCCGATGGGCTAGGCTGGGCTGGGCCGGGCGGCCCGATTTGCCAGCTCTATCTTGAAGTGTTCTATTCTTTCTTTCTGCTATGCCATTTTGTTGAGGAGTTTTGGGAGAAGAAAACTCTTGAATTATACCTTTTGATTCACAAAACTCAGTAAATGAACTGTTTTCAAATTCTCTTCCATGATCTGACCTAATTCTGCAAACTTTAGAATTGAAAACATTCTTAAATCTTTTATACAGAATTTTGAAAATGGAAAAAGTTTCAGATTTATCTTTTAAGAATTCAATCCATGTGAATCTAGACTAATCATCAACCACAACTAAAAAATACCTTTTACCTCCAATACTTTCTGTTTCCATAGGACCCATAAGATCCATGTGTAGTAATTCGAAGCAATGTTTAGTTGAGCAATGTCCCAACATTTTGTGAGACACCTTGATCTGTTTTCCTTTTTGACAAGGTCCACATACCTTGTTATCTGAGAATTTCAGATCTGGTAAACCTGTAACAGCTTTTAATCTAACAAGTTTATCAAGTTGTCTATAGTTAGCATGCCCAAGTTTATGGTGCCACAAAATACTATCATCAACTTTAGCCTTATTGCAGATAAGTTCAGATTCAATAAGATAACAATTATCAGCAGATCTGTTTCCCATCATGATACATTTAGAGTTTTTGTCTAGCACATAACATGAGTTCTTATCAAACTTAACATGCAAATCATCATCACATAATGGACTAATACTTATAAGATTGGCCAGTAATCCATCAACATGCAAAACATTGGATAACTTGGGAAAACCAGGAACATTCAATGTCCCTTTACCAATAATTTTCCCTTTTGATCCACCACCATAAGTGACATTACCACCATTGTAAACAGTATAATCAGTAAGATAATCAATTTGACCTGTCATGTGTTTAGAACAGCCACTATCAAAGTACCATAATCCAGGTATACATGCTTTCAGAGACATATGAACAACATTACAAAATGTATTTTCTTTTGGAGTCCATGCAGAATTACTATGTGATCTTGAATGTTGAGTCATTCCAGGCAATACAGACTGTTTCAAATCATTTTTCTTCTTCAAACAGTGAGGACTTTTATGACCCTTTTTGAAACAGTAATGGCATATAACATCTTTTGCAATAATCTGAGTTTTAGTAGAAACACTAGGATTGTAATTCACTTCAGCTTTTACAAAAACAGTAGGTTTCTTAGATTCAGACTTCTTTTGGTTCTTACCTTGGTAGCCAATACCTGTTCTTCTTGAGTTGTTGGTCATAAGAGAGTCTTCCAGTTTGTTCTTTCCATCAGAAAATCTTTTGAAGCTTAGAGAGGCTTCCTTCAATCTCTCTTCAAGTTTAGATATCTCCACATCTTTTCTTGTTAGAATGCCTTCAAGCTTAGTAGCAGATTCTCTTAAATCAGAATTTTCAAAGTTCAGAGACTTAATGATGTGATTAAGTTTCTCAGTTTCAGAAGATATTTTGCAAACTTTCTCATTAGTTAAAGGTTTTTCATAGGAATATTTCTTAAAATCAAGAACAGACACATCTAGCCTTTCTTTGAGTTTAGAAATTTCCTTATCCTTCTTTGTTAAAAGACTTTCCAGTTTGAAAACAGTATTAGACAAGTCTTGAATGTCAGCATCTCTTCTGGATAAACCTGCTTTATTTGATGTACCTGTCTCATTAACAGAACTTGTGAAACAGTTAAATTCTGGTACATTATTATTTAGTGATATCTCAAATGATGGCTCATTTGTCCTCACATCATAATAATCGTCCAGATCATCAT
Organism: Galeopsis tetrahit; assembly: GCA_963675135.1. NCBI lineage: Eukaryota > Viridiplantae > Streptophyta > Magnoliopsida > Lamiales > Lamiaceae > Galeopsis > Galeopsis tetrahit. The sequence goes on from OY776123.1 coordinate 19,633,064, forward strand.
CAAAAGTATCATCATACAGAATTCTAGCAGAGAAAGCTTTTTCAATATCTTTTTCAGGATCATGATCAACATCAGACTCATCACTTAAAGTAGCACTGAAATTAAGTTTCTTTTTGAGAATGGTGTTAGCACATTCATTAGCATAATGACCATATCAAGAACATGCATCACATTTAACATTCTTCCTATACTCTTGGTCAGATCTAAACCTGTTACCTCTTTCTAATTGTCTAGAAGGATTAAAATTGTTCTTCCTAATAGGCAATTGCTGAGTATTATTAATCTGAACCTTAGGTTGAATGTTGTCCTTAATCCTATTATTCTTGTTTTTCATAAATGTCTTAAACTGTTTAGTAATGAAAGCCATATAATCAGGATTGTTAAGGTATTCCTCAATATCATCTTCATCAGAATCAATTTCAGTAACATAAGGAGACTTTCCAGAACCCGATGATACAGATGATGAGGCATCACCTTTAAAAACAAGCACTTTCTTTTCATTATCAGTCTTTTCAGAAATGTTCATCTCATAAGTTTTCAAAATACCAACTAATTCATTTTGACTTATCACATCAGTATCCTTAGCTTCTTCTATAGCACATATCTTAGGTTCAAAACGTTTAGGAACAGATCTAAAAATTTTATGTACTAACCTTTGATTTGATATTGGATCACCAAGAGAATGAGCTTCATTTGAAATCTCAGTCAGCTTTTCGTTGTAAGATGAGATGGTTTCATCTTCTTTCATCCTCAGGTTTTCAAACTTAGTTCCAAGCATACGTAGTCTGGTCCTTCGTACACTATCCGATCCTTCACAATGTTCTTGCAGTCTATCCCATGCATCCTTCGAAGAAATGCAGTTTGATATGATTTTGAACATTGAGGCATCTGTTGAGGTGAAGATTGCATTCAATGCCTTTGAATTGTAACTCGCCGTTGTGATTTCTTCAGCCGTCCAATCGAGCTCTCTCTTGATTCGAGCTTCATTATCTTCATCCGCAGCAGTTCTTGGTTGAGTCCAACCAGCAAGAACACTCCTCCAGGCTCGTTCATCAATGGATTTGATGTACATCCTCATCTTTGGTTTCCAGAAAGCATAATTCGTGCCATCTAGAATAGGAGACTTTAGTGCGGGTGAAAGTGGATACTCCATTTCAGATTTTACACACTCTAAGCAGAATCTCTACTTAGTGTATCAAGTAGTTGGCTCTGATACCAACTGAAAGTGTGTGTGCGTGCGAAATCAGAGATGTTGTCTGTTGTGTTGGCACAATCTAGACAACACTATGCAACGGAAATTAAATTGCACGTAGTGAAAATAGAAGTATTCAAAATTTGCATAGATTATTAGTACAACCTCTTTGAGGTGTATAATTACACTACGAAAGTGTATAATGATTTACTAAGTTCTATGAAACTATCTCCCTCATAGATCTAATCACACAACCTAGTAAATAAGACTATGTTCTAACACACTACTATTCGGGTTTATAATAATGTGAAGAACTACAAGAAGAAACAAAGATATTCCTAACTAGAAGCGTATATAGCGTTCAATAGAGTAGTAGTCGATTTCAGCTTTTCTTCTTGTGTATCTTGTGTTGAGGGCAGCTTCTGTATTTATAGGCTTCATTCACGAACTGCCATCAACTCCCATGATCGCCTCAACCTTGAGATCATGCGGTTATAACTTCTCTCCACCACTCCTAGAATTTAGGGACTTGTTATACCATGGCCTAATAACTTCTCACTCCCACGCAGTGGCATGACTTGGTGTTGCCCACGTCTTCTAACTGCTCTGGGGACATCATTAGACAACAAGCGTAAGATAAGAGTTAGTGAAAGAAGGAAGGGCAAATTCTGATGTTGTCATGAGTGTTGGGAACATTAAACACAACACTCGGCTGTCAGTGTTGGATCATTAAACATAACACTCATATCAACATCAACAAATCAGATTAAAGCTAGAAAGTGAGCATGTCATATTCATACATTTATACCCAAATTAGAAAAAAGATTAATTTTTTTAGTTTAGTTTTTTTTCCTAAATTTTGGTAATTTTTTGAAAAAAAAAACTGAAATTTTTATTTCATAATTTTATTTTTGAGTTTCATATTTTTTTTAATATTTGTTTTTTTTTTATATTTATTTTTTGAAAGTTAAAAAAATAAAATAATATTTGAACTCGTGGTGATTCATTGATGACTCGATAGTCGATGTATAATTATAATTTTAATGAGTTGTATTTTAATTTAATTGATAAAATGGTAATATAGTTTTTTACATTTTTTTTTCTTTTAAAAAAATTGGGGGTGAAGTTAATAAAAAAAAGGGTAAATAACTAATAACCATGTAAAAAATTGAATTTAGATACATGTAACTTGTACACATGGCTAAAAGAAGGGAGGGTGAACTTATTAAAAAAAAAAGGGTAAATAGAAAATTGGATCAAGTTACAGTTACATGTATGTAACTGGTACACATAAGTATTTGTCTAGCGCTTAAAATCGTTTCTTCGTTTTAATAGAAAATAATAATTGAGTGACCAATTTTGAATTTTGATAGTGATTAAATGTGGGGGACGAAAATTGAGAAGTGATAAAGTACCGTGACCAAAATTGATATTGTCCCAATTTTTATAATTTCCCCAATACAAATATGGATTTTTGGAATATGGATATGATGAAGTCATTTATATTGCAATTGAAAGTCCTCTTAGTAATATTTTTCAATGGTTTGAATTGAGCGAAATGGAGGATAGATAATCCGTTAACACGTGGCCAAATGTCAGTACACAAACAAAATAGCCACTGTTTCGAGTGTTGAAGAATCAAAGAAGGTCAAGTCTAATTCAGCTCCCACAAACAACCTGAATCTATTCAATTCATTTTACTGCTCACAATGAATCAGTCCATGAATGTTCGAATTCAAGCTCCTTCTCCATCTCTGTAAGCTTATGTTTCTTTTGCTTTTTCACACTTACGGAATGTTGCAGTCTCTGAATTTTGTTCTAATCCCTTGATGAAACTTTTGAATTTGTGCTTTTTATGTGTACTATTTGTGGAGATGTTTATATTAATGTCGTAAATTTTCCATTTTTATGTGAGGGGAAAAGTTAGGGTTTTAGGTTGCTGTAATGGCGTGAGTTAAACCAGGCTATCATATCGCCTAATAGTGTTTCTAAATGAAGATTTGAAATATAATTAGAAGAAATGGAGTAACTAAAATTAACTTGGAGACCGAGAAAGTTTTTCTTGTGAACTCAGGAACTGAATTTTGCAGATCTCAATTTGCATTTAAAAAATGAATATTACAGGTATTTTCCAGCGGCTCAAACTATTAATTTCACTCTATTTACAGTATATTAATTGGGGCTGAACACCATGTTGTCTTGCTATCTAGATTTAAAATTGACTGGAACAGCATTGAATGTGTGTATAAATACCATTCTTGGCGATGTAGTGTTTCTTCCTTTTTTGGAATGTTCACTTACTGCAATGCTTATTGGCCATGGAATGCATGAGGTCTTGGACTTTCAGTTAGCGTTACTTGAGCGTGTAATTGTACAACTTGCTTATCATATAGAGTAGCTCCCACTCCTGTCACTGAGCTCTGCAAAGAGGGTCGAAAGCTGAAGGAATAAGCTTGTAACTATAAAGAGCTTCAAAGGGTGTGGTATGGAACATAAGAAGTAAGAACTGGTAGCTTGTGTTGTACCAATTTTCAACCAATTGCAGCTGATGTGTCCACTCTCTAGTACTGGTTCACACATGCATACAACATAATTCTCCATGAATTCATATACACATTCTCTATGGTGTACTCCTAGAGGATAACCTGGGCAGTCACATTAACAAGAAAGGAAAAACTTTGTGGAGGATTTTTGTCCTGGTTGTACTTTGGTCCATATGGTTAGAAAGAACTAAGAGGATTTTTGAGAGTTCAATCGAGTCAATAGAATATGTTTGGGGTAGGATAAAATTCAGAATTGCTCTTTGGGTGTCTGGTCATAGGAACTTTATAGGTGTCCATATCTCAGGTTTAGCTACGGATTGGTGCTTCTGCTTCACTCTTAAGTGATGGTGTAATCTGTAGTGCCTTTCTCTTCAAATTGTAAGATATAAAAGGGATCTTTCATCCCTTATACGTCCCCTATCTAGTATCTAAATAAAACATTCTGTTTCCTTCCTATAGAAAAAGTGAAAAACCCTGCTGTTTTGCAAGAATGGGCTAGTGAAAACCTTGTGCTTTTTTAAAAATTAAAGTTATTTTCCAGCTGACTCTGCCTACTGTGTAACCAACTAATGTGATTACTAATTGCATCTAAAACAGTGTCTAGCTTTCGAGGTTAAAAATTGAACACATGTACTAAAACAGCATCGCTTAATGTGTGTACAGAAGCATCATTGTTGAGATTATGTCCCAATTACAAAATCTTCAAAGGCTTCCAGTTGCTAACAGAAACTAATTACTCCGATTTGCCAAAACTAGTTTCTTCGTGAGCTGTAATTCATCTTTATGCAGTAAAACAGTGTGGGACTGTGGGTTAACGGACTGGGTATTGTTATTTGGGAGGAGATTACAGTGGCAATTACACTCTATTCAGTGGTTTTGTTGGTAGCATAAAATCCTGGATACATTACTTTTCAGCTTCAAGGCTGGGTATGACTCGATAGGGAGGATTGGTTACCTGAAAATGTTTTTTCCCATTATAAAAAAGATACCAGTACAGATAATTTGAAATTTTTGCCGTCTTCATAACATTTAACTCATCAAGGTGAAAGCTTGGATTACCTAAGGTGATATTATGATGCAGGGTGAAATAAAATGAACTTATCGTTTGTGCCCTTGTTTGCCTTATATCGTGGTGTCAAATTCTGATGCCATAAGCTACTTTATTCCACAGTCTACCACCACGAGCCAACGTCTTCCCTCAGGGGACGTGTCCTTGCATAAGGGTGCAATTGGAGGCCTTTGCCAATTCTAATCTTTTGAAAACATCCCTAGTTGCAAGATCTCCCCAGGGGTGGCTGAAGACCCCATCTATATTTCCAGATCGATCATTCGGTTATTCAACACAATTAGGGGCATTGGTTACCTCTGGCTCTCAAGAAGCCTCCACAAATGCACTTGTTGGTAATGAAAAGATTGGAGTGTTATTGCTGAACCTTGGAGGTCCCGAGACTCTTGATGATGTGCAGCCGTTCTTGTTTAATCTTTTTGCAGATCCAGTTAGTGTTTCTTAATTTGGCTATTCTCTTGATTTTGCTGCTATATTTGGAGAAATTGATTTACAGTTTTTTTTAATTGTCTCTGCATATTGGGAAGTAGGATATTATTCGATTGCCGAGATTATTTCGCTTTCTTCAAAAGCCTTTGGCCCAATTCATATCTGTTGCTAGATCCCCAAAGAGCAAAGAAGGATATGCTTCAATCGGTGGTGGGTCTCCGCTGCGTCGTATTACCGATGCTCAGGTATTATCTTATTGAAGTTGACAGAAAGTCTTCACCTCAACTGATAGTCTACATAATGCCTTATCTGTTCTTAAAATAGGGTATGCTCAAGGTTTCAATTTGATTTCTATTTAATGCTTAAAAACACCAAAACGTGAGACAAGTATCTTTGTTTTTATTATTAGATTATTAGTCATAAATCGACAAAGGCTGGTAAGTGGTAGATGCGTAAAGGAAGCAATTTCTGTATACATGGATTTTATGATGTACTGAGTACTCTATTTCCTGCTATTTGGGACATGTTGGAAATATAGGAGAGTAGCATTACCTAGTTGGAAGATTGGAAACTTTTTTTTAACATTTCTTCCTTCTTCTGGGTAACTTCTGTTAATAAAGTTTTATCACTTCTTTTAGGAAATAATATATAAATAACAAAAAAAATTATTTCTTCTGGAGCAGTCAGTCAGTTCAATTTTCAGAGCATGTTTGACAAAATCTTTGATAGATGGTACAGTTTTGGGTTGGTGCTTTCTTTCTTAGATTACAAACTTGTTTACATACTAAACTAGTAAACTCAACCTGCAATGGTGCATGAGGAGTCATTAATTTTTCTTTGTTTTGTATTCCTGATATTGTTTATCTCTACTCTGTCCATTAAAAACTGGAACATATTTATATCTCAAGGCTGCAGAGTTGGGAAAGGCACTATGTGAAAAGAATGTCCCAGCAAAAGTGTATGTTGGTATGCGCTACTGGCATCCATTCACTGAAGAAGCTATTGAACAGGTATTCATATGACTGTGGTTTGAATTTAATGAGTAATGCTTATAGTAATTGTATATAAGTTGTACACGATTTTTTTGGTATAGTAAACTAGTAATGCCTTGGGTCTAGGCTCTCACTTAATTCTTGCTTTGTCATGAAGCTTGACGAGATAGGGAAAAAAAAAAGCAAGATCAAGGACAATATGAGCATACTCTAGATTCCAGTTAATATTTCTTTTTTAAGCTTGTGGACTGTAAAGTGTTAAGATTTTCAAGAACTTAAAAGTCTTTTTTAGACTGGTTGACCTTTTTAAGTAATTGTGATTATTGATTTCGTTGTGATGCCTCTTTTAATAAATGTAAAGAGAAGACTAATCAGCCATCGGATCTCCCTCCTTTGATGCTTAGAAAATTCCTGTATTCAATACGAGTAACTTACTAGTACTTTCAATTTCTTTTACTTTTCATGTGTCTAGATCAAGAGAGATGGAATTACAAAACTCGTTGTGCTTCCTCTGTATCCACAATTCTCAATCTCAACAAGTGGTTCAAGCCTTCGTCTACTGGAGAGTATATTCAGGTGAATCTGTTTGGATATGAAACTCACCTTTGTAGTCCACAATAGCTATCAAAATCCCGTTTCACGATAATTGTTATATTTAGGGAGGATGAATACCTAGTCAACATGCAGCACACTGTAATTCCTTCTTGGTACCAGCGGGAAGGATATATAAAAGCCATGGCAAATTTGATTCAAAAGGAATTGGGAAACTTTGACCAGCCTGAGGAGGTAACATCCATGGTTTATGTATTATATGCTCAAAGTGTTTCCTACAAGTTACTTGCATGATTGATGATTAGATGAGAAACTTAAAAAATTCGAAACAGTTGGTTTGATTGAGCTTTTTTCCCCCTTTAATTGATAATTATTGATTATCGCAGGTGATGATTTTCTTTAGTGCGCATGGGGTACCACTTGCATATGTAGAAGAAGCTGGTGATCCGTACAAAGCTGAAATGGAGGAGTGTGTCGACTTGATCATGGAAGAACTAGAAAAGAGAAGGATAAATAATGCGTATACCCTTGCCTATCAGGTGACTTTTTATCTCATGTCACAGGCCATGAACTCAAGTGCATCACATTGGTTCTCCAGTTCCACTTCTTCAACATTATATTTTAAATCCCAAATTACTAGCCCTGGTTTTTAGTTTTAGCTCGTCTAGCTTGGGGTATTAAGCAAGTCTAAATTCTGCTTCCGGGACTCCCCTTTTCCTGCATTTACCAGCACTTTTTTTTTTCTTGTATGGGATCTGATATGATTAACTTCAATGTGCATATATTGGTAACAATATAATTCACTTTGTCCTAGAATACGTGTTAATTTGTATATCTATGTGTTTCTAAGTCAGTTTGCACTTATAGCATTTGAATCATTGATGAAGATGTTCTTACGATACAGTCCTCATGAGTAAGTTTCATGGCCAACAAGGATTAAGATTGACATAAGGAGACTCTTTATCGCAAGAATTCTTCTGCAAATGCCAAACTCATTTATACTCTTCTACACTTGATATGTTGCATTGCTGTGGATCTGTGGAGTCAATCCATTGAAGTTGGGATAAAATGGCATCTAAGTATAATAGGTTTGTATTGGAGGATTTGAGAATGGATTTGGAATCTGCCGGAGCATATTCATTTAACATTGTTTGGATCGACATGGATTTGAAACCCATCACTCTCATTTTGAACTCTAACTTTTCTCAGAGATGGGTGGATTTCAAATTCACTTCAGTTTGAGTGGATTTGAAATCGTTTCATTGCGAATGCTTATATTTCAAATCCTTCAAACCAAAGCAACCTCACTGTATTACCATTTAATGATGTATAGTTTAGTGCCAATGTGGTAAATATCATTTTCCACTTCCTATTAATAAATTGCTGAGATGTTTTTGCAATTTTTTGTAGCTTCATAGTTTTTAGGTAAAAAGATGGCTTACTCATCAGGTCTTAGGACAAGAAAGTTTGCTAGAATTTTCCAGTTCCCCTCTGGCTATACCACTACATTCATTTTACATGTGCTACTATGATTTTGCTTGCCCACTTCACGGGATTCCACCTCATGAAACAAATTTAACTTCATATTTTACACTGTAACACCACCACATTTTCAAGTATTTACTTATCCATTTCCTTTATTTTTAAAGCGTTAATGGGTGGATTTTCTCTAACTTAAATAGTTTCTCCTAATCTGGTACAGAGCAGAGTTGGGCCAGTAGAATGGTTAAAACCCTACACAGATGAGACAATTGTTGAGCTTGGAAGAAAAGGATTAAAAAGTCTTCTAGCTGTCCCAATTAGGTGAGACTGAATAGTTAGTACCACTACTTTGGTTGTAACATTTTGCTGATATCTTTTTCCTTATGTTTTTGGTGGCAGCCTGCATTATTTTTAGCTGCTTCAACTTTAAATTTGGTTATTCACATGTTTTGCTATCAAATATTATTGCAGTTTTGTCAGTGAACATATTGAAACGTTGGAGGAAATGGATGTTGAGTACAAGGAATTGGCTATAAAATCCGGCATACAAAAATGGGGACGAGTCCCTGCACTTGATTGTGAGCCTACCTTTATTTCAGATTTGGCTGATGCAGTAATTGAAAGTCTTCCATATGTTGGAGCAATGGCTGTCTCCAATCTTGAAGCTCGACAGGTAATTACCATTACTAAATTTTATGTGTGAGTATTCGTCTTTCTCTATTACAACAAGTAGATAGAGAGTAAACATTTATAAATGCCCAATGACACATATCTTATTTTTCAACTATCACTTACTTTTCCACTATCGTTTTCTCAATCCTACCATAATAGTCTACATCTATCAACCAATCATGCACAAAAGTCAAATTCACCTTTTTACTACTCCAAGATTTTCCTCAATCCCACTGCAGCCCGAAAGAAACATACCCACCCTTACTTATCCCGCATGTCATTATCTAAAGGCATATTATATAATGTGTGTTGTGCAGTCTTTAGTCCCACTTGGGAGTGTAGAAGAGCTATTAGCAGCATACGATTCACAGCGAAGGGAGCTACCTGCCCCTGTCGTAGTTTGGGAATGGGGTTGGACTAAAAGTGCTGAAACTTGGAACGGAAGAGCAGCCATGCTTGCTGTTCTCATTCTCCTCGTTCTTGAGGTCACTACTGGCCAAGGTTTTCTGCACCAGTGGGGCATATTGCCATTGTTGCCCTGATTAAACCCTCTCTCTGTCTTGATGCATGCATATATATGGGTCCTAGATGTACGTGATATAGAAAACAAACATGGCCTTGAGGCTTCGGCTGCAACTTTGGGGGCTTGTGAAGATGTTCTAATGCGAATACAAACTAAACGACGAGAGCCAAGAAAGGCAAGAGTTATAACTTGGATGCAAATGAAGTGTTGTGTTGATAATTCAAAAATGATATGGTATATGGATTTCCAGGTACCATTTGCATTGGAGTTTGTACCAAAGTCTTCTCTTCTCAATTTTGATTCCGATTAAATATGTTACTATAGTCTTGGCGTTCCTCTCTCTTTTTATAATACGGAGTAATATTTATTAGTTTGTATTAAAGAATACGGACTTGTTGAGTAGATATTGGCGATGAATTTAGATGAACACTTCACTTTCACTGTTTGATGAGTTATTATATATATATATATATATATATATATATATATAGTTTGAAGTCAAGACATCTGGTCTAAGGTATGATTAATTTGGGGATCAATTTTACCATTCACCACATTTGGTCTAAGGTATGATTAGTTTGAAGTGCCACATAAACAAACATTTGTCTGACGATAAAATACTTAGTTATTTGGTCTTAAGAGCTCTAGTGCCACATAAACAAACACGTGTCTTTCTCTAAAGACATTACACAATGTAACAAAGACATTTCATGTTTTCATGTACTATATAGAGGGCCATTTGACCTAATTAATACACAATCTGGATTCCCACAATCATCTCTCTTAAATTCTTTCAAGCTCTTATTAAGAATGTTGCATTTGAGTTTTTACACAATCATAAATAACTTGTTTGATTAGTAAATCAAAGCCACATATACATCACAAACATGGACTATCAATACATGGTCAATTCAATACAACATTACTGTCTAACTAAAATCACTGAAGATAATAGATATAATGAGTTTGTTAAAAAACTTAAAAACAAATAAACACAAGAAACTCGAATTATTCTATGAATTAAGATGGAAGTCCCCACTTGCATGAACTTGTTTTACTTGCTTTTCATAATAATCTTCTTCATCTTCTTCCTCTTCGATTTCTTCTTCTTCATCATCGTCTTCTCCTCCCCACTTGAATCCGGGAAGAGGGTTGGATGTGGGAGGCGGTTTTCTGGCTTCAGTTACAATCTTCATGATCTCATCAGTGGTTTGAAGTGAAAGTAGGTCAGGGTTATCTTTCTGGTAGTACACAACTTGATTAGCTTCTTTAAGCTCCTTTGGCAAGTTCTTCAAGAACCATGGATGGCTCTTAATCTCTTTTATATTGATTCTCTACATGAATGTGTAAATTGCAAATATATTAATTAATTTACAATTTTGTAATTTAAATCACTTTTTTTTTACAATGTCAAAAAGTACCTTTTAATTTTCATAGTTTGTATAATGTCAAAAAGTTGTGATGCATAGTGAGTCTTTTGTGAATTAGGTTCACATATAACTTTTTTTTCTTGAAAGTATTATTGATTAATATACAGAGTAATATTGTTTAGCATACGAAGTATTATGCTATAAAAATGTTTAATTTTATCTATTATTCTTCTCAAAGTCACTAAATTGTGATACTTTGTATGTTGTACAATATTACTTGGTATACTAAACAGTATTAGTGATGATGCACATAGACGTATGTACCTTGGAGGAATTAGCGACAAAAATACGGGAGAGAAGGTGCTTGCAATCTTGAGAGATATGAACATAGTCTGGAATTTTGTATTGGGATGCCATTATTCTCTGCATCATATATATGATCATATTGATGAGAAATTCAATTCATATAGTATAATTAATTGAATGAATAAATAAATGTATAAACGTACAGAAATAGTTTTTCTGAAATTCTTGTGGTCATCTGGATCTTCAAAGGGGTAAGCTCCGACCAGCATCACGTATAACGTCACTCCACAAGACCACACATCCGCCAACTGCATCTCCCAATCCCAATCCCAATTATAATTATTATAAATTTCATTTCCTCACTAACAATCTTATTAATTCTTACAGTATATAATTAAATGAATGAAATACGTACGTACCTTTCCATCGTATTCTCGGCGAGAAAATACTTCTGGTGCAATATACGCGGGTGTTCCCACCGTCGACTTGGGTCTCGAGTGTAATACCGATGACTACACTTAAATTAATTACCATAAATTATTACGAATTTGATCATAGAAATTAATTACTAATATTGAAGAAATATTTAAAGGAAAGGAAATTACTTAGTACTAACCTTGGAGTAGCCAAAGTCACAAATTTTGAGACGGGGGGCGGGGCTTCCATCCAATAGCGTGTTTTCCAATTTCAAATCTCTATGGCAAATTTGCTGAATCATGCACCATTAATTTAATTACAAACAATTATACTAATTATAATTATAGTGGAGCATGTATGAAATTAATTAAGTGGAATGAAAAAACATGGAGCTGTACCATAGAGTGGCAGTAGGAGACTCCGGATATCAACTGCTGGAAGAAGTACCTAGCCTATTTATTTCAATTTAATTAATGTTAATTAATTAAGAATAATTAATTACTCATAAACTAAGTATATATATAACAAAAAAGAAAAGGATATATATATAGATAGATACCTCGTCTTCACTGAATCTGCCGGCAGTGCAGATTCGATCAAAAACTTCTCCACCCGCCGCATACTCCATCACTATTCCCAAATGTGTTTCTGTCAATACCACCTATTTATATCATATATCATGAATTAATTAATTGATTAATTTCTCATCCATATATACATGAACAAATTATAAAAGTCGTCGAAATTGATCGGAAGCTAGCTAGCTACCTCTTTGAAACGAATAATATTGGGATGACGAAGGGATCTGTGGTTTATAATTTCTCTTGCTACATTTTCATCAATCTGCAATCATTAATTAATTAATTAATTGGCCGGGTATATATATATATTGAAAAATGAAATGAATTACCTTGATACCACGCTCAATGTATTTCATGGCAACAAGCTCCTTGGTGTGTTTGTGCCTTAGGAGTTTTGCTACTCCGAAATTCCCCGCCCCCAGATTCTTCACCAACTCGTATTTTTCCATAACTCTAGCTATCTGAGATTGATTGAATTTTTGACTTGTAAATCAATATCAGTATGAGTATGTGAATATATATAGTCAGCTCAGCTAGCTAAGAGGCCGGCCACGGTTTTTATATAGTAAATTATTGGGGGGGGTTGATTATTATTGATGAGTAAATGAGAATATGACTGCTTCTACTTGATGTATCAAGTATGTATGTATGTATGGGGAATTCAGTACTAGTACTACTCAGATTGATTAATTGGGACTCAGGCTAGCTAGTTGACTTTTACACACACAAATTATATATAAAAATCTGATCAAAGTGAACTCATAATTGGGATTAATTAAATAAAGAACTTATTTTTAGGACTCATCCAGCTTACATAAGGTCAACGAATCAAATGGGTCAAAAATTTAATTGAAGATTTATACAAATTACTTAAATTTTAATTCAATTTCATACAAGAATTTGTGGTGGATCAATTCTTAGTTATGAAGTTTAATTAACACTTTTTTCTCTATCTTTTTTTTATCACACATTAAAACAAAGCTAAATAGAACTAACCACTAATTATTAATTCAATCGGTTACAATTTGGTTTTACTTTGATTTCAGTTACCAATTAATATTGAACAATGCGGTTATTTCAATTTTAGTAATTCCGTTCAGTTAGATAATCGAACCAAACAATGTTCACCCCTACCAGCTAATTAATTGTCTATAGCATATATATATATATAAAAGCATTATTTTCTTTGTTTTTGAATCACAAAAAAAGAGACAAGAAAGGGCAAATAGAACCAAAAGTGGCCACACATTATTTATTCTAATTTGATTAAAACTTATGCTGCTAATACAGTTAAGTTTGTATTTATATAATTAAATGCTTGAAACATAATTGTCATATAGTAATTTTTAAGTGTAATAAAATATTTTGAACATTATACGTTATTATTTTTAAATATAATTTTATATTATTTTTAAGTTTAAACAATATACAATACAAAAAAAAAAAAAAAAAAAAAAAAAAAAAAAAAAAAACAAGAAGGAGATCCTCCTTTGAAGTTCAATTCAAGCCCAAATATTATTATTACATGCCTGAAAATTTTATTTTAATACAATTAAGTTGCACAATTTAAACCTTAATTTTTTTTTTTAACTTTCTTGTGTCAAAATATCAAACATATATATACAAATGGATATGTACGTATATCGTCGGTTACTTATTTCAGATTTTTAGCTCTGATTTAATTAATTCTCTTTATTAATTAACTATTAGATTGTAATTTGTAATAATAAATATGTTATATACCATGAAATGAAATACAATAGAAAAAAAAAATTGTGTGAGATGTGTTACATAATATATACTCCCTCCGTTTTGTAATAAGTGTCACGACTTTTTAACTAATTTTAAAATAAGTGTCATTCTAAGATTTTTTCTTTAATTTTGACTATTTTATCCTTATTCATTTACCATAAATATTTTTCATTAATAAATTCCACAAAAATTGTTTATACCAAAATTAATTTGGTTTATGAATACTACCTACATTTTTAACTACATTCTTTATCAAACAAAATTTCTATATTAAAATTAGTTATAATTAACGAAGTTAGATATTGACCACAATTTATAATCTTAATTTGTTAAAAAAAGTTAAAATGACACTTATTAAAAGATGGAGGGAGTATACAATATAAATATAAAATAAATTACGGACTAATTAATTAAATGGAGTATAAAATATGTACAATATAAAGTTTATAAAAAAATAAAATTACATAATATAGTTTTAAGGTTGACTTGAATACTTGATTATATATATACAGTGTACGTACGTTTGCACGAAGTAATGGATGAGTGCATGTGCATGCATGAGCATTTAATTGTGAATGTGGAAGGCACGTGGCTGGGATCCCCACAGACAAATGGCATGGGACTCCATATGCTTCCATTATACTTCTAATTAACAACAGGGGCTGCATTATTGCTGATTTTTATTTTATCACAATTAATTCCAAAAAAAAAAAATACTGCTCCCTCAATTTTTTAATAAGTGTCATTTTGACTTTTTAATTAATTTTAAAATAAGTGTCATTTTGAGTTTTTTTCTTTAATTTTGACTACTTTACCCTTATTCATTTACCACATATATTGTTCATAAATAAATTCCATAAATATTGTTTATACCATAATTAATTTAGTTTATGAATACTAGCTACATTCTTGACCACATTCTTTATAAAACAAAATTTCTATATAAAAATTAGTTATAATTAATGAAGGGTAATATAGACCACAATTTATAATCTTAATTTGTTGAAAAAAATTAAAGTGACACTTATTAAAAAGTGGAGGGAGTATCATTTATAGTCTTATACAATAGATTATTTTTGTTAAAATATCACCGGAAGACTCATATATGTTATATTTCACTAAATATCTTTGTGCAGCTATATATACTTCCTCTTCCTAGAATTATTTGAAGAGAATTTTTATAAAAAAAGGTAATTCATACCTTCTTAATAAAAGACCAAGAATATAATCTTTTTAAATAAGGACAAAAACACATGTTAATAACCCTTTATGCCCTTATATTTAAATATGGAAATTAATTTATTAATTTATTAATTAAAGAACAAGTCTTCATCTTCCTTATTTATCGCCATATATTCAACCACATTCCACACAATAAAGTTTCATTCCGTTTAATTAGGCAGCTATGAAAATAATAATCTACGACCCTCTTGTCATCGTCTTCCATGGCGGTGCCGGCAGCGGCAGTGATGGTGTGGCGGAGCTGCGGAGGCGATTGTGCACGTGTGAGTGTATTTTGGGGTGGTTTGTTTTGAGTTTTAATATTGGGCGGGTAAATGAAAATGTTTTATGGAAATACATACACACTAGGTCTCGTTCTTGTTTGCTTCATTTCTCATGATTTCAGATTTCAATAATTAACAATTGGTAGTACATATAAATTTTATGTTTTTAAGATCCATAATTAATTGTTTAGTAATTGTTTAGTAATTGTGTTTAGTTTCGTAAAAAAATCTACAAGCGTGGGTAGCATGTGTTATAAAAAAGCATTGCACATCCATTCATAATGTTGTTGAGGAATGCTTCTTCATATGGAGAATTTCAGAAGACAAAATCAAGTACTTGTACGACTTGTGGCAAAAAAGGCAAACACGATTCTTTGACGTGTGCAACTGTTTTTGGAACCGACAAGACTAATACTTCTCATTAGAATTATGTAGGTTTTTTACCTTTTTTTTAGTGTGTTTTTTACTGTTTTGAAACATCTTATTGAGTATGCAGTTCTGATTTCAATAATTACGACCGGTTTGTTTTAATTTATTTGCAGAATTTCCGTTGTTAAGTTTAATTGGTTTATGTATTGATTTTTTTTTAAATAGAATTATGTCATAATAATTGATATCCCTTTTTTCACTTAACATTCCACAATCATATGTAAATACTGCATCATTTCTTTAATACTTATAGTTATCAATAGATTAGGATCTGTTTAAATGCAGATATGGTTTGCATGTCAAGATATAATATGCAAAACAAACTACTAATATGCAGATCTAGCACACTTATTTTATGCATTAAATCATTTGTATTGCATAATTTATGTTATTTTTCTGCACATTTAATATGATTTGCAGATACTTATTGTTTATTTTTCATATTTTTTCTCTGCATTACTTGGTGTCATATTATTGTTGTTTTCGTATTCATTAACAACAAACATAATTGAAAAAAAAAACTTAATGTATAAAGTATATGTTTCAATATACATAATTTTCATTTATTTTAATTAATTTTTATTATTAATGCACATCAGACTCATAATATGCAACGAATATAAAGAAACTGATTGCATTATTTAAAAAATATGCAGAATTTATGTTTGTCCTTCTGCATAGTATTATGTGTGCAAAAAATCTTATCTCGTTCTGTATAAAACGAAAGTTGTTTACATTCTCATATTCAGCTCAAAATAATCATAAATAATGCATAAAACGAAAGTTGTTTGCTGGCACCCTCACCAAAATATCAGAAGCTATATCGTCTGAAATTATATCTAATAACCTTGAAAAATGCATCATTTTTTAATGGTTTCTGCAGAAGAAAAGAAAACAAATATTTGTTATAATAAACAATGAATATAAATTCCGTGTAGTGTAGTTCTTTGTACTGCAATTCAAAGATTTAATTGAATATGAAATAAATCAACCATTTAGGTTGTGGTAGTGGAGTAAATTTTGGTTATTCATTAAACAACAGTTACATGTAGTGGGGAAGTTGAGATATAAACGTTTTTTTGGTAGTGGAGAATGTGTGACATCTAATGGGTCATATGTATTAATGAGAATTTAATTTTAACTTCAATGTATTATAACATTATTACAAGATAATATAAATTTTTCTACACTAATGAAATAATAAATAAACATATTTTTCCACATTACATATTTTTCTTTATATGACATTTATTTTATGTTGAATTGATATATATAAAAATAATATTTTAATTTTTAAAACGTCAAATTTATAATATAAGGTTGTTTTTTTCTTTTATGCAATAAAGTTGCATAATTTAAATTTAGTATTTCATGTGTATCCTATTTAATTTATATTCAATTTTCAGTAATATTATGTAATATAATTACTTGATTTTGCTTATATAATGAAATAAATAAATACAAAAGTAATGACTCAATTATTTTTCTGCATATCAATTAATGAAATTGACGTTAGCTTTAGGAAAGTTTTAATTTTGGATATCTTAATTGATTAGCGCAATTTTTGAAGAGTTGATAGACAAACATTTACATTTTAAAACTAATTGACTTTCTATATATTAAATTCGAAATTTAAATAGTAAGGGCATGATGGTACATTTGTGTTTCATTTTGATCTTAATTTGAAACTATTTTAAAATATGTCCTTATTTAAAAAAAATACTAGGTGAATAGACCTTTTATGTGAAATCCCCATATATTTTTAGTGATTTAATGAAATGTAAAGAAAATTTAACTAGGTGTGGTGTAAGATGTGGGTCCAGAATTAGTGGTAATTTTAAAAACAATATGATATTATAAAATATTAATTTTATTTGTTATTTTTATATTAAGAGTGTACAAAATTTTTTAGGATGGATTGAAAAGAAAAATATGAAAATAATTGCGACAAGGGTAGAAAGGGAGGGGGTATTAATTATTGATTAAGGTTAGCAATTAATTATATATGTTACATGAGTTGTACGCTTCATTTCACTAATAAAAACGGTGCCGCGATGTTAATTTAATTACAATTAGGATGGTGGGTTGGATATCCAAGAACGCCGTTGAATGAGGGGAGGGAAGTGAGTCATGTGACGATTAACCTTGCCAAGTTGGGACCATATGACTTTTTTCACTTTTCTACTCCCATTTTGAATATGTTTGTGAAAACAATTCATTTATATTAATCGAAAATTTTCTGCCCCATTCTATGGGGATTTTTCGCTCCATTGCCAAACCTAGCTAGTTGTGTTGAACGAATTTATATACAATATTATACAGTGTAATATCACTTAATTATACGAACAAACAGTACCTTTCGAGTCAAAATCATGTCCACAATGACAATCTATTTGTTTACCTTAACACAATATTAACAAGTTTTTTTCGTACAATATTATGTTATGGTGTAAAAAGTAAAAGAGACATTCCTATTATATTGTTCATGTAGTATTATTGTTTAACGTAATATTATATCGTTAAAAAGAAGAGTATTATTAGTTAGGATAAATGCGTAAGATGTCTGTATGACCTGATTCGATTTTGCCCGTAAATCTTTTTTGGTGTGCCTATTTTTAAACTTTCGAGATTCTGTATTTACTTTTAAATTATTATTATACGGTGAAAAGTATTGAATAATCAAATAATTATACTTATGTTGCGTTGCCTTCTTCCATTCCAGAAGAAGAGCAACTTGTGAAGTTGAGGCTTTAAGAGAAGAGAATAATCAGTAAGCTAGAATATGTTTGATTTGAGATTTTAAAATTTGAAATTTTAAAATTTTAATGAATTAAAAAATTATAATACTTGTAATGGTATGAGTTTGTTTTAGAATTTTAGTGGATTATGATTTATCTTTATGTTATAAATTTTATAAGTGTTTATATAGAGTTTAAGTATATATAATCAATGTTAAATTTGTAAATTTCAAACATAAATTCAAAATCCTGATGGTGAGTTTTTTTTTTTTTTTGACGGGAAGTGATGGTGAGTTGATACAAGAGAAAATGGAGAAGAATTTGTCGGAAGAGAGGGAGTATAAAAGGATGATGGAGATGAAGTGTGTTGATCAAGGACTATGAAGAGAAGAAAAGAGTAGAGAATCGGGAAGTGAATGTGAATTATGTTGGGGTAATTGTTCTTGTGGTAATTTTGGACACTACATGATAGGACAACATGACAATGATATGAAAATTGTGTGTTAGTACGTGAGTTATCGTGTCATGTAGGGTTTATGTCAATTCATTAATTACAATAAAATCTATAAATATATAATACACCTACGGATTACCATTTTTAGTTTTCCGCCTTTTTTTCTAGCCCTTGATTTACTTCTTATCTTCAATCTTGACCGTTCATTTTTATACTTAATTACTGGTCCATATTATATGGAATGTTTGACATTAATATTTATTACTCCTCCATCATCTTTTAATCCTGATTGTTAAATTTGCTGATTTTAAGGGCACCTTTATTATTTTTTCACATATTTAAGGACCATCTCCTCACACTTCATTTTCATCTTTTCAATTATTCATTTGTTTTGAGTTTAATTTTTATTGAAGATGTTGTCATTTTTGTGTTTCAAGTAAGAAAATAGTGTTTAATTTGATGTTTGTATATGTGAATCTATTTTAGTTTTGGATTCGACTCCAAAATAGAGTTTTCGATTTGCTTTCAAATTTGTACCGTATTTGATTGCGATATTCCGTTTGCACTTGGGTTTGCTGGCGCCGATCGATCTCCTGCTTTGAATTATCTGAATTTTTTAAATTTCGGCTCACGATATTCGCCACGAAGCTGATTTATTTTTTCTAGATTTTGTCAATTGTTTCAAATTCAATTTGTGAATGTAATAGTTTCTTAAGTTAAGTTCAGATTTGTTGTACTCCGTATATATTTTTTTATGTGAAATTTATATTGAATTATTATAATTTTATGTATGGCTAGGTCTTGAATTGTTTCAAATAAAATATCAACATTAGTTTCTTGAGTGCATGAATGTAATAATATATCGACGACCGTGGAGAAATTAAGAATTAACTCTCGGAACAATCGAATATTTGCCACAACATAATTTGATTGAAAAATATTTAAGGTTGGTATGCTATGCACTCGAGTGCATGTTGTGCACCCTAGTCCATGTTACACTTTTCAGTTACTGACTTACACTTTTTGGTAAATGGTGTTGCACTTTTCAATTATTAAACTGTATAAGTAATAATTGAAAAATGCAACACCATTTACCAAAAAGTGTAAGTCAGTAAACTGAAAAGTGCACATGGACTAGGGTGCACAGCATGCACTCGAGTGCATACTAGACTTTACCAAATATTTATTATTAATTATTTAATTTATGATTTCAGGTTTATACAGCATATATTCCGTAAATATATATTTGCCAAAATATGTAATCCAATTAACATTTTTAAGGTGTGTTAAATATTTTTGGGTTAACTGTACATTATCTAACTAATCATGAAAATTAATGACATATAATTTATTGAAATTCAAGTTTGTCATTAACTATAATTATATTTAATTGTTAATATTTTTAAGTTAATATATGATGTGTGTTTACTTTGAATGGTAACTTTGACGATTAATTAGATGTTACTCCATAAAATTAGAGCATATGATTTGATATATTTTAATGTCAAATTAATTTCATGTTTTCATTCCATAAAATTAGTGAGTATGTAATTATACCTTTCATTGTTGACTATTTAATTTCTTTGAGTATATACAAGTTCAAATTTTATTTTTCTATATTGCATGAGAAGCCATTATGTTATAATAAAATTGATAGTATATAGAAATTTAAATCTCTATTACTTTTCCTGTTCTAAACTTTCACGTAATTTAATTATATTTAAAAATATGTAAATATTAATATTTAATGGAGTATATTACTTCCAAATGTTTAATATTAGTATGTTCTAAAATATATAGTGCATATATTTATTTTTATAATTAATTTTTATTTAAGTATATAAATAAGGGCAACCCACTATTAGGTACGTATTTGGGCAAAATATAGCAACTAGGACTCAACTTAGAAATTCTAGCAAACAGATACGCATTTATCTCGAATTTGTCCATTTTACCCTTACTTTTCCCAACATGCAAACAGTGAAGCTATGAGGTGTAGGATTGCTTCTCTGCCTGGGAAAATACGCCTCTTTTCGGTTGATTAGACATTTGCTTTTTGACATACACTCAAACTTTTCGAAAGCAAGGCATTTGGGGAGTTCTTGGAGCTTGAGTTTCTTCTAAAGCTTTAGGATTTGGGGATTCTTGGAGCTTGGTTTTCTTCTAAAGCCATGAATTTGAGGAAGGTAATTTCTGTTTATAATCGCAGAATATTTTTGTTTTACGCGTGATCTTGATCGACGTATCTGTTATTTCAAAAAATTTGGAAGGTCCGAGGGAAAGCAACCATGGGTCCGGTGAAGAAATCAAAACGGGATAACAAATCACACACTGAAAAGGGTTTTTCCAACCTGGGTAATATGAAATGTTTTTTTCCTTGCTTATTTCATCCATGTAGTGAAGGATTTTTCTATGGAAATCTTGTTTTCTAAAATTTTCTAATTAACTTGAGAACAGGTAAACGAAAGGGAAGAAATGATGATCATGTACGACATAGGAAAAAAGGTTTGTAGAAAAAAGATCAAAGTTCAAATTTAAATTTTATTTTTTTCATTAGTCATTTATCTTTTTTTGGTTAGGAAAAGGACCTGCAGTGAATTATTCATCATCGAGCATCTCAGAATCAGGTGAATAAAATTTTACATGTTTGACAACATTTGATATGATCAAAAAACTTATTTTTATAAGGTTTTAAAAGGAAACAAGTTTTGGTATTCATAGCCTTTTTCATCATCATTTATGATTCCACAATGCCTGTTTTTACACCATTTTGTTTTTGGATGTTGTAGAGAGTGCATAATCTGAAAATGTTTTCAAAAAGCACAAGAAATGCGATGAGCTTGAGAATTCTACCTCTGATGAATCTTCATCCGGTACATGCTTACAATTCTTGTTAGGACATTACATAAGTTCAACGTAGAATTTTCTTAATAACGGTATATTGACATATCATTTGTGTGATATCGCATAACAGAAAATGATTCGTTATCTATGGATAGACAAAATAATGACGTCCTTAACGAGTCTACAACTGATACAAGCAGTGAAGAAGATTGTACGATGATGAGTAAAAAAGTGAAGCCGAATAATTGTTTTGGTTAGTTAAAAGATTACAAATTGAATTTTTTGAAATTTACTATAACACTTGTATAAATTGATATGCGGGGGTTGGTTTGCAGGTCGGATACAGGTTAACAAAAGAGAAACTTATTATCGATCCAATCTCCGAACTTTGATTAAGGAAGTGAATGGCCTGAAACTTGATGAAAATCACAAAAAATATATTAAAAATACTCCGTTTTGGCTGTTTTTTGAAAGTATATATGGGGAGAATTTTGAAAGCTTGTTAAAGAGGTTGAGAAAACATGAGAGCGCAATTAGACAAATAATCAAATGTTTTGATGTTGATTCTGTATCTTTCTTTATTGGTGGAGAAGTTCTTCAATTAAATAGGAGGGATGCCCAACTTATATTTGGTATTAGCTGTGGGAGCAAACCTATACCTTTGAAAGAAAAAGATTACAATATTCCAGTTTGGGTTCGTAGATGTTTCTCAGCGGACCTAGATAAAGTTCCAGATTCTAATTTTGTGATGTATAAGAAACTCATACTCTCAAAGTTGACCGTTGTTTCGAGCAAGCATGACCGTGATAGCTATAAGGACGTTGCTCGTCTGTTGTGTTGTTACATGATGGCTATTCTGTTTTGTACCAATAAGAATTGTTCAGTCTCTACGCATATAAGTTGCTATTTAGAGAATTTCAATGAGATTTGCCTACATGATTGGTCAATGTTAATTGTTGAGATGTTGAGTAAGCAATTGGGAAGAACCAAGAATCTTAAAGTTGGAGGGTGTGCTGTCATACTTCCTGTAAGACTCGAATAACTCTATATTTAATATCGTCGCATATATATATTTTTTTCAGTAATCATTACAATTTTTCTTCATTTGAGTATACGACAGTTCTGGTTATGCGAGCATGCATCCTTGTTGAAGCCCGTGCATAAATCTGCATTCCCACGATTTCTAAAATGGGATTTAAACAAGATGAATTCGGTGGTTAAGAAGTTGAAGCTATCTCGAGATATAAAGGTAATCAATTTACATTTTAGTTTGTTAAAATGAAATTTAATCTCCCCAAATCCAAGAACATTTAACTCGGTTGCATTTGGCAATATAATAATGTTAGGTTTGAAAGATATTGTTGAAAGCAACGTCGGACGAGAAGACAAAACTTAGGACAGTTTCTGAGTTCAGGGAAATTGAAGATGAACCTGAAGATTCATCAGAGGTTGAATATGTTGTTGGTATTGGCTTAGATAAGGATGTTGAAAAGGATACTGAAAAGTTGGAAAAAACAGGGCAATCAAATCAATCTGAAAAGTTGGAAAAAACAGGGCAATCAAATCAATCTTTGTTTAATATGGATTCTTTTAGTACAATGCGAGAGTCTGGAGAGGGATGCAGTGGAGAAAAGGAGAGTGAAACTGCTTATGGTTTGTGTACAATGCGAGATGATGGTGGAGAATTCAGTGGCGAAAAGTCGACTTTCAGAGCTCTTAATGGACCATCATTCAGTATTGGTATGAGCCAGTATCATACACCCCAAAGAGTTGCTACGGTTCAAATCGCTAAAGTTATGATGTATCTCAGTTCAGGAGGGGTTGGGTTTGTCGAAGATATGATCAGGGGGGCATGCACTGGAAAGCAAGACGAAGTTTCTAGGAGCCTTATTAGGCAAGTTGATGAAGGTTTCCCAATGGATAATGAATCTCTCCCTACAGACA
Organism: Galeopsis tetrahit; assembly: GCA_963675135.1. Lineage (NCBI taxonomy): Eukaryota > Viridiplantae > Streptophyta > Magnoliopsida > Lamiales > Lamiaceae > Galeopsis > Galeopsis tetrahit. Next base: position 19,656,855 of record OY776123.1, read on the forward strand.
ATAATGACATGGATAAGATTTCCAGTGAAATGCAGAATGCATCAAGGGGATTTCAGAATGAAATGCAGAAGTACGAAGCTGAGTTAAAGAATAAGGAAAATATAATTGAGCGACTAAAATTGGAAAAAATGGAGTTGGAAAGACGTATAGAAGAATATACTGTTCCAACACCAACTCAGATTTACAGCAATCCGAATAACTTAGCCCAAATAGATAATCTTGAGAAGTTGTGTATTGCAGAATCAAAGAGTGAGCGGTTGACGAGGGAAAATGAAGAGCTAAGGAAGTTGATCGAAGGACTGCGGACTGAAATTGATGGAATGAAAAAACAATTGGTTGATGTAAAAGGGGACTCTAACACAGCGTCGATTCATAACAAAACAAATTCAGAAGATGGATCCCCTATTTTGAAAGAGAAGAAATTGAATAATCATCCGGATCCAAGTACTATAACCAGAGCAGTTAAGAAGAGGACTGTGAATGAAGAGAGAAAAGTGAAGGACATTACACCACAGCCTAGTACAAGAGAGCTCATTCAAATTGCGGATGAAGAAGGACAATGTGTAGGAAAGAGGAAAGGCCGGGTTCAGAGCCAACAGACGTGCAAGCTTGACGAAAAACTTCTTACAGTAAAAAACTGTGCTACCTACATTAAGGAAAGGATCGCGGATCTGTGGGAATTTAAAACGAAGGAGTAAGTAGGGGGTCAGTCTTCTTCATATCAGTAATTACGCTTGTTTGAATGTACTGAGTGACCTATTTTTAGGCATTGCAGGTATCCAGTTTGGTCAGGAAATTCACCATTTGCAGAAGTCACTATTGGTCATATTGTAGATATTCTACACAACTTAATGATCTCTTCTTCGGTAAAAACAGTTCATTCTGCATTTTCTTTACGTTTCATATATTAACTCCAACATTTCTAGCCACTTATTTAGGAACAATTACAGGTGATTGATTATTGGGGTGAGATTTTAAGGGCTATTCACTTTAAGCAGAAGCCATGTGTTAAAAGGATTCTGCTGTTTACTTCGATGTGCTGGGTATACTAATATAATTGCATCTTTGTTATATACGAATAATTTTGATTATCTGAGTTGTGATATCTTTGTGACTGTTATAAAACTCTCGGACTTTGATTACGGACTATGGTCACACACAAAATCAGGCATTGGTCAATTTGATCGACGCAAGATTGGAAGAAGCTGTAGATGCTGATTACCTACTTTTCCCGGTTAACGGAGGAAATCATTGGACTCTGCTGAGGTTAAATATGAAGACGGGCGAGTGGCGTTTTTTTAACTCAATGCTTCCAAGAACTGCTGGACGCATAGATTCACACTTGAAATCAGCCTTAGTTGTTGTAAGATTGTATCTTTTTGTTTTTGATTTTTTTTTATATTAATGAAAATCAATTATTTCCAATTCCAATCACACAGGTTAAGTATGTGTGGGGGAGACTGCGAGACGCTTTCAAACGGCTTAAACCAGGTCACATCTTTTTAACAAAAGCTTTGCGAAATCCTGTTTCAGAAGATTGCGTGCAGCAGCTTTCAGGTTCATTGGATTGTGGAATTATCATATGTTACCACATTGAGAACCTAATGTTAGGAAAACAAAGTAAGAAAGGGGAATATGGTACAGTGTCTGCAAGTAACTACCGGAAACGAATGGTTGAATGGTTTATGGATCCTAAAGTAGCAAAGTGTTAGGAAGTTAACTGAGAGAATTTAACATATGGCATGCTAAGAATATGTATTTTGAATGAGATTGATAAGTTCGGGTACTTTATTTCTAGAATATGTATTTTGAATTTTACATGGGGCATGCTAACGTGTGGATGGGCTTATTATACAATATGCATTATGAAGGTTATGAATTGGGTTATCTAACTGTGCTTTGGTTTGACTATATGAATTATGCATACCAATCAATACTCATATAATCGAATCTTGATTTTGTTCATTTAGAAATTGGAGGTATGACATTTGGGTGATGTCAACATATTAGCACACCCCAAAATGCATTTATTTCTAGAATATGCATTATGAAGGTTATGAATTGGGTTATCTAACTGTGCTTTGGTTTGACTATATGAATTATGCATGCCAATCAATACTCATATAATCGATGCTTGATTTTGTTCATTTAGAAATTGGAGGTATGTCATTTGGGTGATGTCAACATATTTATCTCCAAGTTTGGGTGATGCTACATAGATCATGTCATTTGGGACTAAAGTAGGAGGGATGTGACTTAGGACAATAGGGTCTATTTGCATTCTCCAACACTATCTTGAACAGTTCAACTCTATCTTGAACAGTTCAACTCTATGTTGAACTGTACAATATAATGTTGAACTTTACAATATAATGTTGAACTGTTCAATTTAGTGTTGAACGTATCGAATTTGTTATAAGTCCAACTTGAAGAAGGCGAATTTGTTATAAATCCAACTTTACATCGCCAACTGTACATTTTTTATGTTATAAATGCAACTTTACATCGTACAAAAAATCATACTCTCAATTTTAATTTACTCGATTTAATCGTTTTTATGGTCAAATCTACGATTCAATTTTGAAGAACAATGACTACGATCAAATTTAACTACATTTCGTTTTTTATAAAATAGTTCTCAACTTTACATGGCCATGTTATAAAACCAACTTTACATAGTCTGCTAATTTGAAAATAGTTGAAATTAATCAAATCAACAATCTTTTTTATGGGCAAATTTACAATTCTATTTTATCGGTCACGACAATGCTCAAATTTAGGGTCGCCATTGAATTACATCTTCAATGATAAGGGTAAATAAATTGAAGCTACTATCACTCAGTTTGTTGAATGTATTTTGAAATTTACATTAAACTGTTTTAAAAAAGTTTCATGTATATAATCAAGTACAAAATATTGTTGTCTACGAATAGTAACCACACAATTATGTTAGCATTATATGAGTATTAAAAAATATTATTATTCAAGCATTGTATTATTCATGCATTGTATGATTCTGTTATATTACCGTTATAATTACACTGCTACATTTGTCCGGACCTCAAGATGGATGACAAAATTATATCATACTGTTCACCAAAAAATCGTTATAGAACAGTCTTCACAAACACGTGATACGTATATTATACTTGTTTGAAAATTCTCCTACATTTGAACATTAAGGGTAGGCCATTAGGGAGACTACAAATTACATTCTAATGTAACAGTTATATTGAATTTTACATGTTTTCTACAAATTTAGTACATTTACAAATTTTAATATAACATTTATATTGAATTTTGCACTTTTTGTTAATATTATAGTAGTATATTCTTGAACCAGTCAAGTCTGAATGTTTATTCTTCAATAAGCCGTATTTTGTTTATATATATTCTAGAAGAATATTCTTGAAATGCTCAAGTCTGGAGGTTTTACTCTACAATGATACAAATATGTTTATAACACTTTCTACGATTGTCCTTCCTTCTTTCAAGACATTAGACTACATGTAACATGATTCATATGATAATGTTTAGTTCAATATCATAACTTTAAATTAGATTTGATATTAAGCTTTATATTCATAACATTCAAATTTGAATTGCGGGACACAACTTTACAATTAGTTAACTTGAACCGTCTAAAATTTGAACAAAATTTGAATATCGAACATTCATAACATTAACTATTGCAGATCAATATTGGAGTTTTTAGTTCAATTTGAACAATGTTGTTAAATTTGATAAATTATATGATATTTTAAAATTGAACAGCCTTGTTAAATTTAATAAATTATATGATATTTTAAATTTTGAACAATGTTGTTAAATTTAATAAATTATATGATATCCACTAAAATCGAACTATGAGGCAATGAGTCTTTTCAAAATAAAAAAAGTGAGATTTTGTAAACCAAAACATCTGTTTATGCCCACTGGAAGTCCCCAAAACCTATTCAACATTGTATTAATTGGACGTTTCAGGCCACAGGTCTACAAATTTGTACTAAATTATATATTTTAAAATTGAACAATGTTGTTAAATTTAATAAATTATATGATATCCACTAAAATCGAACTATGAGGCAATGGGTCTTTTCAAAATAAAAAAAAAGTGAGATTTTGTAAACCAAAACATCTGTTTATGCCCACTGAAAGTCCCAAAAACCTGTTCAACATTGGATTATTTGGACGTTTCAGCCCATAGGTGTACAAATTTGTAATGATTTATGTGCTTGGGAAGTGGGGATTTGGCTGTATAATTGCATTTTGCTTCTATCTAATTTCAGATGGGTCAAGTCGCATTTAATGCTATGTCATCCCTACTTTCCCTCCAAACACACGCACCCCAATACTCTGATGTGAAACTCCAATCTATATCTTCTTATATGTATCAATACCTCCCATGGTTTTTATGCATTCTTTCTCTCAGCTAGGTTGGAAAATGAGTAATCCCACATTACCTCCAGACCTCATTCACGAAATTACATCACGTATATCACCAACCGAAGTAACTCGTTTCAAAATCACCAGCAAATCCTGGAATGCTCTCATATCCTCTCCCCTGTTCATCAATGATAGCTACCTCAATGCGCTCAACAAGAATGAGAGAATGTTTCTCTTTGATGAACATATCTTCTTTCCTCCAATAAGCGACTCAAGATGATAGGTACTTTATCAACAACCCGCTGACAGGAAAAGAGATCCAAGTACCCACTGCTCATATTGAATGGGATCCAAAGGCCAACTGGTGTTCTACCTTTTTTGGGATGGGGTTCCAGAAGATCACAAACTCTTATCACCTGTTGAGAGTTCTCTTCTTCCAAGCTGGTGATGTGAAGACGCAGGTTGATGTCTATTCAACTCGGACAAATATGTGGACTCGTCTTTCACCATTCTGTGATCAAATGCCTTCAGGTAAGTTTGCTGTGTGGGTTAGGGGTCTCATTTTCTTTCAGGTTTACAAACCTCATAGTGTGTCAACAAAACTGGTTACTTTTAACCTAGAAAATTATTCATGGGGAACTATTGATTTACCACCTGAGGTTGCGGATTCTGGGTTTTCTTGGGAAATAGGGGCTTTAGATGATCACACATTAGTCGTATATCATCTATCCCCTATTTACAACATGTATGGAGTGTTCAACTTATGGCTGCTTCAAGGTTATGGGGAGAATCAGGAGTGGAAATTGGTTCATATAGAGTTTAACCCGATTTATCACAGGCCTCATCGGTTCACAATCCAACCGTTACACTTCGTGAAGTCAAAGGGTACCAAGATCCTGTTTAGGAAAGATCCATGTAGAACATTTGGTACCTATGATCTTATCAATCAAAGTTGGCATCATGTTGCAGTTTCTGAAAATCTCCTTATCAACGGATATTGCAGGATTCACAACATTGTTCAAACACTGGCATCTCCTATCCCATGACGTCTTCCTTCAAGCCACACTTCTTTTGGAGACTTTTTGTTATAATGTTGGATGCAGTTAGTATACTCTGCTAAACTTGCTAATTTTATAATGTTTTCATCTAGTATTTTGGCTATGGATGTTTCTATCTTTTTGTCTTTTGTTTGATGGGAATGCATGACAAACAAGTTATTTGAAGTGGAGGAGATGTCTCCACCCTTTGGGATGATATTGATTTTAGACTATTGATCTAATTACTGCATGCTTTACTGTTGATCAGGTGGATAACTTATAAAATATTTGTAGTTATAATTGTAAAGTTATCAATTAATGGCTTGTTGAGGGATAATACTCATAGCATGCTGCAATAATTGAGTTTAAAACATTGTAATACTCATATAATGCTAACATAATTGTGTGGTTATAATTGTAAAGTTATCAATTAATGGCTTGTTGAGGGATAATACTTATAGCATGCTGCAATAATTGAGTTTAAAACATTGTAATACTCATATAATGCTAACATTATTTAATTGTGTGGTTATTATTCGTAGGCAACAATATTTTGTACTTGATTATATACATGAACTTTTTACACTGATTAATGTAGACATGAATAAGAAGTTGGTGGGGGAATTTTTTCACTGAATACTCCAATGCATGAATAACATGATATAAATGAATGTGAGATTAAACGTAAATATGATTCATAAGAATAGTTTGAGTTGAATCACAAACCTTTAATGGTAAACGGTGACTTGTTTTACGAAACTTTAATGCATACCATCATCACTAACTTCAATCAACGAAGATTATTTGAAGTTAGTTCGCCTAAGGTTTTAACGTAAAAATGTAATTTTGTTACTAAGCCAATACTTCCCCATGCAATTGTACTATTAATATATGACTGAAACAACGAGACTGAATGTTACATGTTAAAATAAGTCGTATTTTTTTTCCAACTATTACATGCCTTCCAATATGTACGTAAACTCTGTGATGTTAGAGATATATTGTATAAAGCTTCTCTGACAATCTATAATTTTTTCAAAATTGAAACAAATAGCTTATATATTGCTTACTAGGTCTACTATAATTTTCAGATATTAAATGAAGTGAATAACATGTTTTCAGATATTAAATGAAGTGAACACCATCATCCCTAAAATTTATACATTTTTCAATCGGGATACAAATATGTGTAATGTTTTGGATATATCGTTTATGAGCTGATGTTAAAACACATAAAGGAAATCTATTATCAATGTGTGCGAATATTCTAATGTCATTCTATTTACATTCAGGAAAAGTTGAACATAATACCCCAGAATTTGAACATTATTCATATATGTTGAACTTTCTCTGTTTTTCCAGCATTTCAAAAAATGTAACCGTTATTCTGCCCTCATTAAATAATGTTACCGTTATATTACCATTATTTCACCCTTTTTCTGCACTATAAAACCCCCAACTGAAGCTCTTTGTTTCCATTACACTTCACAAGCTCACACAACAAAGCAACCATGTCTCAAAACAGTCATTCTCCATCTAGTGAATGGTATTTAAGGTATGGCAGGGCTGACTGCAGGAAATGTGGTTTACAAACAGCCATTAGGATGTCAAAGTTTGAGGCTAACCCTGGAAGGATGTACTACAGATGTGAGGTTCATGGCTTTTCCCATTGGTGTCAGGAAGCTAACACAGGTGAGGATGCCCCACTTGTTTCGAATAATGAGAGAATGGATGCTGCTGAAACCTCACGAAGCATGCATACAAGTCCACACCCCATCGTTAAAAGTTGCACTACGAAGGGTGTTCCACCATATTCGCACACCAATCACACTGTTATACTGATCAACTCAGTGATGCTTTTTTGTGTGCTAATGTTGTGCGTCTTCATTGCATTCAAGGTTGTGTAGTTATTTCAATCAGAAGAATGGAAAATTTAGAACGTTGAAAACTTGATAAGATTCTGTTTATCAGATGATGATTTCCATGGTTAATGGCAGTATATTTTCCCCATTTTGTAAGCTGTCAATTGAAATATTTTCCAGCTTTGTTAAATATTGTAATATGTTTCTGCGTATGAATGGCATTATAAAAGTTGAACCATATTAAACAACAATTCAGTTTACATTTCCCCAACATTATTTTCAAATTCTTGCAATTGCTTTTAATGATAAGAATTCCAAAAATTGGTGTCTACTAAGCAAAACGCCTTGCAAAATAAACTAGAAAGATAGCCAAAATAATAAGACTACTATTTTGGGGAGAGCAAGCATGCTGTTTACATTCCCCCAACATTAAGACAAATTCTTCAAATTGCTTTTAATGATAAGCATTCCAACAATTGGTGTCTACTAAGCAAAAAGCCTTGCAAAATAAACTAGAAAGATAGCCAAAATAATAAGACTACTATTCTGGGGAGAGCAAGCATGCAGTTTACATTCCCCCAACATTAAGAAAAATTCTTCCAATTGCTTTTAATGATAAGCATTCCAACAATTGGTGTCTACTAAGCAAAAAGCCTTGCAAAATAAACTAGAAAGATAGCCAAAATAATAAGACTACTATTCTAGGGAGAGCAAGCATGAAAACATGTCATGCCTTCCCATCTGTCCACACCTACCACATAATCTCAATTCATTTCTTCGGAACTCCCCAAATGAAGCAACTCTCTTCTTTTTTGGACGACCCGTGGGCGTTTTAAAGCAGGAGGGAGAACCTTCTGTTTGGATAGCAAATGTTAGCATTCAAACCTTTCTGTTTCAGGAATTGGATGAATATCGAACATGTAACATTCTCGATAATTAGTGGTGAAGAAACACTCTTCCACGTATCTGAAAACTGACGGAGAATTCTTTCGTATTACAGCGACAGCATGGGAACAGGGAAACCCTCTAACCTTCCATTGGTGACACGAACATGATTTCGAACGCAAATCAACAAGAACAGATGGGGTGGAACTCACCTCAAAATCGCCGCCAGGACAAGGTACAACGCTCCAAGTTCGCCCTTTGTTGGTAAGATGATTCCACCATTTTTCTTTGGTGGGACACAATGCACCAGTCCAAGACTGACTTTCCTTCCTCCTTTCAAGATGCCACCGACTAATACCTATAACATCAAGGATTATATTGTGTGATAAATGAGTTACGAGGGATTACCAGACTCAGAGAATATTAAAAATGTTTGTAAATTATGGGCAGAAAAATTACCACTACGTATCGATTCTAACATATACGTGATAGGCAATGACCTATGATTGGATATCCATGCATTGAATGATTCAGCAGCATTGGATGTCATTTCACCGTATCTGCAAATTTGGGGAGAATGAGCAACAGCCCACTTATCGTACGGGAGATCTTCAAGACAATGTTCTGCAATCTCACCACCAACTTGTTTAAAAATAGCCAGCTTTTCTTCAAATAACCGTAAGCTTGGAGCATATGCAACCTCCCTGAAATGGTCAGCCATATTTGCTCTTTGGGAATTGTTCCAGCCCTTTCCAAATTTACCTTTCAGATTTGTTATCAAATGAAACAAGCAAAAGAAATGCACGGGCTCTGTAAATACTTTGGGGAATGCGGACATTAGGCCAGGATTCCTATCAGATATATACACGAGTTGTTTGTCGTGTTTTATATAGTCCCTACAAATCTCTAGAAACCATACCCAATTGTCCAAGTTCTCAGAAGATACAACTGCAAATGGAACAGGGAAAAGGCCTACAAGAAAATAACTAAATTAGTTCAACGCAAGCTCTACAACATAACCACAACAATGTGAAAGGGCTGGAATTTAGAAACTTACCGTTATCGTCATCTTTAGCAGTCGCAGACAGTAAAATTCTCTTAGAACGACCTTTCATGAAAGTTCCGTCTATGAATAACATGGGCCTATACCTATGGAATCCATCGAGGCATGCTTTGAATGAAATGAACAAACGTTCAAAACGGTTTGAGATTTGATTACATTAAAAAACAACAGCGCTTCCTGGGTTGGTCCGTTGAATGGCAGCACAATATCATCTCAGTTGGTCATATGACTCGTCAAATGAACCAAAAATTTGATCCCTCGCAGCTTCAACAGTTCTCCATGCCTTCCAGTAGGGGATTGTAAAACCGTAATCATCATTCAAGAGTTGGATGATATATTTACCACCCATGTTAGGTTTGGTTCTAACGTTTTGCATTATGAGCTCAGACATGATCTTAGGGCTCAACCTCTTTGTATCGTCTTTTATCAACAACCCAGCACACTTGTGAATGAAGTTAGCTTGGGTTATTACAAAATAGTTTGTAACTGATTGACATCTACCCTTTACAAACCAATCACAGTCACAACTGTGGAGCTCATTACAAACGACGTGTATATATTTAAGGTCATTCCTCACATATTTAAACCTAAATCCAATTTGAGTTGCATACTTTATAATAGATTTCCTAAATTCAACAACACCGCCCCTAAATTCTACACCAATTCCACCATTCATATTTTCAGCCCAAGAATCAGATACCAAAGACTTTCTGGGAACAGAGGGGCATATATCATAAGATGGAACGTTATTAATTTGATCAAAATCATTTCTTCTGTTAATGGTTGTACACTTAGCTTTCTTGACACATCTAAACGGTATTTTGTTAGATATTTTTGCAATACATGGACTCTGAGGGATACTAAATGTCATGGAGGAATGCATTAAGGGATCATCACCAATTGGAGATTGTAGCGAAGAAGACATTGAAACATCGCATAAATTGGGGGCACATACACATACTTCAACTACTTTCTCGGAAGCTATTTGAGAGTACGAAACCAAATTTTGCAAGTCATTAGCACACCCCAGAATGCATTTATTTATACTGCCCACAGACCAACAAAATGATATGTTTTCTGAATTACCTTGAAGTTGATGCCAATAATGAACAACAGATTGACGAAAATGGTCGAAAGATGTGTTCCGATTAACGGAAATCAATTTGCACTCCCCATTGAATTTAACGTTTAGAATAACTTCAAATTCCATTAATAATCGTCGTATGCAGGCGCTCAAACAGACGAAGAAAGTGTAAACTCTAAAAACAGAGCATGATATTTTTTGAAACAATTCTGGGATGAATTTTGAATTTGAAAACGAGAGGGAATTAGGGATGATGGTATTCCCTTTAGATAAATTGCAAAGTAACCCCTAACCTGAATTAGTATGCTCTGGCGAAAGGAAGTAGGTATGTTATAGGTAGTGATATGATGGAAATGATCAGAGTAGTACGGCTGGGGGAAGGAAGGGTATTTGAGGGGTAAAGGGGTAATTTAAGTATCCAATTGCAAATGAAAATGAGGTGGTGAGTTAGTTGCTATAAATTGGCAAAATAGGTACCCAAATGTAAATAAACTCTATAAATAATATGTGTATTATAATAAACAATACTCCATATTTCATAAAAAATGAATGCAAACGAAGGTAAGTTTTTAAAACAATTATTGATTTAAAAAAGAAGTAAGTAGATATTTATAATTATTGTTCAACAATTTTACAATTAAATTTCATGTTATGAACTTTTGGAATAATTTTTGTGTATAATGTAATTGGTGACACATCATTTGTATTTAGATTTAGTATGATTTTTAATTTGAAAAAAATGGAGTATGATTTTTAACATAAAATAATATTCTCTCTGTCCCGTAATTATTTGCACACTTTTCTTATTGAGACGTCTTAAAATTATTTGCACACTTTTAATATGGAAATACTCAATCTTTGTAACTCACCGTCTCAAATAATCTCAGGACGGGAAATACCCAATCTTTGTAACTCACCGTCTCAAATAATCTCACGACGGAGGGAGTAGTAGTGTGTGTGTTTTGTTGTAGTATTAATTAATTATTAAATATCCTTAAATATATTTTGTGTCATTATTCTTTATAGGGTTAATTTTGACACAGGTTATTCTATCGATTTTTTACGTGTTAATTTTTTATTTAGTTATTATTATATCGTTTTAATCTTAATCGGTAAATTTTATATAATAAGAAAAATGACTTATTTGAATATTATAAACTTACTTTCATTATTTACAAATTACAATAAATTTTTATATAACATAATATAATTGATATTATAATTAATATGAATATGCTTATTTAATGTGTAATTTAGTACGTACGTCTATTTTATTTATATATTAATTATGTGATTAATTCAAGGGAGATCATTTAGAGAAAGATTAAATAAGGATTACTATTATTTCAATATTTCTAAACTCGGTTTCATTTGATCCTATATATTTAGAATTTTATTTTATATTTGTTATATAATTGTGAGTGGATGTATATTTATAATATACATAGCTTTTAACATATGAGATCCTAATTTTATTTTATTTTGAATATCAATCTTAAGACTAATTATAATCAGTTTGATTTAAGAGTACAAAAATTAGCCTTTAAAAAATTATACTAAGATATTAATTATTGGAACTCATATTATAATAATGAATTAATTTAAACATTTGAATATAATTATGAAATTGACATGATTTCGTCATTCATCATTATTGATAATTAGGAACTTTTCCATTGGTGTCAGTACACAATTTACATGGTACTAAATGTTCTTATAGTAATTACAATAAATTAGAAAATCATAATTTAAAAAATATATATGATTGATGATAAATACATTTGACTGGAATAAATTAAATTCATATATGATCTTAAATAAATTGGAGACTAACGTTCATTATCCATAATCACCCCCTCCTAAAAATTAAAGTATTGCCATAAAAATAAACTTAGCTTTAAATTTTAAATTTTCATTTAAAAAAAATACAGCATAGAAATGCATTAGTATCTAAATTCTCATTCTTACCATCTTTGTTTTGAATTTTTTTTAAACGTGTATGATTGATGTTAAATTATTCTTGAGATTATTTGTATGCAAATTATCCTACTTTTTGTTTCTTAAAATTTGATTAATTTAAATATAGATCAAATAAATAATATCTTATTTGACTTACATTTGCTACAGTAAATAGATTTTGTTTTGGAACGTTTCACAATAACTTTCACACCCATAAAAAAATTCTTCATAAACTTCACCTTCATAATATCCTTAATTTTACACAAAATGTCGTTATTTTTGGGCCCACACATACACACACGTCTACTCTTTTAATTTACTTTATACATAAAATTTTACAAAATTACCCCTCAAAACTCTACTCATTATTATGCTTTCTTAGTTTATGTGTCCACCTACATGTGAAAGTTATTCCGGAGCGGGGGAATATTATATTTATCTCTATTTTTTTTCTATCTTATGTAGACTTTGTGTTCAATGTTTTAGAAATATTCATGGTAGGAATGACATTATGACAATTAGGCAGGTCGGTCGGATAGTTGATTACTCGGACCTACCCTACCTCCCGCACATGTCTTGAATAATTGTCCCATACATTCGAGAAATACCCATTTATATCAAACATATATATTACTCTCCATGGTACGTTTTTCTTCTTTAATATTTAATTATTTATTGTTAATTATTGTAACATTGTTTTATATATTTCGAAGTTTTTTTATAGTATTATTTTGATGGAAATTTATTTTCAAGTATCATTTATTAATTGTCATACTCCCTCCAATTCAATATAGGTGACGTTTTGACTCTTCATTTTATTTTCAATTTAAATGACATATTTATACTTTTCAATGTTCATTAAATACGTTTCTTCCTAATTAATTACCCTTAAATCTATCAAAAATATTTTAGATTGTAGTAGTTTTCCAAATAATTAATTAAGGGTATAATAGAAAGTTAATAATTTTTTTAATATATGTGCATTGATCTAAAATGACACTTATTTTAAATTGAAGGAAATATATTTTATAGGTGGATTCTACGGGAATATGGGTTGCGCTGGAGTTTATAGTCAAGTTCCAAGATACACTAAAATAAATGATTTTTTGTGACATGATTTTCTCTCATTATTACTTCTCTAAGCCAAAAGTTTTTAATTAATGACATAAAATTGATAATTAATAACAAGACATGTCATTAAAAGTAAAATTATGTCATTAATTAAAGACTTTTAGCTAGATAAATTATAATGACAAAATTTATGTTATTAAAAGTCATATAATTTTGTAAGAGTTATTTATTTTTCATTTTAAAAATATTTCGTAATTTAATAATTATTTAATCATCAAGAAATTTCAATGTTGTTAGTTGAATACTTGAATCATATGAAGGACATCTCACTAGCATTTGTCATTTATGTATCGATAATGGTGGTCAAACAAGTGTCAATGTGATAAATTTAAATGATCATTGAATTCTGAAATCATGTTTGACGTCTTCTTTTAACATACACTAGATCATTTAAAATTGTTTTTTTTTTATGATGGTATCTGTATGTTTTATATTTGGATTTATTCGTATGATATGTGCGAAGTCGAAGTAGATGTTCATCGATGTATATACATATACATATATATGTATGATACATTATACTCCCTCTATCCCCTTTAAAGGTTTACGCTTGCTTTTGACACAAAGATTAAAAAACATAATATTAAATATGTAGTGGGTAATTGAGATATATAAAGATATGAAGAAGAAAATATAGAGAGAGATTTGAATGAGAAAAGATATACTCCCTCCGTCCTGTAAAATTTTGCTCAGACCAATTTTTGGGTTCACAAAATATATGTTTATTCTATTTAAATAGTTAACTTTTGAATATTTTTTTTACTTTATTAGCAAGATTGAGTATGTACCAACAATATTCTTTACTCGTTATTCCACATATATTTTTTATAATTAAAATATAATTTTTTAAAAAACATGTATAAAAAGAAGTGAGCAAAATTTTACAGGACAGAGGGAGTAGAGATGCAGGGAGGACCAAAAAATTAAGGTTAGGGGGGCCAAAAACAATTACTCCCTCCGTCCTAGGATTTTATGTACATTTTCCTTAACAGGCGTCCCAACATTTTTTGCACACTCCAAAAAAGGAAACAATAATACTAATAATACCCCTCCTTTATTTTACCTTTAATTAAATCTCTTTCACTTTAATCAATGAATTACCAATAATACCCCTCATTTATTTACTTTACCCATCACTTTATTCAATTTTCTTAATCTTCGTGCCGGTCAAAGTGTGCATAAAATCCTAGAACGGAGGGAGTATGATAAAAAAACACTAACGTATGTATTATTGCATTGTGTCGTCTAATAGTGATAATTGAAAAAAATGAAGGCTCGAATTATTGAACTAACACTTTATTTATGTTGTTTAAAGTGATGTTGATCATCATTTTATTAATTCTAATAGTTATATACATGTAAAATACTGTAGAAACTCTATAAATTAATAATCTTGGGACCACCAAAATTTATTAATTAAAAGAGTTATTAATTTATCTATAAATTAATAATTATTAATTTATATATTAATTAATATTTTATTAATTTATAGAAACACTCTTTCAAACTTCCACTTCTAATTATTTATTGTATATCAAATGAAGGGTCTAATTTAAAATAATTTTTCAATCTTCGACATTATTATAATTCTTGTGTTCATTGTACTCCCTCCGTCCCACAAGAATTTGCACACTTTCCATATATGGATGTCCCAAACCAATTTGCACACTCCATAAAAGGAAATATCTTCATAAACCCTCACCCTTAAAATATACTCATATTTACCCATATGCCATTACTTTTTTACACTCAATCTATTTTTTACTTTACTTTATTCATAAAAGTTTACAAAATTATCCCTCAAAACATCACTCATTACACATTTTTTTACACATTTCTTAATATGTGTGCCGTCCCAAGGATGCAAATTCATCTAGGACGGAGGGAGTATCACTTTATGAACATTAAAAAATATTTTCAATATAAATATACAATATCAAAATATGCTAACACAAACAAATCATACACACAACGTGACTTTTCATCTTACAGGTGTGAAAAAAATGACAATGACCGACGAGATTCGAAAAGCATTATGCAAGCACAGCAAGCATAATCCAAGTGGGTGTTTGCAAGCACTAATATGTGCTTAAAAGCACTTTTTTTAAAAAATATAATCACTTTTGTAGTGTTTGGCAACACAACTAAGTGATTAAATTAAGTAGTTTAAAGTGATTTTGGTGAAGCACCCCTCCACCTACTTTTAGTAGCTTCTATGTGCTTCTCATCATTGTAGTAACCAATTTTACATTTTTACCATCACAATTTAAATAATATTTTATGTTTATCCATTACTTATTCAAATGTAATAAGGGTATTTTTGTAAAATTATAAAGAAGCTATTTGTTTTGCAAATATCACAACATATACAAAATTGATTAAAAGTGCTTAATTTTAAAACACTATCCACTTTTAAATTTATTTCAAAAATCAATTTTAATCACTTTGAATCAATCACTATTGTTTGCAAACACACCCCAAGTCTCACTCCAAAGCAATTGTAAGAATGGGTTCTTAGTAACTATGGTGAAACTTTTAGGTGAAATTGATAAGGAAAATTAGAGACGAGATTTAAGGTGAAATTGATTTTAACAACAAAAAACAAAAAAAATTGAGTCATTTTTTAAGAAACATTCATAAATCATTCATGTAATAGGTAGTATATATGAAATTATTAATTTATATTTTATTTGGGGTATATAAAAATTACAAAAAATGTATTATCTTATAATTTTAGCGAGTTTATTAATTTAGCACGCTATCCCCGAGTCGGGACCTAATTCGGGTGGAATTTGCACGATTTAGATGCATATTTGAAGCTCATTTGATGTTGATTTCATTGATTTATGCATTGATTATGATTGTTTGAGCCAAAATGAGAGAAAGGTTGTGTTTTGTCGATTTTATAGGAAATACGATGGAATTTGGAGCAAAAAACCAACCATACCTTACTGGATCAGGAAGAGGAGTGCATCGTTGGATTCGTCTCGAAAAACGGAGTGGAATGAAAAAAAGAATCGAGTCAATCGGAGGTCGGAAGTTCGAGATACAACGAAACAAAAAACCACATGGCCGGGTAGAATCCCACCCGGCCGGGTAGAATCCCACCCGGCCGGGTAGAATCCGACCCGGCCGGGTCACTTCAACCCGGGCAAGGGCAGATTTTCATCACTTTCGTATTTGGCCCGGGTGAAACCCACCCGGCCGGGTGGTTTCAACCCGGGCAAGGCCACAAATATGTTTGCTTCGAGTTTTGGCCGGGTGGCATGCCCGGGTAGGAGCCACCCGGCCGGGTCACATCAAGTTCGGGGGTTTTTGGCAATTTTCTCCATTTTTGAGGGACCAACTTGCAATTTTGGCATCCAAACCCATCCCCAACACTATATAAGGCCTCATTCTTGAAACCCAAGATACTCTTCCCCCAATCCACACATAAACACACTACCTTGGAGAGCAATTCACACACACTCACACATAGTCATAGGTGTTCTTCATCTTTTGCAATTTCTTTTCATAGATAGCTTAGATTCTTGTTTATTTTAACAATTCAAGTGAAGATTTCCATTGGGCTTTGTAAGTAATTGAAGTTTGTAGCTACATTTCAAGTTTTAAGGTGATATCTCTTTAATTCTCATTTCAATTTCCCAATTCTCTTATTTCTTGCATTTGATTTCTTAATTGTTATGGAATTTGTGATTTCTTACATTCTAGCCATGGATTTCTATCTTAGAACCATGGGCTAAGCTCTTATTGCCTTGGGTGTGAATGTTTTGATGGGTGTTTAGTGTAATTATCGATTAATTGCATGATTAGCTTAGGAATTGGGTGTATATGTTTCTAGTGTTGTAATTTTCATGATTCAATTGATTAATTCACCCTATTAGCTAGCATTGTTAGTTTTGTCGACTTCAACGACCGTATTGGGTTGCATGATTAAGAGTGTGTGTATGAGCTTGAATTAATCAGTTAGAATTAACATAGTAATTAGCTACACCGACCGGGGGTTGATTGCTTAGATCGACGACACTAGACACTAGTCGATTAGAGGTCGTCTATTAGATTAGTGAGAGGGCGTCTCATAAACATTAGTAACCGTGTTGAACGTGTTTATGAGACACTATCTTAGGAGCTTATGGTATTGATTAGACTATATAATTGCTAATCGATGCACGTGTTCACCTAAGCCTCACAAGGGATTGGTCTACACACACGAGTGATAGCCTTTAGCTTATCCCATATTTATAGGTTCATTCATGCAATTGATTCGTTGACTCATTGAATTACCCACAAAACGGAAGCACCCGAGGCAATACCCTTCTCTTGCACTTTCTCTCGAAAGTTAGATAGCTTGCTATTTCTTGTGTTCATTTCTTATCATTCTTAGATAATTTAGTTTAATTCTTGTGTTTTAATTCCCGAAAATCCAACAAACAAGCTTAGTTACTACAATAACATGAAAACTTATAACTTTAGGGGCTCCACGCTCTCCTAATTAAATCCTTGGAACGAACAAACTACTTGGTCGTACTTGCGTACTACAATCGAACCCATACGCTTGTGGGGATCGTATTGTCAAGTGTTTAAAAAGTGTTGAAAAACGAACAAGTCAATGGCGCCGCTGCCGGGGATTTAAGCGAGTGCTATTAGTGAAACTTAGAGTTTGTTGAGTGTTATTGATAGTAGCATTTCTTTTTGTTATTTTGTTTTTGTTCATCTTTGTGGGCTTTGACATTTTCCTTTTGTAGGTGCATGATCACAAGATCACGTGGAGGAAACCTTGAACCGTTAGACCTTGAGATCGAGGCACACGCAAGAAGAAGGAATCGAAGTAGAAACCGTCAAAGAGTCATAGAAGAACCACTTGAGATGGAAAACATTGAAGAGATGAATCCTCCACCAAATGGAGAAGATGAGCTTCAAAGAGAGAATCATCAAGTTGGAAATCAAGTTGGAGGGAATCCACCTCAAAACCCAAACCCACCACCAAATCTCCAAGTTCCCAATCCACAATATCCACCCCAAAACCACCTTCCATATCAAGGATACAATCCTTACCCTTATCCACCTCCACAACAAGCCTACTATCCACCACCTCCACCTCATCCATATCCACTCCATCAACACCCATATCCTCCACTTTACCAATATCCTCCACCTCAACAAATCCAAGAAGAATACGTTCCTCCACCTCAACATATAGAAGAACCTCAACGTGTATACCATGGAAGGCCAATGAGGGAATATTTTGAGCCTCAACCTAGGGAGCATTACGATGGGTTTGCAAGACCAAGGGTTGAGGCAAACAACTTCGAGATTAGCGCCTCTTTATTAAGGATGTTGAGGGAGAGACAATTTGAAGGAAGGACGAAAGAAGGATTTGAGGAAGACCCGAATGAACATCTTGCTCAATTCTTGGAGATAGCCGACACTCTCAAGCAAAATGGAGTGTCGGAAGATGCTAAAAAGATGAGGCTATTTCCGTTCACATTGTCGGGGAAAGCAAAAGCTTGGCTACAATCAAGCATTCCCGTCGGAGAAGTGAGGACGTGGGAAGATTTGAAGAAGAGATTTCTATTGAAGTACTACCCTCCTTCAAAGACGATGGAAGCCAAGCAAAAGATCTCGACGTTCAAACAAGGTCCAAATGAGGGAATCAAAGAATCATGGGAAAGGTTTACGAGTCTTCTCATCACATGTCCCCATCATGGTTTCCCAATAGAACAAACAACTTGTTGGTTCGTTGGTGGGTTACGATTGGAAGATCAACACCACATTGATGCTTGTGCGGGGGGTTCAATTTGGATTAAATCGGTGGAGGAGATCAATGACATAATAGAGGGGATATCAAGCAATACTTTCAAGATGAGAGTAGACCGTGGAGCACAAAATCGGGTAGCTCAAGTGGATGCTAATGAGAGCATAAAAGCAATGATGACTACACTCATTGAAAAGGTGAATGTTTTATCTCAAACAAGAGATAATCATTTATCCTTTGTGCAAGAAGATCCTCAAATGAGACATATGGAAGATGTGCAATACATGGGTCAACAAGGATATCCACAAAATTTTCAAGGGAATCGACAATATCAAGGCCAACCACCATATCAAAATCGTGGTCAAGGATATCAAGCTCCTCCTCAAAACCGATTCCAAGGGCAATCTTCATCATCTCAAGGACAAGGGGGACCATCCCCTCAATACCAAGCCCCTCAAAACCCGAATTTTCGGAGGAATGAGAATTTGTCATATTCCAATCCTAAAGGTGTTATTCAATATCCTCCCGGATTTGATCCCGGAGAAAAACTCCCAAGTGGAGAAGGGAAGTCCTCTACGGATGAGCTTCTAGCACTCCTCATGAAGAGAATGGAGGCAAGTGAGAAGAAATCTGAAGCATCCGACTCCATCCTTGCCCAACTCATGAGTAACAAAAAATCAATGGAATTCCAAATGGGACAATTGGCAACTTCCATTGGATCTCAACATATAAAGGGTAAATTGCCCTCAAACACCGAGGTAAACCCACGTGAGCATTGTAATGCTATTACAATTTCAAGTGGTGAACATTATGGAGTTTCTTCAATTGAATTGGAAGAGGGTGAAGTGTTGAAGGCAAAAGAAAGGGAGGAAGAGGAAAAGAAGAGGATAGAAAAAGTTGGAAGTGGAGAGGTTGCTCCAAGAATTCCAAAGTGGAGAATTGCCAAAGATTTGAAAAAGAAGAAGCTTGAGGTACCTTGTGATAAATGGGGGGTGCCCATTACATATGAGCCACTTCCATACCCGGGAAGATACATGAAGAAAATGGATGAGAAGTTTGGGAAGTTTTTGGATATCTTCAAGAAAATCCACATTGATCTTCCACTTTCGGATGCTTTAGAGCAAGTACCTCATTACATGAAGTTTTTAAAGGATGCAATAGCAAACAAGAAGAAACTAGTGGATGATGAGAAGATCAAGTTGACCGAAGAGTGTAGTGCTATCCTTCAACGAAATCCTCCCGAAAAGCTCAAGGATCCGGGTAGTTTCACTCTCCCATGTGAGATTGGTGATGGTCCCATGATGAAAGCTCTTTGTGATTTGGGAGCTAGCATCAATTTGATGCCACTTTCAATCTTCAAGCGTTTGGGACTTGGAGAAGTAGTGCCCACATCAATTACTCTCCAATTAGCGGATCGTTCCATCACCCATCCTAAAGGGATCATTGAAGATGTATTGGTGAAGATTGACAAGTTCATCATTCCGGACGACTTCGTGGTGTTAGATATGAAAGAAGATGCAAATATCCCATTGATTCTTTGGAGGCCGTTTCTTGCCACGGGGGGAGCAAACATCAATTTGAGAAAAGGGGAGGTAACATTGGAGGTGAATGGAGAGAAAGTGATTTTCTCCAAGTATGGCTCAATTGAGAGTCCCCCAAGAAAGAAGGAATCCCCCTCCATCCAAGAATGTGACATTTATGTGAAAGAGTCATTACCAAAAGTCCCATTGAAAGATCCGGGAGATGATAACAAATTGAAGCAAACTCCCAAACTTGAGCAAAACTCAAGTTTGGGGGAGTTTTATAAGGAGAAGAGTTTTGATAAGTTCCTTGAAGGTAGTGAAGATGAAGAGGGAAGAAGGAAGAGTTCAAAGGAGAGAAAGATTGAGAAGAGATTTGAAATTGGAGATACGGTGGTATGGGGCACCTTGGGAGTGATGGAAGTCCTTGGAAAGATGAAGCTCAAAGAACGGAAAATGTTGGTCATGAAGAAATTGGTCTATGGAGGCGGCATTGCGTTGGAAAGTGAGGAGGATGAAGTGTTCATCACCGATGAGCACAATGTCAAGTACTATCATCCTCCATTCAAAGAAAGGGAAGTATGAACTTGTTAAGTTCCGTCCGGCATAGGACGTTAAACCTAGCGCTAAATGGGAGGCAACCCATTTTTACTTGCTTTATTTCATTTTTTGCTCATTTTATTTGCTTTGTTAGTTTAGTTTGATGTGTTTGTGAGTTTTGATGTAGTTGGAGAAGTTTGGATCAAATGGACAAGTGGATTGAAAGTGGAACTTTGTGCTTAGAAGAAGGTGTAGCTATAGCAATCGTAAGAGGTACGCCCACCCCCATTCTTAGGAATTGCATAGCAATTACTAAGTTTGGGGGGGTAGTGGAATTTATATTCTTGTTCATGACATTGATTGCTTAGCTACTCTTAGTGTTATTGTTGGGATAGTGGCCCATGTGTGTAGATTTGTATGTTTAGCACTTGGTGTCAATATCATTGCAAAACTATTTTTTTCCAAACTTTTCATTGCTTGGCAATGAAAAAGTTTGGGGGGGGGGGTATGTTCGTTTTTACATTTTCTATTGACACCAATGTGTACTTTTGTATGTGTGTGCAATTTGAGCTTAAATGATCATTGAGACACATTTGATGGTGATTTGTTGTGAAATTGATTCCTTGAATGCATGATTGGAATGGATAATCTTGTTTGTGTTGTTGTCATCTTGTTGCCTATGGATGTTTTGCATGCACAATGAGTTATGTGTGGTGGTGATTGATGAATGTTCGAGTCTTGAATGAACCGGTGAGAGTTGAGCTTTGGACCGAGCATTAATCCGGTTTATTTCATTTGTGAGTGAATCAATTCATTGCTTGCTTTTCTAGAACTTGCCCAAGTTCTTGCTTGAAATCATGCTTGTGTGATACTTTGAGATATGATGTAGGCCATCTTTCGTACTACACGCCACTTAGCCAAAATTTCCCAATAACCAAAGTAATCTTCCGTAGTTAGCCCGTTTGAGCTTGATTTCCCATTCTATTGACAACCTACAATGTTTAACCACTTAGCCTTTTGAGCCTTTGATATCCAAATCTAGTGAAAAATAAAAAGAAAGTGGTAAAACATGTGTTTTAGTGCTTTTGGTTTGAAGAGAAAATTGGTAAAGTTGTGAAAAGAGAAAAAAAAGAGATGGAAGTGAAAAGAAAATTTGAGAAAGAAAAGAGGGACAATGAGCCCCAAGAGTTTGAAAAGAAAATAACTTGGCTAGAAAAAGATGAGGAGATGAATGCATTTGAGGAACTTATATGAAAAGTGAGAATGAAGGTTGTAAACCTTAAGAGCACGAGCTTGAATTGTTGAATAACAACTTTCGTTCTCCACTAGACGAGTCACTTCTTCCATATTCATCATACCCCATCCAAAGAGCCAATGTTACGTCCTTGGTTAAGACCTATTAATCTCATAGTTGAACATGTTTGTGGTGGAAAGATGGTAGAGCTTGGGCAAGCTTATGGTAATTGCAATGCATGATTTGATTGATGAGTGTATGTTGTCCATAATTTGTTTGAGTGTTTGAGAGAAACACTATATCTTGTGAGTTGAACTTGAACATTTGGATATTTTCATCACCATCATTTGTTGTTGTATGTTGAGTATGTTTGGGTAATTAGTTTGATTTTCAATATTGAACTTGTGATCAATTTTGAGAATGTATCTTGAGGAAGAAGAATTCATTTCATGTCATTTGATACGTGGGATCTTTCATTGATCATCTAGTTTTAAATTTCACCCTCACGTTGTAATTCTTTCGTTGCTCGAGGACGAGCAACACTTTAAGTTTGGGGGAGTTGATTCGGGTGAAATTTACACGATTTAGATGCATATTTGAAGCTCATTTGATGTTGATTTCATTGATTTATGCATTGATTATGATTGTTTGAGCCAAAATGAGAGAAAGGTTGTGTTTTGTCGATTTTATAGGAAATACGATGGAATTTGGAGCAAAACACGAACCATACCTTACTGGATCAAGAAGAGGAGTGCACCGTTGGATTCGTCTCGAAAAATGGAGTGGAATGAAAAAAAGAATCGAGTCAATCGGAGGTCGGAAGCTCGAGATACAACGAAACGAAAAACCACATGGCCGGGTAGAATCCCACCCGGCCGGGTAGAATCCGACCCGGCCGGGTCACTTCAACCCGGGCAAGGGCAGATTTTCATCACTTTCGTATTTGGCCCGGGTGAAACCCACCCGGCCGGGTGGTTTCAACCCGGGCAAGGCCACAAATATGTTTGCTTCGAGTTTTGGCCGGGTGGGAGCCACCCGGCCGGGTCACATCAAGTTCGGGGGTTTTTTGCCATTTTCTCCATTTTTGAGGGACCAACTTGCAATTTTGGCATCCAAACCCTTCCCCAACACTATATAAGGCCTCATTCTTGAAACCCAAGATACTCTTCCCCCAATCCACACATAAACACACTACCTTGGAGAGCAATTCACACACACTCACACATAGTCATAGGTGTTCTTCATCTTTTGCAATTTCTTTTCATAGATAGCTTAGATTCTTGTTTATTTTAACAATTCAAGTGAAGATTTCCATTGGGCTTTGTAAGTAATTGAAGTTTGTAGCTACATTTCAAGTTTTAAGGTGATATCTCTTTAATTCTCATTTCAATTTCCCAATTCTCTTATTTCTTGCATTTGATTTCTTAATTGTTATGGAACTTGTGATTTCTTACATTCTAGCCATGGATTTCTATCTTAGAACCATGGGCTAAGCTCTTATTGCCTTGGGTGTGAATGTTTTGATGGGTGTTTAGTGTAATTATCGATTAATTGCATGATTAGCTTAGGAATTGGGTGTATATGTTTCTAGTGTTGTAATTTTCATGATTCAATTGATTAATTCACCCTATTAGCTAGCATTGTTAGTTTTGTCGACTTCAACGACCGTATTGGGTTGCATGATTAAGAGTGTGTGTATGAGCTTGAATTAATCAGTTAGAATTAACATAGTAATTAGCTACACCGACCGGGGGTTGATTGCTTAGATCGACGACACTAGACACTAGTCGATTAGAGGTCGTCTATTAGATTAGTGAGAGGGCGTCTCATAAACATTAGTAACCGTGTTGAACGTGTTTATGAGACACTATCTTAGGAGCTTATGGTATTGATTAGACTATATAATTGCTAATCGATGCACGTGTTCACCTAAGCCTCACAAGGGATTGGTCTACACACACGAGTGATAGCCTTTAGCTTATCCCATATTTATAGGTTCATTCATGCAATTGATTCGTTGACTCATTGAATTACCCACAAAACGGAAGCACCCGAGGCAATACCCTTCTCTTGCACTTTCTCTCGAAAGTTAGATAGCTTGCTATTTCTTGTGTTCATTTCTTATCATTCTTAGATAATTTAGTTTAATTCTTGTGTTTTAATTCCCGAAAATCCAACAAACAAGCTTAGTTACTACAATAGCATGAAAACTTATAACTTTAGGGGCTCCACGCTCTCCTAATTAAATCCTTGGAACGAACAAACTACTTGGTCGTACTTGCGTACTACAATCGAACCCATACGCTTGTGGGGATCGTATTGTCAAGTGTTTAAAAAGTGTTGAAAAACGAACAAGTCAATGGCGCCGCTGCCGGGGATTTAAGCGAGTGCTATTAGTGAAACTTAGAGTTTGTTGAGTGTTATTGATAGTAGCATTTCTTTTTGTTATTTTGTTTTTGTTCATCTTTGTGGGCTTTGACATTTTCCTTTTGTAGGTGCATGATCACAAGATCACGTGGAGGAAACCTTGAACCGTTAGACCTTGAGATCGAGGCACACGCAAGAAGAAGGAATCGAAGTAGAAACCGTCAAAGAGTCATAGAAGAACCACTTGAGATGGAAAACATTGAAGAGATGAATCCTCCACCAAATGGAGAAGATGAGCTTCAAAGAGAGAATCATCAAGTTGGAAATCAAGTTGGAGGGAATCCACCTCAAAACCCAAACCCACCACCAAATCTCCAAGTTCCCAATCCACAATATCCACCCCAAAACCACCTTCCATATCAAGGATACAATCCTTACCCTTATCCACCTCCACAACAAGCCTACTATCCACCACCTCCACCTCATCCATATCCACTCCATCAACACCCATATCCTCCACTTTACCAATATCCTCCACCTCAACAAATCCAAGAAGAATACGTTCCTCCACCTCAACATATAGAAGAACCTCAACGTGTATACCATGGAAGGCCAATGAGGGAATATTTTGAGCCTCAACCTAGGGAGCATTACGATGGGTTTGCAAGACCAAGGGTTGAGGCAAACAACTTCGAGATTAGCGCCTCTTTATTAAGGATGTTGAGGGAGAGACAATTTGAAGGAAGGACGAAAGAAGGATTTGAGGAAGACCCGAATGAACATCTTGCTCAATTCTTGGAGATAGCCGACACTCTCAAGCAAAATGGAGTGTCGGAAGATGCTAAAAAGATGAGGCTATTTCCGTTCACATTGTCGGGGAAAGCAAAAGCTTGGCTACAATCAAGCATTCCCGTCGGAGAAGTGAGGACGTGGGAAGATTTGAAGAAGAGATTTCTATTGAAGTACTACCCTCCTTCAAAGACGATGGAAGCCAAGCAAAAGATCTCGACGTTCAAACAAGGTCCAAATGAGGGAATCAAAGAATCATGGGAAAGGTTTACGAGTCTTCTCATCACATGTCCCCATCATGGTTTCCCAATAGAACAAACAACTTGTTGGTTCGTTGGTGGGTTACGATTGGAAGATCAACACCACATTGATGCTTGTGCGGGGGGTTCAATTTGGATGAAATCGGTGGAGGAGATCAATGACATAATAGAGGGGATATCAAGCAATACTTTCAAGATGAGAGTAGACCGTGGAGCACAAAATCGGGTAGCTCAAGTGGATGCTAATGAGAGCATAAAAGCAATGATGACTACACTCATTGAAAAGGTGAATGTTTTATCTCAAACAAGAGATAATCATTTATCCTTTGTGCAAGAAGATCCTCAAATGAGACATATGGAAGATGTGCAATACATGGGTCAACAAGGATATCCACAAAATTTTCAAGGGAATCGACAATATCAAGGCCAACCACCATATCAAAATCGTGGTCAAGGATATCAAGCTCCTCCTCAAAACCGATTCCAAGGGCAATCTTCATCATCTCAAGGACAAGGGGGACCATCCCCTCAATACCAAGCCCCTCAAAACCCGAATTTTCGGAGGAATGAGAATTTGTCATATTCCAATCCTAAAGGTGTTATTCAATATCCTCCCGGATTTGATCCCGGAGAAAAACTCCCAAGTGGAGAAGGGAAGTCCTCTACGGATGAGCTTCTAGCACTCCTCATGAAGAGAATGGAGGCAAGTGAGAAGAAATCTGAAGCATCCGACTCCATCCTTGCCCAACTCATGAGTAACAAAAAATCAATGGAATTCCAAATGGGACAATTGGCAACTTCCATTGGATCTCAACATATAAAGGGTAAATTGCCCTCAAACACCGAGGTAAACCCACGTGAGCATTGTAATGCTATTACAATTTCAAGTGGTGAACATTATGGAGTTTCTTCAATTGAATTGGAAGAGGGTGAAGTGTTGAAGGCAAAAGAAAGGGAGGAAGAGGAAAAGAAGAGGATAGAAAAAGTTGGAAGTGGAGAGGTTGCTCCAAGAATTCCAAAGTGGAGAATTGCCAAAGATTTGAAAAAGAAGAAGCTTGAGGTACCTTGTGATAAATGGGGGGTGCCCATTACATATGAGCCACTTCCATACCCGGGAAGATACATGAAGAAAATGGATGAGAAGTTTGGGAAGTTTTTGGATATCTTCAAGAAAATCCACATTGATCTTCCACTTTCGGATGCTTTAGAGCAAGTACCTCATTACATGAAGTTTTTAAAGGATGCAATAGCAAACAAGAAGAAACTAGTGGATGATGAGAAGATCAAGTTGACCGAAGAGTGTAGTGCTATCCTTCAACGAACTCCTCCCGAAAAGCTCAAGGATCCGGGTAGTTTCACTCTCCCATGTGAGATTGGTGATGGTCCCATGATGAAAGCTCTTTGTGATTTGGGAGCTAGCATCAATTTGATGCCACTTTCAATCTTCAAGCGTTTGGGACTTGGAGAAGTAGTGCCCACATCAATTACTCTCCAATTAGCGGATCGTTCCATCACCCATCCTAAAGGGATCATTGAAGATGTATTGGTGAAGATTGACAAGTTCATCATTCCGGACGACTTCGTGGTGTTAGATATGAAAGAAGATGCAAATATCCCATTGATTCTTTGGAGGCCGTTTCTTGCCACGGGGGGAGCAAACATCAATTTGAGAAAAGGGGAGGTAACATTGGAGGTGAATGGAGAGAAAGTGATTTTCTCCAAGTATGGCTCAATTGAGAGTCCCCCAAGAAAGAAGGAATCCCCCTCCATCCAAGAATGTGACATTTATGTGAAAGAGTCATTACCAAAAGTCCCATTGAAAGATCCGGGAGATGATAACAAATTGAAGCAAACTCCCAAACTTGAGCAAAACTCAAGTTTGGGGGAGTTTTATAAGGAGAAGAGTTTTGATAAGTTCCTTGAAGGTAGTGAAGATGAAGAGGGAAGAAGGAAGAGTTCAAAGGAGAGAAAGATTGAGAAGAGATTTGAAATTGGAGATA
Organism: Galeopsis tetrahit; assembly: GCA_963675135.1. Taxonomy (NCBI): domain Eukaryota; kingdom Viridiplantae; phylum Streptophyta; class Magnoliopsida; order Lamiales; family Lamiaceae; genus Galeopsis; species Galeopsis tetrahit. The sequence goes on from OY776123.1 coordinate 19,684,727, forward strand.
CGGTGGTATGGGGCACCTTGGGAGTGATGGAAGTCCTTGGAAAGATGAAGCTCAAAGAACGGAAAATGTTGGTCATGAAGAAATTGGTCTATGGAGGCGGCATTGCGTTGGAAAGTGAGGAGGATGAAGTGTTCATCACCGATGAGCACAATGTCAAGTACTATCATCCTCCATTCAAAGAAAGGGAAGTATGAACTTGTTAAGTTCCGTCCGGCATAGGACGTTAAACCTAGCGCTAAATGGGAGGCAACCCATTTTTACTTGCTTTATTTCATTTTTTGCTCATTTTATTTGCTTTGTTAGTTTAGTTTGATGTGTTTGTGAGTTTTGATGTAGTTGGAGAAGTTTGGATCAAATGGACAAGTGGATTGAAAGTGGAACTTTGTGCTTAGAAGAAGGTGTAGCTATAGCAATCGTAAGAGGTACGCCCACCCCCATTCTTAGGAATTGCATAGCAATTACTAAGTTTGGGGGGGTAGTGGAATTTATATTCTTGTTCATGACATTGATTGCTTAGCTACTCTTAGTGTTATTGTTGGGATAGTGGCCCATGTGTGTAGATTTGTATGTTTAGCACTTGGTGTCAATATCATTGCAAAACTATTTTTTTCCAAACTTTTCATTGCTTGGCAATGAAAAAGTTTGGGGGGGGGGGGGTATGTTCGTTTTTACATTTTCTATTGACACCAATGTGTACTTTTGTATGTGTGTGCAATTTGAGCTTAAATGATCATTGAGACACATTTGATGGTGATTTGTTGTGAAATTGATTCCTTGAATGCATGATTGGAATGGATAATCTTGTTTGTGTTGTTGTCATCTTGTTGCCTATGGATGTTTTGCATGCACAATGAGTTATGTGTGGTGGTGATTGATGAATGTTCGAGTCTTGAATGAACCGGTGAGAGTTGAGCTTTGGACCGAGCATTAATCCGGTTTATTTCATTTGTGAGTGAATCAATTCATTGCTTGCTTTTCTAGAACTTGCCCAAGTTCTTGCTTGAAATCATGCTTGTGTGATACTTTGAGATATGATGTAGGCCATCTTTCGTACTACACGCCACTTAGCCAAAATTTCCCAATAACCAAAGTAATCTTCCGTAGTTAGCCCGTTTGAGCTTGATTTCCCATTCTATTGACAACCTACAATGTTTAACCACTTAGCCTTTTGAGCCTTTGATATCCAAATCTAGTGAAAAATAAAAAGAAAGTGGTAAAACATGTGTTTTAGTGCTTTTGGTTTGAAGAGAAAATTGGTAAAGTTGTGAAAAGAGAAAAAAAAGAGATGGAAGTGAAAAGAAAATTTGAGAAAGAAAAGAGGGACAATGAGCCCCAAGAGTTTGAAAAGAAAATAACTTGGCTAGAAAAAGATGAGGAGATGAATGCATTTGAGGAACTTATATGAAAAGTGAGAATGAAGGTTGTAAACCTTAAGAGCACGAGCTTGAATTGTTGAATAACAACTTTCGTTCTCCACTAGACGAGTCACTTCTTCCATATTCATCATACCCCATCCAAAGAGCCAATGTTACGTCCTTGGTTAAGACCTATTAATCTCATAGTTGAACATGTTTGTGGTGGAAAGATGGTAGAGCTTGGGCAAGCTTATGGTAATTGCAATGCATGATTTGATTGATGAGTGTATGTTGTCCATAATTTGTTTGAGTGTTTGAGAGAAACACTATATCTTGTGAGTTGAACTTGAACATTTGGATATTTTCATCACCATCATTTGTTGTTGTATGTTGAGTATGTTTGGGTAATTAGTTTGATTTTCAATATTGAACTTGTGATCAATTTTGAGAATGTATCTTGAGGAAGAAGAATTCATTTCATGTCATTTGATACGTGGGATCTTTCATTGATCATCTAGTTTTAAATTTCACCCTCACGTTGTAATTCTTTCGTTGCTCGAGGACGAGCAACACTTTAAGTTTGGGGGAGTTGATTCGGGTGAAATTTACACGATTTAGATGCATATTTGAAGCTCATTTGATGTTGATTTCATTGATTTATGCATTGATTATGATTGTTTGAGCCAAAATGAGAGAAAGGTTGTGTTTTGTCGATTTTATAGGAAATACGATGGAATTTGGAGCAAAACACGAACCATACCTTACTGGATCAAGAAGAGGAGTGCACCGTTGGATTCGTCTCGAAAAATGGAGTGGAATGAAAAAAAGAATCGAGTCAATCGGAGGTCGGAAGCTCGAGATACAACGAAACGAAAAACCACATGGCCGGGTAGAATCCCACCCGGCCGGGTAGAATCCGACCCGGCCGGGTCACTTCAACCCGGGCAAGGGCAGATTTTCATCACTTTCGTATTTGGCCCGGGTGAAACCCACCCGGCCGGGTGGTTTCAACCCGGGCAAGGCCACAAATATGTTTGCTTCGAGTTTTGGCCGGGTGGCATGCCCGGGTGGGAGCCACCCGGCCGGGTCACATCAAGTTCGGGGGTTTTTTGCCATTTTCTCCATTTTTGAGGGACCAACTTGCAATTTTGGCATCCAAACCCTTCCCCAACACTATATAAGGCCTCATTCTTGAAACCCAAGATACTCTTCCCCCAATCCACACATAAACACACTACCTTGGAGAGCAATTCACACACACTCACACATAGTCATAGGTGTTCTTCATCTTTTGCAATTTCTTTTCATAGATAGCTTAGATTCTTGTTTATTTTAACAATTCAAGTGAAGATTTCCATTGGGCTTTGTAAGTAATTGAAGTTTGTAGCTACATTTCAAGTTTTAAGGTGATATCTCTTTAATTCTCATTTCAATTTCCCAATTCTCTTATTTCTTGCATTTGATTTCTTAATTGTTATGGAACTTGTGATTTCTTACATTCTAGCCATGGATTTCTATCTTAGAACCATGGGCTAAGCTCTTATTGCCTTGGGTGTGAATGTTTTGATGGGTGTTTAGTGTAATTATCGATTAATTGCATGATTAGCTTAGGAATTGGGTGTATATGTTTCTAGTGTTGTAATTTTCATGATTCAATTGATTAATTCACCCTATTAGCTAGCATTGTTAGTTTTGTCGACTTCAACGACCGTATTGGGTTGCATGATTAAGAGTGTGTGTATGAGCTTGAATTAACCAATTAGAATTAACATAGTAATTAGCTACACCGACCGGGGGTTGATTGCTTAGATCGACGACACTAGACACTAGTCGATTAGAGGTCGTCTATTAGATTAGTGAGAGGGCATCTCATAAACATTAGTAACCGTGTTGAACGTGTTTATGAGACACTATCTTAGGAGCTTATGGTATTGATTAGACTATATAATTGCTAATCGATGCACGTGTTCACCTAAGCCTCACAAGGGATTGGTCTACACACACGAGTGATAGCCTTTAACTTATCCCATATTTATAGGTTCATTCATGCAATTGATTCGTTGACTCATTGAATTACCCACAAAACGGAAGCACCCGAGGCAATACGCTTCTCTTGCACTTTCTCTCGAAAGTTAGATAGCTTGCTATTTCTTGTGTTCATTTCTTATCATTCTTAGATAATTTAGTTTAATTCTTGTGTTTTAATTCCCGAAAATCCAAGCAAACAAGCTTAGTTACTACAATAGCATGAAAACTTATAACTTTAGGGATTCACTTGCATTCAATTAAATCCTTGGAACGAACAAACTACTTGGTCGTACTTGCGTACTACAATCGAACCCATACGCTTGTGGGGATCGTATTGTCAAGTGTTTAAAAAGTGTTGAAAAACGAACAAGTCAGGACCGGCAAAAAATATTATCTTAGAGAGTTTATTAATTTATCGAGTATTAATTTAAAGAGTTTCTATTGTATACTTCTTTTGAAATCAATTTTACAACTAGAATGCTTAATTATAGTATAATCACTTATATATATATAATACCAAAAGTGCAATAAAAAAATATTTTGTAATTTATTAAATTAATTTATCACTAATTTAAAAAAAAAATTAATATATATATATATATATATCTATATCGGGTAGGGTTGGGGGAGGGGATCTTGGACAATACGTAGGTTCTGGAGAGATATAGTAATTTTGTCAAATAAGAAATATAAACTTTATGTTGGAACATGACACAAAAAAAAATGTAAATCTTATATAGATCATGGAGGGAGTGTATTTTTGTTAATTAATACTAATAATAATTTATTCTTTATTGATTGATTGATTAATTTCTAGATCATATTCTTTTTATATAGTAAGTATCTTCTAAAATTTCCATTTAATGTTATCTATATTTCTTCTTAATTTCTTTGTAAGTTATTTGAGAAGTATAGATCATTCAAGGTGTTTGTGTAATAGAATTAGGCTTGTGTCATTTTTTTCCATTTAGCATTTAAATGTTTACATTTATTTTAGGGAAAATATCAATTTTGGTCACTCAATTTTACCTCTTTTCATATTTGGTCACCCACATTTAGTCACTATCAAAATTGGTCACTCAGTTATTATATTCTATCAAAATTGATCACTCTATCGACTAACGGGAGTTTTAAGCCATGAAATTTCTCAAAACCTCTAAGGTTAAAAAATTCTCATGCATCTTTCAGAACTAATGAAACAAACGCAGAAGCAAAAATGAAACATGTGCAAAAATTACCAATATTTACATTATATTTATAATAGGTAAGGAATTCTGATGCATCTAGAACGTGATTCAATCAACTTGCTGGTTTACTTTTTATTTTATACTCCCTCCGTCCCACAGGAATTTGCACACTTTCCATATATGGATGTCCCATACCAATTTGCACACTCCATAAAAGGAAATATCTTCACAACCCTCACCCTTGAAATATACTCATATTTACCCATATGCCATTATTTTTCTACCCTCATTCTACTTTTTACTTTACTTTATTCATAAAAGTTTGCAAAACTACCACTTAAAACATCAATCATTACACCTTTTCTTACACATTTCTTAAAATGTGTGTCGGTTGGTCAAAGGGTGCAAGTTCCTCCGGGACGGAGGGAGTAGATAATTAGGAAATGAGAAACTTAGGATATAGAAATTTATTTCAATTAATTTCAAATGCTCAATTGTTTGACTAACATTTCAAGAAATCTGAAATAATGATCTTAATAGAAAAATATTTAGAATGAAAAATAAGTTTATGGAATTTTCTTGAATGGATAATTTTAGAAAATTCTTTACAATTAATCTTCACCACAAATTATGCTCCAATAATTATAAATAGGGAAATGAATTGAAATAAGTTTATATCTCCAATTATTATACAAATTCAATATGAAACCAAGAATTGGAAAACAGAGTACAATTGTAAAAAAAAAAAAAAAAACCAGAGTACAAAGTTTCATTCTATCTCCTGAGTTTCTCATTTCCTGTAAAATAAAAAGTAAACCAACCAAAATGAATTCATAATTGAGTTAAATAATTATTAAAAACTTACTGAAATTTTTTTCCTACCCAGCAAGTTGATTAAATCACGTTCTAGAAGGTTTTGAGAAATTTCACAGCTCAAAACTCTTTCTCCGATAGTCCATGACTAACAGAGTGATCAATTTTGATAGAATATAATAACTGGGTGACCAATTTTGATAGTGACTAAATTTGGGTGACCAAATATGAAAAGAGGTAAAATTGGGTGACCAAAATTGATATTTTCCTTTTATTTTATCTATAAATTTATAATATACGCTCTGACCAAGTTGAGTGATAAGGTTCTTGAAGTTATGATTCTAAATTACTGGAAGTAGAAGTAGTGTTGGACAATTGATAATGTTACTGACAACTATGTTAACTCTTTCTAATCATAGATTGCCTTTACAATATGTTAACTCTTTCTAATCATAGATTGCCTTTACAATTTTAACGTAGACAATTTATGTTGATTGTATCATATGATATCTCTACTAATAAAAGTTAGGGGCAATTTTTTTATGTACATTTTTTTTTTTTAATTTAGAGATCTTCATTTTAGAGTTTGTGACCGGAGATGACCTCACGAAAAATGTGTGAAACCTTAGTTTGCATTGCCCCTCAAAATTTTATGAATGTAAGATTTTATAATAAATTTAATATCTTAGTTCCACAATTTTATTTCGCAATTATATTTTCTGTTAAAATTATTGTTGATATTGAATTATTGTATTATTTAATTGAATGTATATTTAATCTCTTATGGAATTACTGTGACATTATTTAACATATTATAATGATTTAATAATTTTGTTATATATTACTCACTCTATTCCGGTGAAAGCTACTCATGATATTTGAGCATGAAGGTTAAAAAATATGACATAATAAATAAATGTATTTGATGTGATGTGATTGAGAGAAAATAATATAATGAGATGGTAGTTTGTAAAAAAAAAAGTACGAGTAGCTTTTATTGCGAAGGACGAAAAAGAAAAGCTTGGTAACTTTTATTGAGACGAATGGTAATAGATATACTTACATTTCAATACTAGACATTAATTTTATATACTTATACCTTAACATATTGTAAATATAAATATTATAGCTAGATTTATATATAAGATATCAATTAAATTCAAGTAAAAATAATTTAATCTAAAAATATATTTAAAAAAATTAAATTTTGTTATTTCTTAAAATTTGTTATAATATATTAAATATGAGTTAACAATAATTAATATTATAACAATAAATAATGATATATATAAATTTTAATATAAGTTAGTGATATTATAAAATAAATACATCATAAATAATAACTTAATTTTAAAATATTATACAACATTTTTCAAACATATATGGTCGATTAGCACGGGTGCCATACTAGTTAATATATAATACACATAACGTGTTATATACTTACTCCATCCGTTCATCAAAAGTGTGCTCATTTCTTTTTTTGGGTACACAAAAAACGTGTTTATTCTATTTAAATAATTAACTTTTGAATATTTTTTCTACTTTACTAACAAGATTGAGTATCTACCAAATATATTTTATACTCATTATATTAAATATATTGTTTATAATTAAAATATGATTTTTTTAAAAAATATATATAAAAAAAAGTGAGCACACTTTTGGTGGACAGAGGGAGTATATATTAATGATCTGAATACCTGATACAACACGATAATGACACGTATCCATTAATAATACGATAATGACACCAACAAATGACAAATGACATTGATTATGAGAGTGAGTCAGACTCTATCAGACACTAGTATCTCTTTTAGGTTTTAAAGAAGATAATTTACACTTATGATCTCTTATGCTATGAGAATTAACAAGTGCCAATTTCAATCACCTAAGAACGTCACACCTATCTAGAGTTATCCAAACGATTCGGGCTCGCTGGTTCACAGTTCGGAATTGACTGAATCAGAACCGTGTAAATTGATTCATGTATTATCTACCACTAAAATACACAACTGCAAGTGTACGGTGTATATCGTAGCGTGATAAGTACAAGGTCGATCCCACATGGAGGTGTAGTGTAAAAGCGTATTTTGTCGATTTAATTCTAAATAGACGGTGATCGATAAGTTTGAAGGTTGTAATTAACCCTAATTATCTACTAAAATATCACACGTAAACAATCAAAGAGTAATAAGAGAATCGATCAAAATGTGCTCATGCAAATCACGAAAACGAGGGAAAATACGAATGAAACTCAAATAAGAGAAGGTAGGTTCCAAGGCACATGCAATACTAATGAATCCAGCTATGATTAACAATCTACTCAAGTGGTTGTTGTGCTTTTTCTATAAGATTGATCACAAAATAATGAGTTAAAAGTTCTCTCGATCCAAATAACCCAAGAGAAATATAATCCAATCTTGTATCTGTACCTAAATTGCATCATAAAACCCAATTAAGCCCCTAAGATCATCACACATCCTCCTAATCATTGATCATCTCTCGATCTCTCAATAAAATTAGGTCGAACATTTGCAATCAATTAATCAAAAGAGATTTTTCAATCCAATTTCAATTAACTAAGATCAACACATCACTATTGTACACTAATGACATGTTTTGAAGTGAAAATCAAGCATTCAAATAGAATTAAGCCACACAAACACCAATTAAACAAAATACTAATTATAAACTTTATCAAAAGTATTTACAAGGCCCTAGCCCTAGAACAGAAAGTGTTCTAGCCAACAATCAACATAATCCAATTAACACAAACTAATGAAATAAACAAATAAAAAGAAGGAGAAAGAGAAAGCTTAGTCTAATGGATGATGGGTAATTGAATTCTAAAGCTCTTGGTGCCTTCCTTACTTGATTTGATGGAGAATTGATGAAGAAGATGATTTTTTTTTTATTACAAGTTAAATACCCATCCCATTTCCCCTACCCATGACTCGAACCCAGGACCTAAGGCCTAGGTAGTGGTGCTCTAACCACTTGAGCTATCCCACTTTGTCAGATGAAGAAGATGATGATTACCCTCAATTGTGTGTTAATGTGTGTAAGAGTTCTTGAGAAAGGGGTTAAGTGTGTTTGAATTCAAGAATTGGGGTATTTATAGTGTTGGGGTAGGGTTTGGGGGTAAGAATTACACTTAGGGCCCTAAAAATGGTGAAAATGCATAAAAACCGCCGAGAATAGGGGTAACTCGGCCGAGTCGGGACAGAGTGTTATGGTTGAACTCGGCCGATTCTGTGCAACTCGGCCGAAAAACAATTTTTTCTTCCGCTCGGCCGAGTTGCTGGCTGTCCTAGTTGCAGGTCTTCACTTGTGCTCGGCCGGATCTGTGCAACTCGGCCGAAAAATGAATTTTTTCTTCCACTCGGCCGAGTTGCTGGATGTCTAAGTTTGCACCTCGAACTTGTTTTGTGTGTAACTTTTGCTTCCGGCCTCAAAACGGGATTGTGTGTAACTTTTGCTCCCATTGTAATATAAATTTTGTCCCAATTTGGATTGAAATTCTGTCCCATTGTCAATTCTAAAAAAAAAACGGAATTATGAATGAATTTCAATCCAATATTAAGAAAGTTAGGATTGTGTGTAACTTTTGCTTCCGACCCAATTTGTGTGTAACTTTTGCTTCCGACCTCGAATATTATGAATGATTTCTTTTTGTGTTTATCAAAGAGAAATGGCATGGGTATGTGGTAACCGGGTGGAAAGGTTTTGTGCTTAAAGAGAAGTTGAAGTTACTAAAGGCTGATATCGTGCTTTGGAATTGGGAAGTGTTTGGGAATATTGAGCAGAATGTAGAGGCTAGAAGATAGAAAATCTGGGAATTAGATATGATTGATGACACGTTAGGATTGAACGAATCAGAAATAGTCAAAAGAAACGAGGAAAAGGCAAAATTGTTCATCGACCTGCGAAACAGGGATACACTCCTCTCCCAGAAATCGAGATACAAATGGATTAGGGACGGGGATGCTAATACCAAATTCTTTCATAGATGCATCAATAAACAATGAAAGACAAATGAGATAGCAGGGATCTCGATCAATGGGGAATGGAAAGGGGAGGTGGGAGAGGTCAAGGCTGGAATTCGAGACCAATTTTGGACGAGGCTATCTTAACAAAAAAGATTTCCGAGGAAGACAAAGCCATGCTCATCAGCCCGTTCACGTAGAATGAAATTAAGGAAGCAGTCTGGTCGTGTGAGATCTCCGAAAGCCCGGGCCCCGACGGATTTAATTTCCACTTCATAAAGAAATGTTGTGAAATATTCAAAGGAGAGATCATCGGTTTCTTTGAAGAATTCCACCAACAAGGGCGATTTGTAAGGGGACTTAATCCCTCTTTCATCACTCTAATACCGAAGAAAGAGGAGACAAACTCGATGGAGGATTTCAGAACGATCTCACTTATTGGAGGTATGTACAAGATATTGTCTAAACTTCTATCAAACAGGCTGTGCAAAGTATTAGAATCCATCATTTCGGAAAATCAAAATGCGTTTATTGGGGCTAGGCAGATTCTTGAGGGTGTGATTACTTTGAATGAAGCAAATCGAGGATGTTAAGCAGCGTAAGAAGAATGGTTTGATTTTGCAAAGGCATACGATTCTTTGGACTGGGGTTTTCTGAGATCGATGAGGGCTGTTGGGATATGAATCCTGATACAAGTCCTAATTGATGATGAGAGGTAGTTTTGATAAGCCAAAAGAAGACTTGAATATATTCTAAATGTTGACTGATCTAGTTATGGAAGTCGTCTTGAGAAGATCAGTAGAGTACATAAGTTTGAAAGAAAAGTTTAAGTATGATTGAAAGACAAGTATGTTTTTATAAGTACTATATATATATATATATATGTTAGGATTTATGATGAGCGAATGAAACGATGTATAGAAGCTCATAATTCATGTTTGTATTCGTATATTGATGTATAGACTTAAGTTGACTAAGCTGATTTATAAAGTTTAATGTAATGTAATAGTCTTGTTAGGATTAGATGATAGGACTAGTATAGTGTTAGTTCTATATCAAAGTCTACTACTGAAGAAGTCTACTGATGAAAGAAGACTGGATGTGCAAGAAAAGTCAAGTAAAGAAGAAGTCAGAATTTGTCTAAGTATGGAAACCAGGCAAGACAAGTGCGCAAGTAAGAAGAAATTCTTAAGTCATAAACGCGTGTGAAGATATATATTGAAGAGTTAGTTATGGAATAACTAATTAACTGAAGAAACGCGTGGATGGATAAGAAGAAGCGGTTAGAAGTCAGTTATCAAGAAAAGTTAGTTGATAACAGAATGTTCTTGATATTCAGATGTTTATAAATACCTCAAGGTATTCTACGATTCAATACCACTGACACACTGATAACTATTGATATACTAAAACGATTTACGAAGAATTCAAAGAGAAGAAACTCACAGAGTTGAAGTTCAGAAAGTTCAAGCCAGAAGACAAGTGAAGGAATGGAAGGAGGCTACTACTGAACTAAGAGAAGTTTTATTGTTTTTGTTCAAGTTGCTAGTTACTTGTAAAATAGCTAGTTAGATCGAAGATATATCTGGTGATATAATCGAGAAGATCGAAGTCTTATTTCTTGGGACTTAAAGCCACAAGAACACACTACTCGAAGAGAAGAGTAATAAGAATTTCACAACTGGGTTTGTGAGAGTGGATGTAGACAAGTTGTCGAACCACTATAAATCTTGTGTGTTGTTTGTTTACTGTTTTATTTGTTGTTTGATTGATTACTTGTTAATTGATTAAAATTGCATATAGAACAAGACAAGATCAGTGTTCATCGAATATAGTTGAGTATAAATTGTTGGGCTCATTATTGATAAATCTGATATTCCGCATTGTGTACTTTGATATATTGAAAGATTTTGAAAAGTCTATTTGTTGGTCCTAGGTGGAGTATAACACAAGTGTATGGGGGGGGGGAATGCACTTGTGTATGCAAATTCTTTTCTATTTGACAAATCTGGTCTTGTCAGGCAGGTTGTCTCACAACTGGCCTGAGTGAACTTTGATAGAAACTTGTCCTACTGATTACTATAGAGTGATCAGTTGGCTAAATATCTAAGAGAGTTGCTAAGTGCGGAATGTGGTTGGCCTTTGACTTAAGGAAATACTCCAAGTAAATTTCTGAAAAGATACAGTTATCAGGGACTTTGTCCAAAACAATTTTTCCTTAAACTTACAAGTTTTACTCTTTGAAATATGTTTGAATATGAATGCAATAAAGAGTGCAGTAAGTAAAAGACACACAAGTTTATAGTGGTTCAGAGACTCAAGCTCCTACATCCACTTTGCCTGATTGAACAGGATAATTCCTTCACAATGGAATTAGCTTGTTTTATAGTGCCAAGGTGCACTGATCAACAACACTCTCTTTGTGTTTTGATCCCTAGGATAATCTGAGTCCTAGTGCTCAATCTCTCTAAGTTAAGACTGTGTTTTACTCTAACAGTCCTTAACTCCTCACTTCTACAACAAACACTCTCTTCACTAAATGAGATAAGGTTTGAGGTTTGGTTCCAACTAATAGAGATATCCTTTACAATGAGAACAGATGTAAAGGCTTAGGATATCTCAATGCTAAGCTAGGATGTTTACAAAGATTGGCTTAGCTGACTTGAAGTGATTCAGGAAACTTGGAATACTTGAGAATAGCTTGGTTTCCTTTGAAAGCTTTATATGAGTTTGATAGCTTCTTGTTGGATCCTGAATCCCTTTGATCACTTCTGTTTATATAGTCATGTTTGAGCAACTATCCGTTGGAGAGATAGCATTTCAAACATTTCTATTTGCAGCTACATTGAAACGGCTAAGTAGCTTGACTTCCTTTTATCCACTGTGTAAAAGGGCTCTTCAATGGTTGCTTGAATGAATGTGTTGACTTCTGAAAGATGCGGCTGAGATGACTTGTGACAGTTTCCAAATAAGCACACTTTCCAAGGTTGATTTGTGGCAGAATCTACACTCAACCAACGGTCAGATGGGACAAGCTCCCTGAACATTCTTGCTGCAGTTTTAGAATGTTCCAACATTCATTCAATGCTTCACTCTTTAATGCTCTAAGTCTTCAATGCTTGGTTCAGGCATGATTGGCAATAAATGCTTCATTGAATGTGTCTTCTGTAAGCTTTTGACAGTTAATTCTCTTGATCATTTGCACTTCAACTGTCTAGATCTTTTGCATTTAAGAGCACAGCTTCAGTGTTCTTGATCTCTTCAGCCTGGTTGTCCACTTGTTCAGTTGTCCTGATGCTTCAGCAATTTTGGCCTTAAGACTTAATACCTATCAAGCTTTCTAACATGTAGCTTTGGGCAACTATCCTGAACTCTAAAATCTCACAACATTTCTGAGATTTTTAACTTAAGCATTCTACATACTCAAGTGTTCTGGGACAACTTGCCTGAACACTAACTTGAGCATATCTCAACTAATTTGTACATCATCATTCAGGGGTTTTGGTATCTAGATCAAAATCATTTTATTCCCAACACTATTCACCCCCCTCTAGACATTTTCCTAGCTTACTCAATATTATTAACTCAACTAGGGACCTACAAGGGCAGGTCTTAACTTTCATCCTAAGTGGGTCTCCTGGATCATGGAATGCGTAAGTTCGACTCACGCCTCGGTTCTTGTCAATGGCAGCCCTTCAGGCGAATTTAAATTACACTGAGGCCTCAGACAAGGAGATCCCCTATCTCCTTTCTTATTTTTAATCGCAGCAGAAGGGGTTAGCGCCATGATGACCAAAGAAACTAGTAGCAGTCTGTTCAAGCCGGTGAGTATTGAGAGGCAAAATGTTAAATTATCTCATCTGCAATTGCAGATGATACAATATTCTTGGGGGAGGATGACACTGAGAACACAAGATTTCTGGGCAGATTCTTGAAGATCATACACCTGGTCACGGGAATGAGAGTCATTTTGAATAAATGTCGAATGTTTGGGATCAATTCTGAAGAAGCCAGAGTTCGGGAAGCGGTTGATATTGTAGGCTGCAATACGGGAAACATTATGTTTTTATACTTGGGTCTAAAAGTGGGGACAGCCCATCACAAGGCTTCAGACTGGGAATATGTGGTTACGAAAATTCGGAAAAAGCTGAGTAAATGGAGAGAAGCGAAGATATCCATAGGAGGTCGACGAATGTTGATTAACGCAATGCTATCCGCTTTACCGGTATACTACCTATCAACTTACCGAGCACCCAAGAAGATGGTTACAAAGTTAGTGAAAATTCAGAGATCTTTCCTTTGGGGAGGGGGAGAGAATAATGAAAATGCCCACAAAATAGCGTGGGTCGAGTGGAAATCTGTGTGCAAATCTAAAGAATTGGGGGGGATGGGGGTGAGGAATTTGGAGCGTTTTAACACAGCACTTATGGGGAAATGGATGTGGAGATTTCTTAATAAGAGGAATAGGCTCTGGGTCAGGGTTATTGTATCAAAATATGGGGAGTCGAGGGGGCTCGGTGTGGGTTTGTTTGAGTCGGGGAGGGGCTGTAAACCTAGAGGGTGGTGGGGGTCAGTGATTAAATCTATAGGAGGGGAGGGTGGGTGGTTCAGCAGCGGGCTGGAGAGGGTGGCGGGTAATGACTGTAACACACTATTTTGGGAAGGAGTGTGGGCGGGTGAGGGAAATCCTAAGTCGAGGTTTGAGAGATTGTTTCGGTTAAGTCTTAATAAAACTGATTTCATTGGGAATATGGGGGCTTGGAGAGAGGGGACGTGGGAGCAGTGACGGACCCAGGATTCTGAATCTGGGGGTACGATAAATGTATAAATGAACCACATATTTACGATACAAATAAATATATGTATGAATGTTTAAAGATATGTGAAAATAAATGTGTGAGTTGTAAGTATTCCGACAAAATATGAAAAATAATGTTTAGATGGCTCAATGACATACTTGTAATTTTCATTATAATTTTTTAAATATGAAATATAAGGGTTTAAATGGTTTAATGACAAAATATGAAAAATAAAACATAATGAGTATAAAATAAGCTCAAAGACATTTAATTAAATGAACTTAGAAGATAAATGTATTGAACTTTTCATCATCTTTCACCTATTCATGATAAACCCAAATAGAAGACACATAATAAAATCAAATAGAAGACACATGAAAATATATTTTCCATATGTTAAACTGTTGTACAGATGGTGCATTATATACATGAAGGCCTCAACTAATTATGGACCGAAAATAAAGAAAAATAAGGAAAACAGGTAACATATATAATTAGCTTAGATATTCACGGAATCAAAAGCTATGGAATCAAAAGCTATGGTGTATATTTGATAATTTGATATTTTCCAATAATTTATTATTATAAAATTATTTTTATACATAAAAAAAAAAAAAAAAGGATTTTTTTGGGATTTGGGGGTACAGTATGTCCCAAGCTAGGTCCGCCCCTGCGTGGGAGTGGAGTTGGAATTGGATACGGGGTCTAAGGGCGAGAGATATTGTTATGCTTAATAATTTATTGATAGTGATTAACAGGTACCCCATCAAACAAGGCGAGGAAGACAGTAGGTGGAAACCAGGTTTGGATAGACTATACCAGGTAAAGGTGACGTATGAGTGGCTCACTAGATTGGAGGACGAAACCAGACTGTCGGAAGAGGAGAAGGAATGCTTTAATCTGATTTGGAACAAACTTTCGCCATCTAAAGTCAGTATCCATACATGGCGGTGCTTTCGTGATAGGCTGCCGACAAAGACCAATCTGCAGCGACGAGGTGCTCTCCCATCAAACCCGAGCGCGTGCTGAATGTTTTTACGAGCCAATTGGAGTCAGGAAGACACATTCTATTCGAATGCCCAGCTTCATATCAATTGTGGATGGGAATCACAAAGTGGTTAAGACTTCAATCGATAATGTCTTCTAATCCTTTAATCAATCTACTCCACTTTAATATAATGCTGAAAGGGATCAGGGGCAGGAGAGTGGCTGCGTGTTTATGGGAGTGTGGTCGATTTGGAAGAGGCGAAATGCAAAAATATTTAGGAATGAGGAGACCACATGCGAAAAACTGATCGAGAAGATAATTGCGAGATCACGGAGTTGGCTGATAAACAAGGGAGTGGTGAATCCAAATTGCACTCCATCGGACTGGAACAGAGATCCAAGGAGAGCTCTTGAGGCCTAAACTTTGAAATCCCAGGCGCTGAGACTCTATTTTTCTAACTCACTGTTCTTGCTTTGATCATTTTATTGTATTAGTTTTATGTAACTACTGGAACATGCCTTATGGCCCATGATTATTGTGAATAAAATGTTTCCTTTGTCCGATCAAAAAAAAATAAAAAATCATTCATAATATTGGACTGAAATTCTGTCCCATTGTCAATTTTAACTTTCTTCACCTGCTTTCCAAATTGGGTTTTAACCATGTTGCAAAATTTTATTAAATGTTTGCTCACCTCTGATTAAAATTTCATCAAATAAACTCAAACACCCCTAGTGTAATCATCAACAATACTTAAGAAATAATAAGCTCCAGTGAAAGATGGGGTTTTATAGGGTCCCCAAATATCACAATGTATTAACTCAAAACAATCTTTAGTACGAATAATGCTAAGTGTAAAAATAGTGCGTGTTTGTTTAGCCCTCATACAAGAGTCACAATGATTATAAAAAACCTTAGTTAAAGTGTTCACATGTTCGAGTTTTATTTTGGAGGCATGCCCTAGTCTTCTATGCCAAGTTTCTGGACTCACCATGGCTGCCATAACATGATGTTCTTGATTTATTGAGTCCAAGCAATATAGGCCATCACGTTGTTTACCCATCCCAATCAGGTTCTTCGATTTCAAGTCCTGTATTACACAATAATCCGGGAAAAAAATGAGTGCACAATTGTGATATTTTGTCAAACGACTAACAAATAGTAAATTGCATTGAAAATTAGGGACATGTAAAACAGTATTAATTTTAAGCCCATTGTCTAATGTAGTACTTCCAATACCTTCGACCGGGACATTTTCACCATTGGGAATTTTAACTGGTGTTAATGCACCCGAATCGAATTTATTGTCAAGAATCTCACCGTTGTAGGTAAAAATTTTCGTGGCCCCGGAATCAATTACCCAAGATTTATAAAAAATACTCTTACCAGCCATGTTGACGTAAGGTGATTGGCTTGAATTTCCTTTAGTCATTCCTCCAAGGTACTCAACTAGTTTGGCCAGTTGCTCTTGACTAATCCTAGGTACTGTGCTCGAGCTATTCTCTACATTTGCAGCCCTCAGATTTTTCTTTGGTTTCTCAACTGTTTTTCCATGGTTTTTTTTGAATTTTTGTTCATCTCTCTCCTGGTAACCCACGATTTCCCAGCAGTAGTCGATCGTGTGGTTATTTCTCCCACAATTTTCGCATTTTCTCTCGCGTCTATATTTATTCCCATTCCATGTTCTCCTTGTTTGGGGCTGATGTACAGCGTTAGCTGCTGGTCCCTCACGACCCTCATGAACTTGAAAAGTTGCTGCCTCCATTGTTAGTTTTCTTGCAGATGTAATGAGTCGTTGTTGCTCATCTTGTGCCACCAAGTGGTAGGCTAGTCCCAAACTGAGTGTTGGTTTCGTGCTTAGGATTTGAGTCTTAACGGTGTTAAAGATCTCGTCGAGACCCATGAGAAACTCATATAATTGTTCTTTTTCTCGCATTTCATCGATGGAAGGAATCGAACGGGAAATATCGAAATTTTTTGAGCATCTCTACACATCGTCTAATCCTTTTGTAGCAGATATTAAAAAAATACTAACTTTACTCCAAAGTTGGCAGAGGATATGAAGAACTATTTTACTGCCCTTTATTGCCGTAAGGATATTAAGGATGCGACATTCAGTTTGAACCCCAACAAAGCTCCGGGGCCGGATGGATTCAACGCGAATTTTTTTCACGTGATGTGGGATACAATAGGGGACTCTATCATGGACGCAGCGTTGAAAATCCTGAATGAACAAGGTGACGTTAGTGATTGGAACACAACTCTTATCACCCTTATTCCAAAGTGAAAACTCCAACTAATGTTTCGCAATTTCGTCTGATCAGCTTGATCAATGTTTGTTACCGAATAGTGGCTAAAACTATTGCTAATCGCCTCAAGAACTCACTCCCTTATGTGATTGATGAGAACCAAAGTGCCTTTATCAAGGAGAGGCAAATTTTTGATAATGTGCTTATTAGTTATGAATGTATGCATTGGCTTCGAAGCAACAAGAGTGCATCACGGTATGCAGCGCTCAAACTCGACATGAGTAAAGCCTATGATCGCATTGAATGGTCGTTTCTCGAAGCACAGATGGACAAACTTGGCTTTCCGGATAGTTTAACCCAACTTGTTATGAGATGTGTTAGTTCTGTTTCATACTCTTTTAGGGTTAATGATTCGGTTTTGGGGCACGTTAGGCCCTCGAGAGGTCTCCGTCAAGGAGACCCATTGTCCCAGTTCTTGTTTGTTTTATGTGCACATGGCCTTTCTTCTGGTATTAATCGCTTGGCAACAAACGGGAGCATTGCAGGCATTAGGGTAGCAAGGGGAGCGCCTATGATCTCTCACCTCTTGTTCGCTGACGATAGTATCGTCTTTTTCAAAGCTAAAGTGGAGCATTCACAAGCACTTAAGAATACCCTGATGGAATATGAGAAGGCTTCGGGACAAATGGTTAACTTTGATAAATCTTCTCTGATGTTTAGCCCGAAAACCGAGCCCTCGCATCAAAATCAAATCATGCATGTGCTGAATGTAAGGTCGTCTCAAGGACACCAACTGTACTTGTGGTTACCATCCTTTTCCCTTAAGGGTAAGAGAGTAGCCTATATCATCGACAGATTGAAAGCAAAAGTGGACAATTGGAAGCATAAAAATTTCTTTGAGGGAGGGAAAGAAGTGTTAATCAAAGTTGTACTACAAGAAATCCCAACTTACGTGATGTCATGCTTTAAACTGCCAGTCCAGACCTGCAAGGACATAGCGAATATCATTGCTAACTTTTGGTAGGGTCACGAAAATGGACGAAATAAGATGCATTGGATGAATTGGGAAATACTTTGTAGGCCTAAAGAAGAAGGGGTTTAGGTTTTCGAAGAATAATACACTTTAATCAAGCACTTCTTGCTAAGCAAGTCTGGCGTCTGATTGAAATACCAGATTCACTCATTGCCCAGGTTTTTAAAGCTCGTTATTTTAAACATATGGATATTTTGGAAGCCCCCCTATTCTCAAGCTTCCCCATTCTTCATAGTGGTATAAGATGGACTATTGGAAATGGGGAGACGGTCTCCCTATTTAAGCACACTTGGTTTCAAGGTTCGGATGATGGATTTATACGCTCTCGTATTAAATCTGGGAGCATCCCGTCTTTCCATCTGGATGACAATAGATGTTGGAAAGAGGAGGCTGTAAGGTTGGCCTTTTAGCCACATGAAGCTGAGGGAGTTCTTCGATCCTGTGTGGGTAGAGAGGAGGATGAGGATATGAGATTTTGGAAGCATGATATACTTGGAAGATTGATAGTTAAATCAACATACAAAGAAAGCATTCAGATGGATAATCTTCAAAGAGGACTACCAAGTGAATCTGATCATGAAAAAAACAAGAAATGGTGGAACCTCTTGTGGAATCTAAATATCCCCCCAAAAGTGCGCATATTTGGATGGAAGCTGAGCCTGGAGATGATTGCTACCGAAGGGAAGCTATCCAAACGACATATTCCGGTGGAGCCAATCTGTGGGATGTGCGGCTTGTTCATGCCATCCTCTTCGCATGCCATCTTTCATTGTGTAGGGGTGAGAGAGGCTTGGAAGCACTCGATCTGGTGGAAATGCATTAAGCTGGGGAGGCATCTCGAATCTTTTGACTTGCTGTGGAATATTAAGGAAAGCTATTCGAAGCAGGACTTGGAGAAGGTGGTCATGATCGCTTGGGAATATGGAATAATAGGTGTTAACTAGTCCATAAGGAAAATATCAGAAAAAAAGTTAAAAGAACAATAGGGGAGAAGGTATTGAGTTATTTATACTGCTTCCAAGAAGCACTCTCGCAGGATCAAGGTGCAAGTAAAAAGGCCAAGCAAGCAATGAAGTCTAAAAAGGTTGTGAACTTGGCAGAGTATCATTACTTTGAGGTGGATGGAGCCTTCAATAAGGAATTGTGGAAGTATGCAGTGGGAGGAATTTTCTTTAATATAAATGGGAGGATGATTGATTCATTCTAAAAAATGATCGAACCTCAAAGAAGCCCCCTGGGTGCGGAACTTAAGGCAATTGAAACAACAATTGAGATAGATAGGAGCATGAGGGAGAGAAGAATTGAGATTAGATCGGATTCTGTTCAAACTATTTCTCTTTGCTCGTCAGCGCTGCCTTTATGGGCTAGGGGACCTGAAAGTCTGATTGTCCGGAGGATTATGCATATGAAAAATGAATTTGTAGTGTGCAAATTTAACTACATTCCCCGGGATAATAATATTCAAGCTCATAAATTGGCCTAAAGAGCTTTCTCTACCATTTCTCGTGACAGCATGGAGAAGATCTTGAAGAATCATAGTTTTTTGGAATTTTAATTCCCCCTATATTCATTGTAGATGGTTTGGTGTTGTAAAAAAAAAAAAAAAAAAAGGAGTGCATGCATCCATCTTAAGGTTTGATTGAGGGGTGTGGATAGTAATAGAAATTTTACGAAGAGAAGGACATTTATAATAATTAAGGGGTGCATCCATTTTAGAATGATTTTAGGGAGTGCATCAATCTGGGTTGTGCATCCATCGTAAATGGAGGTGTAAACTGCAAATAGTCAGACCCAAAGCCCACCCTAAAAATATTTCCTTCCATTTCCATCCTAAGCCGCCGTCAGTCGCGAGTACAGACCCATCATCGTTTGGATATCCGGGTAGGGCCAACTTTCCGGGTCGAAAAACCCTGCCTAAACCCCTAATTCGTTCGAGTGTTGGGTCTAAATTTTCCCGATGCTTCTTCAAGTTCAAGGTAATTCTTGCAATCATCTTGCTGTTTCTGTCTAAGTTATTCAATCTTCAATGCATCGAGGAGTTGTTGGCTTGTGGAGCCGTAGATTATTCAGATACAGCCACTCAATCATATCACTTCACTCTCAATTCAATAATCCATTATATAGAAATGAAGTTTTTCCTAGTATTAGAGCACTCATGTACAGTAATTATACCTTCACGAGGCGAGCTCCTGACCCCAATGACCCGGCCACACTCATGAAGGAGGATGGTGTCGCCGTTTGCTCACAGATGTGGATCGACAATTTCCGCCAGCCTGATAAAACTGTAAGTAATTTAACAGCTTATTTGAGGAGGTTTGAGTTGTGGGTACTGGCATACCAGAAGGTGTGCGCAGATGAGACTGGAGCCTACATGCCTCGTAGCTCCGTCACACGTGCTGCACTTGAGGATTTGCTGGCATTGCGGAATGCTGTTCTTGATGGCAATTTTAAATGGGGAGCTAGGCTAGAGTTTTTCATTAAGTCCCCAAAGGATAAGACTGAATATGAGTCCTTGTCCAAGAGGAAGATTAGGGCTATTTTGACTACTACTCAGCCTTCTCCTTTCCAGGATAGGATTGTACAGGAGGCCTTGTTGATGGTACTGGAACCGGTTTACGAGGCAAGGTTCTCGCAGAAGTCGTATGCGTTTAGGCCTGGAAGGAATGCTCATACGGTGTTGAGGGTGATAAGAAGGAGTTTTGCTGGGTATTTGTGGTATATAAGGGGTGATTTGAGTACAATACTTGATGGAATGAAGGTTGCAATGGTGATTGGTGCTCTGATGAGGGATGTTAGGGACAAGAAGGTGATTGATTTGATAAAGGCTGCGTTAACAACACCAGTTGTTACGAGCAGGGTTGATGATGGAGAGAAGAAAAAGAAAACGAAACGAAAGTACCAGAAGAAGAGAGTTTTGGCTGATGATGAGCCTAAGCCTGATCCATATTGGTTGGAAACGTTTTTCGGTTTTGCTCCAGAGGAGGCTGAGATTCGTCCTTCGTGGGGTCATTGTGGAATTCTTAGTCCTCTCTTGGCTAACATTTGCCTCGATGAATTGGACCGTTGGATGGAAGATAAGATCAAGGAATTTTATAAGCCGTCTACTAGTGATGTGATATGGAACAGTCCTGATGGGGATGCTGATCAAGGGAACACATCGTGGCCTGAATTTGTCCCCACTAGTGGCCCAGATAAGACTAGGAAAATCGATTATATTCGTTATGGGGGTCACTTCTTGATTGGAGTTAGAGGGCCAAGGGCAGATGCAGCAACTCTGAGAAAGCAATTAATAGAGTTTTGTGATCAGAAGTATATGCTGAAACTGGATAACGAGAGCCTCCCGATTGAACATATAACTAAAGGGATCATGTTTCTTGATCATGTTTTATGCAGAAGAGTTGTGTATCCTACACTTAGATACACTGCTACTGGTGGAAAAATCATTAGTGAAAAGGGTGTGGGGACGTTGTTGTCAGTTACAGCGAGTTTGAAACAGTGCATTCGACAGTTTAGGAAGCTGAGTTTTCTTAAAGGAGATAGAGATCCAGATCCTCAACCTTGTTTCAGAATGTTTCATGCCACTCAAGCTCACACAAATGCTCAAATGAATAAATTATTGTCAACAATAGTTGAGTGGTATAGATATGCTGATAACAGGAAGAAGATAGTTAATTTTTGTTCGTACATCATTAGGGGTTCACTTGCTAAGCTCTATGCTGCAAAGTACAAGCTTAGGTCGAGAGCGAAGGTTTACAAGATTGGGGCCCGGAATTTGAGCCGTCCTCTTAAGGAAAAGAAAGGACAGTCACCGGAATATCATAATTTGTTGAGAATGGGTCTTGTGGAATCAATCGATGGGCTTCAGTATACGCGAATGTCTCTAGTGCCTGAAACCGACTATTCCCCGTTTCCATTAGGGTGGAGGCCTGATCATGAGAAAGCATTGCTGGAATACATAAAGCTTGAGGACTCAAAAACTCTTGAAGAGCAACGCAAATGCCTAGAAGAACAAGGGCTCATTTCACCTCAGGATTATATTTCGATGCTAGTATGGAATTACAAAAGGAATGCCTCAGTAGATCATCTTTTACGTAGTGAGAGTAGAATTAAAGGAGAATCGGGTTTGTTATTGGGCTCAAATGGTAATAGCAGTGAGGAAGACAAGGAAGAAAAGATAATTGCAGCAGAGGTGTAAGAGTCTTTTGTCTTTCCAGGATGATAATTCCTTGTTTGTCTATTAGTCTGAAACAATTTTTGCAATGCTTAAAAACACCAAAACGTGAGACATGTATCCTTTTTTTTATTATTAGATTATAAGTCATAAAGTAAGCGGTAGATGCGTAAAAGAAGCAATTTCTGTATACATGGATTTTATGATGTACTGAGTACTATATTTCCTGCTATTTGGGACATGCTGGAAAAATAGGAGAGTAGCATTACCTAGTTGGACGATTGGAAACTTTTTTTAACATTTCTTCCTTCTTCTGGATAACTTCTGTTAATAAAGTTTTATCGCTACTTATAAGAAATAGGAGTAATATATAGATAACAAAAAAATATTCTTTCTTCTGGAGCAGTCAGTCAGTTCAATTTTCAGAGCATGTTTGACAAAATCTTTGACAGATGGTACAGTTTTGGGTTGGTGCTTTCTTTCTTAGTTTACGAACTTGTTTACATACTAAACTAGTAAACTCAGCCTGCAATGGTGCATGAGGAGTAATTAATTTTTCTTTTTCTTTTTTTTTGTATTCCTGATATTGTCTATCTCTACTCTGTCCATTAAAAACTGGAACATATTTATATCTCAAGGCTGCAGAGTTGGGAAAGGTACTATGTGATAAGAATGTCCCTGCAAAAGTGTATGTTGGTATGCGCTACTGGCATCCATTCACTGAAGAAGCTATTGAACAAGTATTCATATGACTGTGGTTTGAATTTAATGAGTAATGCTTATAGTAATTGTATATAAGTTGTACACGATTTTTTGGTATGGTAAAGTAGTAATGCCTTGGGTCTAGGCTCTCACTTAATTCTTGCTTTGTCATGAAGCTCGACGAGATAGGGGGGTAAAAAAAAAGTAAGATCAGGGACAATATGAGCATACTCTAGATTCCAGTTTATATTTCTTTTTTAAGCTTGTGGACTGTAAAGTGTTAAGATTTTCAAGAACTTAAAAGTCTTTTTTAGACTGGTTTTCCTTTTCAAGTAATAGTGATTATTGATTTCGTTGTGATGCCTCTTTTAATAAATGTAAAGAGGAGACTAATCAGCCATCGGATCTCCCTCCTTTGATGCTTAGAAAATTCCTGTATTCAATATGAGTAACGTACTTCTGCTTTTTGTGTGTCTAGATCATGGAAGAACTAGAAAACAGAAGGATAAATAATGCATATACCCTTGCCTATCAGGTGACTTTTTATCTCATGTCACAGGCCATGAACTCAAGTGCATCACATTGGTTCTCCAGTTCCACTTCCTGAACTTTATATTTTAAATCCCAAATTACTAGCCCTGGTTTTTAGTTTTAGCTCATCTAGCTTGGGGTATTAAGCAAGTCTAAATTCTGCTTCCAGGACTCCTCTTTTCCTGCATTTACCAGCACTTTTTTTTTGTATTGGATCTGATATGATTAACTTAAATGTGCATATATTGGTAACAATATAATTCACTTTGACCTAGCATACGTGTTAATTTGTATATATATGTGTTTTTAAGTCAGTTTGCACTTATAGCATTTGAATCATTGATGAAGATGTTCTTACGATATAGTCCTCATGAGTAAGTTTCATGGCCAACAAGGATTAAGATTGTCATAAGGAGTCTCTTTAACGCAAGAATTCTTCTGCAAATGCCAAATTCATTAATACTCTTCTACACTTGATGTGCTGCATTTCGGTGGATCTTTGGATCTGTGGAAATATAATCTGCACTTGATAATGTGTTGCATTGCTGTGGATCTGTGGAGTCAATCCATTGAAGTTGGGATAAAATGGCATCAAAGTATAATAGGTTTGTATTGGAGGATTTGAGAATGGATTTGAAATCTGCAGGAGCATATTCATTGAAAATTGTTTGGATCGACATGGATTTGAAACCCATCACTCTCATTTTGAACTACTTTTCTCAGAGATGGGTGGATTTCAAATTCACTTCAGTTTGAGTGCTTTTGAAATCGTTTCATTGCGAATGCTTATATTTCAAATTCTTCAAACCAAAGCAACCTCACTGTATTACCATTCAACACATGTATAGTTTAGTGCCAATGTGGTAAATATCATCTTCCACGTCCAATTAATAAATTGCTGAGATATTTTTGCAATTTTTTGTAGCTTCATAGTTTTTAAGTAAAAAGATAAGGCTTACTCTTCAGGTCTTAGGACGAGAAAGTTTGCTAGAGTTTTCCAATTCCCCTCTGGCTATACCACTACACTCATTTTAGATACTATGATTTTGCTTGCCCTCTTCATGTGATTCCACCACATGAAACAAATTTAACTTCATATTTACACTGTAACACCACCGCATTCTCAAGTATTTACTTATCCATTTCCTTTATTTTTAAAGCGTTAATGGGTGGATTTTCTCTAACTTAAAATTAGTTTCTTCTAATCTGATACAGAGCAGAGTTGGGCCAGTAGAATGGTTAAAACCCTACACAGATGAGACAATTGTTGAGCCTGGAAGAAAAGGATTAAAAAGTCTTCTAGCTGTCCCAATTAGGTGAGACTGAATAGTTAGTACCACTACTTTGGTTGTAACATTTTGCTGATATCTTTTTCTTTATGTTTTTGGTGGCAGCCTGCATTATTTTTAACTACTTCAACTTTAAATTTGGTTATTCACATGTTTTGCTATCAAATATTATTGCAGTTTTGTCAGTGAACATATTGAAACATTGGAGGAAATGGATGTTGAGTACAAGGAATTGGCTATAAAATCCGGCATACAAAAATGGGGAACGAGTTCCTGCACCTAGTTGGGAGCCTACCTTTATTTCAGATTTGGCTGATGCAGTAATTGAAAGTCTTCCATATGTTGGAGCAATGGCTGTCTCCAATCTTGAAGCTCGACAGGTAATTACCATTACTAAATTTTGTGTGTGAAGAAATGACCATAAAGATGCTGGAGCAGTATTAATCTTTCTCTATTACAACAAGTAGATAGAGAGTAAATAATAGAGATAAAGAGTAAACATTTATAAAATGCCCAATAACATTTATTTTTCGTCTATTATTCTGAAACAATTTTAGCAATGCTTAAAAACACCAAAACGTGAGACAAGTATCTTTGTTTTTATTACTAGATTATTAGTCATAAATCAACAAAGGCTGGTAAGTGGTAGATGCGTAAATGAAGCAATTTTTGTATACATGGATTTTATGATGTAATGAGTACTCTATTTCTTGCTATTTGGGACATGCTGGAAAAATGGGAGAGTAGCATTACCTAGTTTGAAGATTGGAAACTTTTTTTTTAACATTTCTTCCTTCTTCTGGATAACTTCTGTTAATAAAGTTTTACCGCTTCTTATAAGAAATAATATATAAATAACAAAAATATTCTTTCTTCTGGAGCAGTCAGTCAGTTCAATTCTGATCATGAGAAAAGCATTGCTTTTTTTTTTTTTAGATATAGAGAAAAGCATTGCTGAAATACATAAAGCTTGAGGACTCAAAAACTCTTGAAGAGCAATGCAAATGTCTAGAAGAACAAGGGCTCGTTTCACCTCAGGATTATGTTTCGATGCTGGTATGGAATTACAAAAGGAATGTCTCAGTAGATCATCTTTTACGTAGTGACAGACAGTAGTAGAATTAAAGGAGAAGTGGGATTGGTATTGGGCTCAAATGGGGATGGCAGTGAGGAAGACAAGGAATGAAAGATAATTGCAACAGAGGAGTATTAATTTGTCCATAAAATCATGTGGAAATTTGTAGAATAGTAAATGTATGGAATTCTAGATTAATTTTACAAAGTTTTAGAATATTTAAAAAAAATATGGATTGTAGAGAATTTATTGTAACCGTTATTAAAAATTCTTCTTCATCGTCCAAGAGTGAATATGCATAAATAGGAGAAAGCTTATAAGATTGCCATATTAATTTCTCAATTTTATGTATTTTCTCTGTTTATCAATTTTATTATTTGCATTCCTTATTTGAAAATTTTACTATTCACACTACTTTATTTTCATCCTTCAACCATCGCTTATTTACTCAAATTGTAACTTTATTTATGAACAATTACTTAATCTAACCCCGTTGGCTGTGAGGGGTTGGCTGTGAGGGGTGAACCGGTGAAGTACTTTGCTGCTGGTAGGCAAATTTCTAAGGTTAGGTATTTACAGACTCGTCGGACGCTGAGAAAATTATCCACGAACCTAGAGCTTGCTCCTCAAGATTGGATTGGAGTAGATATTCCAAACATGGATTCAGGATCAATTTTATAAAGAGAATATTATCTAATAAGGTCATTTTTACAGACTACTAAACAACTAAAACATACAACTTTTAAAATTTCCTAATAAGGTCATTTTTGTGTCAAAAAATCGTATTTGCCCTTAATATTCATATACTCCTTTAATTTATATATTTGAAATGTAATTCGAAATTTAAATTCATAATTCATTCCAAAAAAAAAAAAAAAAAAAAAAACCCTATCTCCCTCTCCCTCCCCCACCTTGGCCGCCGTCGTCGCACTGGACGAAGAAGATGGTCGAAAACGAAGCTTCGTGGCGCCGAGCATCTTCGCTGTTGACCTGTCTCTACCGTCTCTACCGCCGCCGTGCGTGAAGTCGAAGACGCCTAGCCGACCGCGATCTGTTTTGTTCTTAGTGGTGGCCGTCTACCGACTCCATTAATGGCCGGAGAGGACGATCTGTGGCCGGAACCTCCCTAAACTCCGATCTGTACTAGTTTTTTTCCTGTTACAGATGCGAGCCCTCTCGTAGAGATGATGGCGAAGAAGACGAAACCCACTCATGGCCGCCGCCGTCGCCCTTTTCCGGTGAGATCTAGAGCCGTTTATGGGAGGCAAAGTTCGACGGAAAGCCTCTCGTCTTCGGGATTATATCGGTGATTATATCGATGTTCCATCCAGACCTCATCTGATGAAATTTCTCGATAAACAAGGTTTGATATCTTTGGTAATTTTGTGGATCTCTGGGTTGATTTATGTTATGCGAATGCTTGAGTTCAATTTGAGTCTGTTTCATTTGTTTATGCTAAGAATTTGTGCATTTTGATTTCTTTGTTTAGGTTCAGAATTTGAGAATTTTCTTTTTATTATTCTATTTACGGTTATTTGACAGATATAATGTAGTGATGATTATCTATCCCATTTCAAGATTTATGGTTTGAGATTTAGGTGTGAAACAAGAAATGTTAGGATTCTAATAAGGGAGAAAGATTAAAAAAGGCTAGATGGAAAATGTTGCTTCCTGCAAAATAATTGATGCCTTTCTTGAAGTTTTCATAGATTGCATATAGGGCAGCCAAACGATAGGTTCCCCTGGTCATAGTTGTTAAGGAAATATGAGCAATATACAACTGTTTAATTTAAAGTTATCCTGCATTTTATGTTCTTATGTTTTCATTGTTTGCAGACATGTATATAGCCTATGCTTAAATTTCTATATGCCTTGATACTTGATAAAAGTATTGAAGCCTCTTTTGATTATTTCACAGGTGACAGAAAGGTCCTCTTTGCGGATAAGGTTATGAAGTTCACTGGCTCGGGCAAGATGAAACGCCGTCTACTTCTTATAACTGATTTTGCTATCTACATTACAGATCCAGAAACCGATTCACTAAAAAGAAGGATAGCCCTAGCTGCTGTTGAGACAATTTGTTTAAGTGACAGTTTCTTTGCTGTTATTATCCCCACAGAATATGACTTACTCCTGGCTAGTACTAGAAAGACAGAAATTGTGACTGTCTTAGTGAATGCTACAAAATCTGACTTTGAACTTGAAGTTTCCCTATCAAACAGGTAATTTTAATTTCTTTCTTCTTTTATTACGTTTTAGTGGCAAATTGAAACTTAACGTGTTTGGAATATGTATATAGAGCTCTCCGTGTTTTAACACATTCATAACTTTGAAAGACATGGGAGATTCCTGACTTAAACTCACTTGTTTTACTTATTGAATAGCATGGCAAGGAAAACCTTCCTTCTTGTACCACAAATAGTACTGCTTCCTATAAACCATGATGCTTCTTATTGGTTGTACTTTTTGGACATAAACATGTTTGGACGTATCATTACATCTGTTGTTGATTAAAGATGGTATCATGGTATTCTCCTGCTTTAGTGGGACATAGACCTTGATTATAGGTGTTCTTGCATTGCTAGAGTGTTATAGGACCTGAAAAGGGAAATTGTTTGCTTCCCAGACTGATATGCATAACTTTTTCATTTTATTTTATTGTAAATGTAAGTTTCACTGATCTTTATAGTTTTTATAACCGAAATTTTCGGAGATGAAACATGTGCTTTAAAAACCAGATACATATTAAAAGTTGAAATTCCTCACAGACAAAAATTAAAATAAAAATGAAAAAAACGATGTAACTTCTAGCTTCTCTTGAGTTAGCAAGCACATTGTCTAACTGCATTTGATATCATTATGCGCAGGTTTGAGTACAATGCAGGTGCTCAACTAGTGAAAGAAGTCCAATTTGAGGAAGTAGAAGGTTTGTTTGAATCTAACTCATTATTTTGTTTTTGCATTGTACCCTTGACATGCTATATGATTTTGTCCAATTTTTTCTTTATGTTTTCCTTTCCGCTTGCTATTTTAGGTGGAGTTAGAACAAAAATTGTTCAGAAATGAGTTGCTCATTTGGTTTGGCTATCATATATACCTGTGGAAAGTTGGTTGGTTGCTGCAGAGAATATATTGGATCAAAATTGTGTATCTATTTGTATGTTTATTTGGATATTTGAAACTTACATTTGGTAAAACTCTGCAGATTGACAACTATTACTCAGCTTACTCATCATGGTATGATTTTTGTCCCGATTGGTTATACGTTTGGAGTTGGTATGTTCGACATGGAGAATATTAAGGGCGGTAGCCCCTATGGTTCCGGAACCTATGCTGGAGACGGGTCCAGACAGCCTTCAGGGACGGAACTAGAGCAGGCTTTCCATCAAGGGAAGTACATTGCTGGAATCACCAAGAAGCTCAAAACAACTGCCTGATTTCGTTATTCTGTCATGAGATCTCGTATTTGTTCTACAAATATAGTTTTTCGTTTACAGTTTTTCCAGCTTGAATTTCGATAAACTGATTATTCAATTGCTATTCGCAGTACATCTGAAAGGTGCATATACTACTCTTACAACTTCATATCAAAATGAACTTTCCATATGAAACATGGATACCGATGTAGGCATTATCATTTTATGTCTTCGTCTTATTATTCTGAACAATTCTTTTCAGTGATATTAACTGAATTAAGTATGAAATCCCTACATCACAACAAACCGCTGTTTGAATATGCCATTTACAAATGTGCACATCTATTTTGCATATTAATATGCATGTCACTCTATGCACATTGGTTCATGTTATTTTATGCATACCAAAAAAAAATTCAGTCTTGTATGCCGTTTTAAACTTCATATTGAAATGAACATATGTCTTCATAAAATGCGGATTTTTTAACTTTTTTTGTTTGGATAATTAACAATTAATTTGAATTGCTTAATTTTAGGAATATTTGAATAATTGGAAGGATCATAAAATGCAGATTTTTTAATTTTATTTGTTTGAATAATTAACAATTAATTCGAATTGCTTAATTTTAGGAATTTTTTAATAATTGGAAAGTGCATATAACTAGGAACTACATTAATTCAAAATTATTAATTTCAACAATGTCTTATTAGGTGTCATTTTGACTCTAATAGATTTAAAAAAAAAACCTATGCCCTATTAGATAAATCTCTTAGTGAAATGACCTTAACAATAATTTCTCCTTTTATAAATGTTCTTCTCGATCCTGAGTCTATGTTCTCAAAAAAAAAAAAAAAATGGAACTCACAACATCCTAATTCCAACTTATATATTTAAACTAATCAATATTCATTGACAACATCCCAACTTATCTACTTCCGTTCATTAAATTACGTGCTCGAAACTTGGCTATTCAACCCAAAATGAGTTCAAATGTACAATAGTTGACAAAGTTACAAAAGATGACTATTCTAAGTCATTATCAAAAGATGACTATTTTAAGTCATTACCAAAAATGACTTGAAGCTAATAATTTTTAGATTTCCCAGATGATGCAATGAGAGGTAATGGGCTACCTGAATGAATGAAGTGATTAACGTTGACGCAACCACTACAAATTTGTAGGTAAGCTATATATCGTTACCCAATGATGAAGGTCACATTGTACATCGATTCCACCAAGTAGCCTCCAACAACTGCTTGGTATCCACACAATGTTCGTCTGAAACGACATCAATACACTCCACTACTAAAGAGGGTTGAAATCGAACGGCCAACTGATCTTTCAACCTCCTTTTCAACCCTCCTTGTGAGAAAGAAGAGGAGTACGGTGGCGGAAACCACATATGCATCAAATACACAACATATGCTCCAAATACATAACAACGCATACATATATATAACCAATACACCAGACAATCAAAAATAAATAATCTATGCACACCAAAGACAATTCAAAATTATCGACGGACGTTGTTCCTTTGTATTCGAAGGCTTTGAAGTCTCTTCCAGGTCCAAAATTATCGACAAACAATCCAAAATAAATAATCTATGCACACCAAAGACAATTCAAAATCTATGCACACCAAAGACACTTCAAAATTATAAATAATCTATGCACACCAAATACAATTCAAAATTATCGACGGACGTTGTTCCTTTGTATTCGAATCGACGGATGTTGTTCCTTTGTATTCGAAGGCTTATCGACGTCTAGGTCCAAAATTATCGACAGACAATCCAAAATAAATAATCTATGCACACCAAAGACAATTCAAAATTATAAATAATCTATGCACACTTCAAAATTATAAATAATCTATGCACACTAAATCTATGCACACCAAAGACAATTCAAAATTATAAATAATCTATGCACACTTCAAAATTATATATAATCTATGCACACCAAAGACAATTCAAAATTATCGACGGACGTTGTTCCTTTGTATTCGAATCGACGGATGTTGTTCCTTTGTATTCGAAGGCTTATCGACGGATGTTGTTCCTTTGTATTCGAAGGCTAGGTCCAAAATTATCGACGGATGTTGTTCCTTTCTATTTGAAGGCTTATCATTATCGACGGATGTTGTTCCTTTGTATTCGAAGGCTTATCATTATCGACGAATGTTGTTCCTTTGTATTCGAAGGCTTATCGACGGATGTTGTTCCTTTGTATTCGAAGGCTTGAAGTCTCAAGCCCTCGTAGAGTTGGGCAGGAATTCGACGGATGTTGTTCCTTTGTATTCGAAGGCTTATCATTATCAACAGATGTTGTTCCTTTGTATTCGTATTCGAAGGTTCCTTTGTATTCGAAGGCTTGAAGTCTCAGGCTTGGGCAGGAATTCGAAGGCTTTGAAGTGTCAAGCCCTCGAAGAGTTGGGCAGGAATTCGAAGGCTTTGAAGTCTCAAGCCCTCGTAGAGTTGGGCAGGAATTCAAAGGCTTGAAGTCTCAAGCCCTCGTAGAGTTAGGCAGGAATTCGAAGGCTTTGAAGTCTCAAGCCCTCGTAGAGTTGGGCAGGAATTCGAAGGCTTATCGACGGATGTTGTTCCTTTGTATTCGAAGGCTTTGAAGTCTCAAACCCTCGTAGAGTTGGACGGATGTTGTTCCTTTGTATTCGAAGGCTTGAAGTCTCAAGCCCTCGTAAAGTTGGGCAGGAATTCGACGGATGTTGTTCCTTTGTATTCGAAGGCTTATCATTACCGACGAATGTTGTTCCTTTGTATTCGTATTCGAAGGCTTGAAGGTTCCTTTGTATTCGAAGGCTTGAAGGCTTTACGAAGGTTCCTTTGTATTCGAAGGCTTGAAGTCTCAAGCCCTCGTAGAGTTAGGCAGGAATTCGAAGGCTTTGAAGTCTCAAGCCCTCGTAGAGTTGGGCAGGAATTCGAAGGCTTATCGACGGATGTTGTTCCTTTGTATTCGAAGGCTTCCTTTGTCGGATGGCTTTGAAGTCTCAAGCCCTCGTAGAGTTGGACGGATGTTGTTCCTTTGTCATAGTATTCCACTTGGTATGATATTTTCCGCTTTGGGTTGGCGAAACCCTCACGGCTTTGCTTTTGAGTTTTCCCCAAAAGGCCTCTCCTCCTTACATCTTAGGATATCTCGGACCTCCGTTTCTTCCCACATACGGCGCCATTTGTTGGGTAAATCTACGAGTTATGAATCCTCAAGTCCTTGTAGAGTTGGGCAGGACTTGGACCCTCCATAGTATTCCACTTGGTATGATATTGTCCGCTTTGGGTTGGCGAAACCCTCACGGCTTTGCTTTTGAGTTTTCCCCAAAAGGCCTCATACCAATAGAGATACTAGTCCCCCATTTATACCCAATGATCCTTCAATGCTAATCCGATGTGGG
This sequence comes from Galeopsis tetrahit, assembly GCA_963675135.1. NCBI lineage: Eukaryota > Viridiplantae > Streptophyta > Magnoliopsida > Lamiales > Lamiaceae > Galeopsis > Galeopsis tetrahit. The sequence goes on from OY776123.1 coordinate 19,717,769, forward strand.
ACAATTGTTTGACACTCAACACCAAGCAATCTCTTCAATGCTGCATGGTAACTCTCAACCCTGAAATTATAGTTATAGTTATGATAATTATCAATTAACTACACAACAACTAGTGACTGTGAATCATATATGAATAATCAACAGAGACACATACATATAATATATTAAAACGTACATGTGCGTTTTGTATTCTCATAGTGCATGTACTCATCCGTCCACGCCGCTACGAACCTCTCCTTGAAGGGATTTAGTAGATTTACCCACTGGTTCATGCAGTACGAGTATTCTTCACTTTCAGTATGAACATTTGCATACTCAGCTTGAAAAAGGTGAAGAACGGTAGTGAATTCTTATTCCGAAGATGCGTCCACCACATTTTTCCAAGAATAAAAGAATCTTTCTCAATCCTCTTTGGTCTCAAACCTCTCCTTGCACTTGTCCAATACATTCCTATCTATGTGCCATCTAGATAGGAAGAGACAACATTCATGAGGGCTAACTTCTGATCGATAACAACTAGGGGTGGGCATAAAACCGAAAAAATCGAATTTCCGAACCGACGATTTTTGGTTTATTTGGTTCGATTGTTCGGTTTGGTTCAGTTGATTTTTTTTTTAAATTTCGGTTTTTCGTTTCGTTTCGGTTCGATTTATATTTTTTTTTTGAAGGTAGTAGAATTACAGATAGGAGTTAAATTACATATCACTTGCCCTCACCTATCCAAACAGCAAATTCTACCAAAAGATCACAAATTCCAGACTCAATCGTGAGAGGGTGGAAGGATCAACGATCAACGAGCATACCTTGAAACTCCGCGATCTAAGAAGATAGCAATGACCGTGCTACAAACCTCCCAAACCACATAAGTACGGACCCAAGGCCTACTAGCTCCAACAGGCACAACAAAGTGCCACCATGGGGAAACCTGAAAACGGGAAGAAAACCCATCATAAAAGGGAAGAAAAACAAACCAGCGGGGAAAGGTAAAATACCGACAACGGGTAAAGGGAAAATACCGAAAGCAGAAAATAACGGCATAGGAAGAAAAACGATCCTAAAAACACCAGATCTAAACTAAGAAGCAAACTAAAATAACAAGCAAAAAGGAAAAACGAAAATAAAATGGGATTAGACGGATGACTCACCAGATCGGTCACCGTGGCTCCGACGGGGAGATTCACCCATTGATCCCAACTAAATCCCTAAAAAAGACCCCTTCGCCCAATAGAAAAAGCAGTGCAGTGGCGCTACAGGCGGCGCGGCAGGCGGCGACTCTGCAGATGGTGCGTTGAGCGGCGGTGTTGCAAGCGGCGCGGCGACAGGCGGCGATGTTGCAAGCGGCGCGGCGACAGGCGGCGGTGTTTCAAGCGGCGCGGCGGCAGGCGGCGGAGTTTCAAGCGGCGCGACGGCTCAACTTCTAACTTCTGTGCAGAAAATAGGCGATGTTGTGTGATTTTTTTTGGGGGTTGAAGATGGAGGGGTTATACGCAGGCAGTTGTGGGGTGTGAAGAGGTGGGCGGTGGTGGTTTTGGGGTTCGATTTATATTTTACAAAATCGAATAAACCGAACCAAATTTCTTTTTATAAATTTAAAAAAAAATTATTTAATCAATAAATTATATGAAACAATATGTTAACAAAAAGAAACTTTATTTGAAGTATGTTACTTTATTAATTTTCAATCTCAATTTTTCAATTCGACATTTGGCGTCTTCTTGCCCACTAAAAAATAATTATCTCCCTTGAAGATGAATTTTATTGTGGAAAATGCAATAAAACCATTAATTTTTTGTGTGATATTTTTATGGTTTGTAATTTTAAACTTTGAGAAACTTGTTAGTTTGGATTGTGAACTCTTGAACTTATAATTTGAATTTTATTTTTAGTGTAAAAACTCCTTGAAAAATGTTTAATTGTCGAAAAATAATATTTTATAAAAGAATTTTGGTTTAAATCGAACCAAATCGAACCAAACCGAACCAACCGAACTTTTAATCGGTTCGGTTCTAACAAATTTCGTTTCGGTTTGAATTTTTAAAATTTCAGTTTTTTCGGTTCTGTTGAAAAAAGCCCAAAACCGAACCGACCCGACTGAATGCCCACCCCTAATAACAACCACTCTCGCTTGACAAGGATCCTCAAGTATAATTTTCCTCCTTCTCAGACTCGAGAATCACCGAATCTACCGAGAAGGTCATGCTTGTGGACGTAAATTCAACCATCTCCAAGTACGGCAACCTATATTTGTTAGTCTTGTACGTGCAATTCATTATCAACACACTCGGGAAAGAACGGTACAACTGAAGGTTGGTGAGGTGTGCAAATAATATATCTCTTAACGAATTTGATACTAGACAATATATGTGGCTTTGATAATATTGATTATCAATGAACAACGTCATCAACTGTTGTAGTTGACTCTTTCCAGCAAAACCTGCTTCAGACGTTGTACACCAACTCTTCTTCTTCGGACGTTAGCCTCCCAACATATTAGTGACACTCGAGGTAGATAGCTACGGGTGATTGTGAGTCCCGTATTTGACGTCCAATCTCCACTCATTTGGTGAAATTTTTATGCCCATTAAAAGAAAAGGGCATCCGCACCTCTTCGACCCTGTTGTCCTTTTTCGGCCCTTTTGGTCATCGACATCATAATCATCATCATTTGGTGTCACAACTAGTTGATTGCTTTCCCTTAGCTTATATTTGTCGATAAGTTCCACCACACTCACCTGTCAATAACACTTGTGCCTACTTCTCGGTGCCATTGTGTGAGCACTTTACAACAATTACAATGTTGTGTTGTACGACTATATTTTGAACCCAATCTTTTTAGGCCTCCCTAGTTTCGAAATAATTGAAATTTGTGAAGATATTTGTATAGTTCATCACAAGATCATTAGGCGGGGCATCCTCGTTGGGCCGATCATCACATGGCCCCGATAGATCCTTTGAATAATAAAAGAAATTTGAATCAAACTCTTCATCATCCGCCAAATTCTGAAAAGAAATAAAATCCAATGCATTATTACAATAATTCGCTCCAATGCAATAGTATACTAATTCGAACACACTTAACAATAAACATGCTCTAATCGATAGGTATGTGTCGACCAAATGTATCTTCGTCGACAATAATTAGTCAGTCGAGAGTGTTTACATCGACAACAATGTGTTGGTCGACTGATAATAGTCGAACAAAGCGTCGAAAACATATAGTTGACCGAAATGTTTATGGTCGATGTCGTGTCGTCGACCAAAACGTATTCGTTGTCTGACCAGTGGCGAAAACCATCGACAAAAAAACAAAAAAAATTGAAACACGCCAAGCTCCTAAGCAACAATTTTCTTCCAATTATATGCTCTAAACTATTCTAAAACATGCAAGAAACAATAAATGATGAATAAAACTAAAAAAGAACCCTTGTATATCACTACATTTCGAAAATAAAAACTAACAAAAAGTAAAAACTAAAACTTACATATTTGTAGTATCCTTCACGTTTTCCACTCATTTTTTGTGCTTTTTTTTTTTTTTTTAATTGAAGTTCTAGAACTCCATTTTTCAAACCACAAGAGAATTGTGTACAATAAACCCTATTTAATTATAAAAAAATGACAAAGACTTGTATGAAATCGAAGATTTTAAAACTATATTGATATATAAGTTTACGTGGGTTTTTCTTAGTGTAGTCAAATTATACAAAGTGACTATGTAGTCAGCGCGTCGAATCGCGCCACGTGTCATCGTATGCGTCATATGAACCTGCTACCTGTTATACAGGTTTAAATTTAATTAAATTATTTTTTAAATTGTATTTTGTTATTTACTATATTACCCTTTTTAAATATAAATAATTTTTAAAAAAATTACATGAACATTTTATTATTTTAAGAAAAATTAAAGAATCAAATTAATAAAAAATAAATTAAATTATGTTGATATCATATTTAATTTTTTTTTAACTAAATTGAATCGTGACTAGGTTTTTTCAAGAAGAGAGAAGGGGCTTTTCTCACTGCAGCTTGATCTCGGCTACTTCTTCCATCACTGCGTCGCCGCTCAGCCGCGAGACTAGTGTATTCGCGACCGCGCCCTTGATTCTCAAGCTTATTCTTCCATCACTACGCCGCCGCTCAGTCTTAAGGTAGGTTTATTCTTTCATTCAATCGTGAGACTTTGGTATTCATTGTGGTAATTGTTTGTTTTTTTAAAGGCTCCACTACAAAATAATGTAGAAATGGGGACGGGGAAGGCATCGGATCTGCCCTCACTAATGATGAAGGCAACGGCAAAGGGGACGGCAGTGTGCCGATGTCAATATGCTCGATGCTATTTAAATGGCATCGGATTTGGAGAAAACCGTTGCCTTTTTCTGGGTTTCGAACCCAGGTATCGAGGCCACCCACCCCCCACCGCTGGGCCACCCATTTTTTGGAATTTCTGGCATTTTTCGCGAATTGCAGGGTTCGAACTCGGGACCTCCCGGTCTCGAAGGCTTTTGGGCGCCCCCTGTGTGCCGTTTAGGCTAGGAGCTTTAGTCGACATGTTGTGAATGCAATTAATATATATTCAATTTAATTTTAGTTTTTAATTTTTTAATTCAATCCATTCTAACTTTAATTGTTGCTTATTAAATTATTTATCAAAGCATATCATAATTATTTCTAAATTATGTTTTTCAAATTAACTAAACTATGTTTTTCAAATTAAATAATTTAATTACGGTATCAATTCACACTATTTAAATTTATTCTAATCCTCAATTTACAACATTTAAATTCATTCTAATTTTTAATTTCACAACATTATAATTACATACAACATTGAATATAATTATTTTCACTTATACATTTAAATTTATTCTAATCACATCATTTAAATTCATTTTAATTTTCAATTCACAACATTAAATATATATAATTATTTTCACTTATCCATTTAAAAATATGAATTCACTTATCCATTTAATTAAAAATATTTTCATCTATTATAAAATTATTCTCTAGTTCATTTTCAATTAAAATAACATCATATCACAAACAACATTAATTATAATCATAATTAGCATGTTCACGTCAATTAAAATAACATCACACACAACATTAAAATAAAAATTAATCCTCAACGTCAATGTAATATAATAACATCACACATAACACAAATATAATTCTAACACCCTAATTAACAAATAAATTCATATAACTTAATTAAAACATACATATAATTAAATACATGCCTAACACAACATAATTAACAATTTATAAATTCTAACAATTAACACATGCATGCATAAAAATTAACAATTCTAAAATTTTTATATATACATACAACATATATACACATATATACATATATATACTAAAACTATATATACACATATAACTTCAAATTTAACCAATGAAAACGAAAAAAATTACCGTAGAAATGCTCTCGTCGAAGTGTAGAACACAAATGGCCAAAAACCGAGTTCGATCCGCAAACGAAGGTGATTTTTTAGTGTGGAGGTGAAAACTCGAAGCTTCAATGGAGGTGTGGGGGTGTTGCTGTTACGTTCGGGAAGAGAGGTGTGGGCCAATTTATATTCGATTAGGGCGACGGGGAAGGCAACGGGCCCACTGTCGTTGCCATTTAGCATCGGGGGGCCCGTTACCAAATGGCATCGGGGCCCACTGCCGTCCCCTTTTCGCATCGGCCATTAAATGCCGTCCCCTTTTCGCATCGGCCATTAAATGCCGTTACCAAATGGCATCGGCCATTAAATGCCGTTACCAAATGGCATCGGGGCCCACTGCCGTCCCCTTTTCGCATCGGCCATTAAATGTCGTTACCAAATTGCATCGGCCCGCCTGTCGTTGCCTTTTGGCCAATATTTTGTAGTGCTCGTTGTTGTAATTGTTTACTTCTTCGGATCAATCTCTGTTTCTATTTCAGATACTTTATTCAAGCATCCATTGATGTCTATCTTATCATTCACGTACATGAATTTAGATTGTGGTTGTATCTTGCCAATTTCAATTTAAGCAACAAAGTATGTTGTTCCTTTTACACTCTTTTTTTCTAACTTTACGTGTTGAAGTTTTGCAGAGCTTACGAGCCTTATATAAAAACTAGTGTGGCCTTTGGTTCCTTTTTACTAATTTTTGGAGTGAAGTATTATTTTTAGGATACATTTGTCTCAAACTTTAATTTACTTTGTTGCTTATCTAAATGATATTTGGATAGTTTGCATTCATCACTTAATGTACACTTGAGTGCTGATTACAAGTAGATTTTGCAATGTTAGGTTTGTTTTGTTTGACTAAATACAACTTTCAATTTTTTTTTCATTGAAGTAACAGTTTCGAAATAGCACAATTTTGGAAAATTATAGCTACAAATGAATAGAGGGAAAGATACGCTAGGTTTGAGGTTATGATGTTATTTGAGTTTATGATTTTCATAGGCCTGTCAACCTGTGCAAATAGTTTGTGTTTTGTGTTTGCTAATCTTGATGTGAATAGCTTATTGTGTGATTGTATTGGCTTTAATTGGATTTCATTCAAGAATTTGTGAGTGAACTGGACTCTGAGAGTTCCTACAAATTTGTTAATCTTTTTTTTTGAGGGGTTTACAAGATCAAAGTCAAATGTTAATACAATTTTGCGTCCAAATCTAATGATCTTCAAACCAAGACAGACAGTCTTTTGCGTCACGGTCGCTACCCCATCCAATCATAAGGAAGAGGAAAACGAGTGTACCCTTTGCTCCACATGAACGTCCAGGTCTCCATTCTCAATACGAGACAACCCACACTAACGTGTTCTCATATTAATAAACTGGAAACAAAAAAAGGAACAAAGTTCCACCAAATACCATGATCTACCAAACTTCAAACCACTCAAAAAAGTCCAAAATTTCCACACAGGGGAAAGCAATCCTACACAGGGAAGAGTGAATCGCACAAAAAACTCAAATTTCCACACAAGGGAAAGAGAGCCCACAAAGGGGAAACGAAAGCGTACAACCATAAACAACAACTGAACCAACACCACAATCCCAACAAGAGAATCCCATAACCGGGAAAATGGCCGCATGAAGAGAACATAGGAAAATAAAAAACGATGCAGGAAGGAAAAAACTAAAGCAACCTACAAAGCAGTAAAAAAACGAAAGAAATGGGATCAACAAATAAACTCGCCGATCGGCCACCGTGGCGCCGCCGAAAAAATGTATCTGTTGATCCCAACTAGCCTCTGAAAAAACTACATAAATTTAAGAACAGATATGAGATAAAATCGGTTAACCGGCGTAAGTGGTGTCGACGGAGACGGTGCTACGGTGGCGGAGGTATTACTATGACGAAGGCAGTGGATTAACGGCTTTTTACAGATCTATGTATGCATATGGTGATACCGTGGAGGATTTCGTCGGAGAAGAGAAACAAACGGAAAAATTGAAGAAGAATAAAAAAAATCGCACCTAAATTGCACCTAATGTGCGTGTTTTAGGAGAGATAAACTCACATCCCTAAAATCGCACCTAATGTGCGTGTTTTAAAAATTTGTTAATCTTTATTTGAATTTGTGATATACTTTTTAGTTGTATTCTTATTTTATTTTGACTGTAAAAATCTGGTTATGTGGTGAAATACTTGAACATTTACTTCTTTGATGATTGAAGATCTAGATTGCTAAGCAACCTAATTCACAATAGTTTTGTTTCTTGCAGATGTAACACAGGTTGTTATGATATAATTTAATCAAGTGCATATGTATTATCTATTCACATGTATATGACAATTGTGGTGGCTTTACGCGCGCAATATGAATCATATTTTCGGCCAAACATGAGCTTCGTAGTTAAAACACGACAGCTCATTTTAAATACTCGAGCAGGACCAGCTGGTGATAGTGGACATCCATGAGCATTGCAATCTATTATATCACAATATTTTAATCGTCTATGCATATGTGTGTGCACCTGAATAACATATTTTTCATTTGATGAATGTCTGCGGGATGTGTGAAGTTTTCATTGTTTCTTGATATTGATATATTATGGTTTGGTGTAAATGTTGTAACATCCTAATGAAGGCTTCCCACAATTTTAACCACTCTTAGTTACCTTAGCAAGTCAATAATACAAGTTTATATACTATATCAATATGTGATCAAAATTGAGTTTTACTGCACAGTTAGGCTTGAAATTTTTGTCAAAATTTTAATAAATTGTGATAATAAGATCGGTAAGTTTTAAATTTGGAACTCAAGACAAATCTTTATTGCAAAATTTCAAATATCTTGGTTATCATTATTAGATTTAATTAGGTGTACCGTGTAGAGTACCTTCTCTAATATATATATAGCTAGCCAACATGTACTGTGTTGGGTCTATCAACATACCTGAAAAAAGAATTGAGAACTATATTTTTTTTAATGTTAATTGTAGCTTTAAGATCATAAGGTATGGAGCAAAACACATTTTGATATAACGGATATAAGGTCATTATGTCACTAGCGGTTCTATACTGATCATTCTCCCACCTTCATGTGGATGTTACTACGAGTATTGTGTAGAACATGAGTATCGACATAAAAAAATGAGTTGAAAACTCTAAAAAATGAAACAATGACCTGTGTGATATTATAACAAGTAGAAGGTTGTTATGGACAATAGCGGCTCTATACTGACCATTCTTTCACTTTCACGTGATCATTACTACGAGTATTGTGTAGAACGTGAGTATTAAGTTAAGTTGTAAAATGATGAAATCGGGGAACTTAGGTTTCATATTTGACACACAAAAATGAGATAACAACTCGTGTGACATTATAACGGAATGAAGGTCGTTAACGTCACTAACGACACTGTACCGACCATTCTCCTAGATCCACCTGATATTTTATATGAGTACTGTGAATAACGTGGATATCGACGTATAACGTATGTTGAATACCCCGATAAATGAGAGAACGATCTATGTGACATTGTAACGGAACGAAGGTCATTAACGTAACTAACGACACAATATGTTGTGTACAAGTGTCGAATAACTTCCATGACCATTATTTAAAAGGTTCTAGAGTGATTATTTGTGTTTTGGATGCCATGTTCATTGGATAGTACACCACTGATTAATCATCAGTCATTTCACTCAATCACTATATTCTAAGTTATATAAATCATGTGTTGTTTATCAATCAAACCATGCATCGTTTTTCGAACACGTGAACTTAAGCAAAACTATGTCGTCATCTTTTTAAAAACATGTTAAGTTGTAAAATGATGATATCGGGAAACTTAGGTTTCATATTTGACACACGAAAACGAGATAACGACCCGTGTGACATTATAACGAAACGAAGGTTGTTAATGTCACTAACGACACCGTACAGACCATTCTCCTAGATCCACCTGATATTTTATACAAGTATTGTGTATAACGTGAATATCGACGTATAACGTGTGTTGAATACCCTGATAAACGAGAGAACGACCCGTGTGACATTATAACGAAACGAAGGTCGTGCATAATTTTTTATTTATTTGCACGGTGTAATAGGAATTGGCCATGCTGAGGTGCACGGCTCCTAGGTCGTGCACTTATGGACTTACAAAAAGTTTTTGAGTTTGCACGGTGTAATAGGCATTGGCCGTGCAGAGGTGCACGACTCCTGGGTCGTGCACTTGTGGACTTACAAAAAGTTTTTAAGTTTGCACGATGTAGTACGCATTGGCCGTGCAGAGGTGCAGGACTCTTGGGTAGTGCACATATAAATTACAGAACTATGAATTAGATTCGTGTACAATCAAATTTTCAAAATTACATTTATTTTTTCAAATAATTATAAATATAAATTATTTATGGTAAATGATCGATGATATTTTATTGTTACATCATATATTTTTATAAGCAAAATTAAAATTTTCATATTTAAAACTTCTCCTTAAATAATGAAATACACTAACAAATATTAAAAAAAAATTTATTAGATAAGGATAAAAACATAATTTTATAATTATATATTTTAATTAGTTAAATTAAATATAAAAAATAAAAATGTATGACACCATGCCACACATACGTTGAATATTTTCAACACAAAGTACAAAAGGTAGGTCATCAGATTTAAGCCTTCATATTTGATTTTGAGAATATTACCTAATAAGGTCACTTTTATAGACTATTAAACAACTAAAACATACAACTTTTAAAATTTCCTAATAAGGTCATTTTTGTGTCAAAAAACCGTATTTGCCCTTTATATTAACATAACCTCTTAATTAATAGATTTTACACCTTAATTTGAAATTTAAATTCAAACATCAATTCCCCAATTATAGCGCATATTAAAAAAAAATCTTGACCTTCTTAAAATCTTCCAGAAAACGCGATTACCATTTAATTCATCTCCATCATCGGTTTCTGGGCTGAGACCGGCGTTCTCAGCGTTGTTGTTTACGATAAGGATGTGGTAAACTGTGATAAAGTGCGCGATTACCATTTAATTCATCTCCATTAGCGATTAATTTAGTTTTCCCGAGTGATTAAGAGTCATAATTAAGGATTAATCCCACGCCATAACTCGATTTCTCTCTCATCCCCTTTTCCGACGAATACTGTGATAAAGTGCGCCATGAGAGAGAGAGAATTAAAGAAGTTGGTTCGTGAGCTGCTGCTGCATAATTTTCCTTCATTGATTCATTCGCAGCGTGTTTTTACTGAAAGAATAATGGTTGCAGTACAGTACCAATAATTTTAGAGAGAGAAAGAGGTGAATTAATGGCGCAGAAGTTGAAACACGGGGTTTTGGTAGGGAGAAGAGAGGGAATTTCAATTTCTACTCCTTCACCTACATGGAAATTCGGTTCTGTTCAACCTGATGGAACCCTAATTCCCGATTTCGATATTCCCCCAAATTTACAACCTGATGGAAATTAGAGTTGTCTTCAGGGATGGTGATGGAAGGAGCAACGTTGGTGGTGGTGAGGCCGGTAGGAGGGCGGCGTGAGACGGAGGACCACCGTGAAGACGAGGGGCTGGCGGCGGAGGCCTTTGGGAAGGAAGGAGGAGTGTATGCAGAGGCGGTTGAAAGATTGCTGAAAAGCAGGAATTACATTCTTGAAATGAACTCATTCTGATGATGGATTCCGGGTATGGTTTGCTGATCGTCCTTTTTTATGTAGCTTTTGGAAATGTTTTGATGTGCATATTTCCCTGTAACTATAGATATGCACATTACCGTATGCATGTATATATGCATATCGTATAGTGCATTTCACATAGGCACATATATAAAATGCATGTACCCCCGTTTTCAGTGCATATTAAACTTCATAATCTATCTTCATATATGTATGCATATTCAAACAATGGGTTTTCTTTCCTTTTCTCACAGTGTTGATTTTCTTGAATGACTTTTTGCCGGAAACAATGAGTTTTCTTTCCTTGAAATCTCTCCGACGATGTCTGCAGATTTTTTAACTTTATTTGTTTGAATAATTAACAATTAATTCGAATTGCTTAATTTTAGGAATTTTTTAATAATTGGAAGGTGCATATAATTAGGAACTGCATTAATTCAAAATTATTAATTTCAAATTATTAATATTTATTAATTTCGAATTATTTAAATTGATAAAGGGCAACAATGTCTTATTAGGTGTCATTTTGACTCTAATAGATTTTAAAAAAAAAACCTATGCCCTATTAGATAAATCTCTTAGTGAAATCACCTAAACAATAATTTTCCCTTTGATTTTTAATGGTTCATATTTAATTGACTACGATAGTCATACGACATCATACGACACTCTAACTACATATAGGAGGTCCCAAATTTACGGAAACAAGAGGCCCAAGTTAAAATACATGGTTTATTTATTTTTTTAGTCTAATTATTTTCACTTCAAATTTGGAAGATACACCTCTAAGATTAGTTCACCCACCATAATATTCAACTTTGTAGATACACACAACATAAACTGTCCATTGTACCCTTCTTAAAAACCCATAATTAATTTCTTTCTTTTTGTTCTTTTTTTAACTTTTCCAATCAGTTTGACTGAAAAAACTTTGTTGCTGGTAATGAAAATATAGAGAAAACGAATAAAATTAGGATAAAGGATATTGTAATCTTTATATCTGTTTTAAAATAAAATTCCAGACTTATTTTTAAAACAACTTAAAATTTAGTTTTAAAAATTGAGCTAGAAGTTTACGGGGAACAAAAGGCCCAGTTTATGACTGAAAAAAAAAAAAAAAAAATCTTTCTTTCTGTTCCTTTTTTAACTTTTCCAATCAGTTTGACTGAAAAAACTTTGTTGCTGGTGATGAAAATATAGAGAAAACGAATAAAATTAGGATAAAGGATATTGTAATCTTTAGGGATTATATTTTTTTTAGTCCATTAAGTTATCACATTTTTTAATTTAGTCCACCAGATTACCACTTTTTGAATTTAGTCCATTAAGTTTCGATTTATTTTGATTTTAGTCCAGTTATCTGCTATAGCACGTTTATCAAATCATTTTTTAAAACACACCCCATAAAATGTTATACACACCCACACCACACTAAAATTTAAAAATATTTTTTTATTACTATACACACCGCAATTCTTTCATATTTAATAAATTGTCAAAATAATTAAATTTAAAAAAAAATAAGAATTTAAATTAATATGAAAAATATAAATAAAACCTATAAAAGATCGCCTAAATCTTTAAAAATTAAACAAAGCTAAAAAAAATTAATTTAATTAATTTTGAAGATTTAGTTGATTTTCTGTCCCATCTTTGAATTTTATTTAGCCTTATTGTCAACATTTTTATAGAAGTTAGAATGCAAATAAAACATTAATAAAGCATGGAAGTTTTAAACTTTTTTACTTTATTTTATTTTCTTTTTAAATATTTCGTCTATATTACATGAACCCTACTAACACCCCATAAATATTATATACACTTCAAATGTTAAACACAAAAATTTAAAAATCAATTAAAGTTAAATAAAATCATAAACATATTTAAAAAATTGTTAAAAATAATTTAATTAAAAAAGTAAGAATTCAAATTAATATGAAAAATATAAACAAAACCTATAAAAATACCTAAATCTTCAAAATTTTAATAAAGCTAAAAAATTAATTAATTTAATTAGTTTTAAAGATTTAATTGATTTTCTACTATTTTAAAATTTTATTTAGCCTTATTGACATTTTTATAAAAGTTAGAACGCAAATAAAATATAAAGCATTGAAGTTTTAAACTTTTTTTTTTTAAATATTGTTTTTATATTACATGAATCTACTAACATCCCATAAATATTACATGGACTCCAAATGTTAAACACAAAAATTCAAAAATCAATTAAAGTTAAATAAAATCATAAACATATTTAATAAATTATCAAAAATAATTTAATTAAAAAAGTAAGAATTAAAATTAATATAAAAATATAAATAAAACCTATAAAAATACCTAAATCTTCAAAATTTTAATAAAGCTAAAAAATTAATTAATTTAATAAGTTTTGAAATTTTAGTTGATTTTTAATATTTTTTAAATTTTTTATTTAATTTAATAATTTTTTTCAGATTGAGTTGATTTTTTTTTAATTTATTAAAAATCTTCAAAAATGATAACTAATTTTAATATTAAACTTATGTTTAGTAATGAATGTAGCCAATATTGTAGATGATATTCATGTATACAATAATTAAAGTTAATCCATGATTTATGCTAAAATACTACATATTTAAAAGGGAAAAAACTTAAATCAAGGTAAAGAAAATGGAGGGAGTATTATGTATAAGGGTAAATTTGTCAAAATTAAAGAAAAAAAAAGTGTAGAATGACACTTATTTTGAAAATATTAAAAAAGGCAAGGTGACACTTAATTAAAAACGGAGGGAGTAAATACGAAAGAATTGGGATGTGTATAGTAAAAAAAATGATTTTTAAATTTTAGTGTGGTGTGGGTGTGTATAACATTTTATGGGGTGTGTTTTAAAAGATGACTTGTTAAACCTGCTATAGCGGGTAACTGGACCAAAATCAAAATAAATCGAAACTTAATGGACTAAATTCAAAAAGTGGTAATCTGGTGGACTAAATTCAAAATCGTGACAACTTATTGGACTAAAAAAAATATAATCCCTAATCTTTATATCTGTTTTAAAATAAAACTAGTAATTCTCCCGTGCGATGCACGATTTATATATTGATATATTATCATGAGATGGTATAGTGTAAGACGAATTTTGGTAAAAATTAAAATTAAATTTATTTGTACTCCTAAGTCCTATCTTGATCTTTATATATACAAAATTCATATTTAAACAAATATATATGTGTATCTATTACTATAATAAAGAGGGAGTTGCGCTAGGTTGGCCAGTTTCCAGCTGGTAACAGGTAAATGTTGATATAGCTGGCAGGAGGTAAGGGTGATTTGGAAATCTTTACACAATTTTAAGAATTTGGCTCATTGTTTAATTTTAATAATCTATATATTTTACTGTATTAGATAAATAATCACATGATAAATTAAAATGTTATACTATAATTTTATTATTTAATATTCCAAATATATATTTTTTCTATTTTTTAATAGATGATGTTTTAGACTTTTTCTCTTGTACATAATTAAATGATGTTTTGAAATTATTTTACACTGTTTATTTCAATTATATCATCCCTTTTAACTTTAGAAAATCTCATAATTTCTAACTTACTTTTATTATTTAAGAGAATTAATATACTGTTTATTCCAATTATGCCCTCCCTTTAACTTTAAAAAATTTCATAATTTCCAACTTACTTTTATTATTTAAGGGTATATTTGTCAATACATATCCTTTGTTAATTCTAACAAATTTCAACAAAACATCATCTACTAAAAAACGGAGAGAGTATTACTATATTCATCCAAACTTTGTAGGTATGATTTATTGTTCACGAACAAAAAAAAAATTATTTATATATAAACTAAACGAGTTGAAGGGTATTATGGGGTATTGCGAGGTTCACTAATGAATAAAGTGATAATGTACGAATAAATGAATAACAATTTGAGTAAATATATAATGGTTTGGAGGTACATGATAAAAATATTATTTTCACTTTAAAACATACTCCCTCCGTCAAATTTCATTATTTCCACTTTCCTTTTTTGTTGTTTAATTTTTATTATGCCTATACCCTTTTTTGAAACAATACTATTCATAATACTTTATCTCCACCTTACCATCACTTATTTACCCACTTTGTCATTCACTTTATTCATAAACAATAATTTATTTATAAATGGACCCCACAATACCCCATCATACCCTCAACTTATCTACTTTATAAATAAATTAATCAATATTCATTAAAACTCGTGCCCAAAGAAGTGGACATAATAAAATTGGACGGAGGGAGTACATATTAAGTTTAGATGAAAGAAAAAAAAGAATTTTTACATAAAAAAGAGTATTTACAATCATATAATAAAATATTAAAAATATTTTTATTTTATACTATTAAATTATTAATTATATATACGGTTCGACCTTTTTTTTATGCCTTTATATCCGGTACATGAATCGACTAATTCAGGAGATCATTCAAAACCTTCCACTTGCTGGGGACCGTTTAAAGCTAGAGTTTTGTGCTCTATAATTATCAAGAATATTATACGGAGTATATAAATATCAAGAAATTAAATAGAAAAGTAATGTGTACAAATTGAAAAAAGAAAAAAAAAATTAAATTTGTTCACAAAGAGAATATGAGGTGTGATTCTATTAAAAGATTGTCCAAAAAACTCTCATTTAGAGATAAAATATGAGGCGAATATAAAAACTATGTACACCGATCTCTTCACCAAGCAAAATAAGTACAATTATAAAATTTTACCACTAATACTACATTATACAATTAAATTACATAATATCAGGATAAACACCTTAAGAACATTATACGATTAAATTACATAATATCTGGGTAAACACCTCAAGAATTGAGGTGCTGCCCATACTAGTATATGTATCATGTATGCGTTTGATCACTTTTTTTTTTCTTTTGGAAAAAACACTTTTTTTTATTGAATTATATATATAATAAATTTCACATGAAAATTAAATTTATAAAATGATACTAAATTCAATAAAACTTATATAAACAAATGAACAAACCAATATTTGGGGTAGGCTATAGGATAGGAGCTTCTTTCGATAAAATTAATATAATTAAAAAAATCAACTCGTATAATTAATGGGTGTCAATTTAAAGATAGTTTGATACACAACACATTAAATTAGTTTTTTAAATTGAAAAAAATATGGAGTAAAATTTAAAGATGTGGAAGCGTAATAAAAAAATATGTTGAAATGCTTTGAACCCTGACTCTGAGTTTGTTTGGGTCATTAACATAGTTGAGATATTGTTAGTGAATTACATAAATAATTGTGTTATTATTTGTCAATTTAGTTATTTCCTTGCACATATTATACTATCAATTACCAAAAATTTTAAAAAAATGACAACTATGTTTAAATTTAATTATGTGTATAATTTTTTTAGAATAACATTTTTTACACGACTTACCTACATACACATAATTTCTATGTATATAAATATTTTTTCAAATTATGATAGTATTTCCTAATTATCAAACGTCTTTTCAATAAAAACAATAGACATTCATTTAGATAAGTTACATTTTTTAATATAGAGGTAACTTGTTGATTGGGTATGGAAAAATGATGTTATATCATATTGATAAATATGTGTATATTTTAAGGATGGTGTGATAAAATATTTTATTTTATGAAGTATGCAAATTAATATGTGACATTCATATATAATAAATGTGCAAATTTGTGTGAAATGAAAGGAGTAATATTTAGTGGGTCGTTCTAAACAAAATAGTTTCAATAACGTGCATTTTAATTTTTAATATAATTTTTTTTTAATGGAATGGTTAAGTTGGGCCTGCGCCTGGGAATTGGGATGCATATATTTACTGCATAATAAATTTGTTAAAAAATAATAATCTATATTTGCTGGAGCTATTGCTAATGCCAACTGAGAAATAATTTAATATTTAAAATAATTAAATTATAATTCTCATCCCTCAAAAAGAAAAATAAAAAAATCCCTAAATTAACTTTTTTAATAAGAATAGTGCAGGCAATAGGCATCGCAGGCTTTGCTTGGGGTTGGGCAGTTGGACGGCTGATTTTTACTGCACAGGCCTAACGGCACACGGCACACCTAACTAAAATTTCTAATTTGAGCAAGAGTTTTGGGCGGGAAAATAAAAATGGAATACTATTCTATTATTATATATATATATAGATGACTTATTTTTAAAACAACTTAAAATTTAGTTTTAAAATTTGAGCTAGAAGTTTACGCAGTGGGAACAAAAGGCCCAGTTTATGACTGAAAAAAAAAATGGGGCATTCCGAGAATTGAACTCGGGACCTCTTGCACCCTAAGCAAGAATCATGCCACTAGACCAAATGCCCAACATATTAAAATCTTGAGCTATATTATTTAAATCCAAAACTAAAAGACCCAATGTCAAAATGTTGGGTTAAACACTTAAACATGTTACTCCCTCAGTCTCAAAATACATTTCACAGTAAAAAAAAAGGTGTAATAATGAGTAAAGTTTTGAAAGGTAATTTTATAACTTTTACGTATAGAGTAAATAAATTAGTTGACTTGTATTTATGTACGTGTGAGTCCAAAAGTAATGATATTTTATTTAAATTATGAATATTGTAAGGGTGGAATTTATAACTAAAGAATTTTTCATTTTAAGCATGTAAAATGTATTATGAGACATCACGAAAAGAAAAATGTAAAAATATTGTGGGACGGAAAAAATATAATATAGAGGGGCATTCCGAGAAATATTGAAATTACAAAACCATCATTTTTGTTGCATTAATTAACAGAGGAATCTCGTGATGACGGAATAAATTGCACTTCATCTGTTGTTTATTAAATTGACTTTGCATGAAATTTAATTGAAAATTGTTTATTAGTATTATAAGAGGTAAAAAATATTGTTGAACCGCACGTTAGTTACATTTAATGTAATGTTGAGATATTTGAATGTGATAATTAATTCAAAAGAATAAAGTTACATTTTTGGGATGGAAAAGGGGCAATTTAATTAGGGATGGAGTGAGTAAAACATAGTATAAATTACTTACTAATTTATTTTATTTTATCTTAATTTATTTAGTAATTTGAATCAATCTCTAGAGAAACGTTTTTACAAGAGAATATTTCTTTCATCAATTATTAATAGTACCACCAGTGACGGAGCCAGAAATATTCAGTAGGGGGCCCGATTAACCTTATAATAATAAAAATATATATGTATTTATTATACTAATCAAAATTTCTCATGATAAAATTGTATTCCATTAAATTAAATTGAATAAATTGACTTTCATTAGTTTGAACTCAAAATGAAGTCAAACAATTTAAAAATTGTTAAAATATTAATATCATTAATTTTTTTAAAATAATTGTATTTAGGGACGGACCCAGGATTTTGGATTAGGGGGGCCCTAAAAATATAATTTAATACTAATATATATGATTGATAATAATAAAATTCGACATTTTATATTTAAACTTAAATATATTAGTATGCATAGTTAAATATCTCAAAATACATAATTTTATATATATATATATATATATATATATATATAATTTTGGTACTTAACTAGAATTTTGTAACAAAATTGAGATTTTTTTTAAAAAAAAAATTCGGCTATTTGGAGTTTAAAGTTGAATAATTTTTTTTAATATTGAAATTAAGGGGAGTGTATTCAATTGAGATTCTGTTGGATTTTTTTGGACTTTAAAAAGTCGATGGATCTAGAAAATTCATAAACTCTATGCAGAGTTTGACTGACTTTTTTATTGATTTATATGGATTTTTATAGATTTGACAGGATTCTGAAATACACATTTTTTTATTGATTTACATGGATTTCCATAAACTACGCCCCTAAAAGCTAGTTAATTTTTTTTTTATTATTTATCATTATTATTCTCATCTTCATTTTCATCACAGTTTTCCTCTTTTATGTCGAGATGTGGTGAATCATGATCTTCTTTATATTCGACTGGAAATTCATTAGAGCGACCTTCTTTTCGAAGAAAGATAGGTAATCCAGCCAAAAATTCGATTGAATAATTGCATTTCTAGGTGACGACCTTGACCACCAAAATCTTTTAGATGATATCGAACACCACCACCAAAATCTTTTAGATGATATCGAACACCACGTAATGGAGAATTGACGTCGATTTAGATATAGAATTGACGTCGATTTAGATATTATTGACGGTGTCCGATATACTATAATTTTTAAAGAAATAACATAATTTTAAAATACAGAGATGTAAAATTTTTTAACAAAGTTTTTTTTTCTTCTCTTTTAGAATCTTCTAAGAGAACCCGTTGAAATCTCTACTTTTTAGAAGAGATTTTGATTAGTGAAATTTATTTATATTTTTGAAAGAGAATCCAACGAAATCTATAGAGTATTAAAATTCATAGATTGTTGAATACCTAAAAATTTCTAAAGACTTTTTAAAATTCGTATTGAATACCTCAAAATTTTAAAAGACTTTTAAAAATCCGGATTGAATACCCCCAGATTTTAAAAATTCAAAAAAATTCAACAGAATCTGAATTGAATACACCCCCTTAAGTAAAAAGGTTAAATTAAAATAGTACAGTAGAGAAAGTATTAGACTAGAAATCTTTTATACTCCTAAATTTCATTTTGCGTTCCTTTAATATTTTGTACAATTAAAGAGGATAAATTGAAACTAAAAATATTGTACTCAATCTAACTTATTCAAAATATGGCACTTTAATTAAATACAATGTCGGTTGCTTTTAGGCTTTAGCTTGGACATTATCCATTTCATTTTAGTTTAACTAGAATTCGTGGGTTGTATAGTTAATAAAATTATTGTATGGAAACTACATGCATATATAATAAGAGAATGAAAAAAGTTGAGGGAGGCCAGGGCCACCCCCATGCCCTGCTTAGTTCCGTCCCCGATTGTATTTCTATAGTTTATTAGTTGAACGATAAATGTCTTTAAAATAATACATTAATATTTTTCCAATATTCTATAATTCATACTACAATATAATACTTTAAAATATAAATGTATAAAATTTTGAAAAAATAAACTAAAATTTTTGGAGTATTAAGAAATAAATTTGAGAAGAAAATACATGAAAAAAAAAGAAGAAAAAAAAATACTCACTCCGTCTGAACTTTGTTGCAAGAATTCATTTTTGTTACGTCTAAACTTAATATGTATGTATTAAAATGAAAATAATATTTTTATTATAGCACCCTCCAAATCATCATTTTTTTTATTTAAATTGTCATTCATATTATTTATACACAATCAATTTATTTATAAGTGGATCCGCAATACTCCATAATATCTTAAAATTAATGTATTTAATATATAAACAATCAATATTACTTAAAATCCGTAAAAATGAATCAAACATACAAGATTTGAACGAAAAGTATTCAATTACCACAATAACATATATAATTATTTAAAAAAAAAAAAAACTTAACATATATATAAAAAAAATGGTGGGGGGCCACTGGGTCCAATGTGGCTCCGTCCTGGAGTACCACTTAACTAATCTAAGTGTTTTTTTTTTTCAAAACAAATTCGTGCATGAAATAAATCTAAGTTAAATGTATTTTCACTCATTAGTTACGTCCTTACAGCATTGACAAGTTTTACTTTAGTTAGGCCAAAAAAAAAAAAAAAAACTCAAATTATTTTGTCAAACTCTTTCTCTCATAAAATATCATGTACCGATTAATCCATACACGCATGATATGGGCAATTCAACAAAAGGAAAATGGAAGTTGATAATTAAGAAACAACAACAGTTGCATGCTAATTAAGCAATAGCGTGCATTTTAAGACAAAAAATTGAAATTAAAAGCAAATTGATTAAAGCAAGCGAGTTGGATCAATAACAGAGTCTAGTGCAGTG
Source organism: Galeopsis tetrahit (assembly GCA_963675135.1). Taxonomy (NCBI): domain Eukaryota; kingdom Viridiplantae; phylum Streptophyta; class Magnoliopsida; order Lamiales; family Lamiaceae; genus Galeopsis; species Galeopsis tetrahit. The sequence continues at coordinate 19,738,822 of OY776123.1, forward strand.
GCAGCGACGGTGGAAGCCTCGGCACCTCCCACCGGAGAATCCCTCGTTCCGGCAAACAAGAGCACAGTTGTGATCGCGTGTACACATTCCCTTGTACCCGTGGCTCTGTGACTCGCAAACCCTTGCTTCAACTTGACCCATTTCCGCTTCTGCGTAAACATTTTACATTAAAATATGATTCGAATATTAATATATATGTCAAAATAGCCTAAGGAGACTCATAAACTTTATAGATAATTCTTACAAGATCATAGTAAGATATATGTAAGCTCAATTTGAATTAGTTCAAGTTAGCTGGATAATCAGGTCCAAAATAAATGTTTAGTTCTGAAATAACTTGTTTACTCATCACGTAAAAACATGCTTGATTATGTGTATACCAAATGATCGAAAAATATCTCATTTGTGATTTAATTTAGGTCAGTTGAGATATCTGACCTGATTATAGATATTTCAATATATCTATCAAATCGAACCATAGAAACAAGTTTATCACTTGTATGCAATGATCAATTAAACGTGCCCCTTTTTTTTAACATAATTAAACAATAGAGAGATAGCACTAATAAATGTTACTCCAAATACTGTATGTATAACTACACTTGTGTAATTAGATTTTATGAGAAAAACTTACGTGAAAGCAGGGCAATGAGAAGTAGAAAGTAGATCCCAAATGCCTTTTTGTCCATGGAAATCGAGATCTGATTTGAAAGTTGAAACTATATTAATTTCAGACTCAGAGGGAAGTGATGAAATGTTGGGAGGACTTGAAGCCACTATAAATAAGCAAAACGAGGCATTGTGGGGAAAAGGGCTCACGTGATGCTGATGTGTAAATTGGGATATTTGAAGCTTTTTTTATTTTTTATGTGACTAAAATTATAAACAGGGGATTGGGTTGGAAATTCGAAGATATTACGGTCTGTGCTCAAGATTTGTTAAAGAATCTAGTCACGTGTCTGCATCTTTGTCCCAAATCAATGTCTAATTTTTTTATTTTTATTTTAAGCCCGAAGATCGACTAATATTTTACGACTAATCTCATTGTTTATTTGTGAAATACCCGTTTAAAGTCCCTTAAAAATTGTTTGAATGTCTAATTTTAATAAAGTGACACTTCCTAGGAGAATTCTTTGAATTAGAATGTGAATGAGGATAAGGAAATTATAGCATTTAATAAGAATAAAACATGATTAATAATATAACTTCCTATTCTAAATAAGGTACTCATCACCCAATTTAATTAACAGCCTTCACAAATTCGTATTCTCAAATTAGAACAAAATATAGAGTAATAATATAGTTATCATAGAGAAAATTCAACCTCCGAAGTGTAGTGGGAATGCAATTTTTTATATTTTCATTGAAGAATTTTCAATGACGTGTATTTGATTTCCCATAAGTCCCAAAAACTCCCGAATACATACCTTCGTATCAAAAACTTGTTAGTGTTGATGTTCTCATGCTATTCATCATCGATGAATTGTGTCCGGAATATAGGAATATAGTAGAGTTAATCCGAACTCGTGAAGATCATTTGCGCTTTGAGAAACTTCACGATATGTTGTTTGAGCATGAGCTTTCGCTCAACAACTTCTTGTTATTGTGAACAATTCTCAATATGTGAACTTTGAATTTATAAGTAAGAAGTTTAATCAAAAGGAATCAATATTTTTATTCTATGATCAATTAGTATAAATACCAGAATTGGATTAATTTCACCTTAACAAATAAGCACTATTGTAACTAAAACTCTACCCAATGGAGAAATAGTTGGTGATGCGGATAAAATATGTCGCTCTTGGAAAAGTCGACACGTGGAAACGGGATAAATTACAATGGTCTTAGTTAGGTCAATGAGCTTGAAGGATAGATTAATACACTCCTAACCCTAAAAAGGGAAATAAGAGTGATTGGGCCTTTGGCCCACATTCGAGAATTGATAGCCTTTGGGTCCAGGGATCTGGCCCAAAGGGGAACGCATAGTATAAGTCATTCTTTCCTAACTCAGTCAAAAGAGGAGGTCAATCCATGAAGATAGGGGGCCAACACATGAGAAGACCGAGTATTTAGGGATCTGGACCAAGCCTTCAAAGAGGTGGGCCGAATTTATAGGGAAAGACGAGCAAATATAGGGGGAAGGAGTCTTCCTCTATCCAGAAAGAGGGACCAGGTATAAAAACAGGTTATTTTTTACATTATCATTTACGTTTTGACAGAATATACATACTCTGAGAAAATACACACTGAATTGAGAAGAAACACCATATTATTCGCCGGAATTTCCCTAGAATTACAGGGAAATTCCTCTTTGATTCTCCTAAGAACGATTCTGACTTGAGCGTCGGAGCTTCCGCGCCGGAGCCCCCCTCCGGCGTGCTTTTGCAGGTTATTTTAGGATTCTCAAGGAGATTTACGTGAAGATTGTCAAGGACGAACGAGTGATCCAAACTCGTGATTAGCAGTGCTCGTAAAGGAACGATTGATATCTGAAGGCGTTCTTTTTCGACGCATCAACTGGCGCCGTCTGTAGGAACATCTCGAGCTAAAGCGTGAGAAAAAGTTCCATATTAAATGGGTGGAGGACAAAATCCGACGAAACAGACTAAGGAGAAAGGAGATTTCACTCCTCCTCCTTTCCCTCCACCTCCCCCAAGCTTTCCCGTAAACCGGAATTTAGGGAAACAGCCTGCAGATCTTACACCAGAAGATATCCCTCTCGCCCAGGAGGGGAATGTAGCGGGTATCTCAGGAGTTTTGGGAAGTGGGATTAATAAGGATATCCCTGACCCCAATGCTCGACCGGAACTCTTAACTATTTCTCAAGATCAATTGGATGAAATGATCGTGCAATCGGTCGAAAGGATAATCACTTCTCGTGGACTTCGTCCTCCTGGACCTATTCCACTGATCAACGAGGGTACGAAGCAAAACCCCCTGGAACACGTCATCGATTCCGCTCCAATCCCCTCTAGGAATGAGGATCCTCCTCAAAACCAAGAAGAGAAGGTGCCCTCCCAGGCTGAAAGAAGCATCCTTGATCGCCCTCCTCGGAGGAACACGGAGAAGATCCCTGGTGATACCACTTTGGAAACAGGGATAGGAGAAAGTACGGATGACACGTACCAGGGAGCCGCCAGTGATCAAATACAGGCCTTACGTAAACAGATGAAGGACATGCAGAAACACATGACCGACAACGTAAGTAAACCTTCTTACGTTACTGGCTATCAATTCTCCTCTAATATTTTACAAGATGAATTGCCCTCTAATTTCAAACCTTTAAATTTTGAATATGATGGCACCACGGATCCATATGAGCATTTGATGAGGTTCGAGAATGCGGCCCTATTACACCGATATGGGGAAGGCGTCAAGTGCAGGGTGTTCCTAACTACCCTATCCAAAGCAGCCCAACAGTGGTTCACACAGTTAGGGCCGGATACCATCCATTCATGGTCGGAGTTTAGCGAATTGTTCTTACATCAATTCGCTAGCGCTAGGAGGCAACGTAGGGCCACACTGACCCTGTTCAACATGCGACAAGGGGAGAATGAGAGCCTTCGGGCTTTCTTAAAGAGATTAAACCAAGCAGCCTTAGAGGTACCAACAGCCTCTTCAGAGGTCAAAATCAATGCTCTTACCAACGGATTAAGAGATGGAGACTTGTTCACATATCTAGCCAAGAAGCCAGTACGGACCTTTGATGAGTTATTAAGGAGAGCAGAAAAATACCTCACGCTGGAAGAGTTAAGGAAAGCTAAGCGTTCGGAGACCAGGACAATAGTGGGGAACGGAGAAGAGAAATCCCACTGAGGAGGCCAAGTCCAGAGAGACACAGAAGCTCGAGGAGGTTGGAAAACGTAAAAAGAGAAGAAGCTGCGCCCTGGAGCCCAAGGGGAAGGACAAGGAGATATACCCCTTTGAGGATAGAGCCAGCCGAAGTTTTAAAAGTGGCAGGAGACCATCCTGATATGAAGTTCCCCTATTCAAGAAACAGGGGTCCTCAGAATCCCAAGTCGGACAGATTTTGCAGATTTCTTAATGATTACGGCCACGACACCAACCAATGTTGGCACCTGAAAGACGAAATAGAGCGGATGATTCAGGCTGGTCATCTAAAAGAATTTATCTTTAGAGATCGACAAGGCCCTAGAGGGAAAAAGAGGAAGGACCCCGAGGGGAAACCAGAAGACAGTAGGAGAGATCAGAGGAAGAACACCGAGGATCAGCCACCCCCTCCTCAAAAGAGGGGAACTATTCACATGATCATGGGAGGCCCCGCTGATGGGGATTCCTTTAGACAGAGGAAGCAGAGCGTTAGGTCGCTGAAGAGTGAGAGGAACATGGAACACCACGAGATAGGAAAGATGACGGAGGGTCCTGATATTCATTTTGGGCCAGGAGACGCCGGGGAACCCAGAGAAATCCATAATGACGCATTAGCCATTACCACGGATATAGCAGGATATGATGTGGCCAGAATTTTTGTAGACACGGGGAGCTCTGCTGATATCTTGTTCCTGGAGTGTTTCAAGAAGATGGAATTAAACATAAAGCTCAGACCAGTGGAGACCGCCCTCTATGGATTCTCAGGGGGAGCCATTCAACCCCTTGGTTCAACGTTATTACAAGTAGGGTTAGGAGTCGCCCCTAACCGACGTGTGCAAGTGATAGAGTTCCTGATAGTAGACGTCCCATCCTCGTATAATGTGGTAATGGGAAGACCAAGCTTGAATATCTTTCAGGCAGTGATCTCCACCTTCCACATGAAGATGAAATTCCCTGCCTCGGGGGGTGTGGGAGAGATATGCGGTGATCAATACCAAGCAAGGAAGTGTTACATAGAATCGGTCAAGATAGCGGACAGGGCCGTGTTCCGAGGGATGGAGAGATTTAAGGGTGAAGACCCTGAATTGAAAAGACAGAAAGTGGGTGAGCTAGTGCAAGAGCAACCCAAGGCCAAAGCAGATGAGGAATTAATGTGCATCGAGCTGTATCCAGGAAAGGAGGGATTCACAACCAGGATAGGTACACACATGAACCCTGAGCTCCAAGAAAGGATGATACTCACCCTTCAGGAGAATGCGGATATCTTCTCTTTCACGGCGACGGACATGACGGGTATCCCTCCAGAGATAGCGATGCACCACCTTAATGTAGATCCCAGAGCTAGGCCAGTGAAGCAGAAGTTGAGGAACTTTGGTAAGGAGAAGAACCTCATTGTGAAAGAGGAAATTGATAAACTATTGAGTGCAGGGCATGTGAAGAGAGTGTAGTTCCTTGAGTGGCTCTCGAATGCAGTGTTGGTGTCCAAGGGAGCCGGCAAATGGAGGATGTGTATTGACTTTAGAAATCTGAATAAAGCGTGCCCTAAGGATCACTATCCTCTGCCTAGAATTGATCAATTGGTAGATGCCACGTCCGGATTTGAACTGCTTAGCATGATGGACGCATATCAAGGGTACAATCAAATCCAGTTGAATCCCCTTGATATACCAAAGGTATGTTTTATTGCGACATGTGGTACTTTCGGTTATGTACGTATGCCTTTTGGACTGATAAATGCAGGAGCCACCTATCAAAGAATGGTAGACTCGGTGTTCCGAGGACAGATAGGGAGGAACATGGAGATTTATGTGGACGATATGCTAGCTAAGAGCGTCAAAGCAGAGGAACACATTAACGACCTGAAGGAGACATTTCAGGTAATTAGAGAAAATGGTATTAAATTAAATCCAGCTAAATGTTCCTTTGGAGTAGGGTCAGGAAAATTCCTGGGATACATGGTGACTCAGAGGGGAATAGAGGTTAACCCTGCCAAGGTGAAAGCGGTCCTCGACATGCAACCTCCTCGAAACCTGAAAGAATTGCAGACCCTGAACGGCAGAATCGCAGCTCTTAGCAGATTCATAGCAAGGTCAGCAGAGAAGAGCCACCACTTCTTGAGAACATTAAGGAAGGGGTCAAGATTCGAATGTGATGAGCAATGTCAAAAAGCTTTCGAAGAATTGAAGCTCCATCTTGAACAACTTCTGAAGCTGACCAAGCCCTCTCAGGGAGATGTCTTACTCTTATACCTCTCGGTGGGGGAACATTCCCTGAGTACAGCCTTGATGAAAGGGGAAGGCCCTACACAACAACCTATATACTATGTGAGCAAGGTCATCCAAGGGGCAGAGATAAGATATTCAGAGGTGGAGAAAGCAGCCCTGGCGGTGGTAGTAACGGCTAGGCGATTACGCCCCTACTTCCTGTCTTATAAAGTTATGGTGCGAACTAATTTCCCTTTAAAGCAGACACTAGGCAGAGCAGACTTGTCAGGAAGAATGGTCAGATGGGCGGTGGAATTACAGGAATACGATATTGATTACGAACCAAGGAGGGCCATCAAGGCCCAAGCTTTATCAGACTTTATTCAAGAGTCTACTAGAAGGGAAGAAGAGCAAGGCTGGAAAGTATATGTTGATGGCTCAGCATCCGCTTTAGGATGTGGAGCAGGGATAGTGTTGGTCGACCCTGAAGGTCAGGAAGTACAGGTTGCGGTCAAGTTCCGGTTCTCAACCTCAAACAATGGTGCAGAATATGAAGCCCTGATTAGAGGGGCTAACATGGCAGCAGAGTTAGGGGCACAAAAAGTCACCCTTTATTCTGATTCACAGCTGGTAGTACAACAGGTGATGGGGGAGTACCTCGCCAAGGATGAGAGGATGATCGCCTATCTAGAACAGGTAAAGAAGTTAAAGAATAAATTCCATGCTTTTGAAGTGATACAGGTACCGAGAGAAGAGAATGTAAAAGCGGATGGATTGTCTAAACTAGCCAGTTCCACTGAGTTCGAGGGGCAGGGAAAGATAACCCTGCTAGTGGCAGACCAATCAGCTACTGAAACCCTGGTTGGAGAGATAACAGCAGGGGATGACTGGAGAAAAGAGATATGGGAAGAGCTGAACAGGGGGCAGGTAACCCCAATGTCCAGGGAAGCCAAAGCTTGGAGAAGGAAATATTGTATCATAGGAGACCAATTATATAAGCGATCCTTCACTCGACCTTATTTTAAATGTCTTTCGAAAAGAGAAGCAGAGCTAGTGATCAAGGATATTCATGAAGGTTGTGCATCCAGCCATGAGGGTTATAAGACTATGGTGAAGAAGGTGTTTAGAGCAGGTTTTTATTGGCCTAGTATAATCAGGGATGCCAGGGAATTTGTCAAGAAATGCGAGAAGTGTCAGAAGAATGGACCTTTAATACGAATACCTGCAGAGGAGATGGGTGTCATGTACTCGCCCTATCCCTTTGCCAAATGGGGAATAGATCTGGTGGGACCCTTCCCCTTAGCACCAGGGGGAAGGAAATTCTTGATTGTGGCCGTGGACTATTTCAGTAAGTGGGTAGAGGCCGTACCCTTGGCCAAGATAGAGGAAGATAATGTAATTCTTTTTCTCGCTAGACATATTTGTTGCAGGTTTGGAGTGCCCAGAATCTTGGTTTCCGATAATGGAACACAATTCAATGGAGAGAAAGTAAGGAAATGGTGCGAAAGATGGAATATTATACAGAGATTCACTTCGGTAGCCCACCCACAAGCTAATGGGCAGGTGGAGGTTACAAACAGAATTCTAGTGGATGGCATTCGAACACGACTGCAAAAGGTAGGAGGAGGATGGGTGAAAGAGTTAGACAATGTCCTTTGGTCCTACAGGACCAGCCCCAAGACAGCTACAGGTGAATCCCCATTCTATTTGGTATATGGAGCAGCAGCAGTGATACCTCCCGAGGCCAGACTAAGATCACATCGGATCACCTATTTTGAAGAAAAGAGAAACGAAGAGTTGATGAGGGAGGCCCTGGACCTGGTAGAAGAAGAGAGGGAGATGGCAAGGCTGAAAGCAGAAAGATACAAGAGTCGGATTAAGGCAGCATATGATCGCAGGGTAGTTCCACGCTCCTTTAAAGCTGGAGATTTAGTCCTTCGGAGGGCAGACGCCTTGAAGAATACAGGAAAGATGGAAGCTAATTGGGAAGGTCCATACAAGGTAATACAGGTCCTAAAAGGTGGAGCATACAAACTCCAGGATATGACGGGAAAAGAAATACTGAGGTCATGGAACGTGTGCCACTTGAAGAAATTTTATGTTTGAGGAAGGTGTTATTCCCTTACCATCTTTCCCTTTATGAACAATTTTAAATGTTTATTTCTCATTCGAATAATTGCTTCACCGACACTCTTTTTCCCTCTACGTGGGTTTCCCCTTGGGGTTTTACCACGGAGAGGTTTTTAATGAGGTCGGCATAGGTTCCCCTTATTTGCCTATGTTGATGAACACTTTTGATCAATGGAGCATCGTTTTTGGAAAATTTCAGTGATTTCCCTTAATGCATGTTAATATGATGATGAGATGATTCTTATATGCCGATTTTGTGATGAGATGATCCTTATATTCCGATTTTATGATGAAATATCTCTCATACACTAAATACCGTGCTGAGATAACTGTTAGGTGTCCACATAATGAGTATTGAGATAATGAATGTGTTTTGAAAACTAAAACATAACATGATAGAGATATTGCAAGATAAAGAGACTTACACCAACGCATAAAGATTCGAATAGGAAATACCTAGGGACAATTACTAAAGCTTCTATCCACGACAGCCTCTAAAGCTAGGGGGAGTAGGGGGTATGGTAGCGGAAAATATGATTAACCTGCCAATAATCCCTAAGAACTCTTACGAGTATAAACAACTTCAGGGAGAGTATAATCCCTAAGAACTCTTACGAGTATAAACAACTTAAGGGAGAGTATAATCCCTAAGAACTCTTACGAGTATAAACAACTTAAGGGAGAGTATAATCCCTAAGAACTCTTACGAGTATAAACAACTTAAGGGAGAGTATAATCCCTAAGAACTCTTACGAGTATAAACAACTTCAGGGAGAGTATAATCCCTAAGAACTCTTACGAGTATAAACAACTTCAGGGATAGTATAATCCCTAAGAACTCTTACGAGTATAAACAACTTCAGGGAGAGTATAATCCCTAAGAACTCTTACGAGTATAAACAACTTCAGGGAGAGTATAATCCCTAAAAAATCTAACTTTTGGGAGAGTATAATCCCTAAAAACTCTAACTTTTGGGAGAGTATAATCCCTACGAATTCTAACTTTTGGGAGAGTATAATCCCTAGAAACTCTAACTTTTGGGAGAGTATAATCCCTACGAATTCTAACTTTTGGGAGAGTATAATCCCTATAAATTCTAACTTTTGGGAGAGTATAATCCCTAAGAACTCTAACTCTAGGGAGAAACTAGAAGCGTTATCAAGTCACCAAGTAGGTACAGAAACATAAACTCCATATTCTTATTTGAAATTTCTCTATGAGCTTTAGAGCCTTTACGTGTTAAGAAGATGCTAGAAACATGCTAAATTCATAGTAAAGGAAAAGCAGAACAGGTACTACATCATATATCTAATAGCAGAGATAGAGATATATATATATGCATGCCAAGGGATAATGTGCAGGTACGATATCGAGCAGAAAATAAAACAGAAATATCCCAGACCAAAGGCACCATGTCTTGGCCCTCCACAGAAAAACGCAGGAGTGTGGAGTCTCCTGAAAATACCAAAAGAGACCTTAAAGGCCTCAACAAAAATAAAAGTGTTTTAAGAGTACCGAAATGTTATCAGAGAAATAGAGTTATGAAGAGAGGGGAATATCATTCTTCCCCTCGAGACCTTCTCCTGCTTCATCAACTTGGCCACTAGAACCACCTCCCTCTGCCTTCTCCTCTAGAGCGCCGGCCGCCACGGTTGCCACCGGATCAGGGTTAGCCACATGGATGGGGAAAGTCAAATCCTTCGCCGGTACAAGGTCGTCCAACTTCAGGGCAGTTTGCTTCAACTCCGAGACCGCCTTCCTCATCCCAGGCAGCCACCAAGGAGTGTTGATGTCCTCCTTAGGATCTCCAGGGAAGTTAGGGGGAGTGGCTAACTCATTCAACCGAAGGGCACGAGTGTACTGTCCATTGAATACAGGGGTGGAGTGTTCAGCTACGGCGTTGGAAAACCCATGATCGATGAAGTGGGGAATATATGCACCCATTGCCCCCAAGAAGCTGGTACTCTTAAGAAAGACTTCCAACCATTCCTGATGCAGAGTACCTAAAAATTTCTGACCCATGGCGGAGGTAAAAAGAGAATCGATGCACAGCTTCATCCCGGCCAAAGGGAGAGTAGCCTCCAGACGTTCAACTCGCTCACCAAACTGAGTCTTCAGTGAAGAAACCTCCTCCGAAAGCTTCACCTTCTCAGCTTGAATTCCCTTCCGTGCCTGGATGGACTCCCGTGACTCTCCTTCCAGAATCTCTTTCTTCACTTTTTCCAATTCTACCTGGCTCTGGAGATCGTCCACTAGCTGAAGAGATTGAAGGGTTTGTTCGGATACATCGGAAAATAGAAGACCAAACTACACAAGAAACAATTTAAAAAAGTAAGACATCCATACTTTCTCTTATTAATCATTCAAGGCAATATCTACATTAAGAATCTACCTGAGTGAAACTGTGGGCGGCATGCACGACTCGCTCTTCCGAGGATAGAGCATTGAGGGACTCTGTAGCAGGGGTCGGAGTGTGACGCTCTAGAAAAGCCATGAGGTGGTCGACATTGATGTCACCAGGGACATCTGGAGTGACATTGGGCAAGGAGGACTTAGTCTTGGACTTCTTCTTTTTAGAGGCGTCAGAGGCAGGGGGCAACGAGGAGATCAGGGCTTTCTCAGTAGAGGACCTTGTGCGCTTAGCAACTGACCCAGTGGAAGGTTTCACTGGGCAAGGAGGAATGGGAGCCTTCGTGGAGCTTTCAGGGGCCGGAGACTTAGCAACCATAGAAAGAGGAGCAGCATCGCGAGAAATTTGAGTTAACCAACTCATAGCTGCAAAGAAATACATAAAAGGAGGTTAACAATTACATCAGTCTCAATCTTGAGGACGATACCAAGGAAGAAGAAATGATATTACCATCATCGGGACCTAGGGGATAATCGGGGCAACCGAAACCAAAATGAGACAGGGCTATAGGGTTCTTACAAATGCTCATCACATCAAAAAATCCATGGGTAAACACATTATCATTCAAGTGGTTCATCACATCCAAATTTAAAGAGGAACAAACAGAGAGAGGAGGACGGGGCACCCCAGGATTCTCGTAAATCCACTTTTCGTGAGGGAACTCCCAAGGAGAAGGGTTTGTAACAAAAAAATAATAATCCTTCCAGTTCTGGACCCCTTCATGGAGCTTTTCCATGAATTTCCCGGTCCTGGAAGGACGACCAGAAGTATAGAAGAACCCATCTACGAACTTGCACATATACTGGGTTAGGAAAAGCTGGGCTGAGGGTTCGCCACCATTCCCCTTCATCAGAATATAGAAACCTAGCATCGCACGGATGGCGTTGGGGGTGAATTGGTTAAGGGGTATACGAAGGTAAGTAGAGATTTCAGAGAAGTAGGGATGGATTGGAAAGCGAAGACCTGCTTTTAGTTGAGCCTCCCAGAAAGCCAGAGTGTTGGGACCTGGGAAATTTGGGCGTTCTTTCCTATGGGCTGCCCTAACTATGTAATCAGTAGGAAAGATCCCTGAACGGAGGAAGGCGGCGACACGCTCGGGAGGTAGGATCGAAGAACCAGAGATTTTATCCTTTAAAGCGAGGTCGGTTACGGGAAATATAGAGAGGGAGTCGGAAGTCGAACTTCCCATAGATATGGAGTCCGACGAGGTTCGAACAGAAGATGACATGAGGTTACAGTAAAAGAAAAACGAGGAAGAAGAGGAGATACCTGAAGCGGGGTCGGTTTTCGAAAGTGACGAAGTGGCCGGTGAACGTGCGTAGAGAAGTTAATTGCAGAAATAGAAATGAAGATGAGAAGAATGGATAAGTTTGAAAGGAAAGAAAAGAGGGTTTTCTATGGAGTGAATATAATTTTTGAAATAAGTGTGATGAAGAGAGAGAGAGGAAAAAAATCGAGGAGAATTAAATACTCCCCAATGAAAGGGCGCGTGGCTAAAAAGAGACGGCTGGATGTTGGCCCTCGGGCAGACGCTTGGCTACAGATTTCGAAGGCAAGCTGGCGTGTGGAAGTGGAAAAGGCCTGAAGATTCTGAAGATAATTATTAGAAAGAAACCGTATCAGTCATATTTTGAGGGAAATACGAAAAAGGAGTGTTTAAAGGAATGGATTATTTCTTTTATAATTTATCTTATTATTTTCCTACTCTCTTAAAAATTATCCTTTTTACGAGAGTAGGGGGGAGTGGTTGATGCGGATAAAATATGTCGCTCTTGGAAAAGTCGACACGTGGAAACGGGATAAATTACAATGGTCTTAGTTAGGTCAATGAGCTTGAAGGATAGATTAATACACTCCTAAACCTAAAAAGGGAAATAAGAGTGATTGGGCCTTTGGCCCACATTCGAGAATTGATAGCCTTTGGGTCCAGGGATCTGGCCCAAAGGGGAACGCATAGTATAAGTCATTCTTTCCTAACTCAGTCAAAAGAGGAGGTCAATCCATGAAGATAGGGGGCCAACACATGAGAAGACCGAGTATTTAGGGATCTGGACCAAGCCTTCAAAGAGGTGGGCCGAATTTATAGGGAAAGGCGAGCAAATATAGGGGGAAGGAGTCTTCCTCTATCCAGAAAGAGGGACCAGGTATAAAAACAGGTTATTTTTTACATTATCATTTACGTTTTGACAGAATATACATACTCTGAGAAAATACACACTGAATTGAGAAGAAACACCATATTATTCGCCGGAATTTCCCTAGAATTACAGGGAAATTTCTCTTTGATTCTCCTAAGAACGATTCTGACTTGAGCGTCGGAGCTTCCGCGCCGGAGCCCCCCTCCGGCGTGCTTTTGCAGGTTATTTTAGGATTCTCAAGGAGATTTACGTGAAGATTGCCAAGGACGAACGAGTGATCCAAACTCGTGATTAGCAGTGCTCGTAAAGGAACGATTGATATCCGAAGGCGTTCTTTTTCGACGCATCAGTTGGAGAGATAGAAAAATCTATATTTTTCATTACAAAATAATCAATAAAATAATCAATAGAATAAATGTGCATTATTTTAGCGAAATAACTTTTGTGTTTATTAAAAGTGGAATTCGTGTTTGTGAAAATTATAGAGTAATCGAAGATGAAAATGAATACTCGAAATTTTGTGAACAATGCAAAGTCGGATATGTTGATTCTATAATACTAAAATATTAAATAGGCTACATCAAACTCACATGCTTGGTGACTAGTAACTCACATGTAGTATTTAAAATGTCTTTCTCGATTATATAGTGTGTCACTTAGATAAATTATTTAATCTGTGAGAAAAAAATTTATATCACCGCTTAATTAGTGGGCGAGTAATCTTCGATATATAATCTGAAAACTAATCCCTATTATCTTTACTACCACCACCCCCTCAAGCAAAAAAAAAAAAAAAGAGTGTAGTGTACTAATTATTTTGGGGGTGGAAATAATCTGGGCTTTACAAAATGGGAACAAAAGGCCCACTTTGTAAATGTTAAAATAAGCCCAATTTCTGGAATGGTAAAATGGGGATAAAAAAAAGTGGGGCATTCCGAGAATTGAACTCGGGACCTCTTGCACCCTAAGCAAGAATCATGCCACTAGACCAAATGCCCATTGATATTCACTTGTTTTATAGGATCATTTTGTCTGAGATCGTTTTACTAATCTTATTTCATGAGACAAATATATATTTAACTCATATAAGAGTTAAATTCATTTACTCAATTTTTTTTTGTACTAATACTATTTAAATGAAACTTATCTTCACAAAATGAGTCAAAGACAGTTTCATACAAGTCTTTATCATTTATCCATAATTAATAGGTACAAAATTCCCCTGTGATTTAAAAATGTTACATGAAATTTTTATGTTGTTTTAAAATTGCGTAAAATTCCTTTGGGAAATATTAAATAAAGCTAAATCTCCTTTTTTTATTTTTTTATATTTTCAAAATTGAGTTAACTTGCTATATACTTTCCCTATTATATTATCGGTATATATCTTGTTTCTCTAAAAAATTGAAGTTTTAAAATTATACTACAAATAGCATAACAAAATATGGAGTAAATAGATTATAGATAACACCGACTGACCCACTTTTTTTTGTAAATAGTTGACTTTATTTAGTAAAGTATGAGAAATTTCATAGAATTCACCCAATATTTTCAAATCATGAGGGCTTTGGTGCAATTACCCTGAGTTATATACTCACTTCGTGTCAAGCTAGTTTTCATCAAATAATGGGTACGTAAACTAAGAAAAAGTGATAGAGTAGGAATATTGAAGTATTTTTAATTTTATTAAAGTGATAAAGTAATATTATGTAAGAAAAAATGTATTGACATTTTTTTTTTTTAAACCATAGAACTTAATTTTCATTATTGCAAACGCAAAGCGTATGAGGGAGCCCAATCACAGGAAAAGGTGGGTCTACCCAACAAAACGAGTAATCGAAACGACGGACTTCTCTAGCTATTTTGTGTGCCAAGATGTTGGCACTACGTTTTGCAAAAGTTACCGTAACATTCGTGAATTGTGAAATTAATTCCTTGCAAGACTCAACGTAGTCTCCAAGGGTCGAATCCAATCTATCCGAAGAATTTATTACGTCCACCACGATCTTGGCGTCCCCCTCAATAATACAATTATCCAATGCTTGAGATTTCAGCCATGACAATGCCTCGTAAATTCCTATGGCTTCTCCCACCGTCACTTCCAAGCATCCTTGCACCACCATTGATTTTCCCATCACAATTTGTCCATGCGCGTCTCGTATAACCAGACCCAGTCTCGTTTGATTTGTTTCACTAAAGAAAGCAGCATCCGAGTTTAATTTGATTAGGCCCGAACGGGGAGCATGCCATGCTGGGCAAGAAATCACAGCAGCTCCTGTTGGATTCCTGCTGCTGTTTTGTGTAGCACACAAAGGATCAAGCTCCCGTCTCGAAGCTTTCCATTCACTCCAGAATTTGCCTACGCATAGACTGCTTCAACAGGCGATTTTTTCATGCCTTCCCAAACCATTGAATTTCGCTCCTTCCAAATTTGCCAAAAGATCATAGCAAAGCACGTTGTTACTCCCTCTATTGGGCCCATACACATCTCTAAGACCAGCTCATATAAATCCGAGGCCCGTTGCTCACATTCAGAAATTTTGGTTAGTAATCCTGAATCATTCCAATATGCTCGAGCATACTCACACTATATAAACAAGTGCCACCCGTCCTCCACTCCCCCATCGCACAGCGGGCAATTCAGTTCGTGGACCACTCTTTTAATGTATAAATTCCTGCTAGTAGGTAAACAATTTCGGACTGTTCTCCATAAGAGTTCCTTTACTTTTGGGGGCGCAACAAACTTCCAGATTACTCCCCAATTACCATCCACTCCCAAATTTGAATTAGACTCCATTTTCATTAATAATTTGTATCCAGATTTCACACTATAACACCCACTTTGTTCTGGGTGCCATATTAACTTGTCCGCTGCTCCCATAGGCGGAATAGCAGTTCTCAAAATTCTTTGTGCATCTAGAGGCAGCAGTTCTCGCACAAAGTTCTCATCCCACGTCCGAGTTTATGGATCAAACAGGGCCAAAACCCGCAAGTCCTCCAATCCTTCCATCTTTTCTGAAATAATCAGTCCATTATCTGGATCGTTCAGCCAAGCGTCCTCCCATATCTGTATCTCATGTCCAGTCCCAATTTTTCATTTCAGCCCTTCTCGAATGAGAGGTTGAGATGCGTGATGCTCGTCCAAGTGAAGCTCGGGCTCCACCCCAGGTTAGCCGAGACAAAATCACCCCTCGGAAAGTATCGGGCCTTTAGAACTCGACACACCAACGCGTTGGGGTCAGTTGTGAGGCGCCACCCCATTTTACCATGCATTGCCAAATTAAATTTATGTAGGTCACGAAACCCACGTCCTTCGTCACTTTTATCAACACAAAGCAATTCCCAACGCATCCAGTTTATTCTCTTTGTTACATTGGAGGAGTTGCCCCAAAAAAACTTATTTATCATCACCTGTAGTTCATTTAGGAGGGAAACCGGGAGTAAGAAGGTCGTCATGCAATACGACGGCACCGCTTGAGCCGCTGCTTTAATCAGAACTTCTTTTCCAGCTTTCGAGAGTTTTTTGTTCTTCCATCCTTGGAGTTTAGACCACATCCGTTCCTTAATGTACCCAAAAATTTCACGCTTCTTCCGGCCGATCAGAGAAGGCATGCTAAGGTATCTCCCAGTGTTGATATTATTGTGAATACCCAGGATATTCATAATGGTTGCCCGTTGGTTCAGGGAAACATTTCTGCTAAAGAACACCCCCGACTTCGAGTAGTTAATAGCTTGCCCCGATGCTCTCTCATAGGCGTCAAGAATATTCTTTAACGCCTGGCTCTCCGTAGTTGTAGCTTTGCAGAAAAACAGGCTATCGTCTGCGAAAAACAAGTGAGTAATTCGGGGAGCAAGTCGACAGACCCTATTCCCATGCAGCAAACCCATCGAGCTAGCATTGTTTAGAGACGTCGATAAACCCTTTGCGCATAATATAAATTGATAAGGCGAGAGTGGGTCACCTTGACGAAGGCCTCATCCCGGGAGGATAGAACCAATGGCATCATCATTAACCAAGATTGAGTATCGAATTGAACGGATGCACATACTCATCCAACTAATCCATTTGTCGTTAAATCCTAATTTTCGAAGGATTGCCTCAAGATAGTTCCAGTCAACGCGGTCATAGGCCTTGCTTATATCAATCTTGACCGCCACATCACCATTTGATCTTTTCTGCTTGTTCTTCATCGCATGAATAGACTCGAATGCGATTAAAATATTATCTTGAATTGCCTTCCCTGAAACGAATGCGGATTGAGCCTTGTCTATCAATGCCGGAAGGACAGTCTTCAACCTGTTGCACAAAACCTTCGATATAATTTTGTACATTACGTTACATAACGAGATCAGCCTCAAATCACTAACCGTTTGGGGCATCTCCACTTTCGGAATCAGCACCACATTAGTATTGTTTAGATTTTGAGGGAATGCCCCATGTCGTAGCCAGTCAGTGCCCTCTCGAAATACGTCTTCCCCAACCAAGTCCCAATACTTCAAATAGAATACCAGATTAAATCCGTCAGGCCCCGGGGTTGTGTCTCCTTTCATTTGTCGTACAACCCTATCAAATTCATCTTTTGTAAATTTTTGAGTCAAGTCAGCATTTTGTTCGTTCGATATCAAGCCGACAACCGGCTGTAGAAAAGCCTCATTTTCATCTCGGTCCTGCTCTTGTTGATATAGTTTAGTGAAATAAGCCTGAATCACATCACATATTTCCCGCTGGTTCGAGACCCACTCCCCACTACTATTTTGCAATCGGGTAATCTCATTTTTCTTCTTTTTGGTAGAAGCCGATTGGTGAAAATTTTTGGTATTAATATCCCCACCTCTTAACCAGTGAATTTTAGCTCTCTGACGCCAATATATCTCCTCTTGTCTTAATAAGACCCCTAACTCAGTTCTCGCAGCTCTGTAATTCGTGCGACCCTCCACACTCATGTTCCCTTGCAAAAAATGTATTGACATAAGAGGTAAATAAGTGAGAATTTTGAGGGTAAAAGTTGTAATTTTTTTTTAAGTGTGAAAACTAAAAGTGAAACAAATAAAATGTTGATCAGATTAAAAAAAAAAAGTGTAAAAGAGAATATCAGGTAAATCGGTATGGAAATATGGATAATTGAGGACATAATATCTTGTGAGATGAGGCCTTATTAATGTATTATTCATTTGAGTAGGAAGGAGAATATGGGTTTATCAACCAAGCTTCATTTGGTATAGTCTCTTGAACTTCCGAGAGATTATTGTTGCAGGCTTTGCATCTCGTGTTGAGAACAGACAATAGATCAATTGTTTTGAATAAACGGATATGAATTGATAAGTTTTATTGTCCTCGACCAGTTAACCATAAATCCTTTGAAGATAAGTAAGCAACCGATTTTATTAGG